>OX422222.1:425326167-426038446 GCA_949130495.1 Sambucus nigra
TCATTTCTTCTTGTTGGAATTTAAGATTCACTTACTTCTTCATCATTACTCTAAGGAATTAAAGGGTCTTGTCACTTCAACCCAAGTTTATGGAGTCTAGGATACATGTGTCATCCTAGTATCTAGTGTGCCATCATTTGGGTAATTATTTACCTGTCGTTTGGTTGCCTAAGAGCGCGAGTCTATTTTGGTATAAAAGTCCCATTGAAAGGAAAAATTCATTTTTACTTTACCACTTCAAATTTCTTCAAATTTAAATATATATATAGAGAGAGATAAAAACTTCCATAGCCATTTTAACCCAGAAGATTCAATCGATCTCTATTTCCATCGATTCTTCCTCTACGACTCCTTTCGCCATTGCAACAACCACTAGTGAACTTCTAGTGCAGTATTTGTCCATTTCGGTGACTGTTTCCACCATCTTGGCCATGGGTGTTACCATCGTGGCAATGACTGTCATTACTATCGCCTCCACCCTTGTTGGTGGCTCCTCTTCTGACGCAACCTTGGCTAGAGCCCCCTCATCTGGAGTGATCCTTTCAAAATCACAGAAGAGGTATTTGGCTAGCCGCTCGAAGAGGGATTTTGGCTTGTATCGTCTTACCCCTTAATTTAGGAAGAAGGATAGCTTCATGCCTTCACTTTGCAAATTCGACTAGGAGTTCTGGCTAAGATCTTCGAGTGGCCCAAAGTGGGCCTATGTGAGTCCCCTAATTTCCCTATCATTTTGGCTGACAATATTCTTAAGGTTAGAGTGAATAGGGCTGGCTTCCCATATTCCAACATTAATCTCAACATTTTTAGAGGTTCCCTAGATGAGTGGGACCTCTAGGTAGATCATGTCCTAGCCACCCCCTAACATAAGTCTATCATCGAGGGGCTTGGGTTCGTAAAAACCATTGAGAGTTTGAAGTCTTGCACCATAGTTAAATATGTCACCACCTTCAACTTTCTTGCCTCTCGCTGGAGTAGAGACTCTCACACCTTTGTAAATTATTGGTGTGAATTGATTATCCCCTTAGAGGATATATGTGAGTTGATAGGTCTTCCTTATTTGGGGAACCATGTTTATACCAATGGCTTCGAGGATGCTGAGGAGGAAGAAATATTGCAAGAACTTCATAGATCCCTTTCTTAATGCTCTTGTTGCGTTGTTATCAACAAGACTGGTGCCACCAAGCACTCGTTTGCAAAGTGGAAGAGGTATTGGTTTATGGATTTTGAGCCCCTTCCCAAAGGGGAAAGTTCAATTATGGGGCCAAGATCCCGGATGGGCCCAAGATTAAGTCATTTTCACACTTGGCTACATTTTTTATCACTTTCTTGAGTAGTTTCTTGTTCACAAAGAGGCCAAATGACTCCCCTCGAGAGTTTCTTTACAAATTGGCTATTAGACTTGGTTGAGGGAGGAATATTCCCCTCACAGCCTCAATCTTGAGGTCCATATACGCTTGGCTAGATCGCTCTCATGTCGATACGGAATGTTCTTGCGGCTGTAATGATGTTACCAACTTTTCCAACTATTTCATTTTGATGTATTTTATTTTAGAGAGGTTTCCTAAGTTTCCCCCCAGACGAGAAGGCCTATCACAGTGACGCTACTCGAATTTTAAGATGGCATAGTAAATAACCCAAGACGTCCTTAGGTCATTTAATTGATATTATTGATGAATTTTGTTTACACCCTTATTGTAAGCGAGTGGGCGGGGTTTTAAGATGTGCCGGAGGTACCTTCTACTGCCCTTATGATGTGGATTTTCTTTCTACTTGCCTTCATATCTACGTGACGACTATGCTTTTTCAATGCACTTTTCCCTCCCTAACTGAGTTGGGTCAAGGTATGGAATTCTTCCATCCTGAGAGGGTAAGGATATAGTTAGGTTATGATCAAGGTGTATAATATCCCACCTATCCTTCGATCACTTCCCCTTTAAATATGTATTTTGATGCCTATGCCAATTTTACTTTTGAGGGTATGCTTTATAGAGTCTATGGCTTTAATGGCCTATTTATGCCTGCTTGAGACTACTTGCCTCCTTTTACGCGTTCGTGGTTTAGTTTGTGGTAGAGGCAGGTGTCTCTGATTCAAAACTGTGTGGTGGATGTTCCTCACGAGATAATCACCACAAAGATCCCTAAATTCAATAAATACTTGGGTAAGAGGACCTAGAATGAGTTGTGGTCACATTACATTGTCATGATGACCGCCCTTAAGCAAGTCACCCCAATTTGGGTGAGGCCTCTCTTGATGAATCTATTTATTCTAAGCACCCTGAGCCTCAACCTGTTAAGACAAAGGGGATGGGGAAGAGGAAGGCCAATTCCAAATCCTCATCTAAAATAAAACATCCCGACACCGATGTGTCATACTTCGTTCCTACTACCGTCAATGGTCTTGTTTCCCATCCTTCCCTTATGAAGACTAGAGCGAGCAAGAAGAAGAAAAAAGTTGGTGTTGAGGTTGCTTCTCCTTCTTTTGTTCTAGACCATAGGTCAGATATCGATACCCTTAGGGTGGAGGAGACCTACTAGACAGTTCATGAGAAAATCTATGAAGCCTTAGGTATTTCTACAGAGGATCCACCCATTTCACCCATCCTAATCACTAAAGGTACTCTAGATAACTCATCTTTACTTAGTGAGACTTCTAGCCATGAGGTTTTACCTATTGGTTCCCCTTCTTATTCATTAGAAGAGGAAGTGGTTGATTATGAAAGCACCCCTTCCTATGATGCAATAGTTGTTATTCAAATGACCTTTGTGTCATTGATCATTTTGTAGATCATTAACCAGATTCTTGTAATTTATTGTCAGTTTCAAGGGAGTTTGATAGTGACGATGAGGCCATGACTTACTCCCCTTCCACCATGAGCCCTACGATTGGGGAAGTACCTTATGGGTAGATAACTCGCCCAGATATTATAAGTGTTTTCTTTTCTATTTTCTTTGCTCATCTCTTTATTTCATATCTCTTAAATTTATCCTTCATGTTTCACTAACTTTAAGTTTTGTGACTTTGCACAGGCTTCTTCTATTAGGGTGAGTGGTTCCTCAGAGGTGAGGAACACCCCCTCACATGTTGCTCCTCTTGTCGAAGAACCCTTTCTAAGGGAAAGGAACTCCATGCATGTTTCTTCTCTAGTCTTTGATAGAGAGGCTTGTCTTGCCCTTTATAATAATTTTCTTCCTCTGTATTTTTAAAATGCTTACAAACATATTTTATTTATGCTGACCCTATAGCTTTCTTTTTTGTTCCCCACTACTACAAGGGCCTCTTCAGTGTCCTTTTGCTATGTTCATGCAATAATCAATCTCTCCATGTCTTTTAATTTGTTGCCTCTTAGACTTATCTTGATGCATATCCATGCACTTATAGAGGAATATTCCCCCGAGTCGCACTACCCCACTTTCTGCCTCTTCTACATGGGCAGTTCTGTAGCCAGGACTTCCACTACATCCCTGGAGGTATTGAATTTTTTCTTATTTCTAGATTCTTCTTTCGTCTAAGTTATTATGCATGACTAAAACTTATGTTGCCTTTGTTGATTATGTCTTTATTATTATAGGGATCTCCTTCACGCACACCTTCTACCAGTGGAGGGATGGTGCTTCTCACTGGGGTCGATACTCCAGGCCTTTATCTATCCCCTGGGTTTGTATGCCTATGGATGATAGGCGCCATCTGCATCCCCTTATGTCTCAGCCAATCTTCACCATTTCTTCTAGCGATCCTATTTGACGGGCTATCAACTCTTCACCGGTGTTAATTATAATGCTTGTGCCATTACCACTTTTTTGCTATGTTCATTTTTAACCAACTTATTGGTGAACATGCTTTTAACGCTATTTTTGCTACGCCTGTGATCTTTTTTCTCCCTCCTTTTTGGGGATTCAGGTACTTTAATTATTTTTTCTATTCTTGAAACACATTCATTTGTGGTCACAACTTCATCTAAGTCATGGATTTTTTTTTTCTGTCTATGTTTTAGTTTGTTCACAAAACCTCTTCATCGGTTATTCCCGGTACTAGTCCTTAGGTGGCCTTTGTTTCTGGTGAGGTTCTTTCTTTTGTGGGACTGAGCATGAGCACTATGGTAGTGCCTCCCCAAGTATTCACTTTAATTTTTTTAGATTTATTTTCCTATGCAAGAGATTTAGTAACATCTATCTGCTTCTTTGCCCTTAGGCTATCACTACTGAGTCTTTGTCTGTAGGGTCCGTTGTCAGTCCTGGGGAGGTGTCCCCACAGGTACCACATATTCTACCTATATTTTTTTCTTTTACTGAGCAGTTCCTTTCTAACACTTCTTTAATTACTTATTTTTAGGTTAGCGTGACTAAGGTCCCAATATCAGCGGGACACGTTATGAGTACCATAGAGGTGACTCTTTACGTACTTCTCTCGACATATTTGTTTATTATACTTTCATTTTTCCTGTCCATGTCCCCCTTTTTTGACATATGTGTAGCTGCGGTCCATTTATATACGGGGCCTATATCGTTGTTCCAAGGTTGATACTGGGCTTGTTCATGTGACCGAGGAACATCCGATTAGCATCGTGGAGGAGGCTACCCCAGTATTTATTTTCATTCACGGTATCTTTCCATCTTTTTTTTTTATACGCAAATATTCATTAACACTTCCCTGTTTCCTTATTTTCAAGCTAGTGATGCGACTGTTCTAGTTACTTTGGAACATCTTGGGGAGGTTACTGCAAGAGAGGTATTATACTTTCATATCTCATCCTTTTTTCTATTTCCACGCTTTTCATCCTTTCTTTTATTGCGCAAGTTTCTTACTCTCACACCCCTTTTTCCTTGTTTTCAGTTTAGTGAGCTTGACATTCCTAGTTCTGCGGAACAGGCTGTGAGTCCTACACTGAGTACTCCTCGGGTATTAATCTATCATACCTGATTAATGTTAAGTTGTTTCTTCTAAGTCCTTTACTGAATAAAGCATTTACTGACAATATATTTTTTTTGTCTTTGTCAGGTTGGCGCAGTGCCTCCAGGAGTACCTTCTCGCTTTATCGAGAGCATATTCACCCCTTTGAGCCTCAGGGTAAACTTTATATTCTTTGCTTCTTTTTTGGGAAAAGTCATCTAACTGTTTGTGTTTATTTTCCTCGCTCCTTACTTCTATGCTCTTTATTTTTAGGATTTTGTAAGAGAGCCTGTTGAGGCAGCTGATGAGGAGGAGTAAAGCTCTGAGTCTACTCATTCAGATGGTGCTGGTGACTCGAATGAGGAGTTCTTCTTCACCCCTTTTGAGCTTGAGTTCAGGAACACATGATTTGATGACATTGAGGTAGAGGCTTCTGAGGCCTTCATGAGGGACTACTGGTGTTACGAGGAGCCTAAGAGATTCAAGATCCATGAGCGGGAAGTGTTGTAGATGATCTTTAAGAATCATCCTGAGACTTTCACATGTTAGAGTTTTCTGAACATTGACAACCTTACCGTCTTCAACCTGAAGGCCCTCACCAGTCACATCCATAACTTCCTATCCACTCCTCCTATTGACTTGACCAATGCTCAGACTTCACTATTTATGAAGAATCTTCATGATATTCATAAGGTCTATCAATTTTAGTTAGATTGGTTTGACGTTATAGTTCGCCGCTTCCTGAGCATTCTTTTATGGAAGATTATGAGGCTTCATATATCCAGACAGTTTAGAGCTTAGCAGTGCCAAGCTGAGGCTTCTTGGATACAAGGTTAGATTCAGTATCTCCAGTCCATGTTGTCCAAGTTTGAGGTTGGTGACACTGAGGATGAGGACAAGATGGCCATATTGGAAGAGCAGTTCATCGAGGGGGCAAGTCTATCTTATGCAGAAATGCACTCGCGAGAGAACTTATTTTTTGTTTTATCCCGTGGATAGATTTTGATATATAGACTTTGCATTTCTTTTGTATACTTTAATTTCTTGTTGTATGTGTAAAGGTTGTTCCTAGTATATAAAGGATATCTAGGGTCGAACATTTTTAACTTAAAGTATGAGATCACATTGTAATCACCTTTAAAATAGTTTAAACCTTTACTTGCAGTGACTATGGGTGTAGCTTCTCATATTGAGAGGGAATAGCAAAAAAATCTTATGTCTTATGTGTGCATATTTGCTTTATTATTTGTTGCTATTCATTTTTCCATAATCGTAATTATGGTTTATTCCCTAACAATAGGATGACCAGAGGCCTACCATGTTATATGGGATGGAGTGTTGGGTAACCAAAAACAAAATGTGCAAAAATTGAGCATGACAAAGATGCGAATGCTAGGGGGATGTGTGGTAATACTTGAAAGGATAAAATTGAAAGGCATTAGCATGGTCTAGTCCCATTTATTGGGTCAAGTTGTATAAAATTGCATTGACTGTTTTTAATGCATAAAGTCCTTTTTCATGATATAACACATATATTTAGACAATTGTAGCCCTCAAAATACTCATTTTAAAGATACTTACTCTCTCTAAAAATAAATACATAACCCCTCTTCTCGCGCGCGCGCTCTCTCTACAAGCCCCACCCCACCCCACACACCCTACTACACCGAAAACTCACCAGGATAGTTCACCGGAGGCCACTGGACATCCTCTTCGAAGTGTTTTTATCTTCTCATTTCTCTCTCTCCTCTCATATATTTCTTTATTTTTTCTATCTATGCCAGCGGTATCAGCACTGGAGCTGGAGAAGAAGGTTTTTCAGTGGAAAAAATAGAGTTTTAGCAGGAAAAAATTGAGGTTTTATAGAAATGATAAGTTTATATATTTTTATTTTTCATCAAAGCATCTCGAATATGGTTGTTGCTTGATAGGTCTTGACGATTAGATTTCAAATATAAAATTTGGTGAATTTTGGACTTGTAGATTTAAAGTTACAGATTTTTAAAGTTTTGATGGTTTTTGGGAAAAAATGAGGTAGTTAGATGTCAAAGATATTTTGGGGTATGTTGGTTATTTTAATGCGCTGAGTTGATAAAATAGAACCTTTAACACCATTGACCCAATCAAATGATATATTGCATCATTTCCAAAATCAATGAGACATATTACCTGTTAACCCAATTACAAATGAACGAATTCGTGAGACGATAAAAGTAGTTCTTATAGAAGATAAATTGAGAAAAAAATGATTTGGACATGTCAAACGTTTTGAACAGTCGTGTCTAATTTTTCATTTTCATGGATTATATCAAAATAAGGTATTATTATGGGGATTAAGTCAAAAAAATCATTATTTTAATTATGTATCTTACTTTTGAAAATGTGACGGGCCGAATGAGACAAAAATACGAAAGTGTAGCAAATGAGATATTAAAATTGAAAGAATAAAGTAAAAATAAAAAGGCAGTCTTAATTTTTTGGCATGGAATATAAATTATAATAAACTGTCGACTGAGCTACGAAGAATAAGAAGAGGAAGGAGTATATCTTATTCTTTATTTCCCGGTTACTTTTTTTTCTCAATAATAAACAACTTATTTGTTCACTTTTTTTTTTATAAATATATACATTTACCAAATACAGAGTTCTTTTAGTAATGTTTAGTTTTCTTAATTTCGTTTGAAAATGTTAGTGGTCAGGGATAGGGGCCATAATTTTAAAAACTATATGAAAAAGACCCGAAATTAACATCATAATTCGTATTCGTGCCGAGCCTTTTTAACACGAAGTCACCTCATGTTGTCGTGCTATTGTCAAAATTATGAGTTTTCATAATGTGTTTTTATTCGGGTTATTGTGTCTAATTAAGTTTAATTGAGTGTAAATTTTTAGATGGGTCATGTTCATGTCAGCTAAAATTAAACGAATTCGTATCATGTAAAAAAACATGAATTCGTGTCAGGTCATGTCTAGTAGTGAGAAAATGTGGCCCAATAATAAAACAGTCCATATTAGCCCAGTAATTTAAATATGGGGCCCAAATTTAAATGCTACGAGTTAAATATGGGATTCATATTTAAAAGTTACGAGTCAAATATGGGGTTTATATTTGAAAGCTATTAATGAAATATGGAGAGCACAATTTTAAAAGCTACGAATCAAATACAAAGTTTATTTTTAAAAGTTGCGAGTAAAATATGAGTTTTTTTACATATACTTGGAATTGTAATACTTACTTTATTAGAAAAAATGGATTGGCCCAGCCCATCTTTGGTCTGCCCATATTTGGCCCAACCCATATTTAATCTGCCCAAATTAGACCAAACCTATAGTTTTGCCATTGCTAGTCATGCCGGACCAAAGCACAGCCAAAAATTATGATTTTGTGTCGTGTACGTGTCGGGTCTTTTTTATCCGAAGTCGTTCCCTGTAAAAATTTTGAGTCATGTTAGTTGTGTTAGCGTGTTTCATTCGGGTTATCGTGTCCATTTATGTTTAATTGGGTGTAAAATTTCAAAAATTGTGTTCATATTGTACAATGTTCTCTTTGGGTTATATTTGTGTCAGCTAAAAAATGGGAATTCATGTTGTGTCCAAAAAAACATTGTTGTGTTGCGTCCACCAAAACAGGGCCCAAAAACACTAATCTACACCTCTACATGGGGAATATAAGTACATATTGTGTTTTATATGTTCCAATAGGCCCTCTTCTATTTTTGGGTCATTATCTTTTATATTGGGGACAAATTTGCGTTTTAGGGTTTAAGATAAGAAAATTGAGAGTGTTTGTGAGTGAAGGAAAAAAAGACAAAGGTTTGAACTAAAGATAAATAAATGGTGTGGTATTTTTGGTCAAATGTCACTTCAATTTTTAATGCCTACAAAAATTGGACAGTACAATTTCATGTTATTGGATACATTTAGATTGATATTTTGTTTGTTAGAATTATTTACTCTTATTTGTATTTAGGATCAAAAGGAGTTTGTATTTTTTATATGCATTTTAGATTTCTAATATTTCCCCTAGTTTCATGGCACCCAAACATATCTCATCAGGGATGTATAGGCAATTTGTGCTTGAATAAACAATTCGTAATTGAATGTTAGTTGTAAATGCATAATAGTTGGATTTATTTATTTTTTTAAAATTAGA
This sequence comes from Sambucus nigra, assembly GCA_949130495.1. Classification (NCBI taxonomy): domain Eukaryota; kingdom Viridiplantae; phylum Streptophyta; class Magnoliopsida; order Dipsacales; family Adoxaceae; genus Sambucus; species Sambucus nigra. The sequence continues at coordinate 425,335,209 of OX422222.1, forward strand.
TTCATCATTATTTCTATTATTGGTAAAGTTATAGTATCGCTAATTTTTGGCTGACACGGTAAGGGGACACGTTTTGGGTGGCCCATCAATCTTCACACGTTCTCCAATGAGTGTGAGACATGAGTTCCTTAATTTTTTCAATGTTGAATTATTCTTATATTATATCATTCTCAATTTCAAATAACAAAATGTTAATTCTATTTCATAAGTAGGTTGTATATAGTGTCTTGTACCTCTCTTTTGTTTTTCAATACAGTTTTGTCTCATCTCAAAAGTAAAGTGCTAATAGGTTGAACAACACAAAATTATGTATATATTCAAAAAAGGGGGTTTTAAAGAAAATGGGAAGTTACTTCAGAAACACGTGCACACATAATCTCAATGAGATAGTGAGAGTACCTTAAGTAGTTATTCATAGTTTTTGTGCAAATCTTATATGTAATGTGTGTTTTTTAGCATATTATGTACAAATTCACTTCATGCTCCAATAGTTCCATTTTAAATTGGCATCATATTTAGATTTCAAATATGTGATATATAGGAAGTAATGTTAGAATAATTAGAAAGGAAAATGTGTAGAAACAGTGGATTTGGTATTATATTACCTGAGTTGTAGTAGTGACAGTTTTAGATTGTGTAGCTGGGAGAAATATAATTAGAGGCTTCTTCTAGTTATCAGAAAATTATGTGGTTGAGAGAGTGAGAAAACGAGAGTGAAATGGCTAACTAATGTATTTCTTGTAAGAGTTTATCTAATCTACACAACAACAACCAAAAAAATATTTCTCACCTCATATCATTCTCAAAATTCTTCTTCCCTATACTAAAGATATGCCTAAGAAACCTAGTAAACGATTTTTTTTATATAAATAAAAGATTTCATAAATTAACAGCCAAAGGGGAGGACCCCGTATACATGAAGTATACTTGACCAGCGAAGCTAAAAAAAGAAAAAGGGGGGGGGGGGGGGGGGTAGACAATGACCCTCTAAATCACCTTGCTAGATTACATCACTCTATTCATCTCCTCCAGAAACGCCAAAAAAAGAAATAGACATGTTGTGTTTTTTCTTATACAAAATCATCAGCGAGCTCAAAAATAGGTGTCGAAGTCTGGGTGGATATACACCCTTACTTCAAAGCATCTCGCATTTCTCTTCCTCCAAATCGTGTAAAAGATATAATGAGGAGCCCTTCCCAAATTTCTCTAAGTCCCTTCCATCCCTTCGGGTGGTGGGAAGACTCTAGCAACACCCTCACCGATTTGGGAATTACCCACACAATACGATTAAGTAGAATAATAACTACCATAGATCCCTTGTCACCCAACAATGCAAGAAAGGTGAATAGTCATCTCTTCAGCCTCCTTACACAACCAACACCGACTATCCATTTGTCGTCTCTTTTTATGTAATCCCTCTATCTTCAAAATTGCCTATCTACCCGCGGTCCAAACAAAGAATATGAAATTCCAGGTGCCTTTTCCCTCCATATCTCTTTTCAAGGAAACCTGACATTCTCTTTCTCGTTTCCCCTTAAATTAGAATAAAAATATTTCAAGATAAAATTCTCCCACCTTTCTGAATGATAACTCAGATCATTTTCCCTTCCCGATGGGATAGGTTCCATACCCAACCAATAGAAGAAAACCTTCAGTTCCTCTAATTCCCAGTCCCACGACTATCTTTAAAATTTTGTATTCCACACAACTCGATCCGGGACCCTCGACATATGATTAGCAATCGTACCATCCTTCTCCCCTCTTATGCTAAAAATTTTGGGAATAGATCTTCATAGGATCCATTATTTCCCCACTTATCCTTCTAAGATCTAATCCTACCACCATTCCCTGGATGAAACTCTGTGTATCTAAAGAGTTTCCCCTTCCCTTCGAAATATGCTTCTACAACCCCACCCCATGGGCGAAGCGCCCCATCCCGCTCCCATCTTAGCAGTGTACTTCCCCCTAGGTACCTCCACTCTCCTCCATAATATATTCTCCTAATGATATAATCTCCACAACCATTTACCTAAAAATATTTTATTAAACTACTGGAGGTTCAGCACTCCTGCCCCCTCCTGAATCGACTTACACAATTCCTCCCACTGCACTAGGAATTACTTAACACTCTCTTCGTTCCCTCTCCACATAAAATCTCTTTCATATCTTCCAACAGCCTACACACATAACACAAAAGCGATAACATGGATAAGAAGTAAGTTGGCAGGCTCGACAAAGTGCTTTTTATCAATGTTAGCCTCCCTCCTCCATTTGAGAAATATCAATTCTTCCACCCTGCCAAACTCTTTTTACTCTTTTGAGAGCAGGGTCCCCTACAGGAAAATAAATATATGTGGAAGGGAGAGATCTTACCTAATAACCAAGCATCCTCGCCAAATTTTCCACTTTTTCGCAACCCCTTACCAGGATCATTTCACATTTCCCAACATTAATGGGTATCCCCGAATCCTCATTGAAGAACATCATAAAAAGTCTTAAAAATATCACCTATCTCTCCTACGGTTTGAAAAATACAATCGTTTTATCTTCAAACAATAGGTGGGATACCCTAACTGGAGTCGCGTTCAACTGCCAATCACAAATTTGCTAATTAACCCCGAATCTATCGTACGCCCCATCATCCTACTAAACGCCTCCATTACCAAGAGGAAAAGGAAGGGAGACAAAGGATCTCCCTTCTGAAGCCCGCAAGAGATGGGAAAGAACGTCTTTGGGAACCCCTTTGATGAGGACTAAGAACCTGACATGATCATACTCCTTATCAATACATAACTCGCATACAATACTAGGTTCCCCACTCTTGACCCTCGCCTCCATAAACTTATTAGCCACTAAGATCACATCTAGGATTTTCTTTCCATCCACTAAGGCATTGTGAGATTAAAAAATAAGAGGATCAATAATTATTGTAATCCCAATAGACAAGACTTTGTTTAGGAGCTTATACAAACTCCCGACCAGACTGATTGGTCTAAGATCTTGAACATCAATCTACCCCCGAATCTTGCGAACCAATGTTATGAATGTCGCGTTAAGATTCTTCAGGGAGGAGCTTCTGGCATGAAACTTGGCAAAAAAAGATAATATCACCCCTCACACTACTGACCAACAATGCTAAAAGAAGGCCATTATGAAACTGTCCTGTCCTGGAGCCTTATCCCCCCTCATATATCTCAACACCTTCACAACTTCTTCCTCAGTAAAGGGTCTTTATAAAACTTGCGCATCTTCCCCCAAAATGCTACCCACCGTAACCCCATCCAGATTAGGGGCCACGATTCCTCCTCTTTATAGAGACCCTAAAAAAACTCAGTAATAGTCCCCCTAACCTTGCTCACATTTTCAAACTCCACCCCATCACCTATATCATCCGAATATGATTAAATCAGCGATGTGAGTTAGCCACCTTGTGGAAGATTTTATTATTTATCTCCCTCCCTTAACCACAGAGCACATGACTTTTTCCACCAACTAACTTCTTCCTGAATCAGACATATTTTGATTTCACCTTTTCTTTCCTCCCTCAATAAATTTTTATACCCTGATAGTACGCACATCCCTTCTTTATCACCTCCTCCATATACCTCGCGGTGTTCTCACTTACATTTTCAAACACCTCTTTATTCCGCCTTGATATTTTCCTTGAGAAGCCCGACTTTTCTCGCCAAAATGAAGCTAACATATCCTTCCACCGCATAACCTTACCACCACTCGTTTACTATGTCCACAAAATCCGCCTTTTTAAGCCATATATTCTCAAATCTAAATGGAGTCGTCCTTTCTCTCCATCCCCCACACTTTAAATAATTGGGCCATGATCTAACATTACCCTAGTAAATCAAGACTTAATAACCCCTCAAAAGTGATCCTCCCACCCATGTGAAACTAGAAACAGTCTAAACAAGAAAGGGAAACATTATCTCTATTGCTAGTCCATGTGTACATGCCACTATCTAGAGGAATATCCAAAAGATTTAGCTCATCAATAAACTCCAAAACTCCCTCATGTATCTGCTAGTGCACCCTCTTCCATTTTTTTAAGCAAATATCGCCACACTAATGTATCCCCCTATGCACCAAGGAACACCTCAAACCTCACTAATGCTCGCTAACTCTTCCCATAATTCCCACCTACTAACATCTTCCACCTACCCATATACCCCTGAAAATATCCAAGTAAAACTATCCTCCAGATTCCTAAATAAACATGACACTGACCAATTACCTACCAAACTTTCCATTTTTTCGCTACTCTGGAATCCACATAATAATCACTCCACCTGATGAACCGTTTGCATTCATATTGCACCACTCCACTCAACGACCTCCTCAAATAGATTTGGATATCTCTCTGTCTACCCGATTCAGCTTAGATTCCCGAAGGCATAAAATATCAGAACGCCATCTTGAGATGGCACGACTAATGATGCCACACTTCACATGATCATTCAACCCCCTCACATTACACGAAATCATTCGTAGCTTCATCAATTATCATTTTCTTCCCACCAATCCCTTTTCCCCCTGCAACTCTCTTCCCATCCCTTATAATTATTAGTGCATTACAGTCTCTTGAGTTTTCTTTCCTTCCTATTCACCTATGATGGAGAAAATACCGCCCACCTTTAGTCTTGAGTTCTCTCACTTCGTTTGTAATCAACCTCCGCAACCTTACTAAATGTAATACCCCTCATTTGTTCTTAAACCATTAAAGAATATTATTTGGAAATAACTAACTAATCTCGAAATTTAATCCAAATAAATATTTTTCTATTCGGAGATGTTAAGTGAAAAATCTTATTTAATTTAGTATGTTTACGTATGACTCATTCTTATGCATAATTATGATAGTTACATTTTTTTGTAAAAAGGAAAATGTATAAGTTATGTGCGATATAAATTAAAAGTGACAAATATTGACTCAAACAATTTGAAACCTATTTTAGGACTTCTATGGGCTCGTTTAGAAGGTTTAAGTCATTAAAATAGCCTCGGGTCAATACTATATGGGTTGGGAGAGTTTTGGGCCAATTAACTATGAGATTTGGGTCCATTTGGGGGTCCAAAAGTTGGGCCAAGGGTCCAACTCGGGATTAGTGTGCTGAGTAGAGGTTAAGTGGGGGGTAAACCACTCCCCCACCCTCATTCCACAACTCACAGACCCACAGTTATGGGGAGAAAATACAGAGGGACCAAAGATAAGAGAAAAGGGGAAGAAGGGAGGGATAACAAGGTTAAACATCAAGGGGATCATCATCTACCACTTATAAGGTAATAATTTTCTTTCATATTTTATGTCTTCAAAATATTTCTTAATGCATAATAGCTTGTACCCTTATATTTCTCGAAAATCTCTTAGATATGTTTGAATTGATGATGAATAACCTATGTAGAGGATCAAATTCTTATGGTAGAATTATTTCCAGTTTAGAAATTTTTTCTTGGATGTTGGGATTAAATTATTTAAGGTTCTTGATGACTAAATTAGGTCTTATAAGAATATTAAATTAGGGAAGAGTGGATAGTGAAATTGAGACTCAAATCTGGTGTAAAAACCTAACTTTAGATGTGTTATAACCCAAGAGAAATGATGGAGAAAGTTGGATGAAAACCTAATTTACAGTGGATAATATTGATGCAAAAATTCTGATAATTTGGGCATGAATTCGTGATTAATTGGCATGATTAATGATCCCTATTGAATTAATTAAGTTGTAGGAACTTAACTAGATAGTTACAAAGTATAAAAAACCCTTGGAATTTGAATTGAGATAAATGGTGTAGTTTCCATCATAGCAAAAATGAACAGATCTGGGCTGTTGCTCAAGCCCGAATTGATTCGGACCAGTGCGAATCGATTCAGACTGATCAGCGAATCGATTCGGGCCTTACCGAATTGATGCCCCCTTGGGGACACTGGAAGTTAGGCTTGGGGTTTAGTTGTGGACATTTTTAGGAGTCCAAGCAAGTGGGTAGACCCGTGTTTGGGCAATCGAGGAATTTATTAAAAATATATAAGTAACCCCACTGAGTTGGTGAAATGTCAATTAAGTAGATGGTTAATTAATTTTAATAAGGATTGGAAGTTAATCATGTTTGAGACGATAAATTATTAATAAATAGAAAAATATTGAGGACTTGGATGGGACTCTTTGGGAAATTGTAGAGTAGTTACCCTTTTACATATTATACCGAAAAATAATATGTATTATATTATATTTGTGTGTGGACATACCACTGGACTTTCCTATCGGCTCGGGGGTTCGCACATTCGGGCCAATGACCACACGTTGGCAGAGGTGTACTTGACGCTGTGTATGTATATAGGTACTACGTAGAGGCTCAACCCTCAAGGGGTAGGTGTGGCGCTAACCCTTCCTATAATACCGCTGGGTATGGGCCGTACACAGGTGTCCTGTGTAGGGACCACCCCAAAATTTGTATGAGTTTTTGTCATTTTCGTTTAGGATGTCCGGATTCCTTCAAATTGTCCGCTTAGGATGTTAGGATTCCTTCGGACTTATCGATAGAGCACGAATTAGACACCAACGGTAAATGCCCTTGTGTGTCACATATATGAAAGGACAAATATTATAAATGACCTGGAACTATGGAATTTAATTTAGTTGCCTAAGGATGTGGACTTTAAACATTTTAATTACCCGATATCGCATGATAGATGTTTATGCCTTATATATCATTCTGATAAGACTGATATTATCGCGAGATGTTAATTTAACTATAGAGATTGTATTTAAATTAATAAATTGGAAATGAAATATGTTATACACATGTTAGTGCCACTAACTATTATTTGGAACTTAATGGGGTGGGGTGCGGATAATGTCACACTTAGATGAGGGGTGAGATGTTATACGCATGCAAGTGACGGCAAAGGGGGTAATTATTGTGCATTGACTGTATTTTATCATAATTTATTCAAGTCAATCCTTGCACACCTTAGGCTCTGACCCAAATTTAAATGTTTTCCCCCCAGGTGCTCAAAGGCAGGGACAACGGGATTGTGCATAGAAGTCTTGCAACCTCACTTTCTTTCAGATTTCAGCTCGGTTGGATCCAGTATAAGTGCTTCTCATTTCTAGTCTTTTATTCATTTGGAACTTGTAAGGGCATAAGCCCGAATACCTTATTTTTATCTTGGTGGATAGTTGGTTACTTTAGTTGGATGCTTATGTCAATATTGATGGTTTGGTTTTAACTATTAATTATGGAAGTGTTCGTAACTTTTAGAATTGGGCCTTTCATTACAAATAATTTATTTTTAAGATAGTGCTAAGAATCGTATGGAAGTTAATTCTTGCAGACCTCGGGCTCTGACCCAAATTTAAATGTTATCCCCCCAGGTGCTTAAAGACAGGGACAACAGGATTGTGCATAGCAGTCTTGCAACCTCACTTGCTTTTATATTTCAGCTCAGTTGGATTTAGTGTTGGTGCTTCTCAGTACTAGTCTTTTTTTCAGTTTGAACTTGTAAGGGGATAAGCCTGAATACCTTATTTTTATGTTTGTGGATGGTTGGTTACTTTACTTGCAGCTTACGTCAGTATTGATGGTTTGGTTTTAAGTATTAATTATGGAAGTGTTCGTAACTTTTAGAATTGGGCTTTTCATTATATATAATTTATTTTTACGCTAGTGCTAAGAATGGTATTAATTGACAAGCAAGCCCTATATTTGGCGTATCGTGCCTAGCCAACCTTTATGTGAGAAAATAAGGGTTGTTACAGTTGGTATCAGAGCATGGTTCTAGTGTCCTTAGGATATGTGTTTGCGCTCATTACATTATGCATTGCGCTCTTTGATATATAAAGCCAATATTTAGGACTCGTTGTATCCATACGATTAATACTGATTTGAACCTTCTTTGCTTTCAAATGGAAAACGGGCGTAGGGGATCGTAGCCCGGTCTATTGGCGTTAGAGGAGGCTCGCCAGGAGCCACCGCATCCACCGCAGCCACCACAGGCTCCACAGGTTCTGCAGGCCCCCCCAGTTGATTACCCCAGTGAAGATAACCACTATAGTGTCCCGAGCAGTGTCCACAACAATGGATGCCATGCTACAACATTTACCACCACCTCAGGCGCCACAGTAGCCACCACAGCCGGTGGCCATTCCAGGACAGGCACCGGCCTACACGTGGGACCGCGTGAGGGAGGCCTTTGTTAAAGGCCAGCCTCCAGAGTTTGTAGGACGGTCTAATATTCTGATATCTAGTCATTGGAAGAAAGATATTGAGAGGCACTTAAGAATGGTGGAGTGCTCGCCAGTGTAAAACCAGAAGTTGGCATCCTTTAGGTTGGTGGGAGTCGCCCTTCAGTGGTGGGACATAGTGACGACGATTGAGGAGAAGGACAACCTCACGATAGATCAGTTCTGGAGAGGTTTGAGGGGAAATACTTCCCCCTAGCTATGCAATCCGAGATGAGGACTAGATTCATGAATTTCAAGCAGGACGGGCGTACAGTTACAGAGTACGAGGAGGTATTCACTGCCCTCTCATATTTTGCAAATGATGATGTTCGAACCTAGTAGATGAGGATGGATCACTTCTTCATGTGGTTAGCTTAGCATATTAGGAAGGCTCTTCTTGGAAATCCAGCCTTCTTAATGTATAATTAGATGGTTAATGTTACACTACTCCACTACCAGGATGACCGTACTTTTCGGAAGAATAAGGGGTATAAACGACAGGTGGGAGAATCGTCTAGCCAGTAGGGCAAGACAAGTGGGGGTGGTGGATATAGGGCCCAACATCACAGGGGCACCCTATCCGTTGAGCAACATAAGCGGTTCAGGGGCACTGATGACAGACAGAGGTGGAACCAGGGTTAGGCAGGTTAGGGCCATCAGGTCCTGTTGTTCAGGGGCCAGTGGGATAGAGGCCAACAGGGCCAACAATTTCCACGGGGCCCTTTTCAGGGGAATTATTACACTTATGGGGAAAGGGGTCACTCTTCAAGGTATTGCCTGCGAGGGAATTAAGAAGCTCAGGGGCAAGGAAGTTTCAGGGGATAGCAGGCGCCTCAGGGATAGCGCCCACCTATTCCAGCTCAAGGAGTCGCTCCAACACTCGCCGCCCCACTTCAGGGCTAGTAGCCATTGTAGTATGGACGAGTATACCATGTAGCAACGGCAGATGGACCTGCACCTTCAAAGGCAGTTGAGGGTATGTTTCCCATCTTTGATCATGTCAGTCATGTACTTTTTGACATGGGTGCATCACACTCTTTTATTAGCACGGGTTCGCACGAGAATTGAGTATGATAGATTTTTCCTCAGATGTAGTATTGCATATAGACTCACCAGTGGGTAGAGGGATACCAGTACGATCAGTTTGTCGGGGGATCAGAAATGAGATAGGTGGAATCACTTTTGTTGCGGACTTATTAGTGCTTCACATGAACGAGTATGACATCATTCTAGGTATGGACTGGCTCGCCACTTATAGGGCATGTGTAAATTGCTTCGGTAGGTCCATCGTCTTTGCCATTCTGGGGCAGGATATGTACCCAGTTACGATGCCTCACCCCGGGGGTGGGTCGAGCATGCACTTATATTATATTGATGAGGATACCTCTTCGGATGTTTTGGAGACTATAGATTCCATTCCTATGGTGAGTGATTTTTTAGACGTATTTGAGGAGATTCTGGGGTTACCGTCGACTCGAGAAATTAAGTTTGTGATAGATTTTATTCCGGGCACCAGACCTATCGCCCGCACTCCGTATATGATGGATCCATTGGAGATGAGGGAGCTATGGGAGTAGATTGAGCAGTTATTATGGCATGGGTGCTCCAGTGTTCTTCGTCAAGAAGAGGGAAGGATCCTTACGACTTTGTGTCGACCACAGAGATTTGAACAAAGTCCTAATTTGAAATAAATACCCGTTGCCACGCGTAGATGATTTGTTTGATCAGTTGAGGGGTGCTGCTTATTTTTTGAAGATTGACATGAGGTCGGGGTACCATCAGTTGAGGATCCGGGAGTAGGACATCTCAAAGATAACTTTTCTTACTCGTTATGGGTCGTACGAGTTTTTAGTGAAGCCATTCGAGCTAACCGTTGCACCGACGGTGTTTATGGATTTGATGAACCGAGTTTTCAGGGACTTTCTGGATCGATTTGTTATTATTTTCATAGATGATATTCTGACATATTCTCGGACTGTGGAGGAGAACACATAGCATCTACAGGTGGTCTTACAGACACTTTGGGATCACCAGCAGTATGCAAAGTTCGAGAAATGTGGATTTTGGTTGAGGGAAGTACAGTTCCAGGGTTATATCATGTCCGAGAGGGGTATATCCGTTGACCCAGGGAATATTTCCTCCGTTATGGAGTGGGGACAACCCACTACACCCATCGAGGTGCGTAGCTTCTTGGGATTAGCCGAGTACTACCGTCGATTCATTCAGGGTTACTCAAAGATGGTCTGGCCCTTAACGAATTTGACGAGGAATGGGGTACCTTTTGTTTGGGATGAGTTGTGCTAGTAGGTGTTTGTGGAGATGAAGAAAAGATTGACGACGACACATGTTCTAGCATTACCCCAGGCGGGAGTTGACTACAGTGTTTATACGGATGCGTCCCTGAGGGGACTTGGTGGGGTTCTGATGCAGGAGAAGAGGTCGATAGCTTATTCTTCCCAAAAGCTTAAGCCTCACGAGGGATATTACCCCATCCAAAACTTAGAGTTGGCGGCCGTGGTTTTTTCCTTACGAGTGTGGAGACATTACCTTCTATGGAAAGGTTTCATCTTTTCACGGATCATAGGAGTCTGCAATAGTTATTCACCCAGAGAGAGATGAATATGCGACAGAGGCTCGAGTTTGTAAAGGGCTACCAATTCGACATTCAGTACCACCCGGGGAAAGCATTTAGAGTAGCAGATGCGTTGAGCCGTAAGACAATTTTGGAGCTGGCAGTAGTGTGGAAGGCAAAGTGGAGGTCACTTCGTGGTCATGATGAGTTGACCCGAGCATTTATGTCAGTTCTCACCATCACTCCCGAGATGATTATTCGGGTGGTGAAGGCACAGACGGTTGATCACCTTTGTTAAGAGCGGGTGAGAAAGTTGCTAGATGAGGGGGTGGAGCATTTTTCTATCGGGTTTGATGGCGGTTTGAAGTTCCAGAGGAGATTGGTTATTCCCGATGATGAGGAGTTGAGGCGAGCCGTTATGTCAGAGGCTCACGGGTTATTATATACGGTGCATTCGGTGGGGATAAGATGTACCATGATATGCACCGTCAGTACTGATGGGCCGGTATGAAGAGAGATATAACTTAGTTTGTGTCTAGATGTGCAACATGTCAGTTGGTGAAGGGGGATCATCAGCATCCTGCGGGTACTCTATAGACTTTGGAGATCCCCGTGTGGAAATGGGAAAACATATATATAGACTTCATTATGGGCCTACCTACTTCACATAGGGGGAACGATTCGATCTTGGTGATTGTCGACAGATTGATAAAGGTGGCTCATTTCTTATCGGTCCGCACAGATTTTAGCTTCGAGAAATATGCTGGACTTTTTATCATGGAGATCGTTAAGATGCATGGGGTACCTCTTAACATAGTGTCAGATAAGGACAGGACGTTTGTGTCCCACTTTTGGAGGAGCTTCCAACAGGCCTTGGGGGCAGAGTTGAGACTGAGCACTTTGTATCATCCTCAGATCGATGGGCAGACGGAGAGGGTGAACCTGATGCTGAAAGATATGTTGCGTATGTATATTTTGGACTTTAAAGGAAGTTGTGAGCAGTATTTCCCTTTGGTAGAGTTTGCCTACAATAACAACTACCAGTTCACTATAGGGATGTCGCCGTTTGAGGCACTCTACGAGAGACCTTGATGTTCTCCCTCATGCTAGTTAGAGGTGGGGGAGAACAAATTACTAGGGCCGAACTACATTCAGGATACATCAGAGAAGGTGGAGGTGATTCGGGTCAGGATACGGATTGCCTAAGATAGTCATGAGACACTTAGACTTTGATGTTGGAGATCAGGTGTTGATTAAAGTGTCTCCCATGAAGGGGGTGATGAGATTCGAGAAGAAGGGGAAGTTGGCACGTAGATATGCGGGACCATTTTCTACTTTGGAGAGGATTGGGTCCGTAGCATACCGGTTGGGAATATCGGAGCACTTACAGCTGATACATGATATCTTTCATATATCTTCACTGCGGAGATTTCTAAGAGACGAGGTGGCATACCAGCACATCGATGTCGACGAGATTGAGCTCCATCCAGATGCTACTTACGAGGAGAGACCAATAGCCATTTGGAATAGAAGGGAGCGTCGATTGCAGTCCAAGATTGTCCCTTTAGTTCGAGTGTAGTGGTGGCACCACCGGGAGGACGAATCGACTTGGGAGCGGGAGGATGACATGCGCGCGAAGTATCCTGAACTCTTCTAGCTAGGTACGTACTTTCTTGATTTCGAGGACGAAATCCCATTGTTAGGGGGGAAGAATGTAATACCCCGTATTTTTTTCTTAAACCATTAAAGAATATTATTTTGAAATGACTAACTAATCTCGAAATTTAGTCCAAATAAATATTTTTCTATTAGGAGATGTTAAGTGAAAGATCGTATTTTATTTAGTATGCTTGTGTATGATTCATTCTTATGCATAATTATGATAGTTACATTTTTTTTTGTAAAAAGAAAAATGTATAAGGTATGTGCGATATAAATTCAAAGTGATAAATATTGACTGAAACAATTCGGAACGTGTTTTAGGACTTATATGGACTCGTTTAGAAGGTTTAAGTCATTAAAAATAGCCTTGGGTCAATACTATATGGGTTGGGAGAGTTTTGGGCCAATTAACTAAGGGATTCAGGTCCATTTGGGGGTCCAAAAGTTGGGCCAAGAGTCCAACTCGGGATTAGTGTGCTGATTAGAGGTTAAGTGGGGGGGGGGGGGGGGGGGGTAAACCACTCCCCCACCCTCATTCCATAACTCACAGACTCACGGTTAAAGGGATAAAAGAGAGAGGGACCAACGACAAGAGAAAAGGGGAAGAAGAAGAGGGAGAACAGGGGAGAACATCAAGGGGATCATCTTCCACCACTTCTAAGGCAAGCATTTTCTTGCATATTTTACGTCTTCAAAATATTTCTTAATGCATAATAGCTTGTCCCCTTATATTTCTACAAAATCTCTTAGATATGTTTGAATTGATAATGAATAACCTATGTAGATGATCAAATTCTTATAGTAAAATTATTTCCAGAAATTAGAAATTTGTTCTTGGATGTTGGGATTAAATTATTTAGGGATCTTGATGACTAAATTAGGTCTTATAAGAAGATTAAATTAGGGATGAGTGGATGATGAAATTTAGACTGAAATCTGGTGTAAAAACCTAACTTTAAATGTGTTATAACCCAAGGCAAATGATGGAGAAAGTTGGATGAAAATCTTATTTACAGTGGATAATATTGATGCATAAATTCTGATAATTCGGGCATGAATTCGGGATTAATTGGCATGATTATTGATCCCTATTGAATTAACTAAGTTGTAGGAACTTAACTAGTTAATTACAAAGTAGAAAGAAGCCTTGGAATTTGATTTGAGATAAATGGTGTAATTTATGTCATAGCAAAAAAGAACAGATCTCGACTGCTGCTCAGGTCCGAATCTATTCATACCAGTGCGATTCAATTCGGACTGACCAGCGAATCAATTTGGGCCTTACTTAATCGATTCTCCCTTTGGGACACAGGGAGTTAGTCTTGGAGTTTGGTTGTGGACATTTTTAGGAGTCCAAGCGAGTGGGTAGACCCGTGTTTGGGAAATCGAGGAATTTATTAAAAATATATAAGTAACACCACTGAGTTGGTGAAATATCAAGTAACTGGATGGTTAATTAATTTTAATAAGGATTGGAACTTAATCATTTATGAGACGATAAATTATTAATAAATGGAAAAATGTTGAGGACTTGGATGGGACTCTTAGAGAAATTTTAGAGTAATTACCCCTTTACACATTATAGAGAAAAACAATATGTACTATATTATATTTGTGTGTGGACATATCAGTGGACTTTCCGATCGACTCAGGGGTTCGCGCGTTCGGGCCAATGACCACACGTCAGCACAGGAGGGCTTGACGCTGTGTATGCATATAGGTACTACATAGAGGCTCCACCCTCGAGGGGGAGGAGTGGAGCTAACCCTTCCTGTAATACCGTTGGGTATGGGCCGTATACAGGTGTCCTGCGTAGGGAGCGCCCCCAAATTTGTATGTGTTTTTGTGGTTTCCGTTTAAGATCTCAGGATTCCTTCGGACTGTCAACTTAGGATGTTAAGATTGCTTCGGACCTGCCGATAGAGCACGAATTAGACACCAATGATAGATTCTCTTGTGTGTCACATATATGAAAGGACATATATTATAAATGACCCAGAACTATGGAATTTAATTTAGTTGTCTAAGGATGTGGGCTTTAAACATTTTAATTACCCCATATCGCATGATAGATGCTTATGCCTTATATATGAGTCTGACAAGACTGGTATTAGTGCAGGATGGTAGTTTAACTATAGGGATTGTATTTAAATTAATAAATTGGAAATGAAATTTACTATACACATGTTAGTGCCACAAACTATTATTTGGAACTTAATGGGGTGGGGTGCGAATAATGTCACACTTAGATGAGGGGTGAGATATTATACCCATACGAGTGACGGTAAAGGGGGTAATTATTGTGCATTAACTGTATTCTATCATAATTTATTCAAGTCAATCCTTCCACACCTTAGGCTCTGACACAAATTTAAATGTTTCCCCTCCAGGTGCTCAAAGGCAGGGACAACGGGATTGTGCATAGCAGTCTTGCAACCTCGCTTGCTTTCAGATTTCAGCTTGGTTGGATCTAGTATAAGTGCTTCTCAGTTCTAGTCTTTTATTCAGTTTAAGCCCGAATACCTTATTTTTATGTTGGTGGATAGTTGGTTACTTTAGTTGAATGTTTATGTCAATATTGATGGTTTGGTTTTAACTATTAATTATGGAAGTGTTCGTAACTTTTAGAATTGGGCCTTTCATTACAAATAATTTATTTTTAAGCTAGTTCTAAGAATCGTATTAATTGACAAGAAAGTCCTATCTTCGGCGTATCGTGCCTGGCAAGCCTTTACGTGAGAAAATAGGGGTTCTTACACTAAATCCCCTTATTAAATCCTTTGCACATCCCTCTGAATCGTTGTTCCACCCCTCTCGATCCCTCCCACTCACTCTCCTCCCTAATGTCTCGTGGTCAATTCCTTGCTTTTTTTGGTAATAAAGTATCACACAAAATATTCTCCCCCATCTCTATCTCGGCGTCCTCATTTCGCAGCTTCAATTTCCACCCAAAGTTTGGAATTCTGCAGTTCCATTAAATTGGTAGTGTTTGGAAATTTTTCCAACCTCCCCACCCGACTTGCTTCCCCAATGTAAAAATTAGAATGAGTCCCTTGGTAAACTAATTATGTATTTTCACTAGCTACTACCATCGTTAAGTTATTCTCGTGTAACCCGTTTCCATCAAACCCACTGTCACATTCTCCCCCAATGTCCTCCGTTTTATTCCCCCCCCCCCCCCCCATTAGTCTGTTTTTCTCGCATATGTTTGCCCAAATTTATGAGGCCCCTCATGTTCTTGAAACTTAAAAAATAATTTCCATAATATTTCTGCTTGTTGCCAGATTTTTTGTAATGGAAACGATTCTCGCCTATCGTCCCATAATTAACATCTTTCTTGGACTTTTCTTCAAGCACTGCTGGTGACCAAATACATGGTTCTATTCCCACACATGTAACCACTTGTTCCCCATTTGGTTTAAGTTTTCGACATTCCTTATATTTCATTCCACAACTAGGGACCCCATACTTCTTCCCAGATGATTTGTTTTTCCTCGTCTCCCATGATGAGTGAATCATCTTTTGGCTTCCTTCCCATACCCTCCTGTTGTCGCCTCACATCTTTCGGCCTTACCAGGGCACCTAACTTCCCCATATAAGAAGTAATGTACTACTGTTTCTCTTCACCCACTGCCCGTCCGGTAACGACACTACTGGACGAAGTGGTTGATGCCTTCTTGTTTTCTCTTCTCAAAGGAACCCCGGCACCGGTAGGAGGTTGGCCTTCCACCCAACTTCTTACTTCGTTTCTCAGACCGCCCCTACTGCTACTGTAGCCTCTACTATCTGTCCATTTTCACATGCCTCGTTATTCGACCTCCTTGTAGCTCTGCACATTGTTCTTCACATTATCCAGCAGGTTTTCTCTCCTTTGCACTAAAAGTCTTACTCAATGTAGCTCTTTTCCCACCATTGTAGCATTATCCACCCCCCATAAATAAAGGGGAAGGCCCATAATCCGGATCCAGCAATTATCCTTCACATGAGATGGCTTCATGGAGCATGCCAGAGGATGCCATATGTTGCGCTAAAGCAAGACTATCTCTAGCGACCAAGACGATAAAACTCACTCGGGAATTTTATCAAACACTTGGTGTGCGGAAAAGACCCAAGACCTTGTTCCGAAAATGAACTAATGAGTAAACTCCCAATCAATTCAACCAAGCATCAATAAAGAGACAATAAGAACATACAAGCAATCATCAAAGCAAAACAACAACGATATACCGTGGTTCACCCACATTTGGGCTACATCCACCAAGGAGGATTTCTTCTTTCTATAGATAAATGGAGGAACCCAAAGGTTATCCACACACACAATTTCTCTCTTTTAGAAAGTCACTCACAACCTCACAAGAACTCACCCCTCAAATGGGAGCTCTATCTCTCTTTAGCTTTGATAACTCTCAAAATAGCTCTCAAACTTGTCCTCTCCCAAAACCTAGAAATAACACTTGTATTTATAGATTTGAGCCAAAATGGCAAATTTGAAAATAAACCAAAAATTGAAAAAAAACACAACACAAAGTTGGAGGCACCTGCCTCAATTTCAGTTCTGCCCCAAACACCGTAGGAGAGCCAAAACTAACAAACTCCACCTTGGCGATCCCGACGATCCAACCAATCTCTAGAATGCTGACATTGAACCCACTTGAAGACCGTCCCACCATCTACCAAGCTAATGTGGTTCCCCCAGGCGATCCTCACGATCCAACCAAACTCGGAATACAAACATGAAATCCGCTCAAAGATCATACCGACGTTTAATAAGTTAAAATGCTCCATCTGATGCTAAGCCACCCCAAACTTCAACCATGAAGTGAGATACCGCAAGTCTTCACTCCAAGACTCCAAACGACTCCACCTGCCAAGGAACCAAGTTCTAAACTAAGAACTCTGCATCTCATGCATCTGAATGCTTCCCATGTAACCATACGGTGAATCTTGCTCCTCATGTAACCCGGTGAGTACACCCCCACACAATACATATAGAATACACCGTCTTTACACGAAACATTCAAGCACATCAACACCATCTTCCACCATAAGAAATAACCACGGATGAGGGAAATTTCCTCACCTCTCACACCCTCCAAATCTCACCCTCGAAAGATATACCAAGTCTTTATCACGAAAAACTCCCATTTGCCAATGATCGCAAACAATAACTCATCGGCCTTCCTTGAACTATCTACACACACATCGAATCCATCACAGTCCTACACCTCCTCGATTCCAATCGGTCAATGGATGTGTGCAACTAAATCGAGTCAACATCACCCATTGGCCCCGGAGGGGGACTTCGATCCATCCCCTCCACTAGTAGGTATTCTCCCATCACTACAGTCTACTATTGGAAAGCTAGCACCCAATGTCTCCGTTTTGTTCACAAACGAGACATGCCTCGAACTTTTGATCACTTGTGCACACCGCTCCCCCGTCTTTCTCAAAGTCTGATTTAGACGATACAACCCTCTATCTCCTCTCCCCTCGCTAGGACCATACAACCGCGTGTGACTTTCAAGACTCCACCCGCCACCGACACCCGACAACCCTTGGAATCCAAACGGCTAATGGATATCAAATTCTTTCGCAACTTTGGGACATAAGCCACAATACCCAAAGTGCGTTCCTTCCCATCGAACATCTTGAGTTTCACCATCCCGACACCCTCAATGACAACCTTCTCTCCGTTAGCCAAAGACATGGAACCTTTTCCATTTTTCATGAAAGTCTCAAAATATTCCCTCTTGGAGCAAACGTGATCCGATGATCCCGAATCTAATATCCAATCGTCTTGGAAAAGAGAGTTAACCTTGGAGATTGTGACAAGTTCTCCAAGTTCATCTTCATAATTCGCACTCGCTACCGTTGCCCTCTCGGAATCAACCTTTCCCTTAACCTTGTCGTTCCACAAAGGACATTCTCGGATCATATGACCCTATTCTCGACACTTGTAGCATTTCGACCCTTTACCACCAACACCACTCGATCTAGACCTACTACCGTCATTAAATCCCCGGTTGGAGTTCCTCCCACCATTTTTCCCACCTCCGTCTCTCGCCGTAAGGCCTTCATTATGGGAATACCCGTCACCTCCACCTTCATTCTTTCTCCTCGTGACATGAGATTGAATATCTTGCACAACCTCGTTGCATCGGAGCGTAGACTTCCCAAACATGAGAGTGGTCACAAAATGCTCGTATGAATCGAGTAATGATGCAAGCAACTACAATGCTCGATCCTCATCAATGAATTGAACATCTATCCGATTCAAGTCATTTATCAAGGCATTAAAAACGTTGATATGCTTCATTATATCCTCACCCTCCTTCATTTCAAGCTTGAAGAGTTTCTTCTTAAGGAAAAATTTATTTGACAACAACTTTCCCAAATAAATATCTTCTAACTTATCCCACATGCCTTTAGCCGTGGTCTCCGCTATCACGTTATTTAACACATCATCCGTGATAAGCATATCAATACATGAAGCCACTCTTTGATCAATGTCAATCCACTCGACATCGGCCATGCCTACCGGTCGTCCCTCTACCCCCAACAATGCTAATTGCAACCTCTGTTGGACAAGAACGCCTCGCATTCGTCTTTGCCATAACCCAAAATTGATCTTCTCATCAAAAGCCTTCATGTCCATCTTCATTGAGCCACTCGATCCATAACTCGGATCCCATCTCTTAGAGCCTCCGCTCGTAGAGGTTGATTCTCGAGTACTCTCCACATTTTCTGTCATTTGGAACAAAAACAAAAGCTATGCTAAAATTGCCAAAATTGATTCAATATCGAACCAAAATATCGGGCAAACAATGCAACCAAAGCTCTGATACCACTTGTTGAGCTAAAGCAAGACTATCTCTAGCGACCAAGACGATAAAACTCACTCGGGAATTTTATCAAACACTTGGTGTGCGGAAAACACCCAAGACCTTGTTCCGAAAATGAACTAATGAGTAAACTCCCAATCAGCTCAACCAAGCATCAATAAAGAGACAATAAGAACATACAAGAAATCATCAAAGCAAAACAATAATGATATACCGTGGTTCACCCATATTTGGGCTAAATCCACCAAGGAGGATTTCTTCTTTATATAGATAAATGGAGGAACCCAAAGTTTATACACACACACAACTTATCTCTCTTAGAAAGTCACTCACAACCTCACAAGAACTCACCCCTCAAATGGGATCTCTATCTCTCTTTAGCTTTGATAACTCTCAAAATAGCTCTCAAACTTGTCCTCTCCAAAAACCTAGAAATAACACTTGTATTTATAGATTTGAGCCAAAATGGCAAATTTGTAAATAAACCAAAAATTGAAAAAACACACAACACAAAGTTGGAGGCCCCTGCCTCAATTTCAGTTCTTCCCCAAACACCGTAGGAGAGCCAAAACCAACACCATATTTGTAGCAAAAGAGGATCTCTATTGAAGCACCTTCTATTTTTCTCTAAAATTCGATCTGCTTTCTGTTTTGACACAAAAACGAATAGAATAAAGGAAGAATGTAGGTTACGCACCTCTACCTCCCCATTTGATTTCCATTTCTCCTTAATCCACTTCTTCACCTTCACTATGGAGGGCAGTGATAAGTTTGGACTTCCAACTCGATCCATCAACGCTCTTTGAAAAAATTGAACTCTTGAGAGGCAAGACTCATCATTGATAATGAGATCTCACCTTGATGAAAGATCTTCACTGACGTTTATGGTGGATAAAGGCCAAGGCTCCACTTCAGCAGGTTTTAGATACAACCTAGCTTCCCCACGTTTCTGATATCGCATGACATGTTCCTCTCGCTTTTCTGGTTTTACACGAAGAACCACTGGTTCAAGACTTATAAAAACTTCACCTGCAACCAAAATATAATTTCTTACTAAGGAATTCATGAGTTCAAAATTAAGCGAAGGGTATATTTGTCCATATACAGAAGTATAACTTGTATAGAACACTTTCACCTTTTTATACCTTTATATATAGCGTAGATTCATGTTCTTGCAGAAAATATTTTGTGGCTTGGAGTTTTGTTGAATATTTGACTACCTTGTTCATGAAATTTAGATAATTAAGCATGCATATCATTCTTTTAAGCTGGGAGACATTTTAAATGCTTCTCAGCTATGTTAATATTAATTTTATTATTTTTATAATTTGGATCCAAATATCGGTTGGTGCTGAATTTCCTATGTCAATTTTTATTGGGGAAGTGTCACATTAAATATATCTATAATTATATTTCCCTTCCTAGTTTTTCTAATTTTCCAGCCATTATCTGAACTAGCTTACTTTATCTTCACTTTGTATTGCTTTCCATTTAGTATTAAATTTCTTATACTATACTGAATATTTCTTGCATCACAATGGCCAAGAGTTCAGTGGTACAATTGAGAGATATACACAACGCATTAAGAGGTGACAAGTTGAAAAAAGATTGTTCTTTTTGGGGAAGACGTGTCAGAATTGGAATCTCTACCCTATGTTCTTAACTTATAAAGCAGTCTTGGATTGGCTACTGCGTTTGATGCCGAATTAAAACGCTCTGCAAGGAAGAAAATGTAAATAATCTATCGACTTTATTGCTGGATGGAAATAATTTCCTAGGAGATGTGCTAATTAATTAACTTGAGTCCAAACAAGAACTGCAACTACTTGCCATTTTCAACCCCACTTTCAATTCTCAGCCATCGTCATTGTTTAACATGCACAACTTTCCCATGTTTCTAATTAGAGGTTGTTACTTTTTGCAAGGACATTGACCTCACTCTAGGTCTTAAACAGTAAACCACTCTCTAGATTTCCTTTGAGGGTGTTCTCAGTTGGAAATGCTAGAAGGTCTCAAAGGACTTGCGAATCTTGTGGTTATTGATCTTTATGGTGCTACCTCTTTGAAAACAATCACTTACAAGAGGTTATCAAGAAATCATAAACTTGAAATAATTAATCTTTCTGAAACAAAGACTATAACCTTACCATTGCTCAGGGATCTCAGAGAGAGCACTCATCTTATGCTAAGAGGTCGTTCATAATAAGATAGATTGCACAACATTACCTCACTAACCAGTCTCAAAGTATTCAATATTTTTGGCGCTCTAAGGATCAAGGAATTTCACAATCCATTATTAGAGAATCTTGGTCATCATGAAATCCTTAATATGTCACGAACTTCATTCGATCATCTCCTTTCCATCATTAACGATCTATACCTCAAGGATTGCAATCTGCAAAAGCGACTGTCTTCGAGTACTCAACCTTTCAAACATATAACATGCCTTCGAGTACTCAGCCATTCTTAAACCAATATAAATGAACTACTCCCCCTTTCAGTCTTTTTAATATTCATGAGCTATTACTATCTCATTGTGTCTCCTTGTTGAAGTTGTAGGAGTTAATGCCCTAGGAAAACTGGTGGTGCTCGATCTCTCGTACTTTATTGCTTTAATAAATATAGAAAGATCTTTGAGAACATGTCCCACCTTCATAGGCTCGACCTCTCTCAAACAAAGATTGAATGGCTTCCAACCTTTTCGAAACCTAGAAACCTCCACTACCTCTTACTGAAAAAATGTACCAAATTGAACGAACTTTCATTGCCAAACTCCCTATCGAAACTTGAAGAGCTAAATCTTTCTGGTATCTGATGCATGGGAGAAATTGGAGTTGATTTTGTGGAGAATATGGGTAATCTTAAAATTCTCAATCTAACTGTAACCAGGCTTGAACGCTTACCATCATGGTGAACCTCAAGAACCTTAATTATCTATCTTTTAGGGGATGCACATGTAATAACCCAGATTTTTGAGTAATTATTTTTATATAATTTTCCATGTGGGATAACTATATAAAATAATGGAAGTTGAAGTGAATATTATTTTAAGTGATTAAAAGATAATGTTTACTAAATGTTGCATAATTATTGTTAAGTGAATGTAAATAGCATCATGTTATGTTTTGTTGCGTCGTTGTCCCTAAAGAGACGATTACGATTTAAAATGAGATTGAAATATGAAATAATTTATGTTATTCTGGATGCCAATTTAGAGGGCGCGGTTATTCCTGAAATAGTCGAGATAGTCAAAATAAGTGCAATGTTGTATTTTTGTGTTTCGGTCACTTTTGACAGGTTATGACTTAATTATGTCGTTACGAATCATTTTAATGGTGTAGCAACATTTAAATACTGGATTTAGTGTTAAATGGGAATTTAAGTCTTCCAACTCCTTTTGTTCTCAATGATATGTTTTCTAAACCTAGAGAGAAAGAGAGAGAAAGAGAATTTGGGGGGAAAGGACAGAAAGAAGGAGAATTGAGGAAATTGTGCTGGAATTTGTTTCTATCAGAAGAAGATTCGACACTACAACCTTAAGACAAGTTTCTAACTTGCTAGTATATGATTTAATGTGGGTAAATTGTTGTGATAGTTATGTATTTGGAAGAATTGAACAAATAGTAGATTTTGATGAGTTTTAGTATTAAACCTTTAGATTTTGATGTTTGTATGAATTGAGTTAGATATGTGGGTTTATTGTTGTGTAGAAATGTTGTGGTTATGTTGTTGGATGATGAGAATGAAGGAAGTGGAAGAATATGGGGTTAGGGTTTTGGATTTGGTATTTTAAAATAAGGTATAGTCATGGGTCTGGTGAGCGCGGTCGACCGCGGTCCAAAGCCCGGTCGACCAGTCCTAAAGAGAAAAGCCTACCGCTTCTCTCGATAGGCATAAATAATAAGCGCGGTCGACCGTGGTCCAATGAACAGTCGACCGGGCCTTCGAAATTTAGCTTACTGCATTTCTTCCTAGACAAAACCTCATAGACGCAGTCGACCGGGGGTCAGGGGCCGGTCGACCGGTCCCCTATTTTTCACTCCAAAATCCTTAGTTTTATCTAGCTCCTTTCTTTTAAGGTAGGAACCTAGGCTCCTTCTGTAATGAAGTAAAACTAGAGTATTAGAGTCTAGTATTAAGGTAATTAAGAAACTAGGTTAGAAATGAGAATTGGGGCTTAGACCGGGAATTAATTTAGTTAGTTGTTGGAAGAAGGTAGGGTTATTTTTACATAATGAGCTAGTCTAGGTCTAAGGGGAAATAGAGTGATATAATTACGAACATTTAGAATCGAGTTGAAGTAATATCATACATGATGGTTCAAAGGATTTTCGTTAATTTATGGAGATAATTAGACGTTGAGGTTTGTAATTATGATCATTGAACGCGTATGGCTCCGGATAAAATGTAATGCATTTTAAATTGGCATATCTTGTGAATGATGATTTTATTATACATACCTCTCTAAATGCTATCATAAGCGAAGTTACACGCATGAGGTGAAGTCCCCTGCCTAGTTAATGCAGGGTGAATATAGTCCTCGACCATAGGACCGGTTGTAATATAGTGTGATGTTATTTTTTAAAGTGAGGTAATTTCGGGAATGGTTATGACTCACTGTCGAAGGTATATGGCCGCTTCCCAACGTCATGCGATTTAGGATGCCCAGGTTGTCTTCGTGATAGGGCCTGGAAGATGATAGCTATTTAGGGGTGCATCCAGTGGGGTGACTCCCGGAAGGATGGTCTTAGAGTCGTTATATTGTGATTATAACTATTCTTATGAATGTGGTATTTGATTAATGGCAAACGCATTTCTATAAATCATTTGCTTTGAATAAGTTTCCTAATGAGAAAAGGAACTGTGAAGTTATATTGGTAAGACTGAAATGGAATCTTCTTAAATTAAAACTGAGTTATATTCTCTTGCATTAATGTGAACGCATCATTGTAAATGACATTTCGCTAGGTTGTGCACTTATAACAAAGGTGAGAATCATTCTTATTCGTGAAGAGCGAGATAAGTTTATTCATGATATTGGATATCCATAATTATCATGCATTTTATTCACATGGTGATCATATCAAAACGGGCTCTGACCCGTTTATATCTTTTTGTTTTGTATGCATCCTATTTACGCCCAGGTGCTCCGCCGCAAAGACCCCCGTAGTGACCCTTCCATCAAAGTGTCCTGGAGCTATAACATTTTGCGGATGTTGTAGGATATTAGTTATAGACGCTTCTATCTTTTTGTACTCTAGTTATGATCAGTTTTCATATTCGAGCGTGTTACCCAAGTTTTGTACTTGTTTATATATTGTGATATTTATTTTAATACCTGATGTAAGCAACTTGTAATGGTTTGTTAACCGACAGCTTATTCGGTCATTATGTTGTGTATGATTGATTAACCGTTATCTATCTTTATTTTTATCCAACTTCTGTTAAAATTGGATTGTATAAATGATTTTCCTTAAACTTACAAAATAAATTGACATCCGTTTTCTAGAATAATTGGTGGTTATATCGTATATTTATTTTAATGTCAGTGATGCTAAGAATGGACCATCTATGATTCCTGTAATTATTGGAGTATCGGGATGGCCACCTCTTATTTTAATAAGCGGGGTGTCACAGATGGTATTAGAACATCAGGTTCTAGTGTCCTTAGGAATCTGTACGGACGTACTACGCTTTCAGTGTTGCTTTCGATTTGACATAGAGCCTTAGGATTAGGATTGTTGATTCATCTTGTCAGATTTCTTTCTCCTGCCATAATGTAAGATTTTAGTAAATCTTTTGCGTGTTCGTTCGAGATTCGTATGCTGACTGATGAGGGGCGACCAGGGAAGGCCATTATGAGGGTAGCAGGAGACGGGGCTTAGTTAGAACTGTAAATTGAAGTAAGGGATGAGAACCACATTGGAGGTCACTCCCTTCGTGGCATTTTCTTGGATTGCTACAACGACTACTAAAGTACAGTAGCTCTAATTTCCCAAGTACCGCTATAAGTAGAGAGTGGTACTAAACTTGGATTACTCAATGAAGTTAAATTGGAAGGTCCTTGATAAGGACCATATGTTGAAGTTAAGTCATGCGGAGGCTGTGTAGTTTCATTCAGTGGAAGTATAGGGATCAAACCTTTGGCTTAGAGCGGGGTATAGGAATGCCCAAATGTGAAAATTTGAGGAAAATTTTTCACGCACTGGAGAAATGTTGAAATGGTAGGAACGTTAGTCCCCATATTTAGGGGACCAGGATGTTTTGCTCATAGACGAACCTTATGGATGGTTTTAACAGCGAGTTCCTTTGATTTATCAGAAATGAAGAGAATGTAGCTTTTCAAATATTCACATGAGGATAGGTCAAACGCCGACAGTGAATAAAGAGTTATATGGTTAAGGAAACCTTGCACCGAAGTAAGGTAGGTACAAGGAAGAAAGTGTCCTTCAGTGGAATGATAGGCTCACTAGTAAGTGTTACTAACACTTATGAAGAAGTCGTGTTCGTGAAACCTCATTGGTGGACTTCCCCTCTGGGAATTCATTGAAATAAGGCAGTTGTGGCCGGTGGCATATTTTCCTTTGCTGGTGGAGTTAAGGGAACTACGAGGGTGATTGTCAGGATCGAGGCTATAGAGCCTTATACACTGAAAACATTAACATGGTCAGGGTGGCCGGAGATGGGGAAGGATTGTGATGTGGAACGTATAACCACACGCCTTGA
Source organism: Sambucus nigra (assembly GCA_949130495.1). Classification (NCBI taxonomy): domain Eukaryota; kingdom Viridiplantae; phylum Streptophyta; class Magnoliopsida; order Dipsacales; family Adoxaceae; genus Sambucus; species Sambucus nigra. The sequence goes on from OX422222.1 coordinate 425,361,245, forward strand.
TTTTGTCTCGTAGGAGTTTAAGGACAAGAATAGGGTGCCTAGATGAGGCATTGATTAAAGTAGTTTTTGGTACAGATAGGATAAGGGTAATGTATCTGGGAACTATTTGGAGTAGCCAGGGTAATTGGAAAGAATCTTATGTGAGCTCCACCTCGGATGAGGGAGGTGCATTCCGTGTGGCAAGATTTAGTCTCAGTATCTTATTAAACCTTAGATTCGGGTGTGTAATTTGAGCTTTGTGGCAATATCGATAATATTTTAGAGGGTATATCTATATGTTTTCCACGGTAGTGAGGTTCTATTTTCCTTCATTCGCTGTAAAAGCGAGTATGGATATTTTCAAACTATATCTGCTTTGTATTACTCGTTTGTATGTGTTATACGAGTATAAATAATTTTGATTGGTCGGCGCGATAGCAGGCTAGTGATTGCAAGGCTATCATATCTGCGGTTCAAGGGTGGAACTAGATGTTTTGTTATATCTCATCTGGATACGGGTTAATATTTTATAGAGATGGTCTAAGGTATGTAGGAATTGTTTTTTTTTTACTTAATTTATGATGACGTATCTCCACGATCAACAAAGTTAAGTAGTACTGTATCGAAGGGGTTCCTTGTCTGAATTTCGCTTGCGAGACACTCCACACATGAACCTTAACGACGATGAAAGTGGAGAGATGTTACTTTATGTTAGGATGTTGATTTTGGGTGGAATTAACTGAGAGTCGCGTGACTGATTAAGGACTAATAGAAAGTAGATGTGCGGTGCAAAAGAACTGGAATTGTTTCTCTCACCGGACATATGTGGGCAAGACAAGGATAAGGAAGTCAGATTGAGGCTTATAGCCAGGCCTTGATTAGAAGGCAAATTTAAAGGATATATATTTAGGAAGAAGATTCGTAACACTTTGCAGAAAGTAGGCACCCCAATTGGTTAGATTTTCCTTTTCGCCGCAATGGAAGGACATAGAGGTAGAAGCGCGTTAGTAGGGTTACGAGTTAGGATTTTTAGCGGTTCCGATTGGGTGCCTTAGGCTGTTATATCTTGATGACCGACAAGGCAAGGTAGTAGTGTAACAGGAGGGTTCCTTTTTTGAATTTTGCTTTGCGAGACGTACCACGCATGAAATCGAGAGAATTTCAAAAATTGAGAAAGGTCTTGGGCACTAGGGATGTAGTTAGCATAGTACTCATTCTACGTGCGTAGGAAACACATCGACCTTAGGGTTATTAGGAAGTAACGCCAGTGGGGCAGGTGGCGCTATTTTAGGAAGTCTGTAGTGAGTTAATCACGAGAAGATTGGTGGGTTAACTTTAAGAAGGATTGGATTTCCAGGGATAAGAAGATTGAAATCTCGAGTAACTCGGGACACCAAGCCAAAAAGAATGCAAGGCTCATCTTTAGAGAGAATGTTACGTCTGTGACCTATCTTTAGATGAACTAAAGGACATGTTGACTTCTACTCATATACTCATGCTGCTAAGATCGGGAGTGGACTATTTGGTTTTTATGGACGCGTATCTACAAGGATTAGGAGGCGTGTTACTACAGGAGCATGGGGCCATTGTGTAAGCTTAATCCTCATGAGAAGAACTATCCCACGCATGACTTAGAGTTCACCGAAGTAGTGTTCGCCTTAAAGATATGGAGGCACTACCTCCTAGGTAAGAAATTCAGTCTTTTCACGGACCACAAGTCGTTATAATATTTTTTTCTCTCAGAAAGATCTAAATATACGACAACGTAGGTGGTTGGAGTTCGTAAAAGACTATCAATTCGATATTCATTATCACCCGGGAAAGGAAATTGTGGTAGAGGATAGGCTGAGTAGCAAACCCATGGGGAAACTAGCGAAGGCATGGAAAGCCAAGTGGAAAGATCTTAGCGAGGAGGATGTTGTAGCAAAAGCATTTATGTCAATGTTGACCATTACACCTGCAGTTGATACATGATATCGTCCACTTGTTGTTCTTGTATCAGCAAATCATGAGTAAAGTGCGTAATAAACAAGTAAAGAAAATAAGGAGACATGAACACAAGATATAGAGTGGTTCGGCTATGAAAATGAGCCTACGTCCACTTTGGTGCTTTACTCTCATTATATTCATATTGTAGTACAAGTTTACAATGCCATTAGAGGCATACAAGATATCTAAGAGAGAAGAATACATGACTGTAGCAATTTCGGGAGTGCCGGAGATATGACTACGATCTAGGTCAGTAGCCCCCAAGCTGTATGTTGAGGTTGTGTAGAGAGAATCTGTATTGTAGAACCTGCTCCAGGCGTGTGGAATCTACCCGGGTGAGGGGAATCAGTCCCTTTATTTCGAGGTGTGGTCCTATATTTATAGGAGATATGCTCACGTGCTCCGAGCACGTGACGTACATAACATCTGGAGTTGTTGTAATGGAGAGGAATGCGGCCTGTAAGGCAAGCAATGTGAGTGCTACATCCTGCAAAAGGCTAGGGCGAAAAGGTGTCGCACCCTGTACTAGGTAGGGCCTCCGCCTTTTCATAATGGAAAGTGGTAGGTGCTACGCCCTGTATTTGATAAGTCCGCACCCTATGCTGAGAAGTCCCGTGGCCTATAAGCCTGTGACTACCATCCGTGGCAGGGTGTTGTATTCGTAATATCAATAAGCCCCCAAGTCGTAGTGCCAAGAGTGTTCGATTGGGGTTGCGGCTTAGATCAGTCTCCTTAGGTGCCACAGTATTGTCAAGGCGACGCTTCATCTTCCCGCGCCCTCTTATATAAAATTGTTTCGGCTGTGGACTTCATTATGTTTTTTGAACGTTTGAGATCATATCGAGAGTGATTTCCTGCGCGTCCGTCTTCTTGCATTTTTCGGCGATCTTCCGAGGCCGAGTGTGGTGGTTCCAAGGTGTTTCGAGATTATTCGAGGTTGAGCATTGTCGGTTCCTCTATTTTTATGTAATTTTCAAACCAATATCCTCTTTAATAGATTTTGTAGTTATCACCTCTCAATCCAGTTACGATTCGAATTTCCTAATTTCTTTAATAGCTGAACACCTGAATTTCTGCATCTCTGAACCTCCCAATCTTGAATTAAACTTGATTTAATCATCAAGAACTGCAGTTATTCGAATATATTTTGTAGAATCTGTGATCATGTTTGCTGCCCCGATTGGAATATACTTGCTTCTCTTTGTTTATCAATTGATCAAACCCATATTATAATATGTAGTTGTTTGGATTTGAACTAGGTACCCATCATGTTGGTTAGGGTTATATCTTAGGGCTTCTGAACTTCCATTATGTTGTTGATGTTCTTGAGGTAGACTCTTCGCATTATGGGTCTTTGATCTATAAAATAACAAATATTAGATACTAAACTATTTTTAGTGAGAGGTCACGGCATGATAGAGTATCCCTTAGTAATTTAGGGTTGCCCTTAATCCTTTAAATATTCCTTTATTTGAGCCCTAGTCCGTGTCTTGTGGCGAGTGATGGATTCGGCCCCTTAGGCTCCTAAATCTAGACTTCGTGATGCTTTAGCCCATAGTTTGATGCCGATGAGTGAGTATCCGTGGCACTATAAAACCTATCCCATCAATGTGCCACGACGATAATTATCTTTTAGGGCTTTGAAACCCCACACTTGCCCAATTGGCCTCCATATTTCCTGTTCATCTTGATATTCCATTGAACCTTCCATGGCCTCTATACCATACTGGTTATGGCACCTAACTGCAGTTTGTGCTTTTTAGGTACTGTTGCAGTCATATGAGCTTTGACCCAGATGAGTTTTTGAGAGGCTTTTGGGCAAAGCATTTTAGAACCTCGACTCCTGAACTTCCTTTCATGCCCCCATTGAAGTCAATAAGGACTTGTTAACTGAAGAATTTCCCTAACTGCGTAGTATTAGACTCAGACTCCGAGAACTCTGCTTCTTGGAAGGATTCTAAGACCACACCTATGGAAGAGGAAGCCAACTCTAGTAACCTACCATTTAATGTGGAAGGTAACACCGCGGCTGAGGGTGAAACTATTATTAGTGATGAACTAGTTGGCCCCTTCGGGAGGGCTAAGAGGCCTCTAGCTACGCTTGATATCTGCAGCATTATGATCCAAGAATGGGTTGATCAGGTAGCGAAAGCCTTCGAGTTTCGAGAAAACTTGAAGTTCTCAGCACCTTCCGCGAACCAAAGACCGTGCATGGTACTTTCTGACGATGGGGTCTGCTTTCCACTGCATGCTTTCATTTATGAGCTGCGGCTTCTAATTCCTATTCCCATTAGACTAATTTTTTAAATAATGAAACTAGCATCAGCCCAGTTAGAGCTCAATGGCTGGAGGGCCATACTTGTCGCAGTCGTTCTTTGGGAGAATCAATTCAAAAAAGACATTACTCCCGCGGAGTTTTTCCACTTCCACCACCCGAAGGAAAAATCTATCAAGTTTGCTGGCTATTACTACTTCTCAGTCCGCGGCAAGGACGAGACCCTTTTACTCTGGGAGGCTGACCAGTGTAAAGAACTGGAAGGGGAAGTATTTTTACATCTCTGGAGAAGGGTGGGAGATTCACCCTCAGGAGAACGAGAGGGAGAAGTCGTTTTGAATGTCGTGGAAATGGGGGTGTCCCTCCAAACTAGGTTTTTGGATTATAGTCGCATCCCTTCTTTATAATAGCTCATTATTCTATGTACTAAACCTTGAAATGTTTTATGCAGTTCTCGACAACCTTCAATTGAGCAAGCAAAAACATGAGAGTTGTTGAGGCCGCAGATGTTCCTGCTGAGCAAAAGAAATTCAGCACACTTGTTACTTCTTCCTTTATGTTTGAAGCAGGATACTTCCTAAATAAATCTATACCCAAAGGGATAGCTGCGGAAGGTAATAACTTAATCAACATTCTTACTCCGTGACAACTTATATTTAAAAATTCAAATATTTACTGTAGCTTTTCCTATTTCAGGTGAGGAGGTTGACAGGGAACTCTTGGTTGCCCAACTAGCAGAGATAAATGGGGATGGGCCTCAACAACGTTGGAAGGCACCGTAAAAGGAAGAGGCCCAGGACCAAAACTCCCACCGCGGTCCCTTCCAGCGACCAAACTCCTCCTTCCGCGACCTAAAATTAGGTCGTGGAGAAAACTGACATTGTTGCCCCTCAACCCCAAGCTGAGTTTAATGATGACATCAGAGCCAATTTGGCCACGTCAGGTTTGATGTCCACGTCTGACGCCCCTATCCATTCAGTTTCTCCACCGCCGCCACCTCTAGTTGCGATTAATGCTAACTTGGCGCCTCCCCAATACCATGCTGAGGTTGGTCCTGATGGATGGCCGCGGGCACAGCTAAGATAGCCCGACCCTGAGTCCTCGTGAGATAACACTTCAAGGGCTGCTCGAAGGATAAAGAGGGTTCTTGACACCGCAGACCTTGACAGGTTGGTGGATGAAGATCATGATGATCTGGAGGATTGTGGCCTCCATAGCCTTTTGAGGGTAAGTGCAAGTGCTCTCTGAGTTTTAATTTTGCATTCCACACCTTGCTTCTAACTTTTTCTTTTCAGGTCGGGGACGTCATGGTAGCCCAAAAGAGGAAGTATAAGGCCCTCTACAAGCTAAAGGAGGCAGCGTAGAGGGTACACACCGTTGATTTGGAGAATGCGCAAATTTCCTCCTTTGAAGCTAGAAAGTTATCTGCTGTCGCGGCACTTCAGTCGGCTCAGATGAACTTGGAAGCGGAAGTCAAAGCCAAAAAATAAGTCGAGGCAAATTTCAACTAGGCCACGGAATATCTCAAGGTCTGTCAGGCACAAGTCGCGAAAGCTGTCCAAGTTGCTGAGTCTTCTAATAATAAGCTCAAACTCCTTCAAAATTGGTACGAGGAGATGGAGGCCAAGGCTACTCGTGATGCTGAAGCCCAGGTCGTGGCAATGAAGAATATAGAGGTAGATCATGGTAAAGCCCTTCAACTTGCCATTGACAACACGGTGGAGTCGTTCAAGGGATCCCAAGATTTTTATCTCATAAATAATAGGGCCTACCTCCACGGTTACCAAGAGCTCCGGTATAGAATCATAAAGAACTTCCTGACAACTAAGGAGACGGTTATTTCCTGAAGACTTGGTGATATTGAGCATCACTAATGTATAGCTGAGCTCAAGGCTACGGCCGAAGAAAAAGCCAAGTTGAGGGCGAAGGCTGAGGCAGCGGCCGCGGAGGAAAAGACCGAGACAGTTGCGGATGGTGAGGAAGTGTATGTCAACGATAATGCGGCCTCGTGAGCCTATAATATTCAAAATTGTTTGAACTACTCATCCGTATAGGGTCGTGTCCCTTATACTTTTTGAACTTTTACATATATGGGTTGCGTCCTTTTGTCACTTTTTGTAACTCTTTATAGTGGCTGCGGCCACCTTCAATGTTTATTATTTCTGCCTCTAGTAGATTTTCAATTTCTTCTGCTTTGCTTTGCTTTCTTTGATACTTGAATGAATGCTCTTTCTATACATCTTTGCTTGCTTGATTTATGCATTTTCTTGCAAACGTATGGGTTATGGGCCACGGCCATATTTAGAAACCAAAATGGAATATAACTTAAGGCCGCGACACTGTAATGTAGATGGACTGCGCCCCTTTTCCTCGCTACGTACAATCTTGAATGTTTGAAAGTGATCGTAGCCCCTTCCTAAATAGAGGCTACACCTGAGTTGTTTTTCTCTAATAGGCCGCGACACCTTTGAGTGTTTGGAACCCATCTTCTATAGCTTTATGGTTATAACTTTATAATTGGGTCCTCATTACAATACCGCTTCTTGATAATGGTTGCGGCAGGTTAACTATACTGCTTGCCTTAGTCGCTTAACAGATTCATTTAATTTTTACGACCGTATATTTAGCCCATAGGAGATTCTGAAGCTTTGACATGCTTCGTGATTACAGTAAAACAACAATTGCCGTTCATGGCTTTCCTCTAGACGCTTCAATTGCCTCTCACGGAATATGGCTTTTATCTTCTTTAACACCATCCTTCTATATATAAATGGGATATTATCAAGCCTCCCCAGGCTGGGTTATGTTATTAAACCACCCACAGCTAATATATAGGATACTATCCAGCCTCCCCAGGTTGGGTTATGTTATTAATCCACCCACAGCTAATATACGGGATACTTTCAAGCCTTCTCGGGCCGGGTTACGTCACTAAGCCACCCACAACTAATATACGGGATACTATCAAGCCTCCTCAGGCTGGGTTATGTTATTAAGCCACCCATAGCTATCAGATAGGATATTTTCAAGCCTCCTCAGGCTGGGTTATGTTATTAAGCCACCCACAGCTAATATATGGGATACTATCAAGCCTCCCAGACTGGGTTATGTTATTAAGCCACCCACATCTGATATATGGGATACTATCAAGCCTCCCCAGGCTGGGTTATGTTATTAATCCACCCACAACTATATATATATATATATATATATATAAAGCCATTCCTAACTAGGTATTACAAGTCTCCCGACTTAATGACGCATCTCGAAAGCTAAGAACGAGTATTGTAAGCCCCTATGGCGTCCTGAGAGCAGAGAGCAGCCATTGTAAGCCCCCGTGGCTAATAAAACCACCTTGAATCCTCAGATGCTTTCGTGAATATGATCATCATATGATAAGATATAGTTTCACATCGTAGGTGCATCCCGAAATAATAATATTCTTCTGAGATAATCTATTATTCCAGATCTAACATATTGTCTCCAATCGCGGTCTGCTTAAGACAAAACGGTCTTTTACAAGATGACATTTCATGGAAATGAGAATCAAAACATGGCACTATAAAGCGAATCATGATTTCATGCATCTATTCATATATATATTATATATACTTTGTAAGGCCAATAAAAAGTTTAATTTAAAACAGCATAAGAAGAGTTGTCACTGTAAAGTAGAGACATGTGGAATATATGACATAATCATGAATTATGGGCATGCGGTATGTGAAACTAGACTTCATACCCCAAACGTCTTTGAGGAACCTCCACAGCATCCCTTGCCCAATCAACCTTTCAATTTCATCCTTTAGTGCATAGCACTGCTCAGTGTCGTGGCCATGGTCCAGATGGAACTTGCACCACTTGGCTTTGTTCCTCTTGTAGGGTGGAGCTTTCAGCTTCTCTAGCCACCTCAGAAGCTTGTCCTCCGTAATGAACTCAAAGATGTCTTTAATTGGGAAGGCCAATGGGGTGTAAGCCTTAGAGCTCCCTTTTGCCTTCTCTGATTTCCTTTTTTGGCTTCTGCTGACTACTTTCGCGAACGGATCCTCCAGTACTGCTACGGCAGCAAAGGCTGTTAAAGAAACATTCCTGGGTGCCGCGCCTACATTGGGTGAGGCCGCGACCACTAGCATTAGGACCTTCTCAGTCAAATAGTTGACCTGGGTCTGGAGTGAGGCATGACTGTCATGGAGGTGGTTGAGGTGATTGTACAGCTGCACAATCTCATCTTTGACATCTGTGCTCTAGCTGGATTCTCCCTCCATTTCTGCTTTTGTTAGTCTTTACAAAGTATATATAATCTGAGACTAAACTATCAGAAGTGAGTAATCTCAGAAATATTGGAGTAATAAAGTAGGAAATGGGGATGCAACGTTTGCACTGATACATGGTATTGCTGTTGAGGTCACGGCTAGTATAGCGTATAGGTGCATTGTCGTGGCCATTGTATGATATTCACCAAGGTTCAGTTGGAGGTCGCTTGAGTTCGTTCCTTGATGTTTTGAAGCTTCTGTAATGCAACTGTACCAGTAGAGGCCGCGACATGTAAGGCAGTTGAACTACTACATCGCATCCCTACCTAGGCAGTGAAGGGACAATCCCAAAACTGAATCCCAGAAACTGAGTTTTTTTTCTGAAACTCGTGGAGAGCATACTGTAATACCCCGTAATTTTATTGATTTTTATTTAATGGATTAATTGAATTATATGAGAATTATTAATTGGAAATTAATCCGGATTTAAATACTAGCGAGACGTGAGTTGGTATTTGATTATGATGACGATATTATATATTGATGAGTATATATGGTAATATATGAGTATTGAAAGTATCAAAATTGTCAATAGTTATAAATACGACAATTTGGGAAATTAAGTTGGGACGCGCGTGTCAGTCGCGTCAGAAATCAATTTAATTAGATTTTAAAAAAAAGTAAATTTTAATTTTATCAACCGTATGGTCATTTTGAGTGCGCCAACATGTCCGAAAGGTTCGAGATAGTCAGAAAACACTAGCTGGGGGTTTAGTTTGGGTCCCGGGGTTTTTTAGGCCAAACTGGCAACCCGGAAGGGTATTTTGGCAATTTTAAAAATTAAGGAATTAAGACCCACGAATTTTAGAGTTTATTTATATATTATTAGAAAATCCATTAGGGCCATTAGCAGCCAAAAATAAGAGAGTTGGTTATGTGAGTTAAAGGGAAGTTGCGAAAGGGTTTCCAAACCAAAAACCACCACCCACCACCACCATTTTGGAAGGAAATTGTGATCGAAAAGAAGAGAGAATCAGCCCTTGAACACCAACAACGAATCATAACATCAAACTTAAGGCAAGTGATTTGGTTTCATTAGTTTCAATGAATATTTCCTCCATGTTTAGTGTAGAAATTAATAATTGTCTTGTAAGATTTGATGAAAACCCAAAGAATTTGATGTACAACTCTAAACCTTGGTTACACTACCAAAAAAAAGTAGTTTTTTAGACACAAGCTTTTGAGACGGCTAAAATTTTAGTCTTTAAAGCATAACTTTTGAGACGGATAAAAAATCCCGTCTTAAAAACTAATAGTATTTAAGACAGCTATTATTAGCTGTCTTGTAAAGTCAAATAAATAAGACAACATATTAACACCCGTCTCAAATAGTCTCCTTTATGAGACGGATGTAATAATTTTTTCTTCCCAACTTCCCACCTTTCAGGATTTTAACTCCAGCTTGTAACCCCCCCAAAAAATCCGGCCTTCAGTGAAAAGAATGGAAACCTTTTTACATACAAAATAAAAAAAAATGAACACTCGCGCATCTCACTAGACAAAAATGTCACCCCGTTCTCCCCTGACATCGCTGCTCGCGCTAGATCTCTTCCCTTCCCTCACAGTTGGTAAGTAGCAAGGTTCTAAAAAACGCGGGGCGTGATCGAGGCGTGGAGTCCAAGCCTTAAGCCTTAGAAGCCTAGGCGGGCCTTGGTGTAAAAAGGCGTGAAAAGGCGTTTAGGTCTTTTTAATATATTTTAATATTTTTTAACCATAACATGGCTATTAAAATACTAAAATTGTACATATCATAAAAATATGTCTGAATATTTGCAAATAAAAATACTATTTGATTATTTTGGATGAGATAATGGTCCGGTTTGCAAAAAAAATCTTTAAAAGGCGATATCGTTTCACTAAAGCATTGTTGTTTTTAGAGAAAAAGTACCCCTTAAGGGTTTTACCAAGCATAAGGCGTCAAAATCTTAAGGCGGGGCATTTCTCTCAAGCCTCAAGCCTAGGCGAAGCCTAGGCGGGTTTTTTAGAACAGTGGTAAGTAGTGTTCCCCTGTCTCTTGGTTGCGGTGGGATTATGATTGTGTAGGTTTCTAGTTAGGCAGGGTTTCAAAAATTAGGGTTAAGTGTAGTTGAAAATCATGAAATTTAGATTTTTTGGTTGAAGACATAAAATTTATTTTGTTATCTATTGATTTCAAATTCATTGTTTGGTTGTTGTTAAAATGAAAGAAAAATAAAAGGAAAAGGAAAAGTAATTTTGATGCCCCTTAATGTAATTGGTTGGTTATTGCAATAGTTGGAGTTTTTTGTTACAGTAGAAACTTATCATCATTGAATAATAATTTTTTTCTGCATTATATTATAATTATGATTTTTTAATGACAATCATGTGTTTTTCATTGATGTTTATTTGACAGGGGTATTACTAATTGCGAAATACTGATTGCGTGGCATATTTTTATTGATGTTTCGAATTGATATGGATAAAAGGTAATTTTAATTATTGGTTATTAATTAATATCATTAGTTTTGTACTGAATTGGTTTTTAGTGGTGATAGGAGGTTGAGGGTGAGCCAATTGAAAACCCGGATTGTCAATTGGTTGTTGTAGTATAGTTTTAAGATTAATTTATGAGAATATTTGTAGGCTTCTTTGTGTGAATTTTAGATAGAAATAATGATATGCATGTTTTTGTCAATTAATTCATGTTCTTTGCAAATAGTTTATGCCATTAATTTGATTTACTATTCGATTATGATTTTATTTTGTGATATATGTGACACATCCAATTAATTCAAATATGTATTACCATTTAAAAAATCCTCAATGCTATTCAACACCATATCAAAAAATCCTCACCCATAAAAAGAGGTGCGAACACCTTAAGAGGTACCAAAATATCTCGTGGAAAATATCCGTTTTCACATAGGACTCGATTTTTGAAGTTAACTAGTAAATGTTTGTTTTTTAAATTGAATAATAAATGTTCATTTTGGGATTAAAAGTGAGTTTTGAGTGGCGCAAAACATAAATTAAGTGGAATGGAAAGGTTCACGAATAACTCCAAGGTATCAAAGTAACCTGAGGGAAGGATCGTGTCCTCACCGGGCTCTTAGTTGATGAAGTTAACTAGTATTTTCTTGTTATAAGGTTGAAAATGAGATTTAGGAGTCAAAAACTCAAAATAGGAAATTAATGGCCAAGTAAGAAGCGCAGACACCCCAAGAGGTATTAAAGTATCTTAGAGGAAGAGACTGTTTCATCATTGGACATCTTGTTTATTAAATTAACTAGTAAATGTTCTTTTGCGTGTTAAAAATGGGTTTTTAGAGGTAAAAACTCGAAACATCAACTGAGTGTCCTTGAAAGAGGCACGAAGACCCAATGGCACACAAAACTAATATGTGGGAAGTGTTCGTTTCCTAATTGAACTCCAATTGCTTATATTTACCAATATACACTCGTTTTGTGGTATAAAGTGGACTTTAAGGAGAAAAACTCAAAATATCAATCAAGTGGCCTTGAGAGAGGAACGAACACCCTAAGAGGTACACAAGTAACTTATGGGAAGTGTTTGTGTTCTGATCGAACCCTCGTTTTTGAATTTGACTAGTAGATAGTCACTTTGGTGTTATAAGCCAACTTTGGGAGTGAAAAGTAATAAAAAAATAATGAAGTGGATTGGAAAGAGGCACAAATAACACCAAAGGTTTTAAATAACTCGAGGGTGTGGAATCTTCCCGGGTGAGGGAAATCGGTCCCCTTATTTCGAGGTGTGGTCCTCTATTTATAGGGGATATGCTCACGTGCTCTGAGCACATGACGTAGATAAAATCTGGAGTTACTGTAATGGAGAGGGATGCGGCCTGTAGGGAAAGCAATGTGAGTGCTGCATCCTGCAAAAGGCTAGGGCAAAAAGGTGTCGCATCCTGTACTGGGTAGGGCCGCGACCTTTTCATAATGGCAACTGGTAGGTGTCGCGCCCTGTATTTGATAAGGCCGCACCCCATGCTGAGAAGGGCCACGGCCAATAAGCCTGTGAGTACCATCCGCGGTAGGGTGTTGTATTCGTAATATAACCTGCTATTGTGATGAGAGTCGTGGAAGCGCAAGGAAGGGACATTTCTAAGTTTGTCTCCCAATGCACCACTTGTAAATTGGTGAAGTGGACCACTAGCGATCAAAAGAATTGTTGCAATCATTAGGAATACTGGTGTGGATATGGGAGAGTATATACACGGATTTTAGCACTAAATTGTCGAGGTCGCAAAGCGGTCATGATTCTATTTGGGAAATTGTCAATCATTTGATCGAATCGCCACACTTCCTACCAGTACGGACGGATTATATACGGCACATTACGCTCGGCTCTTGATTGCAGAGTTTTTAAAACCTTATGGGGTGCCTATCAATATAGTGTCGGATCGAGAAAATTTTTTCTTATCCCATTTATGGCGAAATTTCCAGGTAGCGATGAGGACCGAATTGCGATTATGTACCTCCTACCACCCGTAAAGGGATGGACAAACGGAATGGGACAACAAAATGTAGGAGGACATATTTTCACTGTGCGTACTTGACTGTTAAGGTGGATGGGAGCAATACCTTCTTCTGGTCGAATTTTTATACAATAATTCGTACCAATTCATGATAGGAATGGCATTGTATGTGCCCTTAGATGGCCAACCGTGTAGATCGCCTGCTTGTTAGTTGGAAGCAGGAGACAATAAAATTCTTGGACATGAAGTGATCCAAATATATTTTCGAGGATTGAGTTCATTCGAATCCGCATATGAATTGCACAAGATTGTCAGTAGGGTTATGCCGACGCGAATATAAGTCATGTAGATTTGGAGGAAGGGAATCAAGTTTTAGTGCGGGTATTCCCAATGGAGGGTATAACGCGATTCGGGATGAAAGGAAAACTTGCGCCGTGTTATGTAGGCTTTCCCATTGTTGCAAAGGTAGGACCCATAGCATATTAGCTTGCTTTACTAGAATGCCTATAAAAAATTCATGATGTGGTTCATGTGTCATCCTTGAAGATTTATACGAGGTGCGAAGGAGTTTATTAGCATATTACTGGGGATGATATCAAATTGCAACCCGATATTTCACATAAGGAACAACCGGTTGTTATCTTAAATCACGGAGTGTGTAGACTAAGATTGAAAGTAGTACCCTTGGTCCGAGTCCAATGGGGATACCACAATGCCGAGGAATTAACTTGAGAACTAGATAAGGATACTTGAGAGATGTACTCCTAGTCTTTTTATAAGGTACGCCTGAATTTTGAGGACAAAATTCCCTTATAAGGGGGGGGGGGGGGGGGGGGGGAGTATGTAATAACCTAGATTTTTGAGTAATTGTTTTTATATAATTTGTCATGTGGGATAATTATATAAAATAATGGTGAAACGGCTCTTTAGTGTGTACTTTAGGTAAAAACAACTTTGTTCTAATTTTTAGTTAAAACCAATTTTAACTTATTAAACCCTAAACGTGCATCTAAGTGATTAAATCAATTCCATGAATATAGCATGCAGTAAAAGAAACAATTTCAGAAAAAATACCCAAAGGGCAAAACCTTTTTATTTCACTATAATTTGTAAGCCACGACTTACACGGATTATAATGAAATAAGGCGACATACAAAATACCTGCAGGTGTCGGTTTTGATGCCTCGACTTAAATCTCCCACGGGAACTCCATGTGGTCAGTAGTAGAGAAGAAGATGGATTCTCCACAAGTTTACTTCATAAGAACTCCCTCTACAATAGCGCGCAACTCTTCGGTTGTAGAGTTCTCCTCACAAAGTTCAGAACGGTGTAGTCAACGAACGAATTATCTTCTGGTAAACGCGTTCAAGATCACTTAACTTTGGAATTGAGTAATAAGATCTTAAACAAATATCGAAAGATGAAAAACTGTATGGGAATAAGTTTTCGAAACTGTTGTGACTTGCTAAAACGTTTGCAGATACATTTTTATTTATAACTGAGCTGCACAGAATCCAAGAAAATGAAAACAAGAAAATCGAGGCGGCAGGTTGTTCGAGCGAGATGAGATCTCGTTCTCGCGACATGTGAATGTGGTTTGAACGACTTACTATCTCGTTCGAGCGAGATACAGTAATTTAAAATAATATTTCTTTTAATTTCATCCTCGAATTTTCTTTAAACTGGTCGCAACTCAGAAATATTTTTAAAACATAAAAAGATTTAATTCCCATACATTTAAATCACCCAGCATTTAATCAATATACAAATTACCCAAATGCTTATAAGTATTCATACCTGAGTGATCTTAAACATATGCAACACCTCTTGACTTGTAATCTTCTTAAAAGCTTTAGATTGCACATTCTTGGACTTGAACTTTTTCGTAGGCTCAATTAAACTCCATAAATAAAACTAGCCTAGATTTAATTTATTTTGTCCGGAATTAAGCCAATTAAAACAAAAGTACATGATAAGAATTATGTTCTTCAAAATCTTCCCCTTTGGCTATTCCGGGAGAAAACTAAACAGAGATGCTATATGCCGTAAACAAATACATGTCCTATCCCAAAACTCGGAAATTTAAAAATACAGGACATAGTGAAACTGAATAAAATGGCAAGCATCTGAATCTGATTCTGTCTCTGAATGGCAATCATCTGAATCTCTGAATCTGATTCTGTCTCTGAATGTGATGTATCAATAATTAGCTGAATCTTTGAAAATAATACCTACACACACGAGACACAAACAGATACCCATGTGAAGTATGGAGGAATAAAATAAATATAATATCATAATAAATACTCCCCCTAAATCACATATCTCTCCCCCTTTTTGCCTGGAATAGACAAAAGGTGGGACAGACACACCAAATCTAACAATAAATTATGAGAATGAATCAGCATAGCTAGATAAACAATATCAGTATGACAATGGATAACAAAAGATAGCAGTAACAGAATAATAAAACGAGAATCACTAAAACTGCAAAATAGTCTGTACATCCATGTTATAAAAATAAGAGTGATACAACTGATCATAAGTAGTACATCATATCAGAGAGAATAAAAAATACATTGAGAATATGAATGTCTCAGATACAATGTAAAATGAAAAAAACACTAAGCATCTGTAGGAGCATCATCATCAGTATCATCATTACTGTATGTGGAGGAAATATGTTCGAGTCCAGATGATCTTGCGCCTCTCTGTTTCTCTTTCTGTCGTATCTCATCAAAAATTTTATCATCCTGGACTCAGCACGAACACGTGGTTCAGCCTTAGCATCAAATTTGGCCATAATAGAGTCATACATCCTGCTCTAAGCAGCTGCCTGGGCCTGTCAAGAAGAAAACTCCTCCTCAATAGGATGTGAGCGTGTAGGAGTGGAGGGTGGTGGCTAAGAAAAATTAGACGTGCTCGGACCAGTGTGATTAGCAGCCTGACAAGGAGAAACATCAGGGAAGACCCCCTCTGGGGTGGAGCTCTCGCTATCGCTACCTGTGGCAAATGACTCTCAGAATGAGTGAAAGTATTATGATCAATAATACCAGGCATAGGGAGCTGCATATCACCCTCTAAAATAGGGACACCAGTAGTAGTGCAAAGGGTGAAAATTAGAATCACATATAGAAGAGAAGGACGAACAGGGATGGAACCATGGACAATGACAGAAGATATGACTCGAAGCATGACGGTCGGAAGATCTATATCCCACCCTTGAGAAACATGGTACATGGAATAGATGATGGCAGATCCAATCTGAGTATGATTTATCTGAGGATAAATGGATACTAACACAAACCTATTAAGTACACGGAAGGAAGGGTAAAGCTGGCGATGGTACAACATATAACCTGCCTGGGGAATATCCCAGAAACAACGTCATAAAATATCATCATAAGTAGGTCCATCGTCGGTATAACGAGGATACACAGCATCTGGGACACGAGGAAGGTGCAGAAAAGCTGCTATGAGATCTACACTAATGAGAACAGGAACGCCACGTACAGTAGAAAAGATCCCCTCAGCGTGAGGAAGGGCGCGAAAGAAAATCTCTCGGACAATGTCCGGATAAAAAACCCTATGAGCCTCAAACATATAATCCCATCCCCTATCAAATAACTAATGAGGAATACCTAACTCGGGAAACTCAGCATACCAAAATACCCTCTCTGGAATAACTGATCGAATGTGGAGCCCAAATAAACAGTAATGATCATACTCAGCATGAGTGGCCCACCTCACAGGGGAAAATGGGGGCCTACTGGCCTGAGCTCTCTGAGCTCGAGCAGAGGGTGTAGGTTCATCGATTCGGCCTATCGAAGAACCAGGACGTCAAGGTGGCATGACGAAAATAAGTGTAATGTGTGATGAGTGAAAGGGAACAGTCCCCAAGGAACACACACACACCTAAGAACCTATCTCCGTACAATCGTCAACCGAACCACCGCGAACACCAACCACAACAACATCCAAAATCAGTAATACAAACCAAAAGACAGCAATCCATTTTTTTCAAACAGATGTTTTAAAAAATTAACAGCATTACCTCGAAATCACTGGAAAAAGGGAAATCGTCGTCGGAGTACATAGTGAGAATCTGGAGGAACAACAACTATGGAGGGACAATCATCGAAGAACAAAACCTCCTGGAGCTGACCAAATCACCTCGGAGTAATGAGGATGGAGAAAGTGTTGAATACGAAATTGCAGGTCCAATGAAGTTGCTCTTTGACAGTCGTCGGCGAAGACAACGCTGGCTTAACCACACACCGGAGAATTATAGGAGCAGGAGTATCAATGGCTGATACACGTGCTCAAGAGAGAGAAACGAAGAACAATGGCAGTTTAAAGTGATGATAGAGATGTAGAACTTAAAACACGAAGCTTCAAACGCCAAAAATGGTGGTTTTTTTTTGAAAAACTAGTGCTGCTGTCGCTTGGGAGAAAGGGGTATGTGAGAATGACAGGAGAGAAGAGAGATAGTCTAATGTTTAAGTGAAACACTGATCTCATTGGATGTCACTCGAACGACTTGGATAAGTCATTTGAATGACTTTGAATGTCTCTTGAACAACATCTTCGAGCGACATAAGATGTCGTTTGAACGAGAAATTTTAAAATTCCGAAAACACCCCAAAAACATTTAGTATTTTCCCAGTAAAAAAATTATCCCAAAATAGTACCTAGAAGACAGAAACAGACTGCAAAAATAGAAAACAGTGTAAAAAGAAAAAAATGGGAATTACATGTTAACATGGTACTAATGTGCTCAATTATGAAAGTGGATTGGTTAGGAGTGAACTACAACAAATGAGTCATTATTTCAATACGTTGAATCGATCAAAGAGTTCTAATTGATAGCAAGGAATCATCAAACTTCATCAAAGCCATGTGTGAAAAAGTAAGTGTGAGTTTGATGAACTAAACTTAATCCACATGCATACAAGTTCGTATTGTTGATGATTCTACAGACAATAGCGTCATGATATGATGTTTCAACATACGATTCGTGGTGCAAACCCGTTTTAATTCATTTCCAACCAAACTCCCTCATCTGAATTTATCAAGATCTTTAGAAATATCTATCAATCTCAACTTAGAGAAAGTCCTATTAGCCCTAATTATTGGCATATGAATTATTATTGACTTGATTTTCTTTTGGGTTCTTTTAAACGGTGGCTTTCACGATGAGTCAATTTTATACTCTCGCAGCCCTTTCCCGTGAACACTCATCATTTTTCCAATATCAATTCTCACGGAAAACGGTTCTTAAAAGCACACCTCCTCCTTAAGTTTACTTACGCATAGATGACAAAATTGAGCTAAGAACGTCTCACCAAACTCAAATATGCAAGAGAAGTCAAACTTTCATATAAACTCGTGCATGTGTGCAAGGATGGCATATGAGCAAAGTTGAATCAAAATGGATATCAACTTCGAAACAACCCCATAGTGAAAAGGTTAAGATCATTTTAATCATCAATAATAATGACCAAATGTCCTAGCCACATGAGTAATGAAAGGAAGGTGGGTTAGAGCACACCAATATGCCACATCAATCATGTAACCTCACGACTCGAAAATCAAACAACTTTTTGTATTTTCAAAAGTTTTCATAAAAGGAAAAATCTTTTTACATTTTTCGAAAAGACACAAATATATACTAAGAACGAGACACATGCCATAACACTAGCTTATATTAGTGTATGAAAAACCAACGAACAATCTCAATTGAAAGATGAAAGATGAAAGATGAGGAGAACCACGAGCAATGATGCGAGAATCACCAATCCTAATACCTAACACTTCTAAATCCGACTTCCTAACCCAAGTCGGTGTGAACCGATGAGTAGGGGCATTGGTAACCGGAATGGATTTAGACTTTCTAAGAGCATTCTTAAGATCGTAGCAAAACCGTCTAAGATGACCTCTCTTACCGCAATAAGTGCAAGTGTAGATACGGTGAGGAGCATGTCCTATAGGCCGAATTTACCTCACGTTCCTAGGTGGCTCTCTCCTAAAGTTCCAAGGTGGCACTCTTGTTTGCACGGTTTTGTCTTTGGGAGCAGGTGCAACATGATTATTAAAGTCAATACCTCTCCGATTATCTTTGATTTCGACGGTGCCTAAGATTTTGTCTAACTTTTCAGACCTAACCTCTAAATCAAACTTAACTTTACTCGAATCTCTCAATTTTTCTTCAAGCTCACCTATCCTTAACTCAAGTAAACGCGTAGAATTTTTAAACTTCAGAATTTCCTTTTTCATAGTCTCCATCCATCCCCGAATACTATCTCTCTCACCCTCGACATATTCTATCTTCTCTCGAATTTCTTTTCTTGTGCCCTAAGATCCTTAATTAAAGCATTAGAATTATTTATTTATATGGCACGTTCTTTCAACATAGCTCCTAATTTCACATCTGATTTCTTTGCTTTTAAAGTTTCTCCATACAATTCTTTGAAAGCAGTTTGTAAATCTCTCTCGCCTTCACTCTCATCCTCACTCACCTCACCCTCACTCTCAGGAGTATCAACTTTTGTGGCTGCGGAAGAATCATGCAAAGGTAAGACATTATAACATACATGACTAGCCACAAAGGTGGGAAGTTCACGCTTACTAGCATAAAAATTTTCTTCTTATGGGTAACTAACACTAAGGGTAGAAACGCGATTTATCGGTTTATTAAAATTCTCCCTAAGTTTAGTGGGACACTCATCTATCATGTGACCAAAACCTTCGTAGCAAAGACACTTTTCACAATCAACCTTATTAACCAGTTTTTTAAGAGCAATTTTCATGTGAGATTTCCAATTAGATGATTCAAACAAGTGGATTCTAAAATAATCAAAACCACCGAAAGGCATACCTAAAGACTCGGGATCAAACACAATAAGATAGTGCAACAAGCTTTGATACCAATTTGAAATGGCCCTTTAGTGTGTACTTTAGGTAAAACAACTTTGTTCCAATTTTTAATTAAAACTAATTTTAACTTCTTAAACCCTAAACATGCATCTAAGTGATTAAATCCATTCCATGAATATAGCATGCGGTAAAAGAAACAATTTCAGGAAAAATCCCGGAAGGGTAAAACCTTTTTATTTCACTATAATTTGTAAGCCACGACTTACACGAATTACAACGAAATAGAGTGACATACGAAATACATGCAGGTGTCGGTTTCCATGTCTCAACTGAAATCTCCCGTAGGAACTCTAGGTGGTCAGCAGTAGAGAAGAAGACGGCTTCTCCACAAGTTTACTTCATAAGAACTCCCTCTACAATAGCGCGTAGCTCATCGGTTGTAGAGTTCACCTCACAAAGTTCATAACGGTGTAGTCAACGAACGAATTATCTTCTGATAAATGCGTTTAAGATCACTTAACTTTGGAATTGAGTAATACGATCTTGAATAAACACCGAAAGATGAAAAACTGTATGAGAATAAGTTTTTGAAACTGTTCTACCTTGCTAAAATGTTTGCAGATAAATTTTTATTTATAACTGAGCTGCATAGAGTCCAAGAAAATGAACACATGAAAATCGAGGCGGCAGGTCGTTCGAGGGAGATGAGATCTCGTTCGCGCGACATGTGAATGTCGTTTGAATGACTTACTATCTCCTTCGAGCGAGATACAGTAATTTAAAATAATATTTCTTTTAATTTAATCCTCGAATTTTCTTTAAACTGTTTGCAACTCAGAAATATTTTTAAAACAAAAAAAGATTTAATTTCCAAACATTTAAATCACCCAGCATTTAATAAGTATACAAATTACCCAAATGCTTATAAGTATTCATACATGAGTGATCTTAAACATATGAAACACCTCTTGACTTGTAATCTTCTTGAAAGCTTTAGATTGCACATTCTTGGACTTGAACTTTGTCGTAGGCTCAATTAAACTCCATGAATAAAACTAGCCTAGACTTAATTTATTTTGTTCGGAATTAAGACAATTAAAATAAAAGTACATGATAAGAATTATGTTCTTACAAATGGAAGTTGAAGTGAATATTATTTTAAGTGATTAAAAGATAATGTTTACTAAATGTTGCATATTAACTGTTAAGTGAATGTAAATAGCATCATGTTATGTTTTGTTGCGTCATTGTGCCTAAAGCGACGATTATGATTTAAAATGAGATTGGAACATGAAATACTTTATGTTATTCCAGATGCCAATTTATAGGGCGCGTTTAGTCTTGAAATAGTCGAGATAGTCAAAATAAGTGCAATGTTGTATTTTTGGGTTCCGAGCACTTTTGACAGGTTATGACTTAATTATGTAGTTACGAGTCATTTTAATGGTGTAACAACATTTGAAGACTGAATTTAGTGTTAAATGGGTATTTAAGTCTTCTAACCCATTTTATTCTCAATGATATGTTTTCTAAACCTAGAGAGAAAGAGAGAGAAAGAGAATTTGGGGGAAAAGGACAAAAAGAAGGAGTATTGAGGAAATTGAACTGGAATTTATTTCTACCGGAAGAAGATTCGATACTACAACGCTAAGGCAAGTTTCTATCTTGCTAGTATATGATTTAATGTGGATAAATTGTTGTGTATTTGGAAGAATTGAATAAATAGTAGGTTTTGATGAATTTTAGTATTAAACCCTTAGATTTTGATGTTTTTATTAATTGAGTTATATATATGGGTTTACTGTTTTGTAAAAATGTTGTGGTTATGTTGTTGGATGATGATAATGAAGTAAGTGGAAGAATATGGGGTTAGGGTTTTGGATTTGGTATTTTAGAAGAGGGTATAACCGTGGGTATGGTGAGCGCAATCGATCGCGGTCCAAAGCCCGGTCGACCGATCCTAAAGAGAAAAGCCTACTACTTCTATCGATAGGCGTAAATAATAAGCGCGATCCACCATGATCCAATGCCCGGTTGACCGGGCCTTTGAAATTTAGCTTACTGCATTTCTTCCTAGACAAAACCTCATAGACGCGGTCGATCGGGGGTTAAGAGCTGGTCGACCAGTCCCCTGTTTTTCACTCCGAAATCCTTAGTTTTCTCTAGCTCCTTTCTTTTAAGGTAGGAACCTAGGAGCCTTCTAGAATAAAGTAAAACTAGAGTATTAGAGTCTAGTATTAAGGTAATTAAGAACCTAGGTTAGAAATGAGAGTTGGGGCTTAGATCAGGAATTAATTTAGTTAGTTGTTGGAAGAAGGTAGGGGTTCTTTTTACATAATGAGCTAGTCTAGGTCTAGGGGGAAATAGAGTGATATAATTGTGAACATTTAGAATTGGGTTGAAGTAATATCATACATGATGGTTCGAAGGATTTTCATTAATTTATGGAGATAATTATGCATTGAGGTTTGTAATTATGATCATTGAGCGCCTATGGCTCCGGATAAAATGTAATGCATTTTAAATTAGCATATCTTGTGAATGATGATTTGCTTATACATACCTATCTAAATGCTATCATAAGGGAAGTTATGAGCATGAGGTTAAGTCCCCTGGATAGTGAATGCAGGGTGAATATAGTCCTCGGCCATAGGACCGGTTGTTATATAGTGTGATGTTATTTTTCCAAATGAGATGATTCCGGGTATGGTTATGACTCAGTACCGAAGGTATGAGGACGCTTCCCAACATCATGCGATTTAGGATGCCCATGTTGTCTTGGTGATAGGCCCTGGAAGACGATAGCTATTTAGGGGCGCATCTAGTGGGGTGACTCCCAGAAGGATGGTCTTAGAATCGTTATATTATGATTATAACTATTCTTATTAATTGTGTATTTGATTAATGGTAAAAGCATTTCTATAAATCAATTGCTTTGAATAAGTTTCCTAATGAGAAAAGGAACTGTGAAGTTATATTGGTAAGACTGAAATGGAATCTTCTTAAGTTGAAACTGAGTTATATTCTCTTGCATTAATGTACACGCATCATTGTAAATGACATTTCTCTAGGTTGTGCACTTATAACAGAGGTGAGAATCATTATTATTCATGAAGGGCGAGATAAGTTTATTCATGATATTGGATATCCATAAATGTCATGCATTTTATTCACATGGTGATTATATCAAATCGGGCTCTGACCCGTTTATATCTCTTTGTTTCGTACGAATCCTATTTACGCCAAGGTACTCCACCGCAAGGACGCCCGTAGTGAACCTTCCATCAAAGTGTCCTGGAGCTATAACATCTTGCGGATGTTGTAGGATATTAGTTATATACGCTTCTATCTTTTTGTACTCTAGTTATGATCAGTTTACATATTCAGGCGTGTTACCCAAGTTTTGTACTTGTTTACATACTGTAATATTTATTTTAATACTCAGTGTAACCCGCTTGTAATGTTCTATTAACCGACATCTTATTCGGTTATTATGTTGTGTATGATTGATTAACCGTTATCTATCTTTATTTTTATCCACCTTCTGTTAAAATTGGATTGTTTAAATGATTTTCCTTAAAATTACAAAATAAATAGACATTCGTTTTCTAGAATAATTGGCGGTTATCTCGTATATTTATTTTAATGTCAATGATGCTAAGAATGGACCATCTATGATTCCTATAATTATTGGAGTATCGGGCTGGCTACCTCTTATTTTAATAAGCGTGATGTCACAGCACACGCCTCGAAACAATGCCAAATTTGGAAGTTCTTACAAAGCTTGAGGTTTTGGATCTTTTTGGAACATCGGTCATCTATCTACCATGCCTTGAGAGTTTCAACAATCTTTGTCATCTCTTACTTAGAGATTGTTCAAGCATTGAAGAGTTTCAGCCTCTTAAAATGCTTGATCTCGTGGCCCACCATTGATGAACTTCCGTTTTTAATGTATAAATTGACTCATTTTGAATTTCTTGATCCCCCGAATATGAAAATATTCATAGAGCTAACACCAACAAGAAAATAGGATTACGAGAAGAAGACAATCAGCAACCCATGATCATTTTCTAGTTATCGAGTTGAAGCATTAATAGATGGTAATAAACATGGCATATCTGTGACTAGTACCCAATTTCTTTCACTATTGGAAAACAAATCCATTTTGGTGGGAGACAAACTTCAGGCAATTCCATTTTCTTATTTGTCTCACCAAGCTTCAAAACGAAAATCATTTTTTTATAGAAAGGATCTCATCGTCATAGATATTTATTTCCGGATAGTTCAATTTTTTTCGTTATATGGAGCGAGAAAGATATTTGAAGATTCCTGGATTCCATAGTTTCCCTAAGGGCATTGAAGATGTCGTATGTCGTGTTGAATTTGTATTTTGTATTGATAATCCTTTTATTAAACAATTATCTAATATGGGAACGAACAACATAAAAGAGATGAAAGTCCGTTGGATTGAGAGATACTGATGTGAATAAGGGCCTTTTTGTCATTTTTAGCCTTTGTTTTATTTTTAGAATTCATTGTGTTTTTCCTTTTGTTTAGCACTTGGAAGAAGGAAGGCTATTGACTCCTAGGGACATAACTGTAATTAGATTCTTAGCTTAGAGCCAAGCAACCTCCTTCCTAAAAATACTCATATGTAGCCTCATTTAAGGCATTCTTCCATTTGGAGATATTGAGATTTGAGAGAGTTTAGAGAGATTTAGCTTTTCTTGCTCCCATTTGATATCATTTATGTCAATTGGTATCAGAGCCTAGTCGATTCTACCCATTGTTGTTGTAAAATAAAAACTCCTAAATAACATCAAGGTGGGTCCAAGAAAGATGAACACCTCTGCGAAAACTCGTAATGAACATCTCTTGGAGGCTATAAACCAATTGATGGCCCAAATGGATAAGCTCGATGCACGACTTCCTCCACAAACAACCATTGCTGGATGCCCTCGCATCGCCCTAGTAACATCTCAAAACCATAACCCTAATTCTCCCAAATCAACCCATTATACACCCCTACCATAAAAAAAAACTAATCTCACAAACTCTAAGCCCATATACATTCAAGAAATCACCATCACCGAAGATGGAACCCCACCACCACAACTCGTTGGATGGAATACTAAAAAGATAACTTAAACCAGGCCTGAATGCGGGACAGTCCCACCAAATGCCAAAACACCAAACCTCCCAAGTCTAGCCCCAAACTCAGCTCGATCCAACCTGAAATCAACCCCAACCCGTCGGTAATCAAGTTTTGCTCATTGGTTACTATTTTCGCAGCCGAACAAACCAAATCTGAAGCTAAATGGGCCAGATCTAGCCACTGACTGCCTTTGATGAAGCCTCCGACTTGGGCCGAGCCCAACGGGGGTCAGACAATCCCACCGAGGGTCTCAATGCACATCCGATTCATCCCGATACTTGTGCATCAATTCCTTCACCAATATGTGTTCAAATGGCACCCCCCATGATCGGAACATACTCTCCGACAATTGTCGAGATGATCCATGACAATCGCCACACAAAGGGTTTAAACCCACTTCATCTATAACATCCACAAGAAAAGTTAACAATTCCGGTGTTAAATTAATCCTACATGTATCTTAACCAAAATCTTGAACACCAAACTCTATAATTTCAATCCTCGTACATCCCCAATACTCTCATCCTCTAAAATTCACAAACACCTCCCATATACCCTCCCCCTCCACCAATCAAACTCTCAACACACCACCATGTACCCCCACCACACCTTACTCCACCTCGCATCCTTGTCCCACCCCATTCACCACCCCCAAAACCACCACAATTACCCCACCCCTACTCAACATGACCACCCCTTACATCACATCTCCATTTACCCTCTCCACCACCCATAAATATACCTCGAACCTCGCCATTTTCCTTCCATGCCCCCGGCTCCACCTACTACTACTCACCCACACCCACCTCATATAGCCTTCCCCACGCCTTCGCCTCTGCCTCCACCTATTCTACACACATCACCACCATTTGATCACCCGACATATGTAATCCACCCTCATTATACATGGGATGCACACTATGTCCATTCTGCCCCTATTGATTCACATGAGTGGGTACGGGAGTGGATTAACATACCCCCACATGACAAGACCCCTTCACCCCGACCCCACTCCGCCCTAGAGTATTAGCCTCCACCTCCCACTGAGTGGCGCACTAATGTCCCTTTTTTATTCTTTGGGTCCGAAGCTTACTCCATACGTACCTATCTCAGAGTGAATATATTTTTTGTGTTATCAAAAAGGGCACCAAATGAACCACTGCCCCTACCACTAGTCGTTGGTCCTAGCTCCACCTCGTTCCCCACCATGAGAGACCATTCCACCTTATATTCCTCCTCCACCCACCCCTTTACCACCACCACTAGTAGCTCTTGATCCTCCTCATTCACCGCCTCAGAGACGGCCAAAGAGTGAACTACTTTTTGAGCCTTCTCCAGGCGATGATGACCTAGATGAGGATGCATTGGCCTATAGGGTGGTGACACCATTACCCACTTAGCCTTTCAGTTAATCAAGGAGTATGCAGGGTGACATTCGGGTGGATATCCCGATGTTTGATGGCCACCTACAACCCGATCCATTGTTGATTGGCTTTCTTCCATGGAGAGGATATTTGAGTACAAGCGACTGAAAGGTCATCGGTATGTCCTGTTAGCGGCCACCAAATTTCAAGGTTATGTGAGTGTATAGTGGAATGATTTGGAGTAGCGTCGCGTTCTTGAGGGCTAGCCTCCTATACAGTCTTGGAAGGATCTTCGTGCATAGTTGATGACTGCTTTTGTTACCGCTACTTATGAGCGTGATCTCTTTTTGCGGGTCCAGTATCTTTGGCAGGACATTACAATCTTATACTACTCAAAGCACTTTCAGCTTCTTTGTACTCGTGCCCGCCTCGGTGAGAGTGAGGAGAAATGGTTCAGTCGGTATAACCACCATCTCCAGAGCTATATCCAACGCGATGTCACTTTATGTGACATCACCTCCTTTGCCAAGGCGGTTAAGGATGCCACTAAAGTCAAGTTAATCCATCAGTCTACTCCTCCACCCTGTGGCCTCTCCACTCCAGCTCCTCCAGCACCTCTGACTTCTACTATTCCTGTGATCCCGTCTACATCAGCTACTCCGACCCCCACGGTTCCTCCTCCTGCACCCACTCACCCGGTAACATTGAAATGTTATAATTGCGGGGTGATTCGTTGTAGAGACTCATATTGCTCCCTTCCCTATCGTCACGCTCTTATAGCTTCGGGAAATCCTGAATATCTTGAGGAGACACCAGAGATTCCACCCCATACGGCTCTCATTATTATCCTCTATAGTGACACTGCAGGCCTTACCCTATGAGTTCGAGGACGGAATCTTTCAAGGGGGGAGAGTGATGCGAATAAGGACCTATTTTTCATTTTTAGTCTTTCTTTTATTTTTAGTATTCAATGTATTTTTCCTTTTGTTTAGTACTTAGAATAAGGAAGGTTATTGGCTCCTAAGGACATAATTGTAATTATATTCTTACCTTAGAGACCAAACAACCTCCTTCCCATAATTACCCATATGTAGCCTCATTTAAGGCATTCTTAAATTTTGAGATATTTAGATTTGAGAGAGTTTAGAGACATTTATCTTTTCTTTCTCCCGTTTGGCATTATTTATGTCAGATGCACCAAACTCGAGAGCCTTCTTCATGTTGAGAAAGTAATAATATTGTCAAACTAGGAGAAATAGTGGAATACATGTCTGGACTAGGAGGAAATATATAGGTTTTAAGGGTTTCATATGTTATGAGTTTAAAGAATATGTGAAGTGGTAAACCAAAAGCCATTGTCTTTAAAAACCTCAAGTGTTTTTTCCTTGAATACTGTCCAAAAATTGTAAATGTTTTTTCTTCATCCCGAGGGATGGAAAATCTTGAAATTTTATGAATAATTTTTTTAAATGAATTGGAGGCTCTGTTTGAACAAGAGTTAGCTGCATTGACAAAGTTACACACATTGTACATGTGGGCACTTCCTAGTTTGAAGAGGGTTGGGTGTGTGGTTCCATATCTAGAATCACTGAGAAATGGGGAATGTTTGTTGCTTGTAAATGCGATCTTGAGACTCTCTAAATAAAATTTTGTGATAAGTTGGAAACTGTCATTGAAAGATCCACATCAACAATCTGTAAATTGGCCATGCTGTGTACATCGTGTTTATGGGAACTACCAGATATGAAGAGTATTGGTGTTGAATTTCCACCTCTACAAGACCTAAAACTGGAAAACTCTCATGTGGTTTTGACGACAAGATCTTGCTGACATTTCCAAGGAGCTAAGGTATGAGGGCACATGTTTTTTTCTAGTATTTTTTTCATAGGTTTGCGGAGAGATAATGTATTCGAATTCCCTAGGGCCTGGAAGATTTTATTCTGGTATGCAAGTATTTTCATCCTGGAAATCGAATTTCATTTTTCCTCTTTATTTCTCTGGTTATTTCTCCACATTTAACTTTCGAAAAAATTCATTATCATATTTTGTGTTATACTTCTATATACCAATATCAAAATCGGGTCTACAAATACTCATTTTTCCACTCAACTATTTAGCTTTGAGTGGTGGACATTTCTTTAAAATGGTGTTTTGGAACAATATTGGAAATTATTTTCTACCTCTTGTTTTTTTCCCAGTATGGGATATTAATTTCAGTTGGGTATTATTTTGGGAAGCATGAGTAACTCTTAGGATTTATTTTGTCATAGCGTAGTCTTGGGACACATGCCATGAGAGAACACATCAACTATTAGTTTGTTCAGTTCTTCTTATTATTCTTGCTACATTGCTAATCATAGCCTTGGTGGTGTTCACCAAATTTTAATTTCTCATTGTTTTCACGAGTTTATTGGAATTTGTTCTAATTGGGTGGTGTTTCATTTTAATTGCCCAAAAATTATGTTATTCGTTAAACTCAAACATTCGATGTTTACATGATTATTTTATGCTATACACGCAATTAGGGGAACTGAGAGAAACTTAAAACTATTTATCTTAGCTCACTATTCCACATCATTTTTTAATTTCCAAACCCACTTTCCATTTTAGATTGGTGGGCATAAACACATAAATGATGAAAATTATGCCACATATTTCTCAGGCTATTACATTTTATGTGAATAAAGAATTAGGGGTTATTATTAGTATTTTTAGTATTTTATTATTTTATTTTTATTTTTTAGTCTTTCTTTTATTTATAGTCTTTCTTTTATTTATAGTCTTTCATTGTATTTTCCTTTTTTGTTAGTGTAGTGACAATTATTATGCAACACAAATAGATAGGATAAAGGCAATCACCAAGTAAGAAAAAGGAATGTAAAACGACAATCACACAACAAAGGATATACGTGGTTCAGCAAAGAAGTGCCTACGTCCACGGTGGTGCAGTTGGTTTTATTTCTATATACTCCGGGGAGTGATTACCGAGAATACAACTTGTCCTTTTGCCCCGGACCTAGGGTTTAATATATACATGTACATTTCGGTGAGTGGGGGTGATGGGTTCCCCCACGTCTTCCATATCTCCTATAACTTCCCTTCAGGGGAACGTGGGAAGAGACCGGATCAAAATAAGAGGTGGGGGGCCTGGACTTTGGGCCGCCAGAACTGGGCTACTCGTCTAGGCCCATGGTATTAATTTTGGGTACCCACAATTGCCCCTAAGTTTGTTGGGCCATGTTCATGGGCTCAATAAATTTAAATGATTAGCCATAATGGCTTTTTTTCAATTCTTTGAAATATATGAAGTTGATTTTGGTGGCACCCGCTTCGTTTATTGTGCACTATGATTAGCAGAATTTGAAGGTTTATTGGAATAGCCACTTTTCTACCGTCGCTTCAGTCTTTCCAGCATTCTTCTACTTTCTGTGAGCTCTAGCGCTTCGTACCTTCTTCTCTCAATCTCCATTCCCATTTCTTCCTAGTTGTTTGGGCTCGTGCTTCTTCATCGCTTGAATCGATCTTCTATTTTGTAAGTTTCCTGTGCCCTTTCTTTGTACTTTCTCTTTGAGTTTGTAGCTTTTCTAGGGTTTTCCAATGGCGAAGATTGGAAATAGGTCAATCTCTGAATTTAGGAAGTTTTACAACATCCCTGAGTGGGTAGATATTGAGTGCTGTGCCTCCCCTCCTAGAAACGTTAGGGATATAGATGATTCCCACTGGATCCACGTCTTGTTGCTTCCCCAGGGGGGACTCACTTTTCCTCCTAATGATTTATTTTTGCATTTTTTTGGCTATTTTAATATTGTTCCTGCACAATGTTCGCCCAATGTGTGGAAAATAGTAAATGGTGTACATAGGATAAATCAATTGTATGGTACTAGGTTAGGGCTCGCCGAGGTCTATTTTTTCTACTCCTTTTCTCGAACTAGCTCTGGTGTTCTTTACCTCAAAGCTAGGAGCCCTGACAGGGTATTGGTAGTAAATCTACCTGATTCCCATAAGGACTACTGGCAAGAAGGTTTCCTTGTTAGAAATTGGCAGTTTTCTCCCCAATGTGAAGGGTCCAGGTCTGAGAGGTTCTCTGTTCCCTTTTATGGGGAGGAATACATAGGTAGACATTGTACTGCTGTTTTGACTTTTGTTGATTTGTGATCTTTCTAACTCCTCTTTGCTTTTTCTTCCATAGTGAGGTCAAAGAACTTGGAGCCTATTCTCAGTGAGGTTCGAATCTCGGAATTGGTTAATGCTTGGAATATCAGGGAGCCTTTGGGTGATGGCGAGCATCCCAGGTCTGCTGCCTTTCTGCTCGAGTACAAGAACGTTGGCTCCAGCTTCATTACAAGGCATGTGGATAGTATCCCAGAGTTTGATTTATTTGAAGAGACTATTGCGGGTCCTATCCAGTTGGACGAGGAAGAGAGAAGCTCTAAGAGTGACATTGTAGGAGCTGTAAGTGATTTGCGGGGAGAGAGCTCTAGCAGTAGCAGTTCCTCTGATCGTAGGGAGGTTTCTGAAGCTCGAGGATCGTCGATCACTTCCAGCAGTTTGAGAGAGGAGATGGTTCCTCCAACGAAGAACTTGATCAGGGATGATGATGATGATGAGGACCATGTGCTCCTTGCACAAAGGTCGAAGAAGAAAAAATCTAATTCTGGGGCCGTGGCTACTGGTTCCCAGTCCTCTGCTCAGGAGCAGGAGAGGAAGAGGAAGGAAGAGGAGCAGGTGAGAGGGAGAGTGAGAAGGAGGGCAGAAGCGAGGACGAAGTCCGGACAGGCCTTAGTCCCGGTGTCTGTGCTGCCCGAGGGGGCCTCTATGGCAATTTCTCCCCAGTTGGCCCCAGCTCTGCTTGAGAGAGCTGTTCTCCTAGCTGATCGCCAAAGGGCGGTAGGGTCGGAGCAGTTGGCCCTTCAGGCTAGTCAAAGGCTTGCTCTGGTAAGTTTTTTCCCTTTTCTCTTATGTTGTTCTGAATTCCTTTATTTTCCTCTTCTGATGCCTTCTTTTTTTTTATAGTTTGTTACTGACTTCGCCATACTGTATCGTTCACGCGACGAGCTGGTGAAGAGAAACAGCGAGCTGGAGAAGGAAAATGCTTCCCTGAAGCTGAAGGGTAAAGAGCTCGAGGCTAGCTTTAAATCCATTGACGCTGCTCGGATTTCATCTGACCTGGCTCTTGCTACTTCCAATAAGAAGAAGGACGCAGCAGTCAAGGACTTGAAAGAGCTGCAGCATGCCTATGACTTGGTTTGCTCGAGCAAGCTAGTGGTTGTTGAGGACAACGGGGTGCTGTCTGAAGAGCTGAAGAAGAAGAAAGCGTCTGAGGCTGTCACTGCCAAGGAGGACTCATACAATTCCGATTGGGCTATAGAATATGAGGATGCTGAAGTTCAGATAGGCTATATTAGTCGTCTGAACTCCAAGAAAGGCTGGAATAAGGCCCTTTCGGCTGCTGGCATTGACATCGATTCTCCCTTGTTTAATGAGCATGACCTAGGTCCGAAGCCAATCGTGGATGAAGTTCCTTCCCCAGATGTTGAAGGCGCCGATCATGTTCCTCAAGCGACCCCTGCTGATGTTTCTCTGGTTGTGGGGACAGAGATTACCCTTGTTGAGGGCGGTGCTCCTGCTGATGTTGATAAGGGGAAGGGGCCATCGACCTCTGGGCCACCTGAGGTTTTCAACTAGTTATCTACTGGGATTGCTCTGTACTTTTGGTTTTTTCTGTCTGTAAATTTTTTCTTTATTGTTCGATGTAACTCCAATCCTTTATTAATGAAAATGCCTCATTTTCTCCTCGCACTGATTTGTCTCTTTCTCTCCTTTATCTTTCTCTCGCTTGTAGTTAGTTGATGTGGATGATTACATTCCTGTTACTTCCCAATTGGGTAGGAACCTTGGTCCCAATGCGAGTCCCGGAGTTTTCCAGGCCTTCGTTAAACTTTGCAAATCCCTTAGATCTAGAAATCAGAAGTATAAGGAGCAATCTGAACTTGTGGCCAAGCTGAAGGACGGGCTCCAGGAGATGGAGGACATTTGTGCTTCAGTCCAAGAGGAGGTCAATGCGCTGAGAACAAAGCTATTAGAGGCCTCCGAGATTAACCAAGTTGGGGAGGTTCTTCAGCAGGAGAATGAGGACCTGAGGAGATAAGTCTTACGACTTAGAGAGCATGCGCCGAGCACTATTCTAGCAGTATTACAAGGTTCCTCATCATCGTGAACTAGAGATGGTCAGAGTGTTACTCCTCTTGTGTCGCGGGGTTCCACTTGCCCACCCATTCCGCGAGCTGGTAGGAGCGCCAGGAGCAGAAACAGGGAAGCGAAAGAACTTCGAGATAGGGAAATGGAAGAACTCCGTGGTGATGTCCAGCGAGCCTATGTTATTGCTGCTAGGCTTCAAAGGGATGTCACCCGGTTGCGGAACTTATTCAAGAAAGGTCCTCGGCAAGCGTGGGCTGATGGCTATGACCAGGGTTGGTCAGATGCTCCAACAAGTTTGTCTAAGTTCGAGGAGCTTTCTTTTATCAGGGGATGGCTAAGTGCCTTGAAGGAGATGCAAGTCCCGAGGAACTCGATGCTCTGGTATCGCCATGAGATGTCTCCCTCTATCCTGATGCCTAACCCCTTCCGGAGGGATGATCGATGGATCCCCATCGATGCTATTCCTCGACAATTATTGGAGTCGGATACAAATGAGGTTGTGGAAGAGTTAGCTCCTGCTCCCGATGACGGACGAAGAGCTCGAGTGGCTGACTATCTCGCTCGGAGGCCTCCCCCCATTGAGATTTTGCCAGTTGTTATTTTTTGTTCTTTTTGGTAATGTAAATGCTTTGGGCGAGCTCGTCGACTAAACATGTATCACCATTGTTATAAATATGATGAATTAATGAAAAGTTTGTGTTTTGGGCAATCTTGGCGACTAAACGTGTGCATCGTATTCTTCATATTCTTACTGCTTTATAATCTTCTAAGTTTGTTTTGTCATGCGAGTGTCCTCCCAGTCCAGTATAATATCGAGATACCATTGTGCATCACATTACCTTTTAGGTTGTGTCGTCACACTCCCTTAGGCCTAAGTGGGTCAATTGGCGAGGACACACCTCAGGTTGGATGTTCCATCTGATCAGGATTTTATTCAATCAAAGGATTTTTGATGACCAGTATAAAACTTGGCCGTATTGCCTAAGGATCCCCTATAGGGCTTCATATATTTCCAGGGGAAATGCTAAGAGGTTCTTCGTGTTTCATGACGATGACCTGAGGAGGGGTATTCCCATGCTATAGTATAGTGATCAATGTGCCTGTTACTTGGAAAAGATGTGCGATAAATGCAGCTGTTACTAATCAGAGTGTAACCAATTAAATAACTTTCAGTAATAAGGGAAATGCACTTGTGTAATAAAAGAATACAATGGAAAGATATAAAAATAGAATCCCTTGAGATTAGTTGCGTTCCATGCTCGTGGTATTTCTCTGCCTTCCATCGTTTCCAAGTGATAGGCGCCCTGCAGGTCGTCTCTGGTTACTTTAAAGGGTCCTTCTCAGTTGGGACCTAGCTTGCCGTCTGATGGTTTAACTGCGCTGCCCAGGACTTTCCTTAGAACATAGTCCCCAATTCGGAATGCCCTCGGGTCTACCCTTTTGTTGTAATGCCTCGCGAGTTGTTGCTGGTAGCTCGCTAGTTTCAGTAGGTCTAGCTCCTGGCGCTTGTCGGCTAGATCGAGCTTAGCGAATAATGCTTCACCATTATGGCCTTGGTCGATAAGGTTGGACCTCATTGTCGGCAAACCTGCTTCTAGTGGGATGACTGCCTCCATGCCATATGTCAGCGAAAATGGGGTTTCTCCTGTTTCTCGCTGAGGAGTGGTACGATATGCCCATAAGATGTGAGGTAGTTCATTTACCCATGCGCCTTTGGCTCGCTCCAATCACTTTTTCAATCCATCGATAATGGTTTTGTTGGAAGCCTAAGCTTGGCCATTCCTCTGAGGGTAGGCCACCGAACTGAAGTGGTGTCTGATATCGTGTTCGTCACAGAAGTTCTGAAAGGAGCCACTTTCGAACTGGGTTCCATTATCGGTGATGATGGTTCTGGGGATCCCAAAATGAGTGATTATATTCCTCCATATGAACCTTATCATATCAGCATCTCGGATGTTCTCCAGGGGTTCTGTCTCGATCCATTTGGTGATGTAGTCAGTCGTAAACAATAGATATTTGTGATTGCCGACAGCGGTAGGCAGTGGTCCCACGATGTCCATTCCCCATTGGGCGAATGGCCATGGGTTGGACAGGGACTTTAGATCGCTGGTGGGTTGGTGGACCATATGAGCGTGGAGTTGGCCTTTTAGGCATTTGTGGACATACACTGCAGAGTCCTTTTGCATATATGGCCACCAATAGCCTTCCTTCATTGCTCAAAAGGCTAGAGACCTTCCTCCGGTGTGGCTTCCACAGATTCCTTCATGAAGCTCACGTAGCACTTGCTCGACATCCCCTGGGTGGACGCATCGGAGGTACGGACCAGAGAAGGATTTCTTATACAAGTTGCCTTCTGGGGATAAGTGAAAGCGAGCAGCTTTGACTCTTATCTGGTGGGAAGTCTTCTTGTCATCCGGGAGCATGCCATCCTTTAAATATTCTCTTAAGGGGTCCATCCAGATGGGGGATGACCCTACCTGGAGTACCTGTTTCACGCTTGGTGGATTGTTGTCGATGCTCGGGCAAGTGAGGAAATCGATGGGGATGACTCTTTTTAGGTCGGAGTTAACTGCCGAACTCAGGGCTGCTAAGGCATCAATGTGACTGTTTTGCCCCCTGGAAAACTGCTGGACGTTGATCTCTTCAAAGCTTGACATCAGTTTTTTCACTAAGGCGAGGTAGGCTACCATTCTTTCATTCTTTGTATTGTAATCTCCACTTATCTGATTGGAGACCAGTTGGGAATCGCCGAACACCTGTAAATGTTTTGCTCCCAAAGTATGCGCCTTTTGGAGGCCGGTTATTAGGGCTTCGTACTCTGCTTCGTTGTTGGAGGCTGCAAATCCAAGCCTGATTCCTTGTTCAAGGATTGTGTTCTCTGGAGTAATGAGGACAATGTCGACCCCTGCCCCCTTGGAGTTGGAGGCTCCATCAACAAACAGTTTCCAGGTTTCCTCTTTTGCTAGGTTCTCCTTTTGCCTTGTTAGTTGAGGTTGGTCGGAGAGTTCTTCACCCGTGAATTCGGCTATGAAATCAGCAAGGATCTGACCCTTGATAGCTGTCCTTGGTTGAAATTGGATGTCAAATCGATCGAGCTTGACTGACCACTTAGACAGTTTACCCGATAAATCCGCTTTCCTTAGGACTACCTTAAGGGGATGCGATGTAAGGACGATGATAGTATGAGCTTCGAAATAATGCTTCATCTTCCTCGAGGCTGTTACTAGTGCAAAGGCGAGCTTCTCTAATGGCAGGTACCTTTGCTCGGCGTCTAATAAGGTCTTGCTCGCGTAATAAATGTGGTGCTGGATTCCTATAACCTCGCATATTAGCACAGAGCTGACAGTGTGATTGGATACGGAGAGGTACAGGTACAAAGAATCTGTTTGCTATGGTATGACAAGAAGTGGTAGAGAGATTAGGTAGGACTTGAGCTCGTCCAATGCTCGCAAGCAATCTGGGCTCCACTCTATCATTTTACTCCCCTTTAGAAGCTGGAAAAAAGGCTTGCACTTCTCAGAGGATTTGGAGACGAAGCGATTTAAGGCAGCGAGCATACCAGTGAGCTTCTGTACGTCCCGAATTGTGCGAGGGGGTTGCACCATGTTGATTGCATCGATCTGGTCTGGATTAACTTCTATGCTTCTCTTACTGACCAAGTACCCAATAAATTTTCCTGACTGGACACCGAAAGAACACTTGCTTCCAT
The DNA here is from genome assembly GCA_949130495.1 of Sambucus nigra. Classification (NCBI taxonomy): domain Eukaryota; kingdom Viridiplantae; phylum Streptophyta; class Magnoliopsida; order Dipsacales; family Adoxaceae; genus Sambucus; species Sambucus nigra. The sequence continues at coordinate 425,397,560 of OX422222.1, forward strand.
TAAGTTTCATTCGGTACTTCCTGAGAATTTCGAAGGTGTTTGACAGGTCTGAGAGGTGATTCTCCTTCTTCTTACTTTTAACGAGCATGTCATCGATGTAGACCTCCATGGTGTCTCCCATCTGATCCTTAAACATATTGGTAACCAGCGGCTGATATGTTTCCCCTGCATTCTTGAGCCCAAAGGGCATAATTGTGTAGCAGTATAACCCAACTGTAGTGATGAAAGCTGTTTTGTCCTGGTTTGGGGCATATAAGGGGATTTGGTGATACCCTAAGTATGCGTCCAGGAAACTCATTCGCTCGTTAGCTACGGTGGCATCTACTAGTTGGTCTATCTTTGGGAGGGGGAAACTATCTTTAGGGCATCCTTTGTTGAGGTCAGTGAAGTCGATGCAAACTCTCCACTTCCCATTGCTCTTCGGAACTACTACTAGGTTGGATAGCCACTTGGGGAATTGTACTTCCCGTATGGATCCTGCATCCAGATGTTTTTCAACTTCTTTTTCGACCGCTTTAGCCTTCTCAGGTGCAGTTCGCCGTGCCTTCTATGTGATTGGTTTGAAGGTGGAATCGACGTGCAGCTGATAACAGACCATACTAGGATCAATTTCGGGCAGCTCGTATGGTTCCCACACGAAAATGTCTACATTGCGTCTCAACAGGGTTGTCAATTCCTTTTGTTCTTGATCGGTGAGAGACGCTCCAATCAAGAAGACACTGTTACTGTCACCATCTTCAGCCGTAACTTTTACCAGGTCTTCGACGACCCGCTCGGAGGGAAGGAGCCTGGTCTCCTCTACTCCAGGTCTCCCATACTTTAATTGTTATTTGGAAGGTGTCACACCTTCTTCAACTTTCTCGTCGGGTTGATCATCCTTCTTTTCTAGCTTTGGTCGAATGGCTGCTATGAAGCACCTACTTGCCATCGCTTGGTCGCCGTGGATCTCTATTACTCCTCGCTCGGTTACATACTTGAGTTTCTGATGGTAGGTCGAGGAGACTGCCTTCATCGCATGGAGCCATCCCCTGCCGAGGATGGCCTGATATGGCGAATCAATGTCGACTACCAAAAACTCGATCATCTTGGAGACATTTCTAGCGCGCACCGGTAGTAAAATCTTTCCCAGGGGCATAGTTATTTTCCCAGCGAAGCCAACTAAAGGGACAGTAGCTTCCTTTAGGTCGGTAACGCTTAACTTCAACTTTCTGAATAGGTCGAGATACATCACTTCGGACGAGGTTCCTTGATCGACGAGCAATTTGTCGACGTCAAAGTTAGCTATCCTGAGTGTAATGATCAGAGCATCATGATGTGGGGTCCTCACTCCCACCAGATCTTCATCTGTGAAGACAATATGCTTGTTATGGTCGACTTCATCTTCTCGTCGATGTTTTCCTGACTGTGACTTTTCTGGATCGATCTGAAAAGCCTGCATTACCGCTGTGAGTTTTTTCATTTCCATTCGAGTTGAGTTTCATTGTATCTGCCTGGCGTCAGTTGCCCCGTGGATTACCACGAACTCATGTCCAGCGTCATCTTCCAAAACGTTGTTAGGTCTCGCCTCTCTGTTGGCAGCCGCTTTCTCTGCCTTCTTCTCCATAAACTCGTTCAAATGCCCAGACTGGGTCAACTCCTCGAGGTGAGACTTAAGAGCTTTGCAGTGCTCGGTCTTATGTCCTCCCTCTTTATGAAAAGCGCATCTTAACGCAGTGTTCCTCTTCGAGGGATCTCCTCCCATCTTCCTGGGTCACTTGATGAATGGCTCATCCTTGATCTTCGCGAGAATTTTGTAAATTGGTTCTTTGAAGACAGTGTTGACCGCCTGGAATGCTTTCGACGCGTCATGGTTCCCTCTATTCTTGGAGCCATTTTTGCCCCCGTTCTTTCCTCATTTCTTCTGGTTCTCAATTTTTTCACTTCCCTTGGTAGTGAGTTTAGCTCTACCGTTTTCTCCTGTGCTGAGGCGGGTGATGTCCTCCACCTTAGCGTACTTCTCGATGCGAGCCATTAGGTCGTCAATAGTCATAGCTTCCTTCTTTGTCAGGGACTGGTACAGAAGGGAGGAGATGGGTAGCCCAATTTTGAAAGAGGCCACTGCCACTTGTTCCGAGCAATCTTCGATCTCGTTGAATAACTCCCAGTACCTCTTCGCGTAGTCTCGGAGTGTCTCTTGAGGCATTTTCTTCATTGTCAGTAAAGCATCCATCCTTTTGGGATGGGAGATGCTAGTGATGAATCGGGCCGTAAAGAGCTCAGCCAGGGATTTGAAACTTCTGATGGACCGGTGGGGGAGTCTTTTGAACCATTTTTGTGCCACATCATGCAGGCTCGAGGGGAAAATGCGACACATCAGTGCATTTCGGTGATTCTAGAGGGTCATGGCATGTCGGTATTGCCTGACGTGATCGATGGGATCAGTCTTGCCGTCATAAATCTTGAACCTTGGAATGGTAAATTTCTTGGGGGCTTCTTCTTCTTCGATTTCCCTCATGAAGGGTGACTTCATCTGGGTTTTGAGAGCTCGCCTTGCGAGTTCTCTGGTTGATCTGGCACCGTGGTGGGAAGGATGTTGGTCCATTTCCCTGCGGACCAGACTTCGTATGTTTTCGTCGCTGCGAGCAGGGCTCTGGTAACGGCGAGCTCTTCGCAGCTGCTCGCGGAGGTCGTCGTCTGATTCGTCTTCCTAGAACTTTTGAGATCCTCGCTTAGGGATCCTTCCTCGGCTGTGAGACTTGCTCGTCTGAGGGCTAGGAGTGCGGTATGGACGTCTCCTGTTATCAGGACGAAGCTCCCTCTCCAGTCTTTCCAGTCTTCTTTTCAGGCGAGCATTCTCAGCCTCGTACCTGCAAGAAGACTCCCTCTGCTGGTGGAGCATTGCCTCATATGCATCAATCAATCTGGATATCTGTGTGGACTTCGCTGGTCCCTGTCTTTCTTCTGAGACTGGCCTTTACAAGCGAGCCCTCTGATCTGAACGTCGAACTTCAGACCTGATCCTGCGAGGAGCAGATGGTTCTTGAATATCACCTGCCTGGGGGGCATTGCTGCTGTGACCAGACATTTTAAACTCCTTTCTTGGTGTGGGCTCTTCTCAGGGAAAGATGAACGATTCCCACAGACGGCGCCAATTGTAGTGACAATTATTATGCAACACAAATAGATAGGAGAAGGGCAATCACCAAGTAAGAAAAAGGAATGTAAAACGATAATCACACAACAAAGGATATACGTGGTTCAGCAAAGAAGTGCCTACGTCCACGGTGGTGCAGTTGGTTTTATTTCTATATACTCCGGGGAGTGATTACAGAGAATACAACTTGTCCTTTTGCCCCGGACCTAGGGTTTAATATATACATGTACATTTAGGTGAGTGGGGGTGATGGGTTCCCCCAAGTCTTCCATCTCTCCTATAACATCCCTTCAGGGGAACGTGGGAAGAGACCGGATCAAAATAAGAGGTGGGGGGGCTGGACTTTGGGCCGCAAGAACTGGGCTACTCGTCTAGGCCCATGGTATTAATTCTGGGTACCCACAGTTAGTATTTAGAAGAAGGAAGATTATTGGCTCTTAGGGACATAAATGTAATTAAATTCTTAGCTTAGAGGCCAAGCAACCTCCTTTCTATAAATACTCATATGTAACCTCATTTGAGGCATTCTTCCATTTTGAGATGTTGAGATTTGAGAGTGTTTAGAGACATTTATTTTTTCTTGATCCTATTTGACATCATTTACGTCAATTGGTATCAGAGCCAAGTCGCTCCACCGATTGTTGTTATTATTGTTAAAAAATAAAAACTCGTAAACAACGTCAGGGTGGATCCAAGTAAAGATGAACACCTCCCTGAAAAACTCTTACAATCAAATATTGAAGGACCTCAACCAATTGACGGCCCGATTGGATAGATTCATCGATGCTTGCCTCCCTCAACCACCACCTAAATTACCATCCACCACCGTTAACCCTAACCCTATCCCCCAAAACCCCTTTACATACGTTTCCACAACCCATTTCCCATCTTTACCCCTAAAAAATCAAAACCATAGCCCCTTATACCTCCAAGATGGCACCACCATGAAAGGTGGCACCCCACCGCCTCTGCCCACTGTCCGAACAACTCTAAATCCTTCCCAAAAGGATCGCGATTGTCCAAACCCTCAGTGACAAACCCCGTTCACCTCTTTTGAACTAACTTACCAAAACTTCATGGATTAGAGGATAGATGTCCCTTTGATGGTCGATGACCCCTCTTTAGCCATCGATGTCCACATATGAAGCCATCAACCTCTAGAAACCCAACCAACTACAGATGTTCCATTTTTCCAAGCCCAATAAATCCCGTTTTGCCCCACAGTTCACCAACAACCTATGATTCAGGACCACACCCCAATTTCAACATCTGATATTGTTGTTTATGTGCAAGAACTCCACTAGAAATTTAAGAACCAACCCCGAACAAATCTGGAACCACCCTAAGCCAGAACCCAATCCCCTATTGAAAATTTTGAGTATTCTGCCAACAAAACAAAGGTTGACAGTCATCTTACCTTGATGGTTTACCTCCAGGACTTGTTCGACTCATTTCCTGACATCTTTTTATCCACAACCTATGTGGGTCAACCTCATAGTGGATCGATTTCAATCGTGGCCCAAATTGTAGACCCCGCTCCAGAAAATCAACCCCCATTTCTCCTCTCGTGTTTGGAAACCCTCAAACACATACCCCACCATTTGAAACCCTAAGTGAACCCACCCAAACCCTCTATACTTACCATGAATCAATCAAGAACCCTCTTTCTACAAATTCAATCCAATTTCAGCACATTTTGACCCTATCCTATCAAGAACAAATTCCAGAACTAGGGTTTGACATCAAAACCTTGGTTTTTAACACCGAGGGTAGATAATTTTTTATGATTGGCATGAGTGGTAGGAGGAAGAAGATGCAGATTGACACAATAATTGAAGAATCTTCCTCAACTTTTCAGCAAATTACTTTTTAACCCCTCTAGTTTTGCCTCTTCCACAATTTTGGAAATTTTTACATTCGACCTCAATCTTAAAGTTAGAGGAAGAACTTTTTCTAAGGTGGAGAGAATGATGTGAATGAAGAATTAGGGATTATTTTTAGTGTTTTTAGGATTTTATTTTATTTTTGTTATTCTCTTTTTTTGTTAGTATTTAGAAGAAGGAAGGTTATTGGATCTCAAGGACATAAATGTAATTAGATTCTTAGCTTAGAGGTCAAGCAACATCCTTCCTATAAATACTCATACTGACATAAATGACGTCAAATGGGAGCAAAAAAGGTAAATCTCTCTCAACTCTCTCAAATCTGAATATCTCAAAAGGAAAAATGCCTCAAATGAGGTTACATATGAGTACTTATAGGAAGTAGGTTGTTTGGCCTCTAAGATAAGAATATAATTACATTAATGTCATTAAGAGCCAATAACCTTCCTTATTCTAATTACTAACAAAAAAGGAAAAACAATGAAATACTGGAAATAAAAGAAAGACTAAAAAAATAACAAAAATATAATAAAATACTAAAAATAACCCATAATTCTTCATTCACATCAACATTTGTTTTATAAAATAACTAAGTAACTTGGTTTAATAGTAGGTAGCCATTCTCGGCTTTTTCATACGGTCTCTTTCGAATTTTGTAGAATATATAGTATTTGGTTAATTTTCTAAATGAACTAACATTCCCTACTGAGGGTTTTTAATATTACTGTTAGAAATAGTGTGCCATATACAGGGAGTTCGTTTCATAACATATTTTTTTTAACTTTTACATTTTTTTTATGTATATTAGTGGCACTGGTTGTATTCATTTTCTTTTCTTCTTTTGTCTACCCATCTTTTGGTTGTTATGACATGTGTTCTTTGGGATCTTAAGTATCCATAACCCCAAGTTTTCCATGTTTATTCATTTTCATGATTTTCTATTTGCTATTTTTAAATTAGAGATATAAGTGGGGCGTTTTGCCTCAACAATGGTATTTATACTTTTTAGTTCTTACTATTTGGACTTTAAATCAAGACAACAATTTTTTATACGCATAGGTCCCTCAAACTGTTATTTACTCAATACTCTCTTATTTTTAAAAGTTCGCACTAGTGGCACCCATTCAACCCCTTTTTCGACCTCTGACAGTGGGGTGGGGGGGAGGAATAGGGAAGCTTTTGTAAAGATTAAGAGAGAGAAATGGATAAATGAATTTGTGTGTCCTTAAATGTCTAAAAATTAAATAAAATTACTTAATGCGTAAAAAATGTTTGTCACAATAGAGACCCCTTATTTAAATTGTAATATGGTTTCCTCTATTTGCATCTCCCAGGTATTTTTATTATTACCCTTCGAAGAGAAAATAGGGTTATGGAGAATTTTCTTTTTGTTTAGTGAGGTGGTACATTCCAGTGGCTATTTTTAATAGTAACACAAAGCACATTAGTAATGCTTAATAGATTAGGCAAATTGATGACAAAAATTATTACTCTAACTGTAGCATTTGATGTGAAGCTTTTAATCTTATAAATGATAGTGTTCTTATATTTGTAAAAAATGTTATGAAGTACGCAGGATGATCTTGTAAAATGTAAATGTAAATCGAAGAAAGATACTGATTTTTTTTTCAGATTTTTTTAAGGTGCCTTCGCATATAGGTCTTCTTCGACCTTTTTTTACACATTTAAGTTAAATAGTTAATTTTTGAAAAAAAAGGGGGCACATATCAAAATATCCCCAACTAAACCAATGCTTCATTTGGTCCCAAAAGCAGTGCCAAAAGCAACCTAATTCATCCTAACAATTTGTGTTGTTACTAATGCGCAAGTAGAAGAAAGCCAAAATTATTGTCATTTGAACGTGAATTTTTCTTCGCAAGAAAAAAAAACTTGAACTTGTGGACTAAATTGCGCATTTGGTTACTAAGTGCAAGGACATTGTCATTTCTTACAAGATAAAAACTCAAAATTATGTATTTTCATTATCTTATGATATCATGAATTGGATTTTGTTTTAATAAATGATTGTATTTTTACCATGAAATTTGGCATATAATCCTTCACCCAAATATGATCTTTATTAATCCATTTTTAATAAAGAATACATGTTATATCCTGTATAAATGGTTAGTAATCCACACTAAATAAAGAATAAAAAGGAGATAAAATTTCACTTATTCTCAACCTTGATGGACGGCTGAGATTAATTGACCTTTAGAATTCAGGCCCTCTCTCCACTTATAAATAAATGCATTTAATCCATTAGAAATCATCCCAATTAAAAATAAGATACCTAAAGGTTTATAGGTAAGGAGAGAGAAGCCAAATTCTCCTATAAAGGATTGCTAAGGTTATTACACCGGCGACACTCGACGGTGTCATTGAACAGCGAGACTGAATCCATGGCGTCGAAAGGAGATAATTAAAATTACTCTTTTCACATGTCTATTGACGTTATTATCATATTGTTCAAAGATCTTAGAAATCATGAATAAAATTTAACTTACATGTGGTATCAGAGTTGATGTTAAGAACATATATTTTCCATTAAAATCAATAACGATGTTTTTGCTTATTGCTGTATAATAACAATTTCTTCTTAAACTGTATTTTTTTCTTGTTTTTTTTATTTTCGTGGATATTAAGGTGGTTTATGTATTATGACAAAACAGTTCCGTCGGACGGGGCTTGGCCACTTGCTGGAAATTATGTCTATTATAATTCTTGTGACTATTAGTATTCATGAACCTTAGAATTTTTATTCATGTATCCTAGAATTCATATGACTATTACAATTCAGGTCCCTTAGAATTCATTCATTTATGTTACCATGTCTTTTAGAATTCTTATAGTTATGCCTTTTGAAATTCTCAAAAATTATATGACCTTTTGAAATTATGATTTTTCAAATTCTTGAAAATTATGACTCTAAGCTTTTCTAATTCTAGACTTATCATATCTTAGATTATATAATTTTTCTTTTCAATAATTTTATAACTATGTAATTCTATGGATTTTAGAATTTTATGATAAAATATGCATAAGTATTCATATTAATTTATTAAATGAATACAACCGCATTATTAAAGTTAGGTATCACCACGGTGATACTTATTACTACTCATTCCACATTAGCCCTTTATTACCATCATAATGTTTAAATATGTTTATTTAACATTTATTATTTAGTTGCACATAGGTATACTATAATCATTTGAATACACAATTAAGGAGTGTTTGTACATGTTTGAACTAAGGATATCCACAAATACCTAATTCAATTAAATAGTAACATCGCTCAATTATGCATGTTAAATATTACGACCATTAATGGTATTCAGTTAAATTTACAATGACTACCCAGAGAAGTATCTTATTTTTTCATATCATAATATTTCTTACGTATATGTTAATTACATTTAAAGCCTTATTAAATTTATTAAATCTCTAAAATTACATCCCCCTTTCCTGCTCAATTGAATTCTTATGCATCACCTGTCCCTATTCTCATGGGAACCAACTCTTCAGAATGGAAAGAGCAAGTTGAGTTCACTTTGGGGATACTTGACTTGAATCTGGCTTTTAACATTGAAAAACCAGTTGCACTTACAGAAAAAGTGCTGATGAGGAAAATACTCTCCATAAATCTTGGGAGAAGTCTGACAAATTGAACATTATGTTTATGCGAATGACAATTGCAATGAATATCAAAACATCACTTCCTACACTTGAGAATGCTAAGGATTACATTAAAGCAATAGAAGAAAGTTTTAAGATTGCAGATAAATCCCTTGTTGGGAAACTAATGGAAGATCTTATAACCATGAAGTTTGATGGCACACGCTCAATGAATGATCATGTCATTGAGATGACGAATCTTGCTGCCAAGCTAAAGAATTTGGGAAAAACAGTGAATGATTCATTTCTTATCCAATTTATCCTGAATTCTTTACCTACTAAGTATGGAACTTTCCATCTCAACTATAACGCCATTAAGGATAAGTGGGCGATGAATGAGTTAGCTAACAAAATGGTTCAAGAGGAGGCTAGGCTGAAACAATAAGGTATTAAGGTTGCACATTTTGTCCAAGGAGCTAGAACATCTAAAGCTAGGAAAAGGCATAATGCAAGCCATAAAAGAGCATCACCCAGAAATAATGATGTTAATCAATCCAATGTGAAGAAGAAAAATAAGGATGACAACAAGTGCAAATTTTGCGAGAAACCTGGACACCTTCAGAAAAACTACACTAAACGTAAAGAATGGTTTGAACAAAAAGGTAAGCCTATGGGTTTCGTAAGCTTTTTTGAATCAAATATTACTTATTTATCTTCTAACACTTGGTGGCTTAATTCTAGTGCAACGTTCACGTTTCCTGATTCAATGCAGGGATTCCTTGCCACCCAAACCATAAGCCCAAGTGAAAACTTTATGTTCATGGGAAAACGAGACAAAGGCCATGTTGAAGCCATTGGCACTTATCACCTCATTTTGAAGAATGGATATCATTTAGATTTATTTCAAACTCTTTATATTCCTTCTATTTCCCCTAATTTAGTTTCAGTTTGTTAACTTGATCAAGCTGGTTATTTGGTTCATCATGGAGATGGTTGTTTTAATTTGTTTTTGAAGTCTAATCATATTGGTTATGGAATTTTAATTCATGGTCTTTATCAATTTCATCTTAATAGTCAATTTATTGAAACTCATCTCACACTGCATTCTAATGATGAAACAAAATGTAAGTAAAAAAATGACTCTTATTTCTTGTGGCATAAAAGGATGGGACATATATCTAGTAAAAGAATAAAACAATTGGTATAACATGGAATTGTTCCAAATCCTTATTTTACCAATCATAAAGCATGTGTGGATTGTATTAAGGGAAAAATGACAAAACATACAAATAAAGGAGCCACAAGAAGTACACAGCTTCTTTAAATCATACATAATGATATTTGTGGACCCTTCGACGTTCCAACCTTTGGAGAGGAGAAGTATTTCATTACTTTTATCAATTATTATTCATGTTACTATTATTTATACTTGTTGCATAACAAATCTCAGTCCGTGGACGCTGTACAAGTATTCATCACTGAAGTCGAAGGGAAACAAGATAGAAAAGTGAAAATCATAAGGTCAGATAGAGGTGGTGAGTTTTAGGGAAGGTATGACGAAACATGACAACATCCTGGACCTTGCAAAACTTCTCCAAAATCTTAGAATTATCGCTCAATACAGAACGCCTAGTTCTGCATGGCAGAATGGTGTAGCTAAAAGGAAAAATTGTACATATATGGAAATGATTAGGTCTATGATGAGTCATGCTAATTTACCTAAATCCTTGTGGATGGATGCTCTACGTACATTTTTTTATATATTAAATAGGGCTCCTAGTAAGGCAGTTTTAAAGACACCCTTTGAGCTGTGAAAAGGTTGGAAACCTAGCTTAAATCATCTCCAAATTTGGGGATGCCCAGCTAAGCTAGAATTTATAACCCACGTGAAAAGAAATTGGGCTTCAAAACAGTTAGCGGTCACTTTATAGGTAACCCAGAGAAGTCCAAAGGATATAGTTTTTATTATCCTAACCATAGTACGAGAATTTTTGAAACGGACAATACTAGATTCTATGATAATGGAGAAATCAGTGGGAGTACTAAGATTAATGATGTGATCATTCAGGAAATTACGGTAAATATCCCTTTACCCTTAATTCCCCAAGTTATTGGGAATTCCCCCATTGTTGAACCATTAGGTAATAAGGAACACCCAATAAATGACCAACAACTCTATGATAAGATTATCATCAATGAACCTATTAATGAAGCAACTGAGGAACCAACATTAAGAAGGTCTCATCATCAGAGGAGATCTGCTATTTCCGATGACTACGTGCTTTATCATGTAGAATCTGATGTTGGGATAACTAAAGATCCAATTTAATATTCACAAGCCATTAAAGATGTTAATTCTAGGAAATGGATTGATGCTATGAAGGATGAACTAAAATCTATGGCTAAAAATCAAGTTTGGGACGTTGTTAAATTTCCAACATGACACAAGCCAGTCGGGTGTAAGTGGGTCTTTAAGACTAAGTAAGACTGTAATGGCAATATTGAACGACATGAAGCTTGTCTTATAGCCAAAGGTTTTAATTAGAAAGAAGGTATCGACTATAGTGAGACTTTTCCCCCAGTGTTTAGGAAGGATTCTCTAAGAACTATCATGGCATTAATAGCTCATTATGACCTCGAGTTACGTCAAATGGATGTGAAAATACACTTTGTCAATGGAGACTTATAAGAAGAAGTCTATATGCATCAACCTGAAGGCTTCATACTCGAAGGTCTGTAAGACATGGTTTGCAACCTTAAGAAATAAATATATGGACTAAAATAAGCTTCGAGGCAACGGTATCTAAAGTTTGATGAAATCATTAGGAGCTTCAATTTCAAAGAAAATGTAAATTATCCATGTATATACCTCAAGATCAATGGGAGCAAGTTCACATTTTTGATATTGTATGTTGATGACATATTACCAGCCAGCATGGATCTTGGTCTATTACGTGAGACTAAGAATCATCTCTCTAAGTATTTTAAAATTAAAGATATGGGTGAGGCCTCTTATATAATAGGAATTGAAATACTCTGTGATAGGTCACTTAGAATTTTGGGAATATCTCAAAAAGCATATATTGACAAAGTTCTAGAGAGATTTGGCATGATGACATGTTCTTTTAGTGTTCTTCCACTTCATAAAGGAGATAAGATTTATCTTAGGAAATTTCCGCAGAATGACTTGGAACTTAAAGAAATGGAAAATTATCCTTATGCTTCTTTTATGGGAAGTTTGATGTATGCACAGGTTTGCACTTGACTTGAAATTATCCATGATGTTGGCATGTTGGGTAGATTTCAGAGTAACCCAGGAATCTCTCATTGGAAAGCTGCAAAGAAAGTACTAAGATACTTGCTCACATACAGAAAATAAGATCATCTACAGATGGTGGGGTTTTTAGATTCATATTTTGGTTGATGTCCTAACACTAGACACTATACTCTAGGCTATGTGTATCTCCTAGTTTGAGGTGCAATACCATGGAAAATCCAAAAGTCCGAATTGATCTACACATCTACTATGGAGGTTGAATTTGTGGCATGTTATGAGGCTATAAATCAAGGAGCATGGTTGCGGAATTTTGTCTCTGAGTTCGGAGCTTTGACTTTCATTTTAAAGCCCTTAACTATTTACTATGATAATGAAGTCGTAATCTTCTTCTTCAAGCATGACCGGATATCTAAAGGATCCAAACACATAGACCTTAAATATCTCTCACTGAAGCAAGATGTTATAAGAGAAAACGTTTTCATTGAACACACAGGCACTAATCTCACGATTGCAGATTTTTTTACGAAAGGACCACCTCCAAAGACATTTTAGAGACATACTGAAAGAATGGGTCTTGAAGACAGTTCCTAGATATTTCTTTTCTATAATCTATATTATACCTCTAATATAATAGTATAAGAGGTATAAATAGCATTTAATACATTTATTCTTCACTTTTAATTAAATTATCAATTTCATTATTTTAAAATAGGAGCAGAATCGGCACTTGCAAATCACTTATGAAATCAGTTTGAAAGCAGACCTTACATTTTTCTTAACCTCTCCAAACGTCGATTTCAAATCACACCTTACATATCCCTTATACCCTCCAAACGTTTCATACAATAGAATCTGGGAAGTTGTCTCCAGCTTATATATGGTGGGTTCATTATCAGATTTTAAAACTGAACTTCTTAGAGGGGTTTCTCGGTGAGGTTTCGTTAATCACATGCAAGTTCTCTCTCTTGCTAGTTTCCTTGACTTACTAATTTTTCAGTTTGAAAATTTATGTTGTCAATTGCTTTTTTGTACTCACTTTGTCAGTTATTATATATTTATGTGTGTATGCCATAATAGTAATAACACTAGATACATTGAATCTGGATCATAACCACTTTGTAACTAACTGAATAGTTAATAACAAAGTGACTCAATCTGGTCCGCTCATCTAGTTATCTGCTATAACAGATCTGATGGATAACAGTTGTATAGATTTCTCTATAAATAGTTTGTTTTTCCTCTCTTTAATATAATGAAAATCATTTCCTTTCTTCATTCAACTATGGTATCAGAGCTGAAATAGCTCAACAGCTTCTTCTTTTTCTTCCGATCTAGAACCCTAATTCCGCCATTTTCTTTTCTATTCTCAGCAAATACTTCAAATTCACCATGTATACACCTAAAATTTCTTCTCTATCTCTAAATTTCATAGCTAATATCATCCCTATTATACTTCAATCCAACAATTATGCTGTTTGGAAATCCATTTTTTTCCCTATTCTTCGTAAATTCAAGATCGTAGGTCACATTGATGGATCCAAACCTTGTCCGACACAATTTCTCACTGATGAAAAATGTCAAAACAATGATGAAAATCCAGAATATACTGATTGGATTGACACGGATCAAATTCTAATGATCTGGATCAACTCAACAATTTCAGAAGTTGTTCTTTCTTTCATTATTGTAGCTTCGACCTCTCAAGAACTATGGAGTATGCTTGAATGACGTTTTTCAACTGCTTCAACTGCTCACATTATTCAATTACGTGATCAACTTTCTGCATTCAAGAAAGAAAATCTCTCGATCTCAGATTACCTAAATACAATTAAACAAATTTCAAATGGTCTCTCAGCTTCCGGTAGCCCTATTGATGATCGTGAACTTCTTGTTAACATTCTCAGAGGATTATCTCCCGAATATGGTCCTTTTTCTACTTCTATTCGAGTTCGATATCCTCCTATAACTCCTGATGAACTTCACAATCTTTTGCTTAGTGAGGAAATTGACCTAAAAGAGAGATCCAAGCTTCTTGTTACCCCTGAATCAAATCGTGCATTTCTCGCTGCTAATCCTCCTTTCAAAAACCCTAAGTTTACTCAATCAAATCAATATTCTACTTTTGGTAAAGGTCGGGGAAAAGGTCACTTCTTCAATCATCAAAATCAAAATCCCAATCGCAACACCATTCCTTATTCCAATTCCTCAAATCGGTCTTTTCCTCCTAATTCTTCTCGTCCAAATTTCTCTGAGAGACCTACTTGTCAAATTTGCAACAAACTAGGACACTCTGCTGCTAAATGCTACCGTCGTATTAATTTCTCTTATCAAGGACAATCTCTTCCCCAGAACATTGCTTCCATGCTTGCCTCAGCTAACACTTTTGGACATAATCCTTGGTACGCTGATACTGGGGCAAGTAATCATATCACTCCAGATATATCCAACCTTTAATCTGTTATTGAATATCATGGTAGTGACAAGGTTGCTACTGCTAATGGACAAGGTATGAATATTACCAATATTGGCTCATCGATTATATCTTTTGATGACAAACACAAATTTATGTTGAAATATGTTCTTCATGTTCCCCAAGCCTCACATAACCTATTGTCTGTTCACCAATTCACAAAAGATAACAATTGCTCACTGATTTTTACACTAAATGGCTTCTCTGTGAAGGATCTCGCATCTGGGAGGATACTTTTTCAAGGGCCAACTAAGAATGGTCTATATCCATTTCCTCTCAGAACGGTCTCTTCACCTTCTTACATGTCTCCATCAACTGCAGCTTTCTTCAGTTCCAGCGCCTCCTCTTCACTTTGGCACAAACGGCTGGGACATCCTTCATTTCAATCGATTCAACGAATCAAACAACACCTACCAGTTAAGAATTCATGTTTGCATCCAATTTTCTATTCAGAGTGTAAACTTGGGAGAAGCCATAAGCTTCCTTTTACATCATCTGTATCACACACTGATGCACCTTTAGAAATTCTTCAGTTGGATCTTTGGGGACCTTCCCATGTCCCATCTGTTAGTGGATACAAATATTATGTCAACATTATAGATGATTGGTCTAAGTACTATTAGATTTTTCCCTTGTTTACTAAATCTGATCTTAGACATGTCTTTCTTTCTTTCAAAGCTTTGGTTGAAAATTGTCTTGATACAAAAATTAAGACCATCAGAACTGATGGTGGTGGTGAATTTCTTCATACTGAGTTTAATGATTTTCTTGTTTCTCATGGTATAGATCATCAATTTACTTGTCCTCACACTCCTGAGCAAAATGGGGTTGCTGAGTCCAAACATAAACATTTAGTTGAAGTTGGTAGAACTCTTCTAATTCAATCCCATCTACCTGCTTATTATTGGGTAGAGGCTTTTCACACTGCAAATTTTCTTATAAATAGACTGCCTACCAGATCTATTAATTTCCTTTCTCCTCTGGAAATTCTTTTTCATAAACCCCTTGTCTACTGTGACCTAAAAGTCTTTGGTTGTGCTTGTTACCCCTGGCTCAAACCATATACCAAAAATAAGCTCGAACCTAGAAGTAAGGAATGTGTCTTTATTGGTTATGATTTGGATCACAAAGTTTATAGGTGTCTCGATCCCAATACAGGGAGAGTTTACATCTCTAGACATGTTGTCTTCAATGAAAACTCCTTTCCTTTTAAAGATTTATCTATTGCTTCTCCCTCACCTACTTCCCCTGTTGAAGT
Organism: Sambucus nigra; assembly: GCA_949130495.1. Taxonomy (NCBI): domain Eukaryota; kingdom Viridiplantae; phylum Streptophyta; class Magnoliopsida; order Dipsacales; family Adoxaceae; genus Sambucus; species Sambucus nigra. The sequence goes on from OX422222.1 coordinate 425,413,199, forward strand.
TCCTGTGCCTACCCTCTCCCCTATACCTATATTTCCTATGCCAGTTGTGTCCAATCCTGGTAACACTGCAACTCCCCAATCACCTGTGTCTCCACCTACAGCACCTACTCTTTCTTCACTTTCACAACTTCCTATTTTTCAGTTTCATCACCTGCTTTGTCCACATCCCCTCCTTCTTTGTCTATACCCTCTCACTCCATTTTTCCTTCTTCCGAGTCTCTCCCACACTCTGCACCTTCTACTGTCATTCCTCCCATCTCTTTTTCTTCCTCTCCTCCTTCTACTTATCCCACCAACTCCATTAACACTCACCCCATGAAAACCAGGTCTAAAAATGGTATTTTTAAGCCCAAGTCTCTTCTTACCACCAAGCATCCTTTTCCTGTAGCCTTACTCTCATAGTTACCTCCTCCCACTCCCACATGTTTTTCCCAAGCTAATAAGGACCCAAATTGGAGGGAAGCTATGCATGCTGAAATTGAGGCTCTACAACAGTCAGGGACTTGGACACTAGTTCCTCCTCAACCATGTCAAAATTTAGTTGGATGTAAATGGGTATTTCAAATAAAGAAAAAAGCAGATGGTAGTATTGAAAGGTATAAGGCTCGATTGGTACCCAAGGGATTTCATCAACACGAGGGTATTGACTATTTTGAAACCTTAAGTCCTGTTGTAAAGCCTACCACAATCAGAGTTATTCTTACTCTTGATGTTCAATTTGATTGGGAGATTAGGCAATTGGATGTTAGTAATGCTTTTTTACATGGACATCTAAAGGAAGTTGTCTATATGACTCAACCAGATGGTTTTCAGGATCCTTCAAAGCCTGATTATGTTTGCAAGTTACACAAGTCATTGTATGGTTTAAAGCAAGCCCCAAGGGCTTAGTACGAAGCATTGGTTGATGCTTTGGTCACACTTGGGTTTTTAACATCTTTTTCTGATCCTTCTTTGTTCATAAAAAATGTCAAGGGTATTATCACCATTGTGTTAATCTATGTTGATGATATTTTAATCACTGGTAACTCCACTTCTTCATCTCAAGAGGTTATTTATCAACTTGGTCTCAGGTTTTCTATGAAGGATCTAGGTCCCCTTCATTACTTTTTAGGCTTGGAAGTTCATAGAGACAGCCGAGGTCTCTTTTTATCTCAGACTAAATACACTATGAATCTTTTACATAAGTCTGACATATTAGATGCCAAACCTTGTTCCTCTCCTGTTGCTCATGGTTCCAAATTAAGTGCTAATGATGGTTCTCCCCTTTCTAATCAAACCCCATACCGTTCTCTTGTCGGTGCTCTTCAGTACCTCACATGGACCAGACCAGATATTACTTTTGTTGTCAATCAAGTATGTCAACATCTTCATAATCCCTCTTCTGCTCATCTTGCTGCTGTCAAGAGGATTCTTCGATATTTGAAGGGTACTCCTAATCATGGAATTCTCTTCACTAAAGGCAAATTTATTTTGGATGGGTTCTCTGATGCAGATTGGGCAGGTGATCCCGACACTAGGAGATCTACCAGTGGTTATTGTATTTTCTTCGGTGGCAACCCTATTTCTTGGTCAGCAAGGAAGCAGCCTACTATTTCTCGGTCTTCAACCGAGGCAGAATGCAGGTCTCTTGCTCATGCCTCTGTTGAGACTATTTGGATTTATCATCTTCTCAATGATCTTTAAGTCATTCTTCCTCAACAGCCTAGATTGTGGTGTGATAATATCTCTGCTCTTGCTCTAGCTTCCAACCCTGTTTTCCCCTCCAAAATAAAGCATGTGGCTGTTGACTTTCATTTTATCCGAGAGCTTGTGCAAGCTAGTGTTCTCCATCTTTTCTACATTCCTACTGCTCAACAAGTTGATGATGTCTTCACTAAAGGTCTAACAACTCCACGGTTTCTTCTTCTGAAATCCAAGCTGAAGATCTTCTTTAACCCCTTCATCTTGAGGGGGGATAATAGTAATAACACTAGATACATTGAATCTGGATCATAACCACTTTGTAACTAACTGAATAGTTAATGACAAAGTGACTCAATCTGGTCCGCTCATCTAGTTATCTGTTATAACAGATCTGATGGATAACAGTTGTACATATTTCTCTATAAATAGTTTGTTTTTCCTCTCTTTAATATAATGAAAATCATTTCCTTTCTTCATTCACCTATGCCAAACGGGAAAATGAATTACTCAATCCTAAAATGAACAACTCAAAGCATCCAAACATTATAAAACATGTTCATATTGAACAATACACCCACCCCTCTCTCTTCCATTCTTCCTTACGACCGTCATCATAAGAAGCACGCCACCATCATCACCGTACTGAACAATACCCTCATTGTTTCTCTATGGCCACAATCGATATTTTTTTTATCACAACTGCGGATTCCAAGTTTGGTCTTTGACTGGTACAGGTGAATGCCATTTTTTAAACAATTTATGTTCATTGGTTTGCTCCATTCAAGCTTATTGGTTTGCACCCTTATCCTCTCCAGTGTTTCATTATAAAAGTCTTAGATTCTATACACAATTGGTATTTTTTCTCGCTCCAACTCTTCATGTTTGTAGATCAAACATTTTTTACCCATATTTTCTCTACCAAAATGTGTCCCAAAGGTATTTATTTCTCTATGTCTATCCTGATATTTATTTAAAATTAATTTGGATTTATTCTATGACATGAATTTTCTTATATCCAAGGATGTTTTTTTCTAATTATTGTAGCATAAACTGTAACTAACGGTTGAGTCGTATTATATGCTTCATGTAATATAGGTTTAATTTTTGTTCAAGGTCTTATGGGTTCTATGGTAGCTACATATTAGATTTTTATAATCTTATGGACTCGGAGTTTAAATTTTTTTTAGCTTTATGGTTTATCAATAATGTAAAGGTATGATATACACCGTGGATTGTTTTGAGTTCATTAATCACTCTGCCCAAAATTTAATTTTTAAAATGTGAACATACAATTCATGGGTTTTCGAAAAAGAGTTCAAGTGGTTTATACTAAAGAAGTTAGGATTGATTTTAGGGGTTTATACCAAATAATCCTTCGAATATTTTTTAATACATGTTTAGTCCAACCCTTTTTATTTGTTCTAAAAAGTCCTTCAACATGCCACTAGCGCGAACTTTTAAAAATAAGATAATATTGGTTAAAACGGTGTTTGAGGGACTTTTTGAAACAAAATAAAAAGACTTGGATTAAATGTGTATTAAAAAATATTTCAGGGACTTTTTGGTAATTGATCCTTGATTTTAATATCTGAACATGTTTTATGATGTTTGGGATGCTTTGAGTTGTTTGTTTAGCCTCCTGGCAAAGCATATGGTCGAGACTTTTTTTTACGATTAGTCATTCGCATGGTTTTTGTTTGTTGAGTTGGAATTGGCCAAACTATATGGACTCGAGATGAGGAGGCTTATTTAGTCATTTTTTCATCTTGAGAATCTTTTATTTATTATTCTTTTAAATCATTTACCTGCATTCATAAAAAAAAAATCATATGTTTATACTTAGTTTTTATATTTTTTGCATAAGAGTATCTTCATTTCTTGAATTTTCTTTACTACATATTTATTATCATAAAGTTAAATAAATTTTTAAGAAAATTATAAACTGCCCACGCATCGCGCGGGGTAACTGCTAGTTTATTATTATACGTGTATTTGACATTTATTGAGCTCTTAATAAGACTTCTACATCCATTTTATTTTGTTTTTCATTATGTACACATATTATTATTGGATAAATTATAACAGAAAGTCGTCTTTTACAAGACATTATGGGACCGTTAAGTGAAATCCTAATTATGGCCTAGTTAAGAAGGTTGTTAATGATCTAGTACATGGAAGGGATCATGTTGCATAATGATATGCAATCGCCATGACTACCATTGACTATTGGACTAACCAAGGAACTTATGAAAACCAATGATTGAAGGATTTAGCATATCATGCGAGCCATATGATTCTCAGTTAAAGACATTTATGGATGAACCTAACGATCAAGTGGGAAACTGTAAGAAAATTATTAAATAAACCTTTGGTTTATTTCCTTCACCGAAATGTGGTCTTTATTAATCCGTTTTTAATAAAGAAAACATGTTATATCACGTATAAATGGTTCGTATTCCACACGAAATAAAGAATAAAAAGGAGTTAAAATTCTACTTAATCTCAACCTTGATCGAGGGTTGATTGACCTTTGGAATCCAGGCCCTCTCTTCACCTATAAATAGATGCGTTTCATTCATTAGAAATCATCCCAATTAAAAAACACATACCTAAAGGTTTACAGGCAAGAAAAGATAGGCCAAATTCTCCCTTAAAGGATTTCTAAGGCGATCACGTTGGCGACACTCGACAGTGGCGTTCAACAGCGGGACTGAATCCATGGCGTCGAAAGGAGGTAAGTAAAATTACTCTTTTCACATGTCTATTGACGTGATTATCATATTTTTCAAAGATCTTAGGAATCATAGATAAAATATAACTTACATATAATTCCTAATCAAGTTTGCATGCATTTAGGGGTTTGTTGCATTTATCACCTTCTTAGTTATATAATTTTTTTCCCTTTGTTTACTGTCATGGTTTGTAAAAAAATGAAATTTGTTGGTAATATAGGTTTGAAATATTTATCATTGTATTAATTCGGTTTGTTATCTGAGATAGGGTTTCAAAAAATGAATGAATGTGGTTTATGTATCTAACATTCAAGAAATTGGATTGTCTCATAATGTTGAAATGATTTAATGTATGCATACTTGCAACAAAAACATCCTGTTTGTTCTAGTCTATTTTTATTTATGCATACAGTAAATGTCTTATGTTTGATTTGTTCAATTCATTAAGTTTACAATTGATGTAAATTGTTTTTTAATTTAATTTGTTCTACTTTAGTGTTTCAAAAAATGAACGAATTCGTTGTTCGAATTGAACATTCACTGAATTTTACAGTGCGACATTAAAGAATAGAAGTTTTATTTTTGTGTGATTACAACAAACACATCACATATATTTAGTTCTTTGTTTGGTTGCATACAATAAGTTTTTCATATTTGATTTCTTCGATTTTTTAATTTTATAAATGATATAAAGTCATTTTTATTTTTATCTGTTTCAAGTTTGGGTTTCAGAAAATGAATATTTATGTTTTTCATGTTGAACAGTGAGTATATTTACTGTGTGCCATTAGTAAAAATAAAGTTTAATCTCTGCGTGCGTGAAACAAATGCATAGTGCTTACTTATTTATTTATTTTGTTGCATACAGTAAAATTCTTCGCACCATGAAATTGACAGTATGAACATTGATATTGTTAAGTAGTGAAACATAGTAATATATTGAATTTTGGTTTCTGATAACATGAAAAAATTGAGATCTTGTTTTCTTTTCAACACAAACATCCCGTGGTTCCTTTTCAAAAACAAAATTAATTATTTCCTCTTCTTCTCAGATGACCCCACGTATACCACTCTCTCCGGTTGTTTGTCGTATAGTGGGATTAGGATTAAGTCTTCAACTAGTGATCCCATGGTCAGTTCCTCCTTTGGATCCATCCCATCGATGTTTAACGTCTCCTTCTTTTTCTTTAGAGATGAAAAATAACAACTCTTATCACGCAAGTGAATCTTGTGCACCGTTCTCGTCCCGTTTGGTATGAAAAATCGAATGGTGAGGGACTTAGTTGGCAAAATTATGTCAAGTTTGCTCAGGGTTATCCTACCAATTAGTACATTATAGGCCGAAGTCAACCTTACCACCAAAAACTCTGCCTGTAATGCGGTGGACTTGAGATCCTTCCCTATTATAAATGGGAGTTCAATCACCCTTACAGATATAACTTCTCTCCAGAGAATCCTAATAGTGGCCGCTTTACCTGCTTCAGTGATGGATATAGCTTCATTTTCTCAAAACAGTCAAAATATATGATGTCGACCGAACTTCCTGTGTCCACCATGATTCTTTCCATGTTATAGTTTGACATTAAAAAATGTGATCGGGAGGGGATCGTCATGAGGAGTGATAAGATCCCGAGAGTCCATTGACATGAATGTAATTTTTTTCCCAATCTTAAATGGTTTCTTCATTTGCACCACCACCAACTCCATTTTTTGGCCAATCTAAGCTTTTTGAACCGATGATGACTCTCCCCTGGCTACGAACCCACTGAAGATAATATTGATCCTACTTTCTTTCCCAGCTACAGAAACTTCCTTTGAATCCTCTCGCCTCTATTCTCATTCTTTTGATTGCCTTCTGTGTCGATCATGCCTTTGTCCGTTATCCCTTCTAACCTCCTCGACATCCATTCTTTGCACAAACTACTACAAATGCCCCCTTTCTACTAGTGCTCAATCTCACTTTTCAGATAGAGGCAGTCGTTAGTGTTGTGGACATAATCTCAATGGAATTGGCAATATAGGTTGGACTTGGCTTAAGTGGCCTTGATTTCTGTCTGTGTGGACACTTTAACATTTTTTGGGTCGTCCATGATGTTCAACACCCATCCCGTAATTGTGTTCAGGGAAATGTACTACTCAGCTTGGATTTGATTCACTCGTTGGTTTCCCGTCGGAATAAATATCCATTTTTCTCTGATCGTCCTTGGCTTTCTTATCCCTATGTTCCCCATCCGATACGTGGGTTTCTAGTTTCTTAAGTATCCTCTCCATGGATATGCTTCTCCAATTTCTTCATTAATTCAACCATGCTGGTAGGTGGGTTATTTAACAAAGAATAAATGGTGTTGCTAGAGTATAACCAACGCGAGAAGGCCGAAATGACCACTATCTCATTCGAATGCTTGATGTCGAGGAGTGCATCATTAAAGCACTTCACGTACTTCCTAATATTCTCGTCCTTAGTTCAGAGGACATTGAACAGATGGTCGGTATTCTTCTAGTGGACTCTACTCCTAATTAAGTGCCGCATGAAATGCTCTGAGAGCTCTTTGAAACACGTAACGAAGTTGGGTGACAGGTGGTTGAACCAAGCCTGCACCGATCCTTTCAATGTTGTGGTAAATTTTCGGCACCTTTTCTATTCCAATCTGGCAAGAAAATCCACGTGGACCTCATAGTGATCTATTTGATCACTAGGATCTGTTGTCCCATCGAATGAATTCATCATCGGGAGCTTGAAATTTGATGGCACAAGGCAGTCCATAATTTCTCAGCAGAGCTAGCCCGACGTTTCAACATTGATAATGACTGGTGGGGCGTCAACCTATCTAGCCACCGATACCCAGTGATTGGTGGATGAGAAATACGGTAGGGGTGGAGGAGTTAAGGGATGTCATTTTTAAGATAGTGCTTCACTGGCGGGACTCAATCCACCAGATGCTCCAATGCCAGAGGTACGTTAGGTTACATATGGTTCAAGACCTCGACGATCTGTATTTGGATGGCTTGTTGTTGTTAACTAAGGCAGTTGATGGCTTGAGTTACATGATTCTTGTTCCTGACTTTGGAAATGGTCATTTCCACAGGGTGCCATTTATATTCAGGTAAGAATATTGTTCGCACATGCACAACATAATAAGAGGAAACTATAATTCACAATGCTTAGTAAATAAAGAGTGAAATGATAAGATTGACATGAGATGCATGTGGATTGGGGGGGGGGGGGGGGTCTTGTTATTACTTTAGGAATTGGAGAGTGTTAAACGAAAAGGTAACTAACCCTTTAAATAATATATATATGTTTGGAATCATCAAAATTAACAATATATATATATATGTAAAACTATCTATTTTAAATGTTTTAATATACAATATAAATCTGTTTTTTTAATATACTCAAAAGATTTTTTATATGGTTTTACATACACCATATGCACATGTTAATAATATTTTATTATGTAATATAAATTTAAATATGCTCTGTTTTTTAATTCTTTTATTATTAATTCAATGTGAGAAACATAATTAGTTTTATACTAAAGATATTTCTACTATTAACATTTATATATACTTTTTTATATATAATACCTTTGTGATTATATATTATTATTGTTATGCCATTTTGAGCACACATAATTAAAAAAAAAATTAATCTCCTGAGTCACAACAAATAAATATGCTTGTTAAGTCATTCCGATTTGTACTCATATGAAAATTTGTTCAGTCTGCATTTGATGTATGTTCAGAGTTTTAAAAATACGTTTTTATATATTTTTTATTAGGATAAAACTAAACGTACCCACAAGCCATACCCACAAACCATACCCACCATATAAAACAAAAAATAAGGGCTCCACCTATATTTTCAAAGAAAGGGTTCACAAAATTTAAAAGGGTAACTAAAAAAAAAAAAATCCAACAAACCGTGAAAATATTATTTTTGTCAAAAAACATTAATATTTTTATTTTTGAAAATTAAGCACTCAAAATGTTATTAATTGAAAAAAACATTGAATTTTTTTTGGCACAAACACTACAAAATATTAGTTTTAGCAAAAAAATAATGATTTTTTTTACTTTTTGAAATAAAAAAGAAAAATATTATTTTTAGCAAAAAAAAACACTTAGTACTTTTATTTTTGACAAACAAACACTAAAGATATTATTTTTGATAAAAAAATATTGATTTTTTAGCGCATTTAGTCTTTCAAACACCCATTTACCTAATTTTTTTTATTTTTAAAGGTCCGCGCCAGCGACATGCCTTATTTTTAAACTCATTTTTTAAATATTTTTATTTAACCCATACAAACCGTGAAAATATTATTTTTGTCAAAAAATATTAAATATTTTTATTTTTGAAAATATAGCACCCAAAATGTTATTAATTGAAAAAAAACACCGAATTTTTTTTGCCACACAAACACTACAAAATATTATATTTAGCAAAAAAAAATACTGATTTTTTTTTATTTTTGGCAAACAAACAGGGAAAATATTATTTTTAGAAAGAAAAAAAACTTAATACTTTTCTTTTCTACAAACGAACACTAAAGATATTGTTTTTGATAAAACAAAAATATTGAATTTTTAGCGCATTTAGTCCTTCAAACACCCATTTACCTAATATTATTTTATTTTTAAAGGTCCGCGCCAGCGCCACACCTTATTTTTAAACTCATTTTTTTAAATGTTTTTATATAACCCATACAACCCGTGAAAATATTAGTTTTGTCAAAAAACATTAAATGTTTTTATTTTTGAAAATTAAGCACTAAAAATGTTATTAATTGAAAAAAAACACATAATTTTTTTTGGTACACAAACACTAGAAAATATTATTTTTAGCAAAAAAATACTATTTTTTTTTTTTTTTGGCAAACAAAGAGGGAAAATATTATTTTTAGCAAAAAAAAACACTTCAATACTTTTCTTTTTGACAAACAAACACTAAAGATATTGTTTTTGATAAAATAAAAATACTGAATTTTGAACTCATTTTGTCCCTGAAACACTAATTTACCCAATATTCTCTTATTTTTAAAAGCACCCGCTAGCGCCACGCCTTATTTTTAAATTCATTTTTTAAAATATTTTTATTTAACCCATACAAATCGTGAAATTATTATTTTTGTCAAAAAACATTAAATGTTTTTTTTTTTGAAAATTAAGCATTCAAAATGTTATTAATTGAAAAAAACACAAATTTTTTTTTTGTCACACAAACACTAGAAAACATTATTTTTAGCAAAAAAATTCTAATTTTTTTTTTGGCAAACAAACAGGGAAAATATTATTTTTAGCAAAACAAACACTTAAATATTTTCTTTTTGACAAACAAATACTAAAGATATTGTTTTTGATAAAATAAAAATACTGAATGTTTAACTCATTTAGTCCCTCAAACACTAATTTACCAAATATTCTCTTATTTTTAAAAGTACGCGTTAATGCCACGCCTTATTTTTAAACTCATTTTAAAAAAAAAATCTTTAATAAAAAATTATTTGGGTACATTTGAGAGGTTTCAACCTTTATTTTTTAATTTTGGAAAAAACACATTTTCAAAATTAAAACAAAAAAATATAAACCCAAGTTAAGAAAAAAACAAAAAAAAACACTTCAGCCTCTAACCCTTTTTGTCCTATACGGCGGGTATAATAGTGGGTATATATGGTGTGTCCGTGTAGTACTTCTCTTTTTATTAACCTCAAAACAATAGATATATTATAACATATGAAGTCCGCGCAGTAGAAATCTTGTGACCATGCGCCTAAAACTATAGGCTTACAACTGTTTTGAAAATAATGGAGTGGTGCCTTGTTCAAATATGGAAGAGACTAGCACAGACAGGAACTTGGATGAGAGATCAACCACGGTGATAACTGAACCAATGGAGATCCAAGGTGGTGAGGAAAATGAAAGACCTAAACAGATATTATCATATAAGGATGTTGTGGGTAAGAAGCAAAACTCAGATATATTTTTTGATGATGCCAACTGTGTGTGGTCTGATGATGACATGGAGGAATCAAATGAAATTAATTGCCAGCCCATGGACCTCAACACCAAACCGGTGAATGAGGAGGATGATCCACTGTGTCCAGTGGTATCTATCCCCAAGAAACACGTTGAAAAATTAAGAGAAAAATGGAATGACAGTGTCATTGTTAGTCTCCTTGGAAGAAATATTGGGTTCAAGGTGCTTAATGCTAGAGTTTCCTCACCGTGGAACCTACAAGGTGATTATGAAATCGTAGACTTGGAAGAAGGACACTACCTATTTAAGTTTATGATGAAAGAAGACTATTACAATGTATTGACAGGTGGCCCATGGGTAATTAACAATCACTACTTAGTTGTAAGAAAGGGGGTGCCAAATTTTAATCCTCTTGAGGCTAACCATGTTACTACAGCTATGTGGGTTAGATTGCCAAGGCTTCCTATAGAATGGTTCGACGAAAGAGCCCTCTTCCAGATTGGATGCAAGCTTGGGAGACCAATTAAAACAGATTTCAACTCGGTTTCATCTACTAGAGGCAAATATGCAAGGATTTGTGTGGAAGTTGATCTTGCAAAACCTCTAATACCATGCTACAAACTAGATGGACGTAAATACAGAGTGGAGTATGAATTCCTACCATATATTTGTTTCAGGTGTGGTAAAATTGGTCACAAAACTGATTATTGTCCATTAAACGCTCCAAATCAAAACCCAAATATTACATCTGAAAATATATCTTCGGGTAGTTTGCGAGCTGCTCCGACTAATCCAACTGACAACGGCTACTTACCCAAGAGTCCAAACGAAGAAAACCATGATAACAGGAAAGTTGACGTGGAAAAGAAACAAGACCAGTTTGGTCCTTGGATGCTGGTGCAACGGAAAAAATATGGAAATGATAGAAACAGAATAAGTTCAAATGGAACTAGGGAAAACTTGGGAAGGAATAACAACAGGTTCTCTATCCTCAGTAATGAAGGAAGTGACAAGCTACAGAAGCAAAATGATAGAACGAATGGAAAAGGAGGTAGCAGTACAAAAAGCCTGCATACGAAAGGACTGGGGGTGACGCCTGAAACAATCAGCAACTCAGCTACAAATGGTACGGACAGCAGAAAAATAAACGGGGGTAAAAATGGCAATTCACGGGAGGTAATACAAAAAAGGAAAGTGCCCACACAAGTTAATGAGACAGGTGGAAGCACACCACAGGTACAACACACTTAAAAGGCTAGTGGTAGAAGTATGGAGCTTAGTGGCATGGGGAAGAACCATCTCGGCACGTCAAGCTGTAATAATGATGTCAACTCCAAGTCAAATGCTGAAATCATTAATTGCCTCACAGTAGGCGTTATCCATAAAAAAGGAAACTCGCAGCTTGACGAAAAGCAGAACTCAAGTGCAAAAAATTCAAGTAATAGTGGAGCCGTAAAAGAACAAATAGCCGTAAACCAAAAAAGAAATGAATCTCCCCTTTCCCCTCGCCTTCCTAGGGGATGTACAAATCCAAAACCAGACGCTGTCAGCAGGGGAAATTTCAACCAACCTAGCGGAGAATGTAGAGGTGGCAACCATCATGCAAGTGAACTGGAAAATATCCAGAACCAAGGTCATTATCAACACCCTGGAACAGATGTGGGGAAACGAGAAGACAACAACAGCGATTATGGAAGAGATGTGCATAGACACTCAGCTACACCAAAGAATTGCTAACAGGTATCTTTGGACGATCAACGAGGCGGACTCACTCATTTAACAAAGGTCATCACTGGTGGTAATTATTTGGAACTGTCGTGGGGCTGGTAAACCCCTATTTAAACCCACTATCACTGAGCTGAAAAATATTTATAACCCTGATATTGTGGTGATCCTTGAAACCCAAAGGCCTATTGGAAACCTAGTTGGATTTTTTGACAGTCTTGGTTTTACAAACAGGGAGGTTTCAGAGCCAGTTGGCAGATCAGGGGGCATTTGGGTTACCTGGAACCCAAACTCCATAAATCTAGAGACTTTATCTATAACTAGACAAGCTATCCACCTTCTGGTTACTAAGAACAATTATGAGGAGTGGATCTTTTCGGTGATTTATGCCAGCCCACTTCGACAACTGCGCAGAAAACTATGGGACAGTCTATGTGATGTATCTGAAAATATAAATATTCCGTGGTTGGTTGCGGGTGACTTCAACGACCACGTGAATGATTCTGAAAAAAGAAGTTTTGGGAAGAAGGTGGCAGATAACAAAGACAACACATTTCTAGAAAATATTAACAAATGTAACCTTAGTGACCTGGGGTGCTCGGGTCCAAAACTGACTTGGACAAACAGCAGGAAGGGAATGGCTAACACTCTTATCAGACTAGACAGAGGCCTTGCTAACGCGGAGTGGAATCTAAAATACCCTAACTCGAATGTAGAGAATATTCCACGGACCGCATCGGACCACTGTCCTATCATTATCAGAACGGAAGGTATGTCAAAACGCCTCACTATTCCTAAACCTTTTAGATTTTTGGCTTGTTGGTTTGAGTGAGTTGATTTTAACGACCTAGTTAAGTCAAAATGGAATAATGCTTCAAATCTAGATATAAATATTAATTTATGTACGAAAAATATTAAAAGTTGGAACAACGCTACTTTTGGTAATATCTTTAAAAATAAGAAGCGTATGCTTAGACGTTTAAGTGGTATACAAAAAGCTCAAGAAAATTGGTACTCGCACAATCTTGCCCTCCTTGAAACTAAACTTCGCGATGAGTTTAACACGTTGCTTAGACACGAAGAGAGTTTGTGGAAACAAAAATCGAGAATTCAATGGCTTAACGAGGGTGATCGAAACACAAAAAATTTTCACACTACCACTATTATAAGGAGAAGGAGAAATTGTATTAAAAAACTCAATATTAATGGGGAGTGGACTGACAATGGGACTATAATCCCAAATCATATTAATAATTATTTTAAAGACCTATTTAGAGCTGATTTTAATTATGATATTCAAAGTCAACTGCGAAATTTGGACAATATGAAATTTTTGGAGGATGATAACTTATTCGTAACTACCCCTATTTCTTTAGGGGAGGTTAGGAAAGCTACTTTTAGTATGAAAGCTCTTAAAGCTCCTGGACCGGATGGGGTCCAACCGCTTTTTTACCAACATTTTTGGAAAACCATTGCTACTAACCTTTTTACATTCTGCCAAAAATGTTTTCGTGATAAGTATTTTCCTAGTGACCTAAATACCAGTTTTATTACGATTATTCCTAAAGTGGATAATCCAGAGAACATATCGCAATTTAGACCTATTACTCTTTGTAATGTATCTTATAAGATACTTGCTAAAATTATTGTGGATAGGCTCAGACCTATCCTTTACCGTAATATTAGCCCCCACCAAGCCAGCTTTCTCCCTGGGAGACAAGCCTCTGACAATGTTATTGTTACTCAAGAAATTATTCACAGCCTTATGAATAATAAAAGTAGATTAGGGGGTTTTATCCTAAAAATTGATTTGGAAAAAGCTTATGACAGAGTGGATTGGGATTTTCTCGAGGGAGTCCTAAATTGGTTTAATATTGATAAGGATTTTTGTAGTCTTATAATGAGTTGTGTTAAGAATACCACTACCTCTATTCTTTGGAATGGATCCCCCCTCCCCAGTTTTAAGCCAACTAGAGGTCTCCGACAGGGAGATCCTCTATCCCCTTACCTTTTTGTTATGTGCATGGAGTACTTATCTGCTATGATATCGGATAAAGTTAAATGTAAGAAGTGGAAAGGTATTAGGGCCTCGCCTAGGGGCCCCCGTATCACCCACCTCTTTTTTGCTGATGATCTTATCTTGTTCACGGAAAATGATATTAGTTCGTGTAAAGCGGTCATTGATACCGTTGAGGACTTTTGCCACATCTCTGGGCAGAAAATAAGTTACTCTAAATCTAAAGTGTTTGCGTCCCCCAATATACCCAATTGGGAGGCGTTGAAGGCTGGACATTTGTTTGGCATGAAAATTACAAATGATTTAGGTATGTACCTTGGAAATAGAATTATCCATGGTAGGATAAAAGACTCTCATTTTAAAGTCATTATTGAAAAAATACAAAAAAGATTAACGGGATGGAAGTCTAAGTTATTATCCTTTGCGGGAAGAAAAACTCTTATCCGGGCTATAACCTCCAACATCGCAAACTATAATATGCAAAATGTCATAATCCCGGTGAAGATTTGTAATGAGATTGATAGACTTAATAGAAATTTCCTATGGGGAGAGAGTAATGATAAGGGAAAAATTCACCTAGTAAACTGGAATAAAGTTTGTAGTCCCAAATCGGTTGGAGGCCTTGGGTTGAGGAAAAGTGCTCAAAATAATCAGGCTAGTGTCACTAAACTAGGATGGAAAGTTATGAATAAGGATAAATCTTTATGGGCTGAAATATTAAGGAACAAATATAAAGCTGGTCAAAACCCTAGAATGTGGAAAAAGTGTAATACGTCGTCGCATACTTGGAGAAGTATCCTTAAATGTAGAGAAACCCTCGAGAAAAATGTCAAATGGATTGTTGGAAATGGTAAGAACATTAACATACTAAAAGATTGGTGGGTGGGAAAGAAAATAATCAACCCTGTGGATCACCCGGGAAACTTGGAGAATAGTAATGTTGATGTGCTTATTGATGAGAACGGGAAATGGGATGTTAGAACTATTGAAAACTCATTTAACGTTAACACTATAAATGATATTCTAAGTATCCCACTTCCCCGGAATTGCCTTTGTGATGATAACCATTCCTGGTCATTAAGTGAAAAAGGAAAGTTCACAATTAGTTCATGTTACCAAGCCCTTGTAACCAAGCATAATGAACATCAACCATGGGAGGCTTGGAAAAAGTTATGGAAATTAAATATCCCACCAAAAATTTGCACCTTCCTGTGGACTATTCTACATGGAAAAATCCTCACCAATGAACATCGCATGCGAAGAGGCCTTACGTCTAATGGTGATTGTACACGGTGTGGACTCCTCGAGGACATCGACCACCTATTTAGGGAGTGCACCCACACTAAGGAAATTTGGAACGCACTTGGCTTCGATCACACCCTTGATCTCAACCTATCAGGTAATGTAAATGAGTGGATTACCCAAAACATTTGGGGTGATTCGATGAACGAAAGGTACAAATGCTTTATTATTACCTTGTGGCATATTTGGAAATCTAGAAATAATTACATCTTCAATAACATGGATGATTCTCCACAAACTGTTGCCCGCTTGACTATGAGTTACACAAACTATGTTTGTGAAGCACATAAAACCAAGCGAGCAATGGTTTGTGGGGAAAACCATACTATACTAATTAGTAATCCGTGTCCTTTTGCAGGAAAAATCATCATTCACACTGACGGTGGTTTTGACCATGGATGTGGTACGGGATCTTTTGGTGGTGTGGTTAGAAATGATGATGGTGATTGGATCTTGGGCTTTACTGGAAGAATTCAAGGCACTGCCAGCCCTTTACGTGCCAAGATGGAAGGGATTTTTCATGGGCTAAATCTTGCTCTTAGAAAGAAATGGAAAAATGCTTGTTTGAAAAGCGATTGTCTTGAGGCCATCCTGCTCATCAAGCAGGAAAATACTCAGAATCACCCGTTGGCAAATATCATCGAGGACTGCAAGGAGCTTACGAAGGAGCTAAAGATAAACATCGTTCATATTCCAAGAGCTAGCAACTTTATGGCGGATTGTATGGTGAAATTTGCGAGGGAGGTGGATGGAATATATAAGGAATATGGGGAAGCACCAGAAGAGTACCTTAGGATGGTTGAAGCGGAGGTGGAGGAGGATGGGTTCTATTTTGTCTAGAGACGTATATATGTTTGCTCGCTTTTTCTGATTTCCTGTTATCACCAAAAAAAAAAGATAGTGTTGAGACTTACCTAGGATCCATACATCCAATCAATTTCGACAACCTACACTCTTAGACACACAGGCCGCACACAATTTTTTTTATATGGTTTTGCCGTCTTTTATATATACTCATTTGTTCCATTTTTTTATTTGGTGCTTAATTACTATTGGGCATTAACTAGTTTGATTCAAGACCATTTGTTTTGTAAGGATATATGCCTTTGCTATATTTGTCCTCAATTTTAGCTGTATAAAAAAAATTCTTCCTTAGCAGTCTCTATCATTTTAATGCTGCATCGAGCCATGAGAATGATAGTCTTGTAAAGACTCTCTTATGATTTCAACATCTTTTCACATCTTAATATATCAGTTTTTGTGATTTTCCTATAGTTGCATGTCTAAACCTTTTTCGACACGTAAATGTCTTTTACCTTGACTAATATTTTATCTTGACAGAAAGCAATCTTTCCCAAAATGATCAGTTTATTTTAGTTTTCTTTATTACCTCAGGCCACACTCTTATTGTACATCTCTCTCTCTCTCCCTCTCTCTCTCTCTCTCTCTCTCTTGGACTAACATATTTTTTGCAGAACCTATATGGGGTTATTTACAAGATCCTCTTTCAGTCCCATATTTTCATAACGCCATTCTCGTATCTCAGCAGCTATATTTTTATCGAGAACATAAAATGAGAAATAAAAAGATCAACTCTAGTTTAATTCATCTCAACAAAAATGAAAGCATTTAATGTTGTTAATGGTTGTGTCTAACAACTAGTTTTTTTTTTTTTTGAAAACTTATTTAAACATTGAAGTGCTACATTAAAGACACAAGAATGAGACTATGAGCAAGACGAGAGTTTATTGAGGAGCATTCAAATTTATTACTCAACTACACATTCGAGAGAGCAATTAGTTTTACATTATGCTCAATCATTAAAGAAGAAGACTTGAGCCTACACTGCCATCATTTATTGAAGTCTCATTGAAGAAGAAGAAGCAACTTAGATTCAATTTGTACCTTAAGGAGTTTCATTATTCAATCTTGCACTACAGAAATCAGATTTGTTTGAAGCTTCGGTTAGTAACGGTGATTGGTACCTACCCTCAAATGGACCAAGGTCTTCGACCCAATATTTGCATCAAGTATTTGTAAAGTGATGGTTTGATCTTAGCGTCAAGTAGATCAGGGATAATGAAGCGCAAAGAGAATGAAGCTTCTCTAAACGCGTGGATGTAGGTCAGGTTTTGGCCGAACCACATTAAAATTCGGTGTCATTTTATTTTCCGCACTTTAATTTATTTATTTGCTTATGCCTGCTTGAATTTATTTTTTTAGCACACTGACTTGCAAATATATTAATTCAAAAATTTAACAAAATTATTTTTAAGGTTAAAGTAATTATTTTAATTAATTTATTTCAAAATATCAATTTTTATTAAATATGAAAATTAATTTAAATATTTATTGGGTGTTAAAATCTGCATTTTAACTTGTTTAAACATTGGTTGTATTTATTTAATATTCTTTCATCTTTAATGATTTATTAATCTAGAATTTGAACTTAGTGTATTAAATTTTGACCCAAATAGTTTGCTAAACTTAATTCACCCCCCTCCTCAGAAAAATCTGGGCAATAATTGGTATCAAAGTAAGTGCTCTAATTATTTTTGAATTTTATAATCTTAGAGTTAAAGATCATGGAAAATGTTACAACATCCCTTGGTGAAGGACAATCAATTTTTTAACCTCCTCTATTTTCCGAAAATGATTATAACTATTAGAAAATATAATTAAATATTTTATTTAGTCACATGATTATGAAGTTT
Source organism: Sambucus nigra (assembly GCA_949130495.1). NCBI lineage: Eukaryota > Viridiplantae > Streptophyta > Magnoliopsida > Dipsacales > Adoxaceae > Sambucus > Sambucus nigra. The sequence goes on from OX422222.1 coordinate 425,431,352, forward strand.
GAAGAGTTGTTATAACTGGTCCCTTCGTTCCTATGAATATGGTAAATAATGTTTATGTTCGTAAAGAAGAAAATGAATGGAATGAAGTAGAAAATAAGAAAATTCAAATAAATGCCAAAGCTATGAATATTTTGCATTAGGTCCTTGATGTAAATGAGTATAATAGAATTTGTTGTAATGAATTTGCTAAAGAATTTGAGATAGATTAGAAGTCACATATAAAGGAACAAGTCAAGTAAAAGAAGACAATATAAGTATGCTTGTTTATAGGTATGAGTTATTTGAAATGAATTCTGATGAATCGATTTATGATATGTTTACTAAATTCACAAATATTATCAATGGTTTGAAATCTCTAGGAAAAACATATACTCACGATGAGTTAGTGAATAAAATTCTCAGGTCATTATCGGAAACTTGGATGACAAAAATGTTGCCTATCAAAGAAGTAATTAGAGAAAGACCAATCTCTCTTGATGACTTGTTGGGTTCTCTAATCACTCATGAGATGGAACTCAAAGAACTTGCAGAAGAGAAGAAACCTAAGGCGGTAGAAAGTGAAGACGATGTTTCCCTAGTGGCTAAGGGTTTAAAAAACTATCCTTCTTCCAAAAATAAAGGCAAGGAAAGAAGAATGAAAAATTATTCAAAAGAGTTCAATAATGATACTCATTCCAAATATGAACTAAGATGTTATCATTGTGCTGAAGTTCGAAATAGTAAACCAAATTGTCCAAAGTATAAGAAAGGGAAGAAGGCATTAAAGGCCACATCATGGAGTGACTACGATGTCACACCCCGACTAATTAAATACCGGGTAGCTACTCCTTTATTAAATTAATACAAACTGCCAAGTTGGTTCAGTTCATAGCATCACTGTCGAAAACATTTTAATATTTACTAACCACCTAGTATTTAAAAAGTGAGTTGTCCATTTTAATTAAATCCGATTAACATGCAATAAATGAATTATGAAAAATTAACATAACCAACATAATATAGTCACAATAGAATAACCATCCAATAATAATGATTCTGGAGGAAAACTCCTCACAACAAACCGAATTCCAAAATAAATAAATACAAAGTCTGCGTCACTAAAATTAATTACAACCCAAAGTCTGAAATAACTGAATAAGTAAGATGTCTCTAAAAGTAATGGGAGACATGCCCAACAGATGATAAAAACTAATAATGGAGTCAAGATCAGAAATGGAGGCGTCTACTATCAAGGTCCTGTAACTTCCACAGCAGCTACAGCACTTCACCTGAATAGAACTATGCATGATGTCCTTGTGGCTGGGCACCTAAAAAGGTTTTTACAAAAATAAATTTGAAAGCAAACGGGTCAGAGCCCAAATGTGAAAATAATTTAAAAATATGCAAGTGTTTAATATCATTAAACAGTGAATATAAAGTACATGATAGTGTGTGCACTCACATGAGTTCCTCACCTTTCAACTAATTGTGCACTCCTATCGTACCCGTACCCATTCTAGTTGTTCCCATATCTAACTAGTCTGATACTAAAGTCTAAAATTTCTATATGATATCTAATTCAATTCCCAACAACTTCTATTTAATAGAGTATTGTACCTTATTACACAGTTTCCCCACTTTAGCACTACAATTTATTATAAATCTTACATTTTTACTTTACAAACCGTTGCTACTATTTATACTCACAATTATTCACGACAATTCATTTCCATCAACAGTACATTATTCTCACCATAAATATACAATACTAGCACCCTGAGACAAAGCTGTGGTGCACACATACTCTGCTATCAAATCCCGGTACATCACGTACATGAGGACCAGGTATTTCGAATCTCTCAGGAAATGCTTCATTAACAACAATCACAAACAATGGAGGCGAACATAGTTCACATCACATGGGTCACGCACATACCTATGCTCCCATGATCAGCAGACTTATTAACTTCTCAATAAGCCCTTCTCTGACCTATGTCCTCGAGGTACCAATCTAAATTCCCCCGTAGGCACACAAAGATTAGATGGCCCTAAATGAACGCCAACCTCCCATGATAGCAAGTACGGTAGGTATGTCATACACAGATAACTACATATACTAAGCATTCTCACATCTTAGATATTACAATATTTTATTAGTGGTATGCTTCTCGTTCTTATACCAACTCTTAGTGTTATACAAATCACAAGTCCCCAGTTTATATGTATTTACGTCATCAATTATTCTCACTTCGTCATTAGTTAATCGCTTCCCAATCCTTAAATGACATCCGGTTTAAGACACTATTCTAAGTTTTACTCCTCAATGTACCCCAATCTCCCAACTATATCCACTAGTTAATAAGGTAAGGTTATATCACCATTTAGATAAGACTACGGGATACTAGAAATCAAATCAGGCCAAAAAGGCCATTCTGTCAACTCGTTAGAAGTCTCGTTCGAACGAGGTCGTTCGAACGAGTTCATTCGAACGAAGGGTTTCAAACGATATACCAACTCATTAGAAGTCATAATTTTATCTAGTTAGAAGTTCGTTCGAACGAGGTCGTTCGAACGACCTGGGCAGGTCTTCTAACGAGATGGCAGTTTCAGCCCAGAAATTCCCAAATCCGATTTTCTCAATTCTTCTCTCCTCTAAATCCACCCTAAGACCATCCAATTTATGTTTTAACGTTTATAAATCATTTCTAATCACCCTAGATCATTCCTTAACATATTTTAGGGGTCAATCCTTACTAACCATCATGGAATTAATGTAAATCTCCAATTATTTCCCCAAACCTTATGAACATAAACTCCTAATTTTCTTATGCCCAATTACTCGTCAAAATCCATTTTTAAACCATCATATATAACTCTTCAAATATTAAATCAGTCCATTATCATACTACATGCAAATCCTAACCCAAATTCAAAGTTTCTCCAAATATTTCATTAGTTTTCTTCAAAAGTTTCAATATAAGATAATTCCTACACTAAACATGGAAGACATATTCAATGCATTAAAAATATCAAATCACTTGCCTTAGATTGTTCTTCTGAATTTGATGTTTAAGGTCGAAGGTTGATCTCTCCCCTTTCTCTACAGATTTTCTCCCAAGGTTGAAGATGGTGGTTATGGGTTTTCTTTTGGGAACCTCTTCCAACTCTTCCTATAACTCCCGTAGCCCTCTAACTTGTCAAATGATGATACTGGGCTTAGTGGGTTACTAAATAATCTATAATTAACTCGTAAAATTCGTAGGCCTTAATCCCCAAAATTTCAAAATTACCAAAATACCTTTTTAAGTTGCCGGTATGGCCCAAAAATGCCCCGGGACCCAAACTAAACCCTCGGCTAGTGTTTTCTGACTATTTCGACCCTTCCGGACTCGTTGGTGCACTCAAAATGACCATTCGGTTGATAAAAATAAAATTCACTTTTTAATTCAAATAATTACATTCCTGACGCGACTGACACGCGTGTCCCAACTAAATTTCCCCAAATTATCGTATTTCAGTCTCGCGACAATTTTAATATTTTCAATATTCATATATTTCCATATATACACCTCATAATCAAATACCAACTCACATCTCGTTAGTATTTATATCCGGATTAATTCTCAATTAATTCACATTTAATTTAATTAATCCCTTAAATTAATATCAATAAAATTATGGGGTATTACATACTTCCCCCCTAATAACAGAATTTTGTCTTGAAGTTCGGAACTAAAAAGTACCTGGTAAAAATAACGATGGATAACGTTCGCGCATCTCATCCTCGCGCTCCCATATGGACTCCTCAGCATTATGATGCCGCCACTGAACACGTACCAATGGTACTATATTTGACCGCAGTTTCCGCTCGCTTCGGTCTACTATCGGGCTGGAGATCGATGTCCTCCAAAGCAATGTGAGTATGGGCCAAATCGTCCCTAAGATATTTCCTTAGCGAGGAAATGTGGAACACATCATGAATCCTATGCAAGTGCTCTGGTAATCCAAGTCTATACGCAACTAGCCCAATTCGCTCGTTGATAGGAAATGGCCCCACATATCTCGATGCCAGTTTCCCCTTCTCCCCAAAACGCATAATCCCTTTCATAGGAGATACTCTGAGTAAAACCTGGTCCCCCAGTTTGAATTATCTGAAGAACCTCTTCGCATCAGCATAGCTCTTTTGTCGATCCTGAGCTACCCGAATGCGACTCCGTATCAATTCTATCCTTGCCGAAGTATCCTGTATCACCTCCGGCCCAAGTAATTTGTTGTCCCCCACTTCTAAACAACATGCTGGTGAACGAAAAGGTCTACCATACAACGCCTCAAATGGATCCATGCCAATGGTGAACTGGTAGGAGTTATTATAAGCAAACTCCACCAGTGGAAGGTACTGCTCCCATCCACCCCCAAGGTCTATGATGCACATACGCAACTTGTCCTCCAACATCTGATTTGTATGCTCGATCTGCCCATCGGTCTGCGAGTGATAAGCCGTACTCAACCGCAATTCAGTGCCCATGGCCTCCTTGGAAACTCTCCCAAAACCGTGAAACAAATATCTTGTCTCGGTCAGACACGATATTTTGGGGGACACCGTGAAGTCTCACTATTTCCACAATGAAAATTTGGGCATACTGTCCCGTAGTGTAGTCTGTCCTCATGGGTAGGAAATGAGTAACTTTGGTCAACCGGTCCACAATTACCCAAATGGAGTCTTGACCCCTCTGTGACGTAGGTAACCCCGTGATAAAGTCCATGGATATGCTCTCCCATATCCACGTCAGAACCTCTAATGGTTGTAGAAGTCATGTCGGTCTCTGATGATCCACTTTTACCAACTGACAAGTGGCACATTTAGAAACAAACATGGCAATATCTCTCTTCATCCCGCTCCACCAATACAGACGTCTCATGTCTTGGTACATTTTGTCCCCACCAGGGTGTACCGCGAACCGTGAGCCGTGCGACTCTGCCATAACCTCGTGTCGCAAGTCTTCCCCCTCCAAAACAACTAGTCTCCCATTGAAGCGTAATACCCCGTCTGAGCTAACGAAATAGGACTCGGCTCCCTCTGCTAGTAATAGAACTATCTGCTCCTGACAGAACGAGTCATTTGCCTAATCCTTTACTACTCTTGTAACAATCTACGGTGTAACAGTCATCACAGACATGAACGATCGGGCCACTGCATCCTGGTGTCCCAACTCCTTCCACTTTGCTTTCCACACCTCAGCCACTTCATCTACTGGCCTACGGCTCAACGCGTCTGCTACCAAATTAGCCTACCCCGGGTGATATTGGATATCAAACTGATAATCCTTCATAAACTCAAGCCACCTACGTTGACGCATATTCAACTCTTTCTGTGTAAAGAGGTACTGTAAAGACTTGTGGTCCATGAACAATCGAAACTTCTCCCCCGGGAGATAATGCCTCCAAATTCGAAGGGCAAATACAACTACCGCTAACTCCAAGTCATGAGTGGGGTAATTCTTCTCGTGAGGATTAAGCTTACGGGAAGCATAAGCTATGGCCTGACTCTCCTACTCCAACACACCTCCAAGTTCTTGTAAGGACGCATTGGTGTAGACTAGATACTCAACTCCCGGTCTGGGCAATGCTAACACAAGTGCTGAGGTCAACTTATCCTTCAACTCATCGAATACCAACGGATAGGCATCGCTCCAGATGAATGGCACACCCTTACGAGTCAGATGTGTCAAAGGGCCCGCTATCTTGGAGAAACCCCGAATAAACCCCCTGTAGTATCCTGCTAGGCCCAAGAAACTACGGATCTCAATCGGTGTCGTGGGCTGTGACCACTCCTTCATCGCGGATACCTTCCCCGGATCTACAGATATCCCCCGGTCTGAAATGATATGTCCCAAAAACTGAACCTCCTTCAGCCAAAACCCACACTTCTCATACTTTGCATACAACTCGTTCTGACGTAGCGTCTGCAAAACCTACCTCAAATGCTCGTCTTGCTCCTCTTCTGTCTAGGACTAAACCAGAATATCATCAATAAAGACAATACGAACTGGTCTAGGAACTCTCTGAACACCCTATTCATCAAGTCCATAAACACGACTGAAGCATTAGTCAAGCCAAAAGGCATAACCCGAAACTCGTAGGAACCATATCTCGTCAAGAAAGCAGTCTTCGATACGTCCTGCTCCCTGATACGCAACTGATGGTATCCTGATCGCAAATCAATCTTTGAGAAGAAAGAAGCTCCTCTCAGCTGGTCGAATAAGTCATCGATTCTGGGCAACGGATACTTATTTTGTATCGTGACCTTATTCAACTCTCGGTAATCTACACACAACCTCAACGATCCATCCCTCTTCTTTACGAACAACACAGGGGAACCCCAGGGCGAAGTACTCCTACGGATAAACCCCTGACCCAACAACTGCTCAATCTGATCCCGTAACTCTCTCATCTCTGCTGGAGCCATACGGTAAGGTGCGCGGGCAATAGGCCGAGTTCTCGGCATCAAATCGATCATAAAATCTATCTCTCTACTCGGAGGTAGTCCAGGTATATCCTGAAATACATCAGCAAACTCCCTCACAACTGGAATCGCATCGAGTGGTATCACCACTTCCTTAGAGGTCTCCTCCTCTATATAGTACAAGTGAGTGGACGATCCTCCCTCAGGGCGAGGTATCTCCACTAAAAACATCTCCTGTCCGGGAATGGAAAAGATAATACTCCTACTAAAACAGTCAATCATGGCTCGGTACGCAACTAGCCAATCCATACCAATAATGGCATCATACTCAGTCATCTCTAACACTAATATATCCGCGGGTAAAGTAAACCTCCCGATGTCTATACCCATACCTCTATAAATAAGCGAAGTCACTGAACATCTACTCAATGATGAATTTATACAAGTAATCGTGCTCTCGACGGTGTCTGACAACCCAATAGTGCGTGCAAATCCCATGGAAATGAAACAATGTGTGGCCCCCGTATCAAATAAAATACGCCCCATAGTCCCCTGAATAGAGAACATACCCTCAATGGTCGGTGGATCCTGTGGGGCTGCGGGATGCTGGAGATGATACACTCTCCCATACTGAAGTTGTCCCTGCTGGACTAGGACCACTGGAATGGGTGGTAGTGCTGCCATTTGTGGTGGTGCTGGGAGGGCGGTGGGAAACATTGGCGCATGTGGCTCGTGTCGGGCACCCTGCTGCTACTGCTGTGGGGCCCTGCCCCTGTCCTGGCGTTTGTGGCCAGTCTTGCCACAAACAAAATACTTCCCTGAGAAGTTTCCCCCTCGTTGTCCCTGGTGGCCGTTACCATTCCTCCCCTGGCCATGCTGGCCCTGCTGAAACTGTTGCTGACCATTCTGACCCTATTGGCCCTGATGGCGCTGTCTGAAACCTCCCTGTCCACTTTTGAAACCTCTAGATTTGAATCTCCTATGATCCCCTTGTTGGGAACCCTGGTCACCCTGCATGTGCTCTCCCTGAGCAGATTGTGCCCCGCTAGCACCATTTCCCCCGGTCCTGCCCTGTTGGCTAGACTCCCCTGATCTCTTGCTCTCAGACATGTGGAAACGATGATCCTGTCAGTGAAGTAATTCAGCATTAACCACATCAGAATAAGTGGCCAATGAGAGATTCCCCAACAAGTGTTGACGGATCCTCCAAGTCAATCCATCCGTGAACTTTTGAATTTTCTTCTCCTCAGTCGGTATCTCATCGGTAACAATGTTCAAGAGTTTAGTGAATTCGGCCTCATACTCGGCCACAGTCTTTCCCTCCTGCTTGAGGTTCATTAATTTCCTCATCATCTCCGTGTGAACAGCTGCCAGAAAATATTTGCGGTTGAACCGCACCCAGAACTCCTGTATAGTGAGGGTGTCCCTCTCCTCTGCGGTTGTAATGGACTCCCACCACTGCAATGCAGATCCTACTAGCTTGAAAGTATCCATTATCTTCTTCTGAACATCTGTGCACTCGTACATCCTTAAGTGCCTCTGAATATCCTTCCTCCAGTGACTGGATACCACAACATCGGAGCTACCTGCAAACTCCGGAGGGTGTGCTTTCTGAAAAGCATCATGGACGCGTTCCCAAGAAGACGGGAATGCATGAGCCTGAAACTGGCGCGACTACCAGCACCTGGGGTGATGCCTGCTGTACAACGATTAGGGTGGAATTTACCGCTTGGGCTATAATAGCTGCAACCTCGGCGGCATTCATAGCGCCCTGAACTGGTGCAGGCTGTGGCTCTGGCTGTGCATCCCTAGGAACTCACTGCGCACGCCGTGGAGGCATCTGAAATGAGAGTAAAGTCTATAAGTTCGCAGTTATTATCTCAAAATAGCTGAAGAGTGAAGCATACACAAAAGAATACAACAGTCCTAAAATATAGGGCTCTATCTCAAAGAAAGCTCAGCGGAAACATAACAAGGCGTACAGATCCTAAGGACACTAGAACCTGATGCTCTGATACCACCTGTGACACCCCGACTAATTAAATACCGGGTAGCTTCTCCTTTATTAAATTAATACAAAATGCCAAGTTGGTTCAGTTAATAGCATCACTGTCGAAAACATTTTAATATTTACTAACCACCTAGTATTTAAAAAGTGAGTTGTCCATTTTAATTAAATCCGATTAACATGCAATAAATGAATTATGAAAAATTAACATAACCAACACAATATAGTCACAATAGAATAACCATCTAATAATAATGAGTCTGGAGGAAAACTCCTCACAATAAATCGAATTCCAAAATAAATAAATACAAAGTCTGCGTCACTAAAATTAATTACAACCCAAAGTGTGAAATAACTGAATAAGTAAAATGTCTTTAAAAGGAATGGGAGACATGCCCAACATATGATAAAAACTAATAATGGAGTCAAGATCAGAAATGGAGGCGTCTACTATCAAGGTCCTGTAACTTCCACAGCAGCTACAGCACGTCACCTAAATAGAACTATGCATGGTATCCTTGTGGCTGGGCACCTAAAAAGGTTTTTACAAAAATAGATTTAAAAGCAAACGGGTCAGAGCCCGAATGTGAAAATAATTTAAAAATATGCAAGTGTTTAATATCATTAAACAGTGAATATAAAGTACATGATAGTGTGTGCACTCACATGAGTTCCTCACCTCTCAACTAATTGTGCACTCCTATCGTACCCGTACCCATTCTAGTTGTTCCCATATCTCACTAGTTCGATACTAAAGTCTAACATTTCTATATGATATCTAATTCAATTCCCAACAACTTCTATTTAATAGAGTATTGTAACTTATTACACAGTTTCCCCACTTTAGCACTACAATTTATTATAAATCTTACATTTTTACTTTACAAACCATTGCTACTATTTATACTCACAATTATTCACGATAATTCATTTCCATCAACAGTACATTATTCTCACCATAAATATACAATACTAGCACCCCGAGACAAAGCTGCGGTGCACACATACTCTGCTATCAAATCCCGGTACATAACGTACATGAGGACCAGGTATTTCGAATCTCTCAGGAAATGCTTCATTAACAACAATCACAAACAATGGAGGCGAACATAGTTCACATCACATGGGTCATGCACATACCTATGCTCCCATGATCAGCAGACTTATTAACTTCTCAATAAGCCCTTCTCTGACCTATGTCCTCGAGGTACCAATCTAAATCCCCTCGTAGGCACACAAAGATTAGATGGCCCTAAACGAACGCCAACCTCCCATGATAGCAAGTACGGTAGGTATGTCATACACAGATAACTACATATACTAAGCATTCTCACATCTTAGATATTACAATATTTTATTAGTGGTATACTTCTCGTTCTTATACCAACTCTTAGTGTTATACAAATCACAAGTCCCCAGTTTATATGTATTTACGTCATCAATTATTCTCACTTCGTCATTAGTTAATCGCTTCCCAATCCTCAAATGACATCCGGTTAAAGACACTATTCTAAGTTTTACTCCTCAATGTACCCCAATCTCCCAACTATATCCACTAGTTAATAAGGTAAGGTTATCTCACCATTTAGATAAGTCTACGGGATACTAGAAATCAAATCAGGCCAAAAAGGCCATTCTGTCAACTCGTTAGAAGTCTCGTTCGAACGAGGTAATTCGAACGAGTTCGTTCGAACGAAGGGTTTCGAACGATATACCAACTCGTTAGAAGTCATACTTTTATCTCGTTAGAAGTTCGTTCGAACGACCTGGGTAGGTCTTCTAACGAGATGGCAGTTTCAGCCCAGAAATTCCCAAATCCGAATTTCTCAATTCTTCTCTCCTTTAAATCCACCCTAAGACCATCCAAATTATGTTTTAACGTTTATAACTCATTTCTAATCACCCTAGATCATTCCTTAACATATTTTAGGGGTCAATTCTTACTAACCATCATGGAATTAATGTAAATCTCCAATTATTTCCCCAAACCTTATGGACATGAACTCCTAATTTTCTTATGCCCAATCACTCATCAAAATCCGTTTTTAAATCATCATATATAACTCTTCAAATACTAAATCAGTCCATTATCATACTACATGCAAATCCTAACCCAAATTCAAAGTTTCTCCAAATATTTCATGGGTTTTCTTCAAAAGTTTCAATATAAGATAATTCCTACACTAAACATGGAAGACATATTCAATGCATTAAAAATATCAAATCACTTGCCTTAAATTGTTCTTCAAAATTTGATGTTGAAGGTTGAAGGTTGATCTCTCCCCTTTCTCTACAGATTTTCTCCCAAGGTTGAAGATGGTGGTTATGGGTTTTCTTTTGGGAACCTCTTCCAACTCTTCCTATAACTCCCGTAGCCCTCTAAATTGCCAAATGATGATAATGGGCTTAGTGGGTTACTAAATAATGTATAATTAACTTCTAAAATTCTTATGCTTTAATCCCCAAAATTTCAAAATTACCAAAATACCCTTTTAAGTTGCCGATATGGCCCAAAAATGCCCCAGGACCCAAACTAAACCCCCGGCTTGTGTTTTCTGACTATTTCGACCCTTCCGGACTCGTTGGCGCACTCAAAATGACCATTTGATTAATAAAAATAAAATTCACTTTTTAATTCAAATAATTACATTCTTGACGCGCCTGACACGCGTGTCCCAACTAAATTTCCCCAAATTGTCGTATTTCAGTCTCGCGACAATTTTAATATTTTCAATATTCATATATTGCCATATATACACCTCATAATCAAATACCAACTCACATCTCGTTAGTATTTATATCCGGATTAATTCTCAATTAATTCACATTTAATTTAATTAATCCCTTAAATTAATATCAATAAAATTACGGGTATTACATACGACACTAGCTCTTTCGATGCAGATTCAAATGAAAATGAAAGTTGCTCATCTTCATTTCATGGCTATGAAAAATGGGGTACATTCTAACCTTGAAACTTCTAGTGACAATGATGATGATAATATTGATGATTATGAAGAATTATAAAATCTTTTTGATGAATTATGTGACACTTTTGAAGAACTTAATAGTAAATTTGTAGAACTTAAAAAATCTCATTTATTACTTTCTTCAAAATGTGATTTATATTCAAAAGAAATTAATGAATTGAAATTATAAAATCATTCTTTAAGAAAAGAAGTTGAATTTTTAAAAATGGAAAATATTAGTAGCATATCCTTTGAGAAACTTGAACTTGAATTGAAATAGAAAGTTGACACATTATTGCCTATCATGTCAAATTTTATAAATAGTAGAGATTGTTCAGATAGGTTGTTAGGTAGTCAAAGATGGATGTTTGATAAACTTGGAATTGGTTACAACACTAATGAAAATAAGAAAAAATAAAACTATTCCAATCATAAAGTTAACTCATTGTGCACATATTGTGATAGACACACACATTTTCAGATTTGTGTCCATATAATTTTGAAAAAAGAAAATTAGCTTGGGTTCCTAAAGGAACCAAGGTGTATACTAACCCCTATTGACCTAACACATTTTGGGTACCAAAAGAGAAAATCTTCAAAGTTGTGTATGTTGGATTTTGAGATAGATTGTGGATTTTCAAGGCGTGTGATTTGGTATCATTATAAAATTTCAAGTATTATTGCCTAATGTTGGAAATGCCACACTTGGAGAAATTTTCATGAATATATCTTTGGTATTGGTAAGGTGATAAGAAACACTGTTCTTGAATTTCATATCTTATGTTTCTTGATGATTTAATTGTATGATCTCAATTGATATATTTCCACGCATAGAATATTTGTTAAAGCATATAAGCTTGTTGTTGATAATTTAGTCACATGTAAATTTGTATATTTTACCTTTGATGATTTTATGTTGTATGATACATACACTTGATTTTGATAATAAATATTTTGAGATGAAATTACATTTTTTTTGTGTGTTACATCTTGACATATTTTTATGAATAATAATATTGAATTAATTCATGACTTTATTATGTATATTTTGAAATGAAAATGTTATTTGTAATTTTGGTAGGTATATGAGCTACATGTTAATATTGAGACATTCACTCATTGATTTTGATGATATGAAGATATTAATCTTTTTGAGTTAGTTTTATTGCATGCTATATGATTAGTGCCATTATTTCAATATTTGTAACATTCATGGCAAAAATTCTCCAACTACGCTGACCAATAAGAAATGGACACTTGTCATCCTACGTGGTAATATTTATACTTGCTCGACACACGAGGAGAGGTTGTCGTCACCCGAAGAGAGTTGGTCCGCATACCACCAACTCAAGGAAGACCAACCACCCTAGAAGACCAACAATCATATTCATTATACATAGATGTAAATGTCTGTATATATAAAGACATTACATCTCTTGGACTCCCATCACTATAAATACATGCATTGGATATAGGCTGAACAATCTAAACTAAGCAATTCTCTACATACCTCTCTCTTTACACCATATTGTGCTATTGTAAACCCCTGGGAATAAAATAACAGTGGATGTAGGCTTTCCTTATAGCCGAACCACTTTAAAAGTCTTTGTCTCTTATACGTCTGATGTGCTTGTTTATCTTCATTTCATCTTCAATCTCATTCTCATCATTTATCTGTTGTTGATGCCGATAAGATGGCTTAGGGCCATTTCTAGTCATCAACAGATTGGCGTCGTTTATGGGAATTCGACACAAGAATTCTTTCTTTATTATTAGAAGAGATAAATATCATCATCATACACTAAGTTTTATCTATCTTTGCTTATAATCAATTGTATGTTGTACATACATCTTTTGATTCAGTCATGATTTTTATGTTTATATATATAAATTAGTTGTCCAATTTTTATTTAAGGTAAAAATATTGCAAATGATGCTTTTATATTCATGAATATGCGTAACCACAATCACAAATGTTAAATAAAGTTTTATATAGATATATTTTATATAGGCATGCATAAGATATTTTGACTGCATCCCTCGTACTGAATGTATACATGGGTGAAAAATGAATTGGTTTAGAAATCCAAACATTTGGGTTTCCTTACACTACACCAAAACAACTCAATTGTAACGGGCAAAAACCATTACAAAAAATATTTGTAACGGATTAAATCCGTTAGAAAATTGGCACTATTTATTTTACTAACGAAATTTGCGACGGAAAAAATCCGTTACAAATTTAATAATTGTAACGGATTAAAACCGTTACAATTTTTTTGTAACGGAATTGGTGTTAGACACATCACATATATTAGTAACGCATTTACTAAATTATAACGGTTTTGACCCGTTACAAATATAGAATTGTAACAGATAAAACCATTACAAAATACATTGTAACGGATTGGGAGTGTCATATATTTGTAACAGATGTTTTTATTTGTAACGGTTAAATTCCGTTAACAATATCATCATATTTATAAAAAAAATATTAGTTTTTCATTAAACAAATAGATATGAATACACTAGTAATAACTCGCGTGTTCAACTAATGGCAATGCATAACCAATGCCCACAAATTTCACTCAAAACATAATTCCAAAACACACGTGACAAAATGAATGGCACTAAATTTCGATGATATTAAACCAATCTAAAACTATATTTCCTTCATAACCATTAAAATTCCCAAAACAAAAAGTAGTACAAGATAAAAAATCTAGCTTTTAACCACAAAATTGAAACGAAGTCTAACATCATTAAATTTCTACACATATTATTCTCCTCAAAGTAGTCTTCATTATATTCCTTGCAAAAGTGGACTTCATTCTCCCAAAATTAATCTTGATATTTTCCAATAAGAACCTGTTCAACAAAATCAACATTAGTAAATGTGCAATCATAAATGAGTAAATAACACAAAAAACTAGTACATTCTCATGCCATTGACACACATGTAATTTTATTGGAGAATAATCGATACATAAGAGGATAGGAATTTACCTTCTTGTAAAAGGACGCCTCAAGAGTACTGTGTAGTCATATTTCTTCTGCTTCTTAAGCCCATTATTCTCTCTTGGATCTCCAACATTGCCTGGGCAGAAAATGAAGTGTGGGTGAGGATGGAGAAATGAGAAAAACAAAGTCGTATCTTATAATGATAGTAATAAAAATTTATTTCACTCAAGATCTCATCATTATATAAAAAAATACCATACAGTTAATTTCCCAATTGCATGAAGTAGGAATTCCTGACCTCTTTCCGCATCGTCTTCATGATTAATTTCAGATTTTGGCCCATGCTTACTTCGTGAACCACTCCCATTCGCACTATAACATCCACCGTTACCTTCAACGGACCCACTAAGCATATCTGATGCTATTCTCTTCATAGCCTGATCACCATCGTCCAGTTGAGATTGATCCTTCATCTTGTGGACATAGTGGTGATGGTGGTGGTAATGGTGGTGGTGGTGCTATACTTGGACTTGTTAATTTGAACCTTGATCTGTCCTAACTGACATCATCAGCCTTCCCGAGAACTAATAGCTGAGGAGTAAAATCATTACCATTTTTCACAGGTTGAAATGCGATGAAATGGGATCGCTTAAATGATGAAATGGACTTTGACTTGTCAGTCAAAGCATCAAATTTGGCAGTGGAGGCCATATCATTATTGTTACCATTCCCATTAGACTGTTGATTTGGAGGAGTATCATTCGAATTGTGAATTATTTCTGTCTTCATCGCATCCGAGCTGTTATCTGGTGGAGAATAACTACCAACATTCCCTGTGGGAGCCTGAGATGTAGAAGAGGCAGTGTTGTATTTTGAGAATGCGAACGAATCTGAATGTCTCAAAACATTGCGGTCATCATGCACAGGGGTTCCAATATTCCCCAAATAGAATAGGCATGACTACCTCAGTTAGGATGAGATCAATGTGGTTAGTCATATCTTCCAAGATTCTCCATGCTTGGAGACCATTTGCCACAACAGTAACTTCATAGTTGCAGTTCCGAACAAAGCACCAACAACATGGCACCTCGAATCATCATATTCCACCAGCAGAACCTTCAATAACCTCTCAGGGAGAAACCTCTCCCTATGTATCGCAGACCCTTGAGGCTGCAATATTTCTTAGCCAGCGGAGACATTGTTCACTCCATCTGATCCACTTTTTATTTGTTCAGCTACCCCATTTGTCTTTGATTCTTCAACCTCACATAAACCTAAACCTTGAGCCTTAGGCAAAACTACATTCCTA
This sequence comes from Sambucus nigra, assembly GCA_949130495.1. Taxonomy (NCBI): domain Eukaryota; kingdom Viridiplantae; phylum Streptophyta; class Magnoliopsida; order Dipsacales; family Adoxaceae; genus Sambucus; species Sambucus nigra. The sequence goes on from OX422222.1 coordinate 425,447,041, forward strand.
ACCCCCTTGTCTTCATCTCGAGCATTATTGCTTCGTTTCCCCAGCCCTTTATCCCTAATACCATAACTATCCATTGGAACAACCCTCATCAACCAGATTCAAAAAGACCGTTGATGAGAAGCTCAAAATTAAAATTGTGCATATCCATCATCTCATCGATAACTTGATATTGAAGGGTTGGTTAACGATGAAGAGAACAAAATAAAACCAAATATAAAAAGGAAAATAAAAAGGAGAACCATATCAGGTCTCCATAGGCAGAAGAACACATAATCTTTAATCCAGATCAGGTCTCCTGGAGCAACATTATCAGGTGACCCAGGCTCGAAAAATTGTGGAGAACATATATAATTTCCATTGGCTTTGACTATATGTTTCTCCCAAGAGATTCCATTTATACAAGAGCAAAGAAAACTGTCCATACAAAATTCTCTCCATATATAAGACAGAAGAAAGATAACGTGATGTTCTCCTAAGCTGAAAGAAGTATCAATGATCAGGAACTAAGCAAAGCAAAGCAAACTTTCCACTTCACAGACCTTGTAGAAGTACTTCTTTCAGAGTTTAATGGCTGTATGTACGCATCTCTTGACCCTAATCTTAAGCATATTATCATTGAAGATCTTGATCAGATTATCAATTGAACGGGTTTCTCTGATAATTTTCTGACGGTTCATGAAGAGAATTGTCGCTACACAAAAAACCGATAATTCATTATCGTTATTCTTGGTTGACGATACAATAGTGCATATCTGAAAATGATCATTTTTTACCAAAAACTCTTTGTCAAGCCACAAAAGGGATGGGTTTGTGCTGATCTTATGCCATTGTTATCAGAGACGGAACGCTCTACATTTCCATTCTTCGATTGCAAGCTGCCCTTTGGACCACTGTTGTCATTTTCAATACTCTCTTATCCTCTTTATGCACCTGATGCCACGGGGACATGTATTACTAGTAGTTCTGGGAAGTGTACCTCTAAAATAGAAGCCATGGATTCATCAAAATCAGCAGCCCACATCATCACCCACATACAAAGTGCCTCATTGAAAGATAATTCTCGACAGAAGAGTACCAGTAGCATCCGAAAGGCAAAATGAAGGCTTTTAGCACCTATATGTCACAGGTGAGCAAACACTTCCCTATCAGTGAGTTCTAAGATATGCCACAATGCTTCAAACTGCTTCATCACACCAGTTGGTCCTTTCATCTGAAAGTTTTAGCGTATTCTCCTTATAAGCATCTCAAAGCACCAAAAGAAATGTAAAATGATATATCATCTAAATGAGTGTCATTGGTAATCATTATATTCATAATGCTATGTTGAGTTTAATTCATAATGCAATTTTTAGTTACTTGTACCTCAAAAAAAGTCTAGTGAGTTGTGTTTTGAATGCTCTTCAACTGCTACCCTTGGGGGATAACACCGTCTTCTTGGTGTTTAGATCAACATCGAACTTGACCTACAAAAATGGATTCAGTAAAATGTTATTCAATATCAAACTTAACAAATCGAGCCAGCCTCATCTTTTCCATTAGGTACAATAATAATTGGGTCCTATTATTCATCTAATATGTATCTAATGTGGAGTTGAGGGATCCATTTGAGAGATCGTTCCCTTTATTTCAGAAATTAACAGTTTTCAAGAACCATTTTCAATGAAATCATGCAATTTTAGGACAAAGAAATTTACAAATTGTTTCTCGGCAGTTTTCAAGAAACATCACAGTCAGATTTGAATCTTATTGCAATCCAATCAACTTCTATAATTCAACATCAAATTCGAACCTCAAAACATATGCCACAATTAAATACGAACCTCAAAATAGTCCCACCACAATTTTGAGAGAATAAAGATCAAAACAGTCCACATTTCATCATAAAAATAAAAAAAGTCCATAAAACAGTCCATAAAGATCAAAATAGTCCATAAAACAATATAGAGATCAAAACAATCCACATTTCAGCATTACCACAAAAGAGTGATATAACACCTTAGAGCTAAATAGCAAAAGGAAATCTCATGTGCAAACTTAAATTAAATTAAAATACCTTATTTTCAATACCAAATAAAGTATATGTTTTCCTCTGTTTGAGCCATTTAAGTCTCGTTTCATAATCATATACATGGGTAAGGTATTTTTAAGACCTTAGAGCATCTATATCAGGGTTAGTGACGCCGATTGGTAGAGGTTTTTGGCAAATGTTTGAATTTGACAATATTACGAGCTATTGCCTAACATGTGGCAAACAAGGCCATCCCAATATTGAATGCAAACTTAGAAATCCGCAACAAGAGCAAAGGAATAAGAATGGCCAAATTTTTGACCCCCAACGCCATTTTTAACCCCAAAAAGAAGCGTATACTAGTCAATTTGGACAACCGAGAGCCCGATGAGGACACTGTTATTTTAGACAAGTTACTTTGGTATCATTTGATTTGCACGCTTAAAGTTGAAATTAATTCAATCATGATTAATTGTAAATGAGAGAGAGAGACTTACAATTGGGTATGGTAAGCTTGAGAGAACAGATAGAAATATCATATAGAGTTTCATTATCCAAAACCATACAACCATCAACATTCTTAACAAGCCGATTCACGGACAAACTCGCATTGTACGATTCCACAATTGTATTCATCGCCTTAGGCGACAGAAGCACCGATAAAGTTAACATTATCCGATCCGGATACACCTCCCTTGTATTTGATATAATAACATCCGCATCCCAGTTTTCGTCCCTCCCCCCAAATAAAGACACACCTGAAATCGTACAAAACCAAATACACATAAAAAATTAGTCCTTCTACGCCAACACACAAAATCGACACATTTGGTGCGACACACTGACATATCGCACTCGTATTGGCTCATGATTAGGATTCACACGGTTCCACCAATAATGGAGCTCAGGCACAAGGTAATGCAGGTGAGACACGTCCGTGTGTCGCACCAAATGTGTCGATTTTATGCGTCGGTCTAGAATTATCCATAACAAATCATTAAAATAAACAAACAAACCCATAATTTGTTTTGAGAGCATCGAATACATACCATATTAGGAATTAATAGTACAATACCTTTAGGCTAAATTAAATAAATTGAGAATAAAATAGAAAAGAGTTGTGGGCAAGACACCTCATCATTATCACGTAATCATGCCTGTTTAATAGTCTCTTTCTTCAATTGCGGCCCAAATCCAGCCAAGAATGCAAATTGCAGCAATATTTCATACTATGTCAATGGGTAGTGTTTCTACCAGTTGTGTATGTCAAAACCGCACAGATATGCCTAATACAAAAGGTGTAAAGCAGAATAAGGTGCTACAGCAAGAAGTAGGCATTATTTATATATTTTTTTTTTGTGTAATGGATAGAATGGTGAAAGTATCTAAAACAGTATTACCCTTTCAACAATCTGAGAATGTCCACCTTCAAGATTAGTAGTAGTATATTGATTTGTTCCTGATCCACTATAGGGTGTACATGATACATATTCAATATCTTTTATAATCAATTTCAAAAGAGCAATGTGTATCTCAACCTTGAATCCTGAAGATATCATATATTCACTCTGAATACCAAAATAATAGCTAATAGCAGATGCAAAATATCATATAGGTTTTCCAAATAGTTGCCAGCAAAGAACTACTAAATAACTGACATAGTCGTGAAGAGCTTGAACGAATTCATTAAGAGTAAAGGGCCAAATCCCAAGAACATCAACAAAAGTAACAGATGATTCTTATTTGGAGTATACAAAAGTCACATTGGCACAGAACCTAATTGGCATGCAAATTAGTATTTATAAAGGGAGGATTCATTTATTGAGTCTTTTTTTTTCAACTACGTATGTTTAATAACTTCACAAGTAAAATTCTTCTATTGATTCACTTTTACAAGAATTGATTCTCCACGAACCTAATTGTGAAATACCAAAATACTACATAATGTGGAAACAAAATAGGTCTGCAGAAGTGAAAATCCAACAACTTAAATTTACAACATTCCAACAAAAGAACGGAATGAATTGTGCCACCAAGCAATGTGATCAACATAAATATCCACTTAATAGCCTATACATCCTAATTATGGAGGCATGGTTAAGCCATTCTTCTACTAGGAAACAACAAACTTTTACATTCCTAACTTCCTATGACTAGTAAAAGCTACAGAGGAAAATTCTGTTAAAGCTATCAACTACTTAGCAGCGGCAACCATTACAGATCTAGCTCGAGTAAATGTATCAATGAGTGATCCAAGCTGCAACTTATCATTTCACCCAAAAGTCAACTAGTACTCGATATCAATCAAGTTATTAAGCAACTAAATATGAACATCTGATGGCATCTTGATCTTAAAAACAAACATGGTTACTTCTCTTACAATATCCACCAAGGCCAATCCTTTTCTCATTTTCATCTCAATTATTCATTTAAAACTAGATGTAAATGTCTCATTTAGAAGCTATTGAGATATTTTCTCAATGTCTTTGGGTAATGGGTTTCCCGTGCATAGGTACACAGCTTCTTTTGTTATCTTCTTATAAGCCATAAGTGTTGACTGCAAAATGCTCAAAGCCTTTCTCATATAACTATTATAAAGCCATATAAGTGCCGCTAAGTCACTTTCAGTAACAGCAATCTCTTCAGCAGCAATAACATATTTTAGTCGCTCACCAAGGAATTTTAGGGGAATCGAGAAGAAAGGTGTGGTTAGAAGAATTAAAAAGTTTGTGAATATGCATCAGTTGGATTTGATGGTTTGCTTAGAGCCTATAGTGGATCCATCTAGATTGGAGGAATATAGAATCAAATTTGGTTTTCAATATGCTATTGCAAATGAAGTAAACTCAATTTGGAGTTCTTTTCATATGATATCTCTATAAATATCATCTCCCAAATTCCTCAAAGTATAACTCTAAAGGTGGCTCATCCTTGTCTGTCTAAAGACTTTCAAGTATCGTTGGTCTATGCCAAGTGTACTAGGATAGAAAGATAAGAGTTGTGAGAGTATATTTAAATTCTATTCAAACTACTGACCCATGGTTTGTTGGGAGAGATTTTAACAATGTGTCAACTTCATTAGATAAGGTTAGAGGACTTCCTTATGATATGAATGCTGCAGAAGATTTCATTCAGTGCATGGAGTTAAATGGTCTGATTGATTTGGGGTTCTTGGGTTATAGATTCACTTGGTGGAATAAAAGAGATTTAGCTGATGCTATATGGGAGAGAATTGACAAAATGATTATGAATATCAGTGGTAAGCTTATGTTTAGAATGTTAAATACCTCCGCAAAACAATAACACGGGGGCGAGTTGGAATCTTCAATTCAATCACCAATATATGGTCATTCTGTAGGAGAACAAAAAATGAATTAGACCTTTACGGAACCAATGACCTCTCCCCTCCTCCTTTATCCGGGCTTGGGACCGGCAATGCAAAGATAAAACATTGCATTGGCGGAGTTAAAAAGGTTTTACCTAACATAGCAAGCGATATTAATGAGAAAAATAAGCATATATAAAATTTAACAATTGTCATCTAAATCATTAACCCAAAAGTATCATTTACCCAACATAGCAAGCGAGATTCATGAGAAAAACAAACATACGTAAAATTTAATAACTGTCATCCAAATCATTAATCCAAAAGTATCTTTCCTACACTAAAATTTAAGAACAATCAACGAAAACATTAATCCAAAAGTATCTTTCCTACACTAAAATGTGCCAAACTAAGATGAACTTTCTAAACATACTTCAACCAACTTTCCATCCAAATAACAAATCCTCCATCTGAAAAGCCTGCCAAAGTTTCAAAACCATTTTGAGGAGCATTATACAGAGAAGCGTCAGGTTGAAGCACTGTTTCAACCCAAACTACCTTTTCCCCAAGTCCAAGGCGTTTGAAGTGACACATGTCACCATTATGTATCCCAACATGTCCCTTTGCCAATTCTGCACCAAACCTATCAAGTACAATGACGGGGGATTTTTTTAAAGGAGGGGGGCGGGGAGGGGGTTAGGAATATGAGTGGGATTGAGAGTGGGAGAGGGAGTGTTGACAAGATTACTCAAATTTTGAGATAAAGTGATAGGACGATGATCTGAAGTTGAACCAAACTCGCTATGTGGAGTCACCCCTACAGGGGAGCTCTCCTTTCCATTTTCCAATTTTGACATAAACATATGCAACATACTGGTAACCTCTTTCAACTGTGAGTGAACATTAGAGATCTCATTCTTCATCGAGGCTATTTCTTCATTTCCTTTCAAATGCTGTACAAATTTTGCCTTCGCCACCCCCGTGTGAATTAATTATTTCTTAGAGACGTAGGACCCCAATCCACACATTCGTCCTTTAACATCCCTTCCAAACACTTGTGTTAACACATCGTTGTCATAATTCTCAAAAGTATCGGTACTACCCTCTCCAATCATACTTATGGCTTTTCTTTTCTCTTCCGCAGCCTTCACTTCCTCCTATATTATTATAAATAAATTTGTTAATCATTTTATAAAAGTTCAACTAAAAATTAAAATTTTCAACAATAAAAATATTATACTCACATAGAAACTTTTGGCACTCTCCAACACAGTTTTATCACTGCGTATATGCCCTGACAACCAATTATCTACCCTCCCAATTTGTACCTCAGGCTTAGTTTTTTGCTGTACATTGTTAAAATTAACAAATTAGCTAAGAACATTTTTAATGTTAAAAGTAAAACAAAAATGATACACACCAACAAGTATTTCTTTTGGGCATATGTACGACGACCGAGACAATGGGTATACTTCAGCTTTGAGCGGTTCTCAACATTTTTTAGTTTTTGTTGCCTTTTTTTCTCACCATTTTCCATTTCTCTAAATTTCTTCCATATTTCAGGGTCAACACCTTCAGGCTTAGCTCCATCATCCTGCAAATGAGATCGCAATGTATTTTTGAAAGTCTTGAATTTTTGGGACCATGTCTTCTCCACTAATGGGCGAGCCACTTCCGGGGGAACGTTAAGATCAAATTCTCTCTGTTATCATTAAGCAAAACAAAAATAATTAAAAGAATAATAAATAGCAAAAGAATAAAAATAGAAAAGAAGAATAAAAAATGAAGATATGAAGTATAAGATCATATTTACCATCAAAGCATTCCAAACATCATTTTTACATTTCTTTGGCACGTGCCTCCAGTCCGATAAGTGAATCGGGCAATTAGCTCTCACAAAATCCCCGGTACGAGAACTCCACAGCTTTGCATTATCACCGACTATAGACCCGTCATCTTCAACAATGACTTTGATTTTCTCATTTAGGGTTTTGGCCATTGAGGAGGAAGGTTGTGCTAAACCTGTACCTGATGACATTTTAAATTTCCTAAATTTCAAAACAAAGTATTAGTTCGATGGTAATATTATAGTAAAATAAAAGATAAACAGTATACTTATTGAATTAAAAGCATATAACAATTAATGCATCATTTCTCCTTATTAGCATATTACTAATCATGATATAAAGACAACAATTATGGCAAGAACAGTTGAATTTAAAGGATCAGTCTAAACTGATAAAAACATATCAAGAACTTATGCGAAAATACCACTCGATTGCATTAAAAATGCTACAATTCACCAACAAAAACACATTAAAAACTAGTGAAAAAACAATAGCTAGACTTTGTCATATTGCTTTAGCAGGTTCTCCAAATGAGGTTCATCTTCAAGAGTAGATTGGAACACAGTTGGTATCTCTAGCTCGTCTACTCGACTAGTTAATCTCTTCGGGGAATGTATAACAACCCACCAATTAGGAGTGTTAAGATCTTTTGAGTAGAAGACTTGACTGGCATCAGAAGCGAGAATTGCAGGCTCATCAATCTCATTATTGGTACTCTTGAACTTATCAAAATTAACCATTACCAAATTGGAGTCTGGACAATGTTTACAGCCATTGATCTTGTCCTCCACCCTCACCCAATCACAATAAAACACTACCTCCTTAAATAGCGTATAGTCCAACTCAATTATTTGCCTGATAACTCCGTAATACATTGTCCAAGCATCTTTAAGATTTTTATCACTTTTCCTTGCCCTAAATTGAGTCCAATCCTTCATGCAAACACCACTGTCTTGTGTCACAACAGTATCATCGTGATACTTGGGAGAGAATACAAAGCCATTGGTGCGGTATTTTTTATATGTTTTAACTTTGTGTTTTGGCCCTTGTACTAACCGCCACAACATAGCATTTGTCTCTGTCTCTCAAGAAGTGACTAGCTGCGCAATACAAATAAAATTATAGCTACAAAGTGAGTCTGGATAATAAAGAATATAACTTAATATACTAGTAAAATCAAGAGCACCTTATCATATAACCACGGAATGAAAGAAGTTTGCATCTCTAATTCTGTTAATTGTCTCCCATTTCCTTTACCACGCCAAGTGGATTTTAGTAACGTTTTATACTCACTGCAATTTATTCACATAAGTTCGTGTATTAGTATTTAAATGTGAATTTCGATAATACTTATTAAATTGCTCAAACCTGTAGAATTCTTCAAGACCATCAACGTCAAGTCGAAATAGGACCCATCGACGTATTTGTTGAAACTCTTTAGGTTCCAACATCACAATCTTGTCATCTAACAACGGTCCTTCGTCAGAAAACTCTCCATCTTCATTTAGAAACGCTTCACAAGTACGTTTGTGGTTTCCATCAAGAGAATTAGGCATGTACTCCATGCAATACCTAACAGATTCAGCAGTAACATACGACTCCGCAATTGAACCTTCAATGTATCGCTTATTGCTAGGTATATCTTTAAAATCTTGCATCTTCCTATTCGTGTGAATAAGAAAAAAGTATATATGACATATTCTAACAATGATCTATATGTATATGCTTATGTTTGTTCTTGTGTTTGTGTTTGTGTGAAAATAAAAATTAATATAAAGAGTTTATCGTTCAAACGTATACATCCAATGTGTTCCTGTAGAACCACAAGCCAATGCTTCATCGGCTAAATGAACGGTAAGGTGGATACTAATATCAAAAAATTCCGGCGGAAAGTGCTTCTCCAACACACACAATGCCTCTGCAACCATAACCTTGCCCTTTGCATATCCTCGCGAATTAAGACTTTTGAGCATAATATTTTGAAAAATAAGCTCAACTTTTGAATAGCTCTTCGCAAATCTTTGTATTTCGAAAATGAATGCTGAAGTAATACGGGCAACAAATACTCTATAATAACGTGATAGTCATGTGACTTCATTGAGTGCAAACCAGGTGGGTTAAGGGTGACGATATTGCTCAGGTTGGACGAAAAGCTGGAAGGTAACTTTAAGTCTTTCAAAATTTGACAAAACTGTCGCTTCTCTTATTTATCCAATATAAATGATGCTTTCGGTTTCATCCCTTTCCCGGTTTGCTCATATTCTCGCATCCATTGACCACTATGTATGCCCAAGTCTTTCATATCCTTCCGCGCATTTATTGTATCTTTAGTTTTCGTTTTATCATCGAGGATTGTACTTATTAAATGCTCTGCAACATTCTTCTCAATGTGCATCACATCAAGAACATGTCGAATTTTATGAGAACTCCAATATTCCAAGTCAAATAAAATTGACCTTTTATACCATGCCTCCTTAACTTCATCATTACAATTCTCATTTGCATCACCCATCTTTCGCTTATTACTGGAAACTTTTGGAGACTTTCCCAGTGTATACTCGATGCAACGTAACTTCTTTACAAGTGCGTCCCCATTCAACCGACGTGGAGGAGGTGTATACTCTGTTGACCTAAGCCCCAAACTCCCACCTTTTCGAAAAGGGTGATCCATGTCAAGGAAAATACGATAGTTTGTATAAACTATCTTATTACTGTGTACCATTCGAATGGATGGAGTATCGTCCCCACAAACAGGGAAAGCTTTATAACCATGTGTAATACACCCAGATAAATTCCCATATGCAGGGAAATCGTGAATCCCCCACATTAACATAGCTTTCAATGTAAAAGGGTGCATCTCATACATGTCATAAGCCGAAACACCTAGTTCCCACAATTCCTTCAACTCATCAACTAATGGCTGAAGAAAAACGTCGATGTCTTGACCCGGTGCCTTTGGACCAGGTATTAACAAAGACAACATTTGAAACTCGCTCTTCATGCACAATGAAGGTGAAAGATTATTCGGCACCGTGATAACAGGCCAACAGCTATAACTGGCAGACTGAATGCCACGAGGATTAAACCCATCGGTTGCTATTGAGAGCCAAACATTGCGTCCTTCTTTAGCAAATTCAGGCCATTTTGATTTAAAACTCCTCCATTGGGACGAATCACATGGATGTCGTTGGTAATCCCATGAAGTTGTTGCCCTATGGTGCCATGTCATTTCTCGAGCTATCCACGGAATTGTATAAAATCTCACCAACCTTGGAATCAGAGGGAAATGTCTCAACACCTTTTTAGGTTCTTTGGTAATCCTTCCCCCTTTCCTCATAGTAACTGAATACCTTGATTCTCCACATTGGGGACATTCATCCATATATTCATTCTCCTTCCAATATAAGACACAGTTATTGACGCATGCATGAATGTAATTGGCCTTCATCCCCAAGTCTTTCATCATACTCTTCATCTTTGGATATTTTTCTGGCAGTGTATTACCTTTTGGGAGCCACCTTTTTAAGATAGACAAAAGTGTCGTGACACTATTTCCTGACCAACCAAATTGCTTCTTTAAGTTGTGAAGTTCTATAATTGAAGAAAGAGTTGTTTCAGGACCCTCGCATGAAGGATATAATTTCTCAACTGATAATCTCTTATATTCATTGTACTTGTCATTTACGACATGATCTTCTTTGGAAACTCGCGACTGACCGCATTCAACATCTACATAAGGTTCCCCATGCACTCTGTAACAAACATCAACAAGATTTTCCACCCCAACACCTTGTTCCTCAATGTTTTCTTCTACTATGATCTCCTCAACTTGTTGTACCGGTGGGGGATCAATAGTGTTCACGAATGTATTTTCACCGTGAAAAAACCATACAGTATACAATTGATGCATACCATTCCTCCACAAATGTCTCTCTACTTCTTTCGATTTTCGACGCAATTTATTGCGACACTTCGAACATGGACAAGGTATCGTTGTCAACCCCTGGTCATTGTTCTCTTCCGCAAATTTAATAAAATCTTCAATGCCCTTTAAATACGACAAGCTGCCTTTGTTCTCTTCAGTCATCCAGTCTTTGTTAATCGGTCGTGACATTCTATAAAACAAGATAAAACACACATTAACAATAAGTTGCAACTGTAATCTTCGATAATGATTGGTGTCTATTTATGGCAACATATTATACCACGACTTATGCTAAATTTATGGTTTCTAAATTCTAAACACATTTTTTATGAATAAAAAGAAAATTTAAGCATATTCATCATATAAAGTAACTAAAACACATAATTCATCGTGATTTCTATTTGCAAATAACTTGATCATTCATGGGGTTCTTTTTTATTTACCATAAAACTTAAGATGTGTATCGCTATAAGTGTATTGGGCAAAACTAAATATTAATCAACTTAAGATACATAGATGAGAAATGAAAAATACTATACACAAACCATACTTCACAAATAAAATCAGATACTATTTATATTAAAGAAATTAGATAAAAATAAGATTTTTTTTCTTTACTTAAATACGTGCCTTGCACATGACCTCTAGAATAAATTTTTTTATTAAATATGTTAGAAGAATAAAAAAATAAAAAAATGACACAAACAAATTTTAATAAAAATCAGTTGTTTTCAAAACCTCTGCCCCAACCCCATCCCCATCCCCAATTCCAACCTACACCTACACCCTACATTAAAAAATTGAGAGAACTAAAACTACAAATTGAACAAACCAAAAATGCAATATAAAGAAAGAAAATAACCCAATTTTAAAAATCAAACTTTGTTGATATTTCCCTATCCCCTGCAGCTTTACGAATGAGTGTGTCATATTACTTCTTTGAAAATCAAAGCAAAATTTGAAAAACTTTTGAAAATCAAAAGTTTGATTCCATCCCCAATATATGACAAACTCATTTGTAAAGCTGTAGGGTTTGATTCCATCCCCAATATATGACAAACTCATTCGTAAAGCTGTAGGGGATGGACTCAAACTCATTCGTAATTCTAATGTGATTTTCCAAAAGTTTGATTTCATATATTGAATCCCCAATATATGGAATCAAACTCATTCATAAAGCTGTGGGAATATCGATGAGTATCCCATAACAAAACCATAAATCTTATGGAGAGACGAGAGAAACGAGAGAAAAATACTCGATCGTCAGTGGCGGACCCAGGATTTTCAACCAAGGGGTGCGAATTGTTTTACAAAGGTCGGGGGTTCGGTGGAGGGAGGCCCCAAGGCAATTTTTTTAGGGTCATTTTTACTTTTTTTACAATCTTTCAACCCTAAAAATGTTAATGTTTATATTCACCCATTTTTTGCTCCCACTTTGTTTGAAGACTTTTTTCGAAATACCTCAACAAAATATTACCCTAAATTTTAAATTACAATAAAAAAATTCAACATAATTGCCCTAAATTTGAAAATATATTCCAAATTATGTTTCGACAATTAAAATTAACAGAAAATGAGAAAACTAATATAATCACGGAATAGGCAACAACCCAATAACAAATAATCAATACTTTTATTTTTTAAATACTAATAACCCAATACCCAACAAATCTACATTTTCAAAAATTTAAACAAATATAAGCTAAACAGGGAATCCATTGAACTTGAAACAAATATAGGGTAAACAGTGAATAAAAAATTAACAGGTAACAAATACCCATTGAACTTGAACTTAAAAACAATAAATCTATTAACTGAATGAACTGTTGTGTGTGAATCCATTGACAAATATGTTAATGTACCTATTGAGTGAATCGATGAGCCGGAGGAGAGGGGAAGGGATGATCTCTGGCCGAGATGGACGTCCAGAGATGGCCGAGATGGCCGAGATGGCCTGTCGGAATACCGAGATGGACGTCCAGAGGAGGGAGAGGGGCGATCAGTGATCGTGCATCAACTTCGTGCGACGGTATACCAATTTCGCAAGCTGTATGAAGAGACGAACGGGTTGGGGGAGGTATAGAGAGAGACGGGAGAGAGTTGGAGAGTGGAGCCGCTCGCTCCTCTCCCACTTTCTCTTTTTTTTTAAATGGCTTTTGCATTTAATTCTAATATATTTGTAACGGATTTTTGCTATTGAAAATGGATTTTGTCCGTTACAAATGTGTAATGGACAAAATCCATTACAAATAGAAAAAAAAATCCGTTATAATTTTCCTCATTTGGTGTAGTGTTATTTATCAAATGATCTCTTAACATGGACTGAATCAGATCCATTTTCTCTCTCTCTCTGCAAAGATATTAACCACATCATTTATTTAAAAATATGTGCAAGTATGGTTGTTTTAGGTTATGTCAAATTGTTGAAACCCATCTGAGTTTTTCCCAATCGGTGACAAACAATTCGCATACTAGTTTCCAAGAAGTAATGAAATACCTAAATTAAGAAGGAAAAGCCAAATCAAGATAACTCTTTCCAACTGAGACAAAGGTCGGACCAGTGATTCCAGAGGAGATTTACTTCTCAAAATATGAGACTTATTACCCTGTTCAGTGCTGTAAAAATTCCAAAACGTTTAAACTTGTATTACAGATCGAAAAGTCGATATGCTACACCTAAGTCTGAAGAGAGATCGCCCATGGACCCATTTACTAAATCGGTAACAAAGTGTGGAGAATCACTCTTTACTATTACTGTTCGACGACCACAAAGCCTAAGTTTTATCAATCAGCAATAAAGTGGAACAATTCTTGCAACTACAAATTTTTATGGTTGGTCGGCGACTCCTGTGTGACCAACAGACCAGGTTGGAAACTCCTATTTCTTCATCGGCAACATATATTGCATATGTATTCGTTTTTCCCCACTCCCCGTTACTAGTCGGCATAACTTTTATTTTTGTGATGGATCTTTCGAAATATGATTGATTACGAAAATCATCTCTACCAAATTTGATTAAAAAAATCATTTTTTGGCATATGAAAAAAATTGTTCACAATTGAGGTATGTACAATGAGTATACTATAAGCAAACCATAATATATTGCTTTTGGAAAAATGCAAAATTCACCTTGAGGTTTGGGTTAAATTTGAAAGAGAGATTCGTTCTTTCAAAAGTTGGAAACATACCACCAAAGTACATTTACGATCTAATTCTAACTCTCCCTCCGTTAGTTTGTCACTTGAAAAACTAACAAAAGTTAATATAAGCGACTTAAATTACCATCTCTCATTTTAGATAAAAGAAATGAACATGTGACGTGGGTTTAAAGAATTGATAAACTAAACATATGTCAAAATTAATGTTAAAAATAATAAATATACAATACTAATTTAACACTCTAAAAAACATAAATATATATTGCAGCCGACACTGATTCTCTCTCTCTCTCTCTCTATCTATCTATCTATCTATCTATCTATCAATCTATATATATATATATATATCTCACACACACACACACATAATTGATATCAAGTTTATTGAATCAATTTAATATTTTTTATGGAGGATGAACTAATCGGTCCACTTACATTTTTGGATTTAAATTGATTTTTTTAGGGTTCAGATATGGATGGTTTTAATTAATTTTATGTTTTGTTTTCTTTTTGTTCAATTTCTCATTTTCGCTTTGATTTTATTTTATTTGAGTTTGGGTGTTTGATTTGGTGTGCGGTAGTTATTTGTGATTGTGATGGGTGTTTGTGTTCTCCAAAATGATTATCTAATTAAATTACATAAAGTAGAACCATTAAGTAATGGAGAAACGGTAATCTGAAATTAACATATAAAGTCACAGTGTAATACCACATACTTTTACAATAAAATATTATGACATTGATAAATGTAATAATTTCGGATTAATTTATGGAACAAACTAAATCTGACGGATTTAAATTTAAATGGGTAAGATTTTAATTAAAAATAAATATTTATTCATGATTATATAATTAAATGACTCAATTTGGTGTGATGAGTTCACCCGTGAAAATAAAGCATACGCTAATAAATTTATGGGTACGTGTCGTTTAAATAAAATTAAAATGTTTAAGTGGAATGAAAATAATTGGGACGCATTTTGGGAATGTGTATGGGCTAATTTAAGTGTTTTTTACTTTTAAAAATGATCCTGGGGTACAGGTATATTGGTTGGGAGATTATTGGGTTAGTTTAAATATGGGGTTCAGGCCCATTTGGGGGTCCAAAAATGGGATAAAAGGTTTAACTCAGGATTTGGGACTAATATAAGTTTAAAAGTAGGGTTAGTAACTCCCCACACATAATCAAAAGGGAAACCTAGCAGCCACAACTCAAGGGAGAAGAGAACAAAGGCCAAAAAGGAGAGGAGGCAAAGGATTCCAGAACAAGTCATCAAACCATTATAATCTGGCAAGAATTCTCTTGCCTAAATTTAAATGTCCTAATTACTTCTTAAATCATTGAAGTTTTCTTCCATGTAGATTCTGAATTTCATAGGGAATTGATGGTAAAAAGATATGATTAAATCGTACGTATGTAGACAATACAAATCTGAAATAGGTTAGTTGAATCCAGAAATTAGGATAAGGGTAGGTTGATTTTAAATGATGAATTCATGCATTAGAAACTTGATGAACTTGGAGCGATTGATTCATATGTAGAGTATTTGTATTCATGTTTAGAAATCCAATGTGTAGAAAACTGAAAACTTTGATACTTGTGACTCTTATATATGGTAAAATATGGGGGAACTAAATGAATAAGAGCTTATTTATGTAAGTATGTTAAGGGGTTAAATTATGAGATTTTTGGGATTGAAATTCATGTCAATTTATGAAAATAATTAACCTAAAATGATAAACTAACTCCTAAAGACCTGTCATAATATTTATATAAATGCATAAACCCTTGGGTTGGGAGATGAAGAAGAAATATAAATTTGCGTGTTAAGGTAACGTAACAGATCTGAGCTTCTGTCCAGATCTAAATAGATTCAGCCTCCTTGGTGAATCGATTTGGCCATCCTGAAAATCGATTTGACTCCAAACTCGAATCAATTCTGCCCCTGGGGCAGGTTACGTTGGGATCGGGATTTGATTCGACATATTTGTAGAAACCCATACGAGTGGGTGGGATGGTGTTTGGGAAATGAGAAATTTCATAAAAATACTTTAGTGACACAAATATTAAATGAGGAACTATTTTAGATTGTTAGATATTCTTATAAAGAGGAAGAATTTAGCAAATAATTAGGTGGCTAATTATAAAAGCGAAATTAATTATGGTTGATTAATTGGGATATGTTGGTTAACTATAGAGTGATTGCCTTTTATAATCTTGTGTGTAGAGCTGGTAATTTTTGACACGATAACCCGTTTATGGTAATAACCCAAAATCACCCGAATATGACACGATTAACTTGTATAGATTGAAGAGTACCTAAAACTTATACTCAAATAAAAATCAACCCGACCCGAATATGACACGACTAACCCGAACCATGGAATGGTCGCAACTTCGAGATTCTCGGGGTGGTAGGGTTGGTCACACTCAAAATCCGTGTCACAAGAGGACACAACATCATCACACTTGGGTGCAACAATGGGTGGATCCATGGGAATGTCCGACTCTTTTGCACACTCCCATTCATTTAACCTTTGTTCAAGCCTTTGGAGGGCTTGATTTTGAATTTGAGTGGCTTGCTTTTGCTCGAGTATGAACTTTGGAAAGAGGCCTTCAAGAGCGGAGGTGGAGGATGGTGGTGGAGGTAGACACAACTCACTATCACTATATGGATAATACTCAAATGAAGTGTGTGGGTGGGGCCAAGTTCATCATACACGAAAGGATCACTTTCGTGGTGGACAAATGGTTGATACTCAGTGGGTGTGTAGTGAGGGAACTGATCGTGAATGGGTGCACAAGGTTGCCATGACAACTGTTGGAACATGTGAGGATCCACAACATCGGGTTGGGATTCGTATTGCGTGGAAGGGTGATCAGGCCTCCATGAATAACTGGTGTACTCACAACACTCGGGATTAGATACATTGGGATAATGGGCCAAGGTAGGTTCCGGAACAGTGTCATATGGATACACATGTTCCATGGTGGGTTCGGATGGATATGTAATGTAAGGGCACTCATGGGACATGTGATCGGCATAATAACAGTGGCTGCACAATAATGAATTAGACACGTCGACACTTGACACCGAGGGTGATGGAATAGGAGGTGAGTTCATAGATGGGTCAAGAGTACCAACGGTACTCGTGATAGAGCGGAAACAATGAAAAATCTCATAAAAAGACGGCTCGGGATCACTCTCACACGTGTCGCGTGACAATGGAAAATGATCAAAGTAGTCCCGTAAGGGACGTTCTTCGGCCATGTGGAGAGAAATATTTTTTTGGAGTTTTAAATTTTTTCAAAAGGAAAGAAAATATTTTTGGATTTTTCTAAAAATGAGAAAAAGAAAATATTTTTGGATTTATGTGAAAAATAAAGGAAGAAATATTTGTGGATGTTTCTAAACGGAAAGAAAGAAAATATTTTTGGATTTTTTTTGGTAGAAAAAGGGGGAGGGGAATATGGACTCGCTGAATTGTGAACGAACTCAATAAAACCCGACTATCGAAATATTAAATTGGACACACACCCAAGTTAAGAAAATTTCATAACTAGCACATAGCCAATTTTTATCTTTAAATTAGGTGAAATGGTAGTCAAATTTTAATTAAGTCCGCGGGTGATAAAAATTCACGAAAGAATATGAGTGATCCCCTTGGCAAAAATATTCTCCTATTGGGCTACCTAGTGAATGGATTTTAAATTTAGTGATGGCTAGGGTAGCACACAAACGGTAAGCGAGTGAGTCGGGTGATGAAATCCCTTCTCGTGAGTGACCGGGTGTAGGTCTTAGTAATGTAATTCATCACACCATTCAAAAAATAAATGCGAGAATAAAATCACACAAGAGCACACAAGTGCACACAAAATAATTGATTCGCTAACAGGAGAGGCGCGAGGGTGTAAGAAATGTACCTCCCACGATTTTTAGACCATGGGGTGCGAAAAAATTTGAGTCCACCGGGGGGAGATAATGCCAATCTCAGTCGTCCCCGGGAGTCCTACCGACCCAAGGTAGAGAGGCTTCGTTTCCTCTCCAATGGACACCGTCTCTCTACCTTGTCCGATTTACCTATGACGCTTGTCTTCAGTTATTATAAATTTTAAAAGGAAAAATAAAATAAAGGTGTCGTATGCACCACAATACAAGCAATGATAAAAATTCTAATACAAGCCTTCTAAAAATATAAAAATGGTACAAAAAATAATAAAGTGCAAAAAATAAATGAACTACAAGTTGAAATCCTCTCCAAGTGCTTCACGCTCCCAAGAATGGAAACGACGCTATTTGATAGAAAGAACTTTTCGGTGTATTTGTCGTTGTTGTAAAAATCCATCTAATCAAAACCTCAAATACCTACAAAATAATAACAATCTCAAGTGTAGAGGTAAGTTAGGGTATCAATCCACTTCCAAGGGAGTAAACTAGAGACAAACTCAAATGTAGTTCAATTTTTATTTTCTTTTTGTTATTTTTCACTTTTCTACTTTTTTTAGCATTTTCAAATATTAAAACAATTGGGTGAGGTGATGATTTAAACTAAACTAAACTAAACTAAATGTGATATGATAATAACTAACTAGAAAATGACTAAAATGGAAAATAAATTCTAACACTAAAATAAGAGATAAAGTGAGGTAAATAATTGTGACAACAATCAAGGAGTGGGATTACACCACAAATTTTAGCTATTCTAATTAATTGAATTATCCCAAATTAATATCAAAATTACAAATCAACTCTCGTTGCAAATGTAATTTTAGTAGTAACCTTTTAAAAAATTAAGTTTAACACCCCACAACTCTAGAAAATAGATCTACAGTCCTTTTAATTAATCACCCGCTAGGATCGATTGATTAAAATTTATGTAAATCTTAGAAAATAAATTTAGAGTTGAAATTCAAGTTACAATACCCCACTTAAGAAACCCCTATCTCTAGTTCGAATCTAAAATGGGAATTATAACTAGAATTTTGATTTTCTCTCGAAAATCATTTTCCCTCTCTCGAGGCGTAAATTTAAGGTTGAGGGATCAAAAATAATATTCAAATGGAATTTTCAAATAATAAAACTAATTAAGCTAAAATAACATCAAATAAGAGTTTTCCCCCGACCCCTTGAAAGGGGATTTAGCCTAACATGATATTAAACATGATGAACAAATAATCAAAGGCATATATAATAAAAGAGTAGAGAAAGAGAACAAATATTAAACAAATTTCCTTGAAATTGACAATTTGAACTCTATCATCTTCCATACAATTCAATTACTCACAATTAAATCTCACCAAATCTCTAAAAAATTAAAAACAAAAACTATTTACAAAATGGTATTTATCTCTCTACAATTCTCTCTCAAAAAATTCCTATCTAAAAAAGCTCTCTTAAATGAGGTCTTGAGTCTTCTTTTTATAATAGGCATGGAGCTGTGACACCCCGACTAATTAAATACCGGGTAGCTACTCCTTTATTAAATCAATACAAAATGCCAAGTTGGTCCAGTTAATAGCATCACTGTCGAAAACATTTTTTTAATGATTACTAACCACCTAGTATTTAAAAAGTGAGTTGTCAAATTTTAAATTAAATCTGATTAACATGCAATAAATGAAATATAGAAATGTAACACAACCATTCACGATAAAGTCCAAATATAATGAATCAACAATTAAAGATGAGTCTAGAGGAAATACTCCTCACAACAATTCCAATATGAAAGGAAATAAAACAAGTCTGCATCCTGAATTAATTACAAACCAAAGTCTGAATAACTGAAATATAAAATGAAATGTCTCTAAAAGAAATGGGCGACATGCCCTACAACTGATGAAATCTGAATATAGAGTCAAGGCAAATGAAGCGTCTAATAGCAAGGCCCTGTAACTTCCACAACAGCTACAGCTCGTCACCTGACTGGAAACACTATGCATGGTGTCCTTGTGGCTGGGCACCTAAAAATGGTTTTTACAAAAAAATAGATTTGAAAGCAAACGGGTCAGAGCCCGAATGTGGAGAGTATTTTAAGAACAACAAGTGCTTTAATAACAATTAAAACAATGAATGCAAGATACATGTTAGGACGTGCTCTCACATGAAATACTCACCTCTCGTCTAACAGTGCACTCCTAACGTTCCTGTACCCATTCATGTGTTATTTATCTAACTAAACCATCATAAGTTCTAACCCAACTACTCGATTCACAAAATGAATTCCCAATGTTATTACTTAAATAGATAGCTTTACTTGAACTCGGATTCTCAATTGTTAGCATTACCGTTTACTGGAGGTTATCCCCCTATTTATCTTCTCATGGAGTTACTATAAATGATTCTCATAAATAAACATCACAATTCCTTTTCATTCAACCGTATATTATTCGCATCATAAATATACAATATAAACACCCCGAGGCTAAGCTGCGGTGCACACATACTCTGCTATCCATCCCGGTACATCACGTACATAAGGATTACAAATTCCGAATCTCTCAGGAATTGTTAGAATAAACACCACACACAAAAATGGAGGCGAACATAATTCAACATATCCATGGTCACGTACATACCTACGCTCCATAGTCAGCTGGCTTAATAACTCACAATTAAGTCATTCCCTTGAACTATGACCTCTAGGTACCAAACTAAATCCGGGCACACAAGGATTAGAAGGCCCTAAGAGAACGTAAACCTCCCGTGATAGCAAGTTGGTAGGTATGTCATACACATAAGATCATATACTAAGCATGCACACATCTTAAATATCTCAATATTAATAAAGGTATTTTCTACATCCTTATACCATTATCCCAATTGTATACATTTTTAGTCTTCCGATAATATATAATGTAGACTGTCGACACATCTCACGTAATAGATTCTTATACTTAAAACCTATCTCAAAGGGGTTATTAAGTTTCCTGTTATTCCCACATATTACATCATTATTCTTAAGGTCCTTACTTCTGCCCCAAACCTCAATTTATCAACTTATTCAAAATTACTCTATTAATCCTAATATTATCTCACTCATCGAGCTTCATTATCTTTTAGAATAATTCCTCAAATTAAATTCTAATTAAGGTCCAAACTTTATAACCATACCTACTGGTCTTCCTTAAGTCTAAGGATATTCATAAGGTCTCCAATAATATTTTCCAAGGATTAACATCATTAAAATTTAATTAGGGGAAATTTTACTCTTTCTGGGAAGGTCGATCGATTGACCTTGACCTTCGATCGATCGATAGTGGTCGATCGATCGACTGATGAATGTCGATCGATCGAACGCACCAGGTAGGCTGCGGACTGCTTCGTTTTGCAGTTTTAAAATCATCTCAAAACACCATTAACAAGCATGAAACTCCAAGAATACGTTATAATATCATCATACAACCATCCTACAACAGTATTAACGTTTTAAAACCAATAATTCATCATTCCAGGGCTTTGTTTGGATCAAAACTTCATCAAGAATTCCAGTTTTCTATTTCTTTCAAGAACATTAATAAACTTCTTCTAAAATCCGTTTTTAGATCATCAATGGTTTTGTTTTGAATACATAATTCGTCCAGAAAGTTTCTACATGCAATTCCTAACATAGTTCATAGTTTTAATCCTCAAATTCATGGGTCTAATCAATCTTCCAAGATAAATTTGATGATTATCCTAAACATGGAAAAGCATAGCATTGAATCAATTATAATTAAACCACTTGCCTCTAATCTTTCAATGAATTTGATGTTGAATCTTGAAGGCTGAGTTGTTCTCCCTCTCTCTTTCTGCAGAATTCTCTTCTCTCTCTCTCTCTACAATTTCTTCTCTAAGGATGATGACAATGGAGGTGGGGTTGGTTTTTGGCAAGTTGGAACTATTTCTTAACTTCTCCCGTAGCCCATTAAGTCCCTTAGTGTAGTTAGTGGGTTTAGTGGATAAAGAATAAGTCAGATTTTTGTTTCTAATTTTCGTGGGTTTTAATTCTCAAATTTCCGAAATTACCAAAATGCCCTTTTAAATTACCGATATGGCCCAATAATGCCCCGGGACTCAAACTTAACCCCCGGCTAGTGTTTTCATACTATTTCGACCCTTCTAGACACGTTGGCGCACTCAAAATGACCATACGGTTAATAGGAATAAAATTCACTTTTTAATTAAATAATTACTTTCCGGACGCGACTGTCACACGCGTCTCAAAAAAATTTCCCAAATTGCCGTATTTCAATCTCGCGACAATTTCAATAGTTACAATATTCGTATATTGCCATATATACACATTATAATCAAATACTAACTCACATCTCGTTAATATTTTATCCGGATTAATTCTCAATTAATTCACATTTAATTCAATTAATCCCATAAATAAATATCGATAAAAAATGCGGGGTATTACATACTTCCCCCCTAATAACAGAATTTCGTCCCGAAATTCGGAACTAAAAAGTACCTGGTAAAAATAACTTTGGATAACGTTCGCGCATCTCATCCTCGCGCTCCCATGTGGACTCCTCGACATTATGATGTCTCCACTGAACACGCACTAACGGAACTATCTTTGACCGCAGTTTCTGCTCACTTCGGTCCAAAATAGCAATCGGTGCCTCCTCGTAGGAGGTATCAGGCTGGAGATCGATGTCCTCCAAATCAATGTGAGAATGAGCCAAATCGTCTCTAAGATATTTCCTTAGTGAGGAAATATGAAACACATCGTGAATCCGATGCAAATGATCCGGTAACCCAAGTCTATACGCAACCGGCCTAATCCGCTCAATAATAGGAAATGGTCCCACATATCTCGGTGCCAACTTCCCTTTCTTCCCAAAACACATAATCCCCTTCATAGGAGATACTCTGAGCAAAACCTGGTCCCCCACTTCAAATTCCCTGAAGGATCTCTTCGCATCAGCATAGCTCTTCTGCCTGTCCTGAGCTACCCGAATGCGACTCCGTATCAGCTCTATCCTTGCCGAAGTATCCTGAATCACTTCCGGCCCAAGTAGTTTGTTGTCCCCCACCTCCAACCAACATGCTGGGGAACGACAAGGTCTACCGTACAGCGCCTCAAATGGAGCCATGCCAATGGTGAACTGGTAGGAGTTGTTGTAAGCAAACTCCACCAGTGGAAGATACTGCTCCCATCCACCCCCGAAGTCAATGATGCACATCCGCAACATGTCTTCCAACATCTGATTTGTACGCTCGGTTTGCCCATCGGTCTGCGGCTGATAAGCCGTACTCAACCGCAATTCCGTGCCCATGGCCTCCTGAAAACTTTCCCAAAACCGTGAAACAAATATCTTGTCTCGGTCAGACACGATATTTAGGGGCACACCGTGAAGTCTCACTATCTCTGCAATAAAGAGCTGGGCATATTTTCCCGTAGTGTAGTCTGTCCTTACGGATAGAAAATGAGCGACTTTGGTCAACCTGTCCACAATTACCCAAATGGAGTCGTGACCTCTCTGTGACGTAGGCAACCCCGTGATAAAGTCCATGGAGATGCTCTCCCACATCCACATCGGGACCTCTAATGGCTGTAGAAGTCCTGCCGATCTCTGATGGTCCACTTTTACCAGCTGAGAAGTGGCGCATTTAGAAACAAACACGGCAATATCTCTCTTCATCCCGCTCCACCAATACTGACGTCTCATGTCCTGGTACATTTTGTCCCCACCGGGATGTACCACGAACCATGAGCTGTGCGACTCTGCCATCACCTCGTGTCGCAATTCCTCCCCTTCCGGAACTACCAGTCTCCCATTGAAGCGTAATCCCCCGTCTGAGCTAACGGTATAGGACTCGGCTCCCTCTGTTAATAATCGAACTATCTGCTCCTGACAGAACGAGTCATCTGCTTGTGCCTTTACTACTTTCGTGACAATCTGCGGTGTAACAGTCATCACTGACATGAATGATTGGGCCACTGCATCCTGGTGTCCCAACTCCTTCCACTTTGCCTTCAACACCCCTGCCACCTTATCTACTGGCCTACGGCTCAACACGTTTGCTACCACGTTAGCCTTCCCTGGGTGATATTGGATATCAAACTGATAGTCCTTCACAAACTCAAGCCACCTTCACTGCCTCATATTCAGCTCCTTCTGCGTGAATAGGTACTGTAGGGACTCGTGGTCTGTGAACAATCGAAACTTCTTCCCCAAAAGATAATGTCTCCAAATCCGAAGGTCAAATACCACTGCCGCTAACTCCAAGTCATGGGTAGGGTAATTCTTCTCGTGAGGCTTAAGTTTACGAGAAGCATAAGTTATGGCCTGACTCTCCTGCTGCAGTACACCTCCAAGTCCTTGTAAGGATGCATCGGTGTAAACAAGATACTCAACTCCCGGTCTACGCAATGCTAACACAGGTGCTGAGGTTAACTTGTCCTTCAACTCATCGAATGCTAACTGATAGGCATTACTCCAAATGAACGACACACCTTTACGAGTCAGATGTGTCATGGGACCCGCTATCTTGGAGAAACCCCGAATAAACCTCCTGTAGTATCCTGCTAAGCCCAAGAAACTACGGATCTCAGTCGGTGTCGTGGGCTGTCCCCACTCCCTCACAGCGGATACCTTCCCCGGATCAACAGATATCCCCCGGTCGAAAATAATATGCCCCAAAAATTGAACCTCTTTCAGCCAAAACCCGCACTTCTCATACTTTACATACAACTCGTTCTGACGTAGCGTCTGCAAAACCTGCCTCAAATGCTCGGCGTGCTCTTCCTCTGTCTGGGAGTAAACCAGAATATCATCAATGAAGACAATGACGAACTGATCTAGGAACTCTCTGAACACCCTATTCATCAAGTCCATAAACACGGCTGGAGCGTTGGTCAAACCAAAATTCATAACCCAAAACTCGTAGGAACCATATCTCGTTAAGAAAGCATTCTTCGAGACGTCCTCCTCCCTGATACGCAACTGATGGTAACCAGATCGCAAATCAATCTTCGAGAAGAAAGAAGCTCCTCTCAACTGGTCGAATAAGTCATCGATTCGGGGCAACGGATACTTATTCCGTATCGTGACCTTATTCAACTCCCGGTAATCCACACACAACCTCAACGATCCATCCATCTCTTAACGAACAACACAGGGGCACCCCACGGCGAAGTACTCCTCCAGATGAACCCCTGACCCAAAAACTGCTCAATTTGATCCCGTAACTCTCTCATCTCAGCTGGAGCCATACAGTAAGGTGCGCGGGCAATAGGCCGAGTGCCCGGCGTCAAATCAATCACGAAATCTATCTCTCTACTCAGAGGTAATCCAGGTATATCCTGAAATACATCGGCAAACTCTCGAATAACCGGAATCGAATCAAGTGGTATCACCACTTCGTTAGAGGTCTCCTCCTCTATGTAGTACAAATGAGTTGGCGATCCTCCTTCAGGACGAGGCATCACCACTAAAAACATCTCCTGCCCGGGAATGGCAAAGATAATACTCCTACTAAAATAGTCAATCATGTCTCGGTACGCTACTAGCCAATCCATACCAATAATGGCATCATACTCGGTCATCTCTAACACTAACATATCGGTGGGTAAAGTAAACCTCCCGATCTTTATACCCACACCTCTACACATAAGCGAAATCATGGAACCCCTACTCAACTGTGAGTCAACATAAGTAGCGGTGTTCTCTACGGTGTCTAATAACCCAATGGTGCGTGCAAATCTCATAGAAATAAAATAGTGTGTAGCCCCCGTGTCAAATAAAATGCGCCCCAGAGTCCCCGGAATAGAGAACATACCCTCAATAGCTGGCGGATTCTGTGGGGCTGCGGCCTGCTGAAGCTGATACACTCTCTCATACTGAAGTTGTCCCTGCTGAACTGGGACCGCTGGAATGGGTGGTAATGCTGCCATCTGCGGTGGTGCTGGGAGGGCGGCGGGAAACATAGGCCTCTATGGCTCGTGTCGAGCACCCTGCTGGTGCTGCTGTGGGGCCCTGACCTTATCAGGACAATCCTGACGTTTGTGGCCAATCTTACCACAAATGAAACACTTCGCCGGGAATTTCCCCCTCGCTGTCCCTGCTGCCCTCGGCCCTGGTGGCCATTACCATTTATGCCCTGGCCTTGCCGTTCCTGGTGAAACTGTTGTTGTTGACCATTTTGACCCTGCTGGCCATTCCGGAATCCTCCCTGACCGTTCCTGAAACCCCCTGATCGGAACCTCTTACCCTGATCACTCTGCCTATACTGACCCTGAGCTAATTGTGCCCCGCTGGCACCATTTCCCCCTGTCCTGCCCTGATGGCTGGACTCTCCTGATCGCTTCCCCTCTGTCAAGTGAAAGCGGTGGTCCTGGCAATGGAGCAATGCAGCGCTAACCACGTCAGAATAAGTGGCCAACGAGAGGTTCCCCAATAAATGCTGACGGATCCTCCAAGTCAATCCATCTATGAATTTCTGAATCTTCTTCTCTTCCGTCGGTATCTCATCCGGTATAATGTTCAGCAAATTTGTGAATTCGGCCTCATATTCGGCCACAGTCTTACCCTCCTGTCTAAGGCTCATCAACTTCCTCCTCATTTCCGTGTGAACAGCTGACGGAAAATATTTGCGGTCGAACTGCACCCAGAACTCCTGTATAGTGAGAGTATCTCTCTCCTCTGCGGTGGTAATAGACTCCCACCACTGCAATGCAGCTCCCACTAGCTTGAAAGTAGCTAGTATCTGCCTCTGAACATCGGTGCACTCATACATCCTCAAGTGCCTCTGAATATTCTTCCTCCACTGACTAGATACCACAACATCGGAGCTACCTACGAACTCCGGAGGGTGTGCTTTCTGAAAAGCATCTCGAACTCGTTCCCAAGCAGACGGGAATGCATATGCCTGAACTGGCGCCGCTATCGGCACCTGGGGTGGTGCCTGTTATACAACGGCGAGAGCGGCATTTATCGCTTGGGCTACAATGGCTGCAACCTCGACGGCATTCATGGTGCCCAGTACTGGAGCTAGCTGTGGCTCGGGCTGTGCATCCCTAGGAACTCGCTGCGCACGTCGTGGAGGCATCTGAAATGATAAATAAGTTTATAAGTTCGCAGTTATAAACTTAAAATAGCTGAAGAGCGAAGCATACATAAAATAATACAACAGTCCTAAAATATAGGGCTCTACATAAAAGAAAGCTCAGCGGAAACATAATAAGCCGTACAGATCCTAAAGGACACTAGAACCTGATGCTCTGATACCACATGTGACACCCCGACTAATTAAATACCGGGTAGCTACTCCTTTATTAAATCAATACAAAATGCCAAGTTGGTCCAGTTAATAGCATCACTGTCGAAAACATTTTTTTAATGATTACTAACCACCTAGTATTTAAAAAGTGAGTTGTCAAATTTTAAATCAAATCTGATTAACATGCAATAAATGAAATATAGAAATGTAACACAACCATTCACGATAAAGTCCAACTATAATGAATCAACAATTAAAGATGAGTCTAGAGGAAATACTCCTCACAACAATTCCAATATGAAAGGAAATAAAACAAGTTTGCATCCTGAATTAATTACAAACCAAAGTCTGAATAATTGAAATATAAAATGAAATGTCTCTAAAAGAAATGGGCGACATGCCCTACAACTGATGAAATCTGAATATAGAGTCAAGGCAAATGAAGCGTCTAATAGCAAGGCCCTGTAACTTCCATAACAGCTACAGCTCGTCACCTGACTGGAAACACTATGCATGGTGTCCTTGTGGCTGGGCACCTAAAAATGGTTTTTACAAAAAAATAGATTTGAAAGCAAACGGGTCAGAGCCCGAATGTGGAGAGTATTTTAAAAACAGCAAGTGCTTTAATAACAATTAAAACAATGAATGCAAGATACATGTTAGGACGTGCTCTCACGTGAAATACTCACCTCTCGTCTAACAGTGCACTCCTAACGTTCCTGTACCCATTCATGTGTTATTTATCTAACTAAACCATCATAAGTTCTAACCCAACTACTCGATTCACAAAATGAATTCCCAATGTTATTACTTAAATAGATAGCTTTACTTGAACTCGGATTCTCAATTGTTAGCATTACCGTTTACTGGAGGTTATCCCCTTATTTATCTTCTCATGGAGTTACTATAAATGATTCTCATAAATAAACATCACAATTCCTTTTCATTCAACCGTATATTATTCTCATCATAAATATACAATATAAGCACCCCGAGGCCAAGCTGCGGTGCACACATACTCTGCTATCCATCCCGGTACATCACGTACATAAGGATTACAAATTCCGAATCTCTCAGGAATTGTTAGAATAAACACCACACACAAAAATGGAGGCGAACATAATTCAACATATCCATAGTCACGTACATACCTACGCTCCATAGTCAGCTGGCTTAATAACTCACAATTAAGTCATTCCCTTAAACTATGTCCTCTAGGTACCAAACTAAATCCGGGCACACAAGGATTAGAAGGCCCTAAGCGAACGTAAACCTCCCGTGATAGCAAGTATGGTAGGTATGTCATACACATAAGATCATATACTAAGCATGCACACATCTTAAATATCTCAATATTAATAAAGGTATTTTCTACATCCTTATACCATTATCCCAATTGTATACATTTTTAGTCTTCCGATAATATATAATGTAGACTGTCGACACATCTCACGTCATAGATTCTTATACTTAAAACCTATCTCAAAGGGGTTATTAAGTTTCCTGTTATTCCTACATATTACTTCATTATTCTTAAGGTCCTTACTTCTGCCCCAAACCTCAATTTATCAACTTATTCAAAATTACTCTATTAATCCTAATATTATCTCACTCATCGAGCTTCATTAGCTTTTAGAATAATTCCTCAAATTAAATTCTAATTAAGGTCCAAACTTTAAAACCATACCTACTGGTCTTCCTTAAGTCCAAGGATATTCATAAGGTCTCCAATAATATTTTTCAAGGGTTAACATCATTAAAATTTAACTAGGGGAAATTTTACTCTTTCTGGGAAGGTCGATCGATCGACCTTAACCTTTGATCGATCGATCGAACGCACCAGGTAGGCTGCGGACTGCTTCGTTTTGCAGTTTTAAAATCATCTCAAAACACCATTAACAAGCATGAAACTCCAAGAATACGTTATAATATCATCATACAACCATCCTACAACAGTATTAACATTTTAAAACCAATAATTCATCATTCCAGGGCTTTGTTTGGATCAAAACTTCATCAAGAATTCCAGTTTTCTATTTCTTTCAAGAACATTAATAAACTTCTTCTAAAATCCGTTTTTAGATCATCAATGGTTCTATTTTGAATACATAATTCGTCCAGAAAGTTTCTACATGCAATTCCTAACATAGTTCATAGTTTTAATCCTCAAATTCATGGGTCTAATCAATCTTCCAAGATAAATTTGATGATTATCCTAAACATGGAAAAGCATAGCATTGAATCAATTATAATTAAACCACTTGCCTCTAATCTTTCAATGAATTTGATGTTGAATCTTGAAGGCTGAGTTGTTCTCCCTCTCTCTTTCTGCAGAATTCTCTTCTCTCTCTCTCTCTACAATTTCTTCTCTAAGGATGATGACAATGGAGGTGGGGTTGGTTTTTGGCAAGTTGGAACTATTTCTTAACTTCTCCCGTAGCCCATTAAGTCCCTTAGTGTAGTTAGTGGGTTTAGTGGATAAAGAATAAGTCAGATTTTTGTTTCTAATTTTCGTGGGTTTTAATTCTCAAATTTCTGAAATTACCAAAATGCCCTTTTAAATTACCGATATGGCCCAATAATGCCCCGGGACTCAAACTTAACCCTCGGCTAGTGTTTTCATACTATTTCGACCCTTCTGGACACGTTGGCGCACTCAAAATGACCATACGGTTAATAGGAATAAAATTCACTTTTTAATTAAATAATTACTTTCCGGACGCGACTATCACACGCGTCTCAAAAAAATTTCCCAAATTGCCGTATTTCAATCTCGCGACAATTTCAATAGTTACAATATTCGTATATTGCCATATATACACATTATAATCAAATACTAACTCACATCTCGTTAATATTTTATCCGGATTAATTCTCAATTAATTCACATTTAATTCAATTAATCCCATAAATAAATATCGATAAAAAATGCGGGGTATTACAGGAGCTAGGGGTATTTTTGGGAAAGGACATGAGTGTGCATGGAAATGGTGAGAGGAGTATGAGGTGTGAGTGTGTTGAGGTCATGTGAGTGAGGGGATTGGAATAAAATCTAATTTGGTAAAAGGGGTATTTTGGGCAATGGTTAAAAGTTGGTAGTTGGGGGGTAATTTGGGTAAAAGGGGGTAAATGGTTTAAGTTGGGTTTATTAATCACATGTGGCATTTATTTGTCTTTTATTTTATTTTGGTTTTGTTTTGTATTGGTAGGTGACACAAATTGTGGCTTGGCTTTTAGAAATGGTTGAAAGGGTTTTGGGTGTGTTAAATATGAAATGGGTTTGGGTTTTGTTTGGTTTGAGATTTGGATTGAAGTGGTGTCGCCGGAGTGGTGAGAGGGGATCGCCGGAGTTGGAAGCGGTTTTCGACGCGGGTTGGAGGGTCGGGCAAGAAGGAGGTAGAAGGGATCCGACGGGGCTCCATGTCGGGTTGTGGGCGGATGGGTCGCGATTGGGGCTACCAGGTTTCAGGACAGAGCAGGTCCGATTGGGGGGTTACGGAGATGGGACACCGGGTAGAGAGATGGAGATAGTGGTTGGGTCACGATTTGAAGGTTCCGGTGGGTTGTGGTAGCGGGATGGGGACTGCCGGGTACAAGGGTAAAGCAAGTGTCTGGTTGTCGTCGGGTTTATGCAGGTGGTCGACCCGATTTGAGTCCGAGGTTATTGGTGGTAAGGTCGCAGGTGGAAGGGGTCCGTCGGTTTCTGGGTTTCGGCGGCGATGGGGTAAAGGAGAGTAGGACACAACGGCGGGGAGGGAGTGGGTGGTGGTGATGGATTGCCTGTTGTCACCGGAGAGTAGGGGCAGTTCGAGGTTGAGTTGGTTGAGAGATGAGAGATGGGTTTGTGGGTATGTGGATATGGTGGGTTTGGATTTGTGTTGATAATGGAGGTGAGAGATGGGTTTGTGGAGAGAGAAATAGGTGGTAGGTAGAAGATGAAGTAGGGCACATGTGGTGTGGTAAGGTGTAGGGGAAGAATGGTGTGGATAGGTGAGGTGTTTGTGTGTATGGGGGTATATGGGATAATGTGTGTGTGTGTGTGTGTGTCTGTGTGTGTTTGGACCCAATTAAAATAATGAAAATAAAAATAACTAAAATCCTAAAAAATTAAAATTAGTAAAAACTAAAAATAAAACTTCTAATCTATAAAGTAAAACTAAAATAAAAGAAATAAAACTAAAAACCTAATAAAAATATAGAAAATAAAGATCTAAAAAAAGTAATATGTAATAAAACTAAAAATAAACTCCTAAAAATTAATCGTAAGAAAATAAGATAAAATAAAATAAAAACTAAAACTAAAAACTAATAAAATCAAAATCAAAATAAAATTATACTAAAAGTACGTCTATTCGGGGGTATAAATCGTCTATTATCATTCGGCCTAGAAAATAAACATTTAAGTACATAAGACCCAAATTGCTGAGAATTAGCAACTAAAGTACGTCTATTCGGGGGTATAAATTGTACAGTTTTGGGTGCATATCATAGCACACATCGACAAAGGTGGGCAAGGCATTGTATAAGTCATTATTATACGCACTATGTAGCAGCGCCACTTATGAGAGGTAAGTGTTGATACTGGGATCATTTGTCACCATTGGTTATGGGTCGTGAACTGGTGCACTGCATGGGGATTTCCTTACTAATGTGTGTGTTGTGTTGTCTGGTTGGATAAGAGATTCTTTTGGACTTACCGATAGAGAACGAATGAGACGCTACTTGTAGATGCCTTTAAGTTTCGCATATATGAATGGATATATATATATTACTATACAAATACAATGAGATGAATCCATGTGTTTAAGAATGTATATAATAAAATTATAGACCCAATACTATGTAGTATGCATAATATCGATTTTTGCCACGTTTATGGGTAATATGACTGGGATACTTTAAAAAAAATGGCAATATGATAATAGGCCATTATGTTTTAGTAAGTTGGTTATTACTTAATGCATCTTATTTTATTGTGGCATAGTTAGTATTTATCATTTGGG
This sequence comes from Sambucus nigra, assembly GCA_949130495.1. Taxonomy (NCBI): domain Eukaryota; kingdom Viridiplantae; phylum Streptophyta; class Magnoliopsida; order Dipsacales; family Adoxaceae; genus Sambucus; species Sambucus nigra. The sequence goes on from OX422222.1 coordinate 425,479,522, forward strand.
ACTTGTTCGATTATACGGGATATACAACACTTAAATGAGGGGTTAGATATTTGGCTTCTTTAGTATGTTGGTTATTATTAATGCATCTTATGATAATGGAGGTTACTTACTTTGAATGAACTGTATTTTTGCACTTAAATTTGGTAAGTTAATTCTTGAAACTCTAGGGCCCTGACCCGACGTTATAAATCCCCCCCCCCCCCCCCCCCGATTTGCTTAGAGAGTGATGATACGAGATTTCGTCCATTAGTCGCTCTCATATCAACAAGTCAAAGTGTAAAATATGTAATGAATAAACCAAGTAAGTAAATAGAGAGAAAACAAGATATAGAGTGGTTCAGCCCCTAAAATAGGCCTGCATCCACTATGTTGCTCCGTTCTCATTATATATGTGGTATTGTACAATATAATCATGCCTAAAGAGGCGTACAAGTATGAGAATAAAGGAGAGTACATGGCAGTATTGAGGATTCCGGTGTGCCGGGGAGGTGGCTGTGATGTAGATATGTGGCCTCCAAGGCGTATGTTGAGGTTGTGTAGAGAGAGTCTGTATTGTAGAACCCGCCCCGGGCGTGTATGGAATCGATCCCTTATTTCGAGGTGGGGTACTCTATTTATAAGAGGTATGCGTGTCGTGTCACGTGCCCTGAGCACGTGACATATATCAAGTCTGGAGTAGTTGCGAATGAGGGGGATGCGGCCTGCAAGGCAGACAACCTAAACGCCGCATCCTCTGGCAGAAAGTTCCGCGCCCTGGACTGTGTGGATGTCGCGACACGTTGAATGTGACTGCATTCCTTGATGAGGTGTCGCGCCTTGTAAGAGATATGGTCGCGCCCTGTATGAGGTATGAGGTATTACCGCACCCTGTATGTGAAGTAGAATACCATCCGCGGCAGGGTGCTATATTTGTGCTATCAATAAGCCCCCAAGTCGTAGTTCCAAGAGGATTCAATTGGGACTGCGACTTAGATCAGTCTGCTTAGGTGTCGCGGTACTTCCAAAGCGACGATACGTCTTCCGCGCTCTCTTATATAAATTGTTTCTGGCCATGAACTTCATTACGTTTCCAAAACTTTGAGAGCAAATTGAGAGAAAATTATGTTCTTCCTTTGTCTTGCATATTTCGGCAACCTCCCGAGGCTGCATGTGGTGGTGTAAGGCGATTTTAAGCTAAGCATTGCAGGTTTCTTCATTTCCAGGCAATTTTTTCAACCACTCACCATTTTAAATAGCCTTCGAAGTTCATAATTTTTCTTTAAGTACACGACCACATGAATTCTTCCCTTTTGATCTTCGACACTTGCATTTTTCTGGATTACTTGATAGAAATCTAGGGTTTTGTTTGAACAATTTGCTATTTCCCTATAATTGAACACATATGAACGTTGAGCACATCAATAATTGTTAAGATCCATCCTCATATGCTGCACATGACCCCTAATCTTCCAAACGCCATGAAAATCATATAGTCGTTCTTGCTGTTCGTAAACAAACTCTTCATATTCTATGAATTTGATTCTAAAAACGATTAAACGTAAGATACTCAACTGTTTAAGAAAGATGCCGTGGCATGATAGGATTTCAATAATCCATTCCCCGAAACTGTTTTGTTCCTTATCTGCGTCATAGCATGCCAAATGGCCGCGGTCCCTTAAATTATCATCCGCGGCACTTTGATGCATATGCACATATTCTGTCGTGGTGGTGGAGTCTTTTAAGGCTCTGAATCACCACCCTTGTAGTTTCGAACAGCCTTCAAACCTTCATGAACCCAATACACATCCAGGTTAAATAACTGTAATTGCTACTAGAATCTCTTGAATCGGCTTTTAGCAAATTTAGGATGGCCTTGCCCAAGTATCTCTTAAATCAATTTGAGCCTATATCCGCGGCAGTATATGTTCCCCTGCTGATGAAGTAGGTGGCTGCGGCTAGTAGGGCCAGAGGATGACCCCTTATGTTCAAGTAGTAGAGTTGAAACACATTTTTACTATTTTTAAATAATTCTTCCGTGGCTTCTTGAAGTCTTTTCCAAACCATACTGGCTGCGGCGCCTAACTGCGAACTCTGCTTTTTAGGTACTGCTGCAGCCATATAAGCTTTGACCCAGACGAGTTCCTGAGAGGCTTTTGGGAAAAGCACTGTGGAAACTCTCCTCCTGAACTCACTTATGTGCCCCCTCTAAGATTAATAGGGCCTTGCAAACTAAAGGATTGCCCAAACTGCGTGATGCTTGACTCAGACTCCACGGACTCTGCATCTGGGAAGGATTTTTAATCTACGCCGATGGAAGAAGAAGCCAACTCAAGTAATCATCCATTGGGTGCAGGACATGCCCCGGAAGTTAGAGATAACCCAGCTGGAACATCTGGGAGGGCTGAGAGACCCTTAGCTGCACTTGATATCCGCAGCGCCATGACCCAAGACTGGGTTGAGCAGGTTGCTGAGGCCTTTGAATTTCCAATAAATTTGATGTGCTCAGCACCTGCCGCGAATCAAAGACCTTGCATGGTTCTGGCCGATGGAGTTTGCTTCCCACTCCATGCCTTTATTTACGGGTTGCGGCTGCCTGTTCCTGTTCCCATCCATCGCCTTTTTCAGACAATGAAACTGGCCCCAACCCAGTTAGATCCTAATGGTTGGAGAGACATTCTTGCCGTGGTTGTCCATTGGGAGAACTTATTCAAAAAGGACATCACTCCCGCGGAATTCTTTCACTTCTACCGCCCAAAGGAGAACTAAGTAAAGTTCGCGGGTTACTACTACTTCTCTGTCCGCGGTAGGGACGAGACCCTTTACACTGGGAGGCCGACCAGTGTGAAGAACTGGAAGGGGAAATATTTTTACATCTCCGGCGAAGGCTGGGAGATTCACCCCAAGGAGAATGAGAGGGAAAGTTCATATAGAATGCCGCGACAATGGGGGTCTCCCTCTAAATTTGGTACTAAGACTATAGCCGCGTCCTTTCATCATATTTTGTATATTAACTTCCATTAACCTTTACATTGTCTTTTCTGTAGCTCTTGACAATTTGCATTTGAACAAGCGGCAGGAAAAGAGAGTCACTGAGGTCGCGGTAGTTCCTGCTGAACATAAAAAGTTCAGCACTCTTATTACATCAGCGACCATATTTGAAGCAGGATTTTTCCCCAACAAGTCCATTCCTCAACAGATGGGCGCAGAAGGTAATTCACTGCGTTATGATTTTTATTCCGCGATCATTTATGCTCTTAAATTCCTTTCCCAATATTTGTTGCTGCTTTTTCAGGTGAGGAAGTTGATAGGGAATTACTGGCCGCGCAATTGACAAAAATGGACGAGAACACAGTCGTCCTAAACAACACTGCGCGGAGCAGAAAGAGACAAAGGTCCAAAGCGAAGGCACCTATCGCTGCTCAGTTCGTAGAACAAAATAAAACTCCTACCGTGGCTCATCCCCCAGACAGAAATACAAATCTTGCCGCAGAAAAAATGGAAAACGTTGAGAACCTCCCGCAGGACGAGTTTGATGATGACATAGGGGACAACTTGGCCACGGTGGGCTTGATGTCAACTGACGCACTCATTCATTAAGCATCTCCACCGCCGCCACCTGTGGTTGCCATAAACGCAAACCTGGCACCTCCCTAGTTCCGCGGAGGAGCTAGTCTTGATGGTAGATCGCGGCCCTAATTTAGACAGCCTGACCCATAGTCCTCATGGGACACTACCACAAAGGCTGCGCGAATAATGAAGAGAATTATTGATGCCGCGGATCTCGACAGGTTGGTGGGCGTAGACCACGGCGACTTGGAGGACTGTGGTCTCCATAGCCTTCTGAGGGTAAGTGCTACCATTCTTTAATTTTTCTACCAACTTTTTTGCATCCCATACTTCGCTTTTAACTTGCTTTATTTCAGGCAGTGGATGTTATGGTGGCCCTGAAGAGGAAGTATAAAGCCCTTTATAAGATGAAAGAGACTACAGATAGGGTGCATACTTCTGACTTGGAAGCTGCTCGGACCTCATCTTTTGAAGCTGGCAAGAATTCTTCTGCCGGGCGCTTCAGGCAGCCCACATGGACCTGGAGAAAGCGAACAAGGCAAGGGAGGAAGCGGAAGAGAACTTCAAACAATCCACAAAATTCCTTAAAACCTCCCAGGCCCAGACTGCGGAAGCATCCCGTGTCGCAAAGATTTTAAGCAGTAAGCTCGTTCTTCTTCAGGAGAAGTACGAAGAGCTTGAGGCGAAGTCTGCTCAAGAAGCCCAAGAGTATGCCGAGGTAATAAAAAAGATGGATACTGATCATGGGGACGCCCTCCAACTGGCCATAGACCATGTCGTGGAGTTATTCAAAGGCTCCAAGGACTTCTTCCTCATCAACAACAGGGCTTACCTCTATGGCTATCAGGACCTTCGGTAGAGATTTATAAAAAACTTCCCTGAAGCCAAGGATTCGGTTCTTGCTTGGAAACTCAATGATGCCGAGCATCATGAATGCGTTGCTGAGCTTAAGGCCGCAGCCGATGAGAGAGCGAGGATAAATGTAGAAGCAGAAGCAGAGTTCACGGATGGAGAAACTGGGACGGTCGCGGAAGGCGAGGAGGCTGATGAGAATGATGACGCAGTTTCTTGAACTTATATTCAGTTTCTTATCATTAATACAGGGTTGCGTCCCTCCTTTTACTTTATTTCTATTCTGGTTGCGGCCTACTTTTCTGTAATCTCAACTGTTAATATCAAGGCTACGACCATATTTACTGCTTTGTACATATTTGATTGCTTGCAACTCTTTGCTCTTTTACTTTGCTTGCTTTAATGAATGGTTGAACATAACTGCAAATATATTTAAAAGTGCATTCACGATTGGATGAACATAATATTTTCAGTCCGCGGATAGCATCCGATTTCTTTATAGTACTTGCTTATGTCCGCGTCCACATGAATAGTGCTATGGCACCTTCTGAAGTACACGGCATAGGCTGCGCTGTTTAATATGGTTGACGTATACGTGCCGCGGCCCTTATTCCTTTTTTAGCGAATGCTTGGACTACCCCTTGAATAAGGTCGCGTCCTCTAAATGATTTCACTTGATGGTCGCAGACATACTTGCAAGGCTGCGTCACTCTGAGTACATGGATCTTCACATGCTGCTTTCATTGCACTTGGTTGCCCGAACCGCTCAGCTATTGTCATCCCATAACCAATATGGAACATGTAGGGGAAGAATTTCTTCTAGTGCTTCAATATGCTAGTGCCTCAGCACTTTCATGAACGAATGGCTCCTGGAGATCTGCAACCATATCGGTGGGCTGCGACACATTTCTGGTCCTTGCATCTGAACAATGTACCTCTGTAGACATAATGGGTATTTTCAATCCTTCCCGGGCCGGGTTACGTCACTAATCCACCCACAACTAATATACGGGATACTATCGAGCCTCCATTGGTTGGGTTATGTTATTAAGCCACCCACATCTATCATATAGGATATTTTCATGCCTCCTCAGGCTGGGTTATGTTATTAAGCCACCCACAGCTAATACACGGGATACTATCAAGCCTCCCCAGACTGGGTTATGTTATTAAGCCACCCACAGCTATCAGATAGGATATTTTCAAGCCTCCTCAAGTTGGGTTATATTATTAAGCCACCCAAAGCTATTAGATATATATAAAGCCATCCATGCCTGGATATTATAAGCCTCCCATCTTGATGACGCATCCCGGAAGCTAAGAACGGGCATTATAAGCCCCCGTGGCTAATGACAACATTCCAAGAGCAGAGAATATGCATTGTAAGACCCTATGGCTGATAAAAGCTCCTTGAATCCTCAGATGCTTTCGTGAATATGATCATCATATGATAAGATATAATTGCACGTCGCGAAGGGAACTTGTGACCTAATTAAGATCGTAACCCCTCCATAGGTGCCTCCCGGAATAATAATAATCTTCTGAGATAATTTGTTATTCTTCCTTTAGAATATGATGGCTGTTTAAGACGAAAATGGTCTTTATAAGATAACATTTCATGGAAATTAGAATCAAAATATGACACTATAGAAGTGAACTCAATTTTATAACTATTCATATATATAACTTTGTAGAGATAACACAAATCTTAGTTTAAAACAACATAAGCGGAAGTTGTCATTATAAAGTAGGGACAGATGGAACATAAGAGCTATGAAAAATGGGTATGTGGCCTGTGAGATTGGACTGCATCCCCTAATCATCTGTGAGGAACCTCCTCAGCATTCCTTGCCCAATTAGCCTTTCAATTTCATCCTTCAGAGCATAGCATTGCTCAGTTTCATGGCCATGGTCCTGGTGAAATCTGCACTAGGTAGCTTTGTTCCTCTTGTGGGGTGGAGCTCTCAGCCTTTCTGGCCACCTCAACAGCTTGTCCTCTTTGATGAATTCAAAGATCTCTTCAATCGGGAAGGTCAACGGAGTGTAGGCCCCCGATTTCTTCTCTGCCTTCTCCACTCTCCTTTCCATGCTCCTGCTCACCGCTTCCGCGGCCGTCTCCTTTTGAAATGCCGCGGCATCAAAGGCTATTGCTGCCTTTTTTATGGGTGACGCACCCACATTTGGAGAGGTCACAAACTCTAGCATTAGGACCCTATGAGTTAGATAGTTGACCTGGGTCTGAAATGAGGCATGGTTGTCATAGAGATAGTTGAGGTGATTGTACAGCTGCACAATCTCATTTTTGACTTCTGCACTCTGGCTGGATTCTCTTTCCATTTCTTCTTTTGTTAGTCTTTATAAAATATATAGAATCTGAGACAAAACTAACAGAAGTGAGTATTCATAGAAATATTGGGAAGAAGCGTTTGAACTTCTTCATGCTATGCTGACGAGGCCGCGGCCAGTATGGCACATAAGTGCACTGCCGCGACCCTTGAATCGTATTCACCATGGTTGAGCTGAAGGCCACTCGAGTCCTTCCCATGGTGATTTTGAGCAATTGTAACAGGTCCGCACTAGTAGGGGTCGCGGCATTTGAGTGTTGAATTGACAGGTCGCACCCCTGTCTAGGCAGTGAAGGAAAAAATCCCAAGACAGGAACCCAGAAACTAAGTTATTCTCCCCCAACACGTGAAGAGTACCTACTAGGGTCTATCGATGAGAGAATTCCCTTGCGGTGAACAAAACGGCATGATTTCCATGATAAACCCTAGATCATAGGTCGATAACAGCAAGAAGGGAGTAAATATAACCCTTCCCTAATCATCTATCTTTTCGGGACTAAAGTCCACCATGCTTTTCAGCATTATCCAGATGAAATGATATCACGGGGGTATGTAGAATAGATCTAAAGTCATCAAATGAAGACCCAAGAGCAGATCTGGATATAAGGAATACCCATTTAAGGGTATAAATATAGAATAGAGCTCAATAACCAGAATCAACCCTTGAGAGGATGATCCTCAGGATCCTCATGGATCGAATAAGGTGTTTAAGAACTCAAATACATAGAGAAACAAGATTGAAATATCTCGTTCCCACAGACGGGGCCAGATTGATGATATGAGATTTCGTCCATTAGTCTCTCTCGTATCAACAATTCAAAGTGTAAAATATGTCATGAATAAACCAAGTAAGTATATATAGAGAAAACAAGATATAGACTGGTTCAGCCCCTAAAATAGACCTACATCCACTATGTTGCTCCGTTCTCATTATATGTGTGGTATTGTACAATATAATCATGCCTAAAGAGGCGTACAAGTATGAGAATAAAGGAGAGTACATGGCAGTATTGAGGATTCCGGTGTGCCGGGGAGGTAGCTGTGATGTAGATGTGTGGCCTTCAAGGCGTATGTTGAGGTTGTGTAGAGAGAGTCTGTATTATAGAACCCGCCCCGGGCGTGTCTAGAATCGTTCCCTTATTTCGAGGTGTGGTATTCTATTTATAAGAGATATGCGTGTCATGTCACGTGCCCTGAGCATGTGACATGTATCAAGTCTGGAGTAGTTGCGAATGAGGGGGATGCGGCCTGAAAGGCAAACAACCTAAACGCCGCATCCTCTGGCAGAAGACTAAGGTTCCGCGCCCTGGACTGTGTGGATACCACGGCACGTTGATTGTGACTGCATTCTTTGATGAGGTGTCGCGCCCTGTAAGAGATATGATCACGCCCTGTATGAGGTATGAGGTATTGTCGCGCCCTGTATGTGAAGTAGAATACCATCCGTGGCAGGGTGCTATATTTGTTCTATCAGACAGGGATAGCGGGACTGAAGGAATATCATATTTGTTGTCAAGAGTTATTTCTCAAAGATTCATTTATTTATTATAACTTAGGTTGTTAGTTCATCATGTCTTCACTTATTTTGGATTATTGTATGGGCATAAACCCAGAGTCATTTTTAATTTTTAGATGAGACATTATTTGTTCATGTCAACTTTTATTTTATTGGATGTGAATGTTGATTTCATTATTATTCATTGCTATTTAATTCAGTTTTAATTTAAATGTGGTTAATTATATGAATGTTTATTATAGTTAGTGCTAAGAATGCTATAGATTATATAGCAAGCCCCATCTTCGGCATATTGTATCTGGTTAACCGTACGTGAAAAAATGGGGGTTGTTATACATACTGAGAATAAATGCATAATATATAACTGAGGAAAGTATTGGATACTTTGTCCTTAACAAGAAATCTACCTCGCACTGTGCCCGACGGACTCAGTGGAAATCGTCTACCAGTATACAACAATCTCACTTGCAATAGTACCACTCCAAATTGTAATTGTCTTTTGAACCAATGGTCCAAAATTCTAAAAAAATGTGTGGACTGAATGGACTGACCTAAAGACATATTTTATGTATGTCTAAAAATGTGATTAAATACTAGCCCAAGCCATTTATTTATACTAAATAAGTGGAGGCTAAATAACGGTTCAAAAAATCCCAACAGTTGATTGTTGGGATAAAATAGAATTTTAATAGTCAATGATTAAAAGAAAACAAAAAACGGAATAAAAAATGGGCCGAAAATAAATAAAATTAACCCACAAAATTAATAAAAAGCTTAATAAAATTTGCCCACAAATTTTATACTTTGGCAAACCATGAGTCACGAGCCAAGGTAGGTTAGGTCGGGTCGGGCCAGTCGACGACGGTGCACGCGCATGTGTGGGCTTAGAAGTTAGCCCAAACCCATGTAAGTCCTCCATCCTTCAAAGAGTTGGGATACCCCAAGGGTACCAAATAACACTTCATCCAAGTTCCATATTTCAAGTGGATACTTTGATCTAAAATTTCTCATTCATTAATATATGGTTTTACGAATGCGAGTATAGAGAATATATTACCACTTCGAACCGTCTCGAAAGACATGTGGGTCCTATATTAAAATGGCCTAAAGTTCACCAAAATCTTATTTTTTTAACTCAATTAAATACCATAAAATACCATAAATGCTAACAATCCCCCATATGAATGAAATTGGTTGGATAAACATAAAAGACTATGAAGACACTAATAGGGATCTATAGAAAAATGTTGTATTGGGAGAGAGAGATTTTGGCCTTGAAGCTTCCCTAGTGAGAGACTATCAAATTTATTTACTGATTAGTGTATGCGATGTCTTGAACTGTTCAGTATTTTGTTTAAATTAAGTCAATAGACTTCACACGGTAATTTTTCGAAAAAAGTTGGTTCTTTCGGTTATGTTCATTTTGGCTGTGGACAATTCCTGGTTTCATGAATGCTTTAGAGAATTTCATCTTTTTAAATTTCTCATAGAAGCATCCCATTACACTCACATAGGTGACCTCCCATTAAGAGTATCCTACTATATCCCACTTGATTTTTTCAAAATCACTACACAAAAATGGGTGATTTGTGAGTATTGTTAGCAGTCAAAAATGACTTTTATAACTGCTATTTATTGTCATAATTTAGGGGGTGACAAAATAAATATTGTAACTCCTAACAACAATAAAAAAATTATACAAACCCTATGGGGGTTATGACTGGTGACCCCAATTTGTAACTATTATTTGTAACTACGGTTAGCAGTTATGAATCTAATATTTGTAACTGCTGTCAGTAGTTACGAATCTTATATTTGTAGCTGTTGTCAGTGGTTACAAAATTAATAGTAGTGATAATTTGTGACTGCTATTAGTAGTTACAAAAGTTGGATTTATTAAATGTGGTAAGAGTTGTTATAATTATCTTTATATTTTCAGAAAATAACGAAATCACAAGAGTAGAATAAATATCATGAACATGTAAGAAGTCTAAAAAATTTGACAACATTCCATTTATATTTATGATATTACAAATACCTGATACACATAAAACTTGTTTACACTTGATTTAACATCAAACAACCCCTTCTTGGGAGTCAAGTACAAAATGAACACAGATTAAAAAATAAACGAAAAAAATAACCACACAATACTTCGATGACATGAAATGCCAGGAACATGTAACAAAACATTCTAAACATGCAACAAAATGGTTCATCAATATCCATTGAGTTGTGCTTGTGTTGATTTCCACGAAGTGTAAACACCTGGATTTAGTCCCTTGAATACTACGTATGTCGGGTATGCCATGTGTATGCCTGCATATAATAAAATGTAATTATATTAGTTACAATAAAGAAGGTGGGGCACAATGTTATTTTTATAATACATACAAGGGGAAAAGTAAAATAGTAGTAAGAATGAGAGACTTAGTAAGCAAATATGAACACAATAGAAAGATAATCCAGTTATATCGATGTTTAAAAGTGAGAATAAGGGCTAAATTCTATTCAAAAATGATATAATGAACTAGAAAGGTCATGTTGACACACAAACATATAGTTTTTGTCTATATTTGGAAGAGGACACTCGAGACAACCCATACTCTATCCCGGGAAACATCCAATCGAACTATGATTTGAGTGTTAGAGATAACACAGGTAAAAATACTACAGACTTAAGTACCATTACCATATTAAATGTCATTGAAGAGGGAGAAATCCTTATCGAAATACCCAATTCCCCGACTCGGTAGTGTAAGCCTACTAAAACAGATCACATAACTGAACAACAAATAGACTCTACTTCAAATGTAGAATTAGCCTATAATAAATTAAACTATGTTGCAGGACTCCAAGATAATAGTCAAAATACAGAACTAAAAGTAGTAATGATTCTCTCAAATGAAGGAAACATGAGAAGATGCATTGATAATAAGTCAATACAGAAATTTGATAAATGGCTTGAAAATGAAAATCAGCTATGATTCACCTAATTCACGAAAGTTTATCAGTAATATAAGAATAGAAACCAGACAAAATCAAGTAATTTATTACAGGCTTATCAGTAATCCAACTTATGAGTAACCTAATTCAAGATAGCTTAACAGTAATCTAAGAACAGCAACCTAATTCATCTTGTATGTAATTAACTTTATTACAATATGCAATTCAAAACCAAACCAACCTGACAAGTTCTGAGCATAAAGACCATTAAATAAGTAACATAGACTTGGACAAAAAATCAAGATCAAAGATAAATCTACCTTACAATGATAATAATGTACACACAGATTAGTTACGTACCAAACATCAAAAGGTGTATCTAATGACGTTCCATAAATGTTATAGAAATAAATCCCTTTGGGTAGTTTCACATTATTGAGAATTGGGTGAGTGACAGTAGTCCATTTTAGAGTTGAGAAGTTCAAAAGTATAGCTACCTTTTTCCCGTCGTAATTTAATTGCAGAAATAGATATCAAATATATGATAACATATAATATTATATAAAATGTTGGCAGAAGTATCAAATCAGGTACCAAAATTAGAAATGATAAATTGTGCAATGAAGGAGATTTTCTTATTTGGGGGTAAACTTTCTAAAATGAGAAAGCATGAAAGGGCAATCTATTATCCTGACTTACCCTCGCTAGGGCACTCCTTCTTCCTTTGGCCAGTTTTGTCACACCTAAAACAAACTCCTGTAAACAGAACCTAAAAGTTCAATCCCTATCTTAACTAATTGTGTTAGTTCCATTGTCCTATATATTCGAGACTTTATTGATTGGGCTAGAGTTTTTCCATAACCTTAGGCCTTAGATCCCTTATGGTCTTTGTCCAATCGTCCATCTATTTTGGGCCAACCTGCTTGCCCCCTTTCTCAAACTTCCTCTTATGCTCTATGTGGTTATGACATAGTGTAAGTGAAACATCCATTATCTATGCATACATAGTAAACGTTTGGTTCACCATCAAAAGTTGACGACGTAAGGGATAAATGAGACCCTTGACAAAATAATCAATCCCTTTCTTCTCCATGTCAACCTCCTCTCGAGAAAAAAATGGCAAATCGGTAAATTCTTTCTCATACTCTACGGCTGTATGGGTTCCCTGTTGTATTATAAGAAAGTCGATCTTCTTTTGTGAACTAATAGACTCGGGGAAATACTTTTTATTAAATTTTACCATAAAGTATCCATCAGCAAAGTGATCTATTTTTTCGTCTCTAGTCATACTCTCCCACCACTAGAAAGCGTAAAGTAATAAGAACCTTCTTTAACAAATCTTTACAAACTAAAAGCCTCATATAACACTCAATATCTAGGCTCCCCTGAAATACTACCAAAGGATTAGTAAAACCGTATAATGTAGGTAGAATATTCTTTACAAAGGCTCCCCTCAGCTTCTCCCAATCTGATATAGGAGTTGGCGTTGCTTGCAGTGGTGCCTCGAGAGGTCTCTCCTTCCTACCTGCTGCCAAACCTTCCTTTGAGATCAACATTAAAATCTCCTGGGGTCCAAAATGATACTTCTTTAGGCATAGGGTGTTGGGACTACTGTCATACAAGGTTCCTTTACTCCCAATCTGATATAGGATTGATCATTCATTCAGGTTGCAGCCCTTTATATCTCTATATTGAGGTTTCAGAAATTTTAGAATTGATTGATCATTATTAACTTTATAGCAAGTCCACCATCATTCTAAACACCAATTTTTGAGTAATTGGAGTTTTGCTCTTTTCACTAAAAGCTTTTTTATGTTAGAAGTTTTAGGGGAAAGTACTCTTAGGTCCCTCGTAAATAAATTTAAAACACTAAAGGAATTTTAACCAATCTTATACACTTAGATCCACTAATTCTCTTCTTGTAGAAGTTAACGCTAGTGGCATAACAAGTAGACCTAATTGTAAATTGTCCTTAAATTTTTAAAAATTGTCAACAAGGGATCTAATTGTAAATTGCCCAAAGGTTTAATGTATTTTCCTCCCATTCTTTGTATTTGATTTTGCATTGTAAATACGGTAATCTTATTTTCAATGACCTTTATTTATGAAGGTTCAATTATCATATTCCCCTGCATTCGCTCATTCCACTCGTCCACCCCTCTTCATGAAATTGAAATTAAAACGGAGATTTTGGAAATCTAGAAAAATAACAATAATCAATACATGATTTTCCCTTGCATCTGCCCTTTTCATTATGAGATTTAGAATATCTTGATGGAGCATTTATAAGATCAAACTTATATTTCTTTTGTTGTAATCATTTTCTTGATTTTACTAGAAAAAACTCATCGATTAAGGTAATCTTTCCACTGTAATTACGTCGGTGATAATAGTTTGGCCGATAATGAATCTGGACATCCATCCAATCTAAGTTTTCGATTAAGTCAATAATGTAAATAAATATAGAGATAAGAAGAAAATAGTCTTAAAAAATTCAATGCTTTCAGGAGATTTGTCAGATCATTGTTTCAATCGTTTTTATTATGCATTGTAAATTAGTAGTTACATGAGTTTTGATGCATCATCCTTCCACTCAATTTTGTCTAGCAGAAGAGGGGAGTTGAACAGAACTGATGCCTCTTATTGTAAATTATCGTCGCTAATTTTGTTAAAATAGAGAATCATGTTGTAAATTAGAGGGAGAGTAAAATTTTCATTTCAATGTATGCACAAATTCAATACGTATCACCCTATTTATAAGAAAATGGGAGCTTTATAAAAAAAACATGGAGAGAATATGTGTTGACTTCGACACAAAAATATACATTTTGTTAAACAATGAGATTAAACTTAACTAAACCTAAAATAAAGAAATGACGCACGCATGAATTATCACTTAACCACGTGGTGTTAGGAGCGTGAAGAGTGAGGTTGACGGTCCAATAATAATGATTTTTCACCCATGCGGGTGAACTAATTTAACCATTTCATTTTGTCCAAACATCAACAGCTGTCCCAAGTGTTTTCCAACCATTTACTCTGAAATAACACTATCGAGTACACTTACTCCACAAATTCGAGGATTACTTTTAACACCCCATATGTCGACCATACATATATACGTATAAACATATTACATCAGTATTATCAATTCTAAATTAATAGTTACAAGAGTTTTGATGCAACATATTTTAAAAAGTAATATCACGGCGCTAATATCTCATCATCCTAGGTACAAATTTATAAATAGAATATTACATGTTATGTTGTCCGATACTTACCAGCTTTAGTTCTATCATAGTTTATTTACTTAGGTATCCACCTTAAATGAATTACATTATTTATATCTCCCATTTTACATTACATTATAGTGCACATGTTGTAAACATCAATAAATTTGTAAAAGATCAGTCCAAGTGAGAATAGTCATGATTTGAATGGTCATGATTTGAATCGTGATAAAGGCTTAAAGTTGTAGGAATGATTTAAATAACAAAGATGAATTGTTTGTTCAGTGTAATTATAGTATAGATACATAATGGTTGAGGGAGGACTTACAAAAACAGACAAAACAGATTTTCTGTGAGTGAGCTACTTACAAAAGCTCTTATAGATGGTCTGCATGGGCTTGCCTACTTTGAGGATTAAAAAGGTGGGGGAACATAGCGTAGGCATTTTCTTGATTTAGGTTATGAGAGTCTAGTCTGGCACCCCTTTATTATGATCCACATAAGAGAGGTTTAGCCTCCTTTTTTTGCATTTAACATAAGTATCAGGGGTACTCCATTTTTTCCTATAAAAAAATCACCTTTATGTGAAAGACGTTGACACGCTACAAGTTTATGATTTATGTCAAGTGTATTAGTTCTGACATTTGTGTCCTTTGAAATAAAACAGGTTGTGATGTCCTACCTAAGGCTCATAATGAAATTTCATAGTGCATTCACTAGACAGTAAACTAATTATTTTGTTTTGTTTTCTCATAATGATTAAATTCTTATGTTGCGATCCTTCAATTCTTATAATGTGATGCTTCATTCAATTGTCCCAATTATTATGTTGTCATTGAAGGTTGTTATTAAATAAACTGGTATTATTGAGGGTGCTTTCTAACCCGCTGTTGAGGACAAAAAAATATACATTTTTTAATTTATAAAATAATTAATCTATGTTACTTATAACTTGGTTTTTGTTTTAGTTTTGTAGTGCGGATATAAACAAAATGTCCTTCCGATGGATGCAAGATTTAAGAGAGGCAGTACTCTAGAAGTGTCCTTTAGTGACTATATATAACAACTGTTGTTCGTTGTTGCAAAATGAAATGAAAATCAAATTCATGTCAGACTCAAAATGTTCAATGTCTTCACATGCGTAAATCCAAAAAAAAGTAAGGTTCACATAATGTTAAAATGAACCAAAAAATGGTCCATAAAACCTTGAGCAAGGATAAAAGATTCATATCTCTGTGTGTGTTTATGTGTTTGATGCAAATTCCATTCAAATCTCTTATGCCATCATAAAATCTATATCTAGTTTCATTCAGATCAGTACCTCTGGAATAAGACAACATTTATGTACCTCCTAGAAAAAAGGTCAAAAGTAAGTCGTAAGAAAAAAAAACATGAAAACAAACCCGTTATAGCTCACATTAGATCAATACCTCAGATCAACCGTAGCAGATATATTATCCCAACCAGAGAAAATCTTCTACCCCAACCAGAACAGATCTTTAGATATAAAAAACCCCAACATTTAGTGCCAAGAAACTCTAAGTACCTATTCGAAATCAAAATCAAAATCAGAACACATGAATATGACATTCTGAGTTCTTATACTTCGGTCACTTTAGATATGAAACCGAAATCAAAACAAACACCACCAAACACATGAATACAACTCCATAAATAAAAATATAAGAAAGTAACCACTGACCCAAAGAACCCACATTCTTCATAACCCATCGTTCCGCCGCTGACCCAAGGAACCTCTGTGTTGAATATCTTCAGAGCGTGTAACTTAGTATGTGGTTTTGAGGGTTTAGAGTAGGATGTTTGGTGAATGTGGAGGTAACTTGGTTTGAAGAGTGTGGTAACTAAATGTAAAGGGATGTCCACAGAGAGGGTACTTGAGTTGAGGCTGATAAAGTGTAGTCAAAGACTGTAAATGAGCAGTGCTTTTTTCTTGAGTCATGTGCCCTGTCCTTCTTTAACTTCAAGCATTTTGAACCGTTAGATTTATACTCTCAAAGTTCAATACCAACCATTCGTTATCTAGACAAAAAACTCCCTCCTCCTCCTTTATTAATTAGTGAGAAAAAAATTGGGAAATCCAAAATTTAAGGGACAAAAGAGAAAATATTAGAAAAAATTCATCTTGTGACATCATAGTTCTATCTTATGACATATATAAGTTTTGTAACTTATTATTTATATATACATGCACACACACACACACACACGCACGCACACACAGATATATATATATATAGGTACAGCTATCAGGCCCGACTTGGATTGAGCGTGAAACTTATAGGTACAGAGAATTGGTTACTATTTCAATTTTAGTATGAATCTGTTTTTTTTATTTAAGTCGGACATTGTTAACTTTATATTCTCCCGCTCACCTTCGGGTCTCTTTGAAAACATTAGTTTATGTAGATTCATTTCTTTCCCAATATATCTATTTGAGATTGATTCATTTACACCTACATTAATGTCCCAAAAAAATTATTCCATTATATGATATGAAACTCAATGATGCTTGGTTAATGTTTGGTCAGGTCTTGGAGCAATTTAATCGAACTGGTAACCTAATTTTTTTCACCATCCAACTGCTTGATCTTTTGAGCGACGCTGGGATATAAACTTCACTATCTGATTGTGGAACATCTCTTGGAGAAATTTACTCTTAAGATCAATTTACTTATAAACATACTCCCCCTCCCACAAATTACGTTACCCATCTCTCCTTTTTCTCCATCTGTAATAAATTGTTGCTATGTATGTTAATGTACATAATTATGTATACATATTGTAACTGGGTATATAATAGTCCAGCAGGAACCATCAATTGGGCCATATGCGAGCATTTTCAGACTTAAATCTTGGTTTTGATAAGAAAGTCCTCCAAGCAGTCTTCAATGTATGTGTTCACATAATACTATTTGGTTACTTGAAAATAATCCACCCATGAAAATGGCTTTCATATTTATAATTCCCACATCTTGAAAATGTCTTGCATATTTATATAATAGTGATTCAATGTAACTCGTTAGAGGGTGAAACCTCAAACCAACACTCAAATGGACCCGTAAGAGGCACTAACACCTCGTACGGGTCCAATGAACTCATACGAACTGATCGCATAGTCACAGGGCTCTTAATTTGAGAATATGACGATAATTTGAAAATATATAGATTAGGCTTAGAAACATGCTGTCAAATGGTGAAAATCCAAACCAGCTCCCAAATGGCCTTGTGAGAGGCATGAATACCTCGCAAGGGACCAATATAACTCGTAGGAACTAACTGCACAGTCATGGGATTCCCGGTTTGAGAATATGATGATAATTTTAAAATATATCTCGACTTAGGCTTAAAAACACACCGTTAGAGGGAGAAATCCCAAATTTTCCCCCAAATGGACTCGTAAGAGGCACTAACGCCTCGCACGGGATCAATGTAACTCGTAAAAATTGATCATGTGGTCACGGGACTCCCGATTTGAGAATATGATGATAATCTGAAAATATCTAGACTTAGGCTTAAAGATAAGCCGTTAGAGGGTGAAAACACAAAACAACCCCCAAATGTTCCCGTGAGAAACACGAACACCTCGCACAAGACTAATGTAACTTGTCGGAACTGATCACATGGTCACGAGACACCCGGTTTGAGAATATGATGATAATTTGAAAATATCTAGACTTGGGCTTAAAAACATGTCGTTAGAGGGAGAAACCCCAAACCAGTCCCCAACTAGACCTGTGAGAAGTACGAACACCTCGCACGGGACCAATGTAACTCGTAAAAACTAATCTCATGGTCATAGGACTCTCGTTTTGACAATATGATTATAATTTTAAAAAAAAATCTCGACTTAATATTAAAAACATACCGTTAGAGGGAAAAAATACAAAACACTCCCCAAATAGCCCCATGAGAAGCACAAACACCTCGCACAGGACCAATGTAACTCGTAGAAAATAATCTCATGGTCATGGGACTCCCAGTTCGAAAATAAGACGATAATTTGAAAACATCAAGATTTAGGCTTAAAAACATGCCGTTAGAGGGCAAAAATGCAAAACAACCCCCAAACGGCCCCGTGAGAAGCATGAACACCGCGCACGGGACCAATATAACTCGTAGGAACTGATCATATGGTCATGGGACTAACAATTTTAGAATATGATGATAATTTGAAAATATCTATACTTAGGCTTAAAAAATGCAGTTAGAGGGCGAAAAACCAAAACAACCCCCAAACGCCCCCCCGTGAGATGCACGAACAACTCGCATGGGACCAATGTAACTCGTAGGAACTGACCGTGTGATCACAGTACTCTTGGTTTGAGAATATGATGATAATTTGAAAATATCTAGACTTAGGCTTAAAAATATGCCGTTACAGAGCGAATATTCAAAATAACCCCAAACGGCCCCGTAAGAGGCACGAACCCCTCGCACGTGACCAATCTAACTCATAGGAACTGACTGTGTGGTCACGAGACTCACGATTTGAAAATATGATGATAATTATAACTCGTATATGCACTTTTTCATTTTGAATATATTTTTTTCAAAATTACTTGGTTATTGATATCATCTCTTTTTTGTATCTTATTTTTTTCCAGGATAACAGTTTATCGTTAGCTTTTATTCGCGTAGAACACATGAAGAAGTCAATAGCTTACGAAAAGAGGTTTGTTTATTTAGTGTCATTAAATGTTCAGGATTCTATTTTTTTGTGTTATGTTCGTGGGGAGTTTTGTAGTTTTATTGTTAATTTGTATGACCTTGCGGGCTTTTGTACTTTTATTGTTATATTTTATGGCCATGTGGGCTTTGCATTACGCAGGTTTTAAAATGATTAGAAAACAGAGGAAACTCTACCCATTTTTTTGTATCTATGAACTATTAAAACTTGTAATATTTTGAAGTTTGTATGTACATAAGTTTATCAAAAACGTGCGTGATTTGAAATTTGTGAATTTTCTTATTTTCAAATAATTTTTTTTTCTTTGATCCAAAAATTTGGCACAGTTCAAAACCGTGCCAAAAGTGTATCAAATTTTGGCCCGATTTCAAATTGTGTCAAAAGTGTATCAAAATGTATTCAATCTAGCACAGTTATAAACTGTGCCAAAAGTATGCCAGAAATATCAAATTCTGGTACGGTTTAAAAGTCTGTCAGAAGTGATCTTGTTTGGTCAAATCTAGCACACTTTTAAACTGTGCCAGAAAAAAATGGTCATTTTGAAACACCTGATTCTGGCACAGTTCAAGACTGTGCTGGCACAGTTTTAAACCGTGCCAGATTTCTATTTTTGGTGTAGTGTTTCTACATTATCTTGATGACTACTAGAAGTAGTATCATAATTTCTTTTATAAGAAATTGAGTCAACCACTTTATTATTATTAGGAAATATATATATTTAATGAAATATGTATTTCTAGATTCAATAATATTATTTACGTGTATATTAAAAATCTCAGATTAATGTACAAGAAATCGATATGCACTACTATAAATTGCATAACCAATGAATGTCAAGTCAATAGTTTTTTGTCCTATTTTAATCCTTTTAGGATCTGGAACCACCACCTTTGCAAGACACCCCCACATTCTGAGGTATTTGTAGGAAGGTGTTCGACATTTCCAGAATTTATATAGTGTCTTATGTGTTCTCTTATGAGGCATTTTATTAAGAAGGTAGTTTGAAGAAAGCAAAGCTTCCACCCACAAGTTCTAAGGTAAACCCGAACTTATCAACATATCATATATAATCTCTTTTAGAGTTCAATTTTTGCGCTCTGCAATCCCGTTTAATTGAGGTGAGTAAGGAGCAGTAGTTTGATGAATAATTCCATATTTTGATCAAAATTATTCAAAATGGGAATTATATTCACCTCCTCTATCACTCTTAACTACTTTAATCTTTTTGCTAAGTTGATTCTCAACTTTAGTTTTATAGTGTTCGAAACATTTATCGTATCAGTCGTGCTTCAAAGCAAGTACACATAACAATATAATGTGCAATCATCAATAAAAGTAATAAAATACTTTTTTTCCACCTCTTATTTCTACAAATTTCAAAACACATATATCACTACGAATTAACTCAAGAAGGTTTGTACTTCTTTCAAACGTGTAATACCCTGCCCTAATATTTCATTTAATTTTTTTGTGCAAATTATGCTGAAGTGGGGTTGATAATAATTGAGGGAAAATTATGGAAAAAAATTGGAATTTGGAGAAAATAAAATGGAAGAAGGGTTCGAATGAGACTGAAGTCATTCGAATGAAGTTTGGAACTCGTTCTAAGCAGGGATCGAGCAAGGTCCGTACGAGGTCCCACTACCTTACAGTCCCAAGTCGGGCGAAGGTCGCGTGAAGCCATTTATCGAAGTAGATAGACATGTTGTTGGAATGAGGCTTATGTCATTTGAACAATGTGCCTCGAAAATGTTTAATCCGAGTTTTCCCTATGCACTGTCACGTTTTTGGCCCTTGATTGGGTGATCTGTTGAGCTCTGGTGAGCCCAGATTGTGCAAAACGAGTTTTTTGGTGTTTTTAATATTTTTATAAGGCTTGGTTTGGCGTATTTGGGCATTTGGAAGAGAAGTGAATGTGAGAGGGATAGAGGGGTGATCTTACACTATTGATAAGCTTCTATCCACCTCTCACCGCGATAAACCACCTTATTCTTCTAATATTTCTCTACATTCAATCCTATAACACACATCTCCACCATTGTTTAAGTGGAAATACGAATTTTGGAGAAGTGTTAGGGGACTTTTGGAGAATATGGAATCTTTCATAGAGTTTGAAGGGATTTTTGGCTTGGAAGATCAAAAGGAGAACATATGGAGCATTTTTGGGGATGGATTTGGCAACCATGTAAGGTCACCTTTAGAGGTGGGGGTTGCTTCTCCTACATCAACCTTTTTGCCACCATCTTTAGAGGTGGGAAACTATATCCTTATAATTTAAGACTCTATTTGCATTATTAGTAATCTTGTTGTTAGATTACATAAGTAGAATGAACAAGAATAAATTATGGTTTCTAATAGATTAATATTAAATTTTTTATGGAATAGAAATGATGGAAAATGTCATTTGTTGGAAATAAAAGATGATTAAATATTTCAAAGTTTTGAAATGTAAAATTTAATATCTTTATGAAGGTAGTTTATTTTCAAGAAATCTAATGGTGAACATTTTATGAAATAAAATGTTGGGAAAAAATGTTCATTTGATAAAATGATTGGTGAAATCATATTCCAAAGTTTCTAGAAAAAATGAAGATTTGATGAAAAATGGATATTTGTTTAGTTTGAAAGAATGAAGTGTCCTTTGGGTATTGAAAATGTATCTTTTCAAAGTATTATGAATTTCTAGAATGAAAAACATGTTTAACCCATTTAATAGGATTTTAGGATTTAAAATCCATCTTCTCATGTATATAAACTTGTAGTATTTTGATAATAAATATGTCGACAAGTTTAAAGGTTTTTTTTTGTTAAGTTTAAATAAGAAATATGAAAAGTAGAAGTTCTAGTCTTCAAAGTGTGTGAAAAGGGGGTTAAAGGTGTGATGAATATAAGGTTGTAAGACAACATGTATTGATAAAAAGGAAATGGTATTTTCTTATAAAAGTAGTCTTTAAGTGTAAGAAAATTTCTTGAATAAAGAAGTAAAGAAATGTATAATTTGGAAATATGGTTAGTAAAGGTGTTGGGTAGGTGTTAATGGTCAAGCATTGAGAAGTCAGTGTATGTGTAACCTAATATTGTTTAAAGTATGAACACTTTAGTATAGGTGTTTAGTGTACGTGACGGGTATGGCTTCCCAAATTGGCACAAATGGGTGTTGAAATCCCTAAGGTAAACTGAAAGTTTGTGTCGTTATAGGAGTGATGCTTGGATGTCATGAAATAACTAGTATTGGTGACATGACACTCAATTTTGAGGTGTACTAATAAATGCACTCGAAATTTAAATTGATGACATCGAGTGGCGACTTGAAATGAGCACCAAGGTGGGGTAATATTGGAGCATGATAGATTGTTGGTGAATGTAGACAGTATATGCTAAAATAGTCTTAGCAAGGTAAGGACTCGTACTTAGCACGACCTTCCAAGATTGTATGGATTAGAAGACGTAGTCTTGGGTGGTACTCACTACCTTTAGAATCCCAATGTCAGCTGGTGTTGTCGTCGCGTGAGCTAGTTTGGGTAGAACCGGTAAGTAAGCTTAATGGCAATTTCGTGTAGTCAAAGGATACGGTAAGGTAAAGGCCTCTCTCAAACTAACTAATGCCTTTGGGAATATGAGATTGTTGGTCGCGATATGAAAAGGAAGAAAATAATCTAGGTGTAGTAGGTTGGTGACATCGTAACCAATAAATGTACAAAGTCAATATAGACAAGGGTGCGAGGCATCCTCCAGCGGAATGGTTCATGTGTGCCGAGGATGTGAAGGGTAGATCCTTACTCGTAAGGAAGGAAGTTGGGCATTGACTCCATAGAGAACTAAAGGTTCGTAAGTTATTTCCATGTTGCGAGAATGAATAGTTGTGATTTGATTCATCACGGTTAGTTACCCCAAGCTAGGGTGTGTGGATATGATTATTACCCGGTGGGAACGTCGGGAATGAGTGACATGACTTCTAGCATGTGGTGTAGGTTTACTTTTATAAATCATAGTCGGCCACTTATGGGCAAAATTTCTTGGGACGGTTGCTTATTCCTTTGGGCTCTTATGCGTCCCTTTCGATTTTGATACTCGAGAATTAGGATTCTAACGTATTTGGTAACTCGAATTGGTTCCATGTCATGGTACGATGTGGTTGGGCCTATTAGAGTGAGGTGAACCACGTATGGTCAATGCAACTCGATAACTAAGTGCCCTATATTAGTGTTATTCTTGCTGTTGCATAAATTTCTATGTATGGGTGGTTGCGCTTTTGACCACATGGTTTGTTCATAGTATTGACTTTTCTTAGGATTAGCGTCCTCTCGACTAGACGACACGACCGTCAGTGGCTTTGGTTGCAAAGAGCGGGATGGTGACTTGAGGATATGGTATAGTGTTAGAAATCGAGGAAAACTTAGCAAACGATGTTGTTTTGCCAAAGTCAGTGGATATGAGAGATGTTCTAGTGAGTTCTCAAAGGTGAAACACCTAGAGTAGTACTAGGGTCATCAGAGTGATGCAGTTATAGGTGTAAGCCGAATGCATGATGAAGACTTGGTAAGAATACTACTTCTTGGAGTGAGAAATTAAAATAGTATGGTTGCTGGCAAGCTCATGCGAGTATTATAGTCAGAATAGCCTGAAAATTTATGGGACGCAGGATGTGTAGTCCTAAGATGGAGTTGACTTTGGTGATGAATACGACGATTTGTTATATTACGGTTCACATTGAGTGAGTGTTGATCACTAGAAAGGGTCGCCTATAGAGACACCGGCATGCCTTGGGTACTAGCTTGGGTTGTATTAGAAATTGATTGGACATGATCATCAAGTGAGTAGAGAATTGGAATCGATTACATGACGTTTATGGTTAGCAAGATGGTGAGCATTAGAGCATGTTGCATGTTGATTATTTGGTGACCAACCTGTGTAGGGGAACGTAGTGTGACCATAGTTTTGAAAACTTTGATGATTTTGTCTTGGAAATTTATATGGCTTAAAATAGAAGTTGGTGAACCTCGTAAGCTTAAAGATTGACCGATCAAGAATTTCGGGGACAAAATTCTCCAAGGAGGGATATTTGTAATACCATGCCCTAATATTTCATTTAAATTTTTCTGTAAATTATACTGAAGTGGTATTGATAATCATTGTCGAAAAATTATGAACAAAAATTAGAATTTAGAGAAAATAATAAGGAAGGAAGGTTCGAACGAGACTGAATTCGTTTGATCAAGGTTTGGACCTCGTTCAAAGTAGGGGATCGAGAGAGGTTCGCACGAGCTCCCCCTGCCTTACAGTCTCAGGTCATGCGAAGCCATTTATCGAATGAGATAGACAAATTGTTCGAACAAGGCTCATATCGTTTGAACGACATGCCTTAAAAATGTTTAATATGAGTTTCCCTTGTGCGCCGTCATGTTTCTGGCCCTTGATTTGGTGAGCTGTCGAGCTCTGATGAGCCTAGATTAGGCAAAAATGAGTTTTTTTTAATACTATTTTTGGGGTTTTTATAAGGATTGGTTTGGGTTATTTGGGAATTTGGAAGAAAGAATAAGATGGGAGGGAGAGAGGGGTGGTTTTTCACCATGGATAAGCTTCTATTCACCTCTCACCGCCATTCCACCACCACAAACCACATTATTCTTCTAGTAGTTAACTACATGCAAGCCTATAACACCCATATCCACCATTGTTGAAGTGGAGCTACGAATTTTGGAGAAGTGATGAAGAATTTTTGGAGAAGATGGAAGCTTTCATGGAGTTTGAAGGGGTTTTTGAATTGGAAGCTCAAATAGAGAACACGTGGAGCATTTTTAGGGACGCATTTAGTAACCCTATAAGATCACCTTTGGAGGTAAGGGTTACTCCTCCTACACCAACCTTCTTGCCACCATTTGGAGTCTTTAGAGGCGAAAAAATCTATCCTTAATATTTAAGACTCTATTTGCATTATTAGTAGTTTTGTTCTTTTATTACATAAGTATAATGCACATGAATAAATGATGGTTTCTAATATATATATATATATATTAAATATTTTTATGGAATAAAAATGTTGAAAAATGTCATCCGTTGAAAATAAAGGATGATTAAATATTTCAAAGTTTTGAAATAAAAAAGTTGATATTTTTATGAAAATATTGTATTTTATAGAAATCTAATGGTGAATATTCTATGAAATAAAGTGTTGGGAAGGATGGTGATTTGCTAAAATGATTGGTGAAATTATATTCCAAAGTTTTCTGTAAAAATGAATCTTTGATGAAAAATGGTTATATGTTGAGTTTGAAAGATTAAAATGTCCTTTGGGTATTGAAAATGCATTTTTTCAAAGTATTGTCAATTTCTAGAGTGAAAAACATGTTTAACCCATTTAATAGGATTTTAGGATTTAAAATCCATCTTCTCGTGTATATAAACTTGTTGTATTTTGATAATAAATATGTCGACAGGTTTAAAGGAGTTTTTTTATTGGGTTTAAATAAGAAATAAGAAAAGTAGAAATTCTAGTCTTCAAAGTTTGTGAAAAGGGGTTTAAAGGTGTGATGAATGTAAGGTTGCAAGATTACATGTATTGAGAAAAAGAAAATTGTATTTTCTTATAAAAGTTGTCTTTAAGTGTAATTAAATTTCTTGAATAAAGAAGTAAAGAAATGTATAATTTGGAAATATGATTAGTAAAGGTGTTGGGTAGGTGTTAATGGTCAAACATTGAGAATTTGGTGTCTGTAACCTAATAATGCTTAAAGGATTAACACTTCTAAAGTTTAAAAGTAAATAATCGAATAAAGAAGTTTCCACCATGAGAAGAATGATACTCCAAATGTTAAAAGGATGCTAAGGTGTTAAAACACTTAAGAAGTTAGTGTGGGTAACTAGATAGTGTTTCGAGAAAATTAACACTTGTGAAAATGGAAAAAAGATGAATTTCGAAACAAATGGATAAAATGGTAATTTTACGTTAAATAAAAATTTTAAAAGGGAAATTACACGGGATAGTCTCAATGAACATTATTTTCACAATAAAATCAAAGTTAAAGTGTAAAGGACATGAAATTATAATTTCAAAGCGTAACACGAGTTGGGTTAAAACCCGGGTTTGGCTTTAGTTGGGTAAAAAAGGAAAGAAGGAATAATGTGGAAATTTATAAAATGTTAAAACACATAAAAGGAATTCAGATGACACCGAAATAATTAAGGAGGGCCCGAATCCCGGGGTAAAAAATCCAAAATAACTGGCCAGAGCATATGGCAGTGTCGCTGGCAATGTGGAGCCCATTAAAGTATGTTTTTTATTGGAAGATTCTGATAACAAGATAAAGGAATAAGGGAAATGTCAAGAAATAGGTTGTGTGGTTGTAAAGACACTGTCTGTCACATTTAGTATGTCGTATACCGCTACAAGTTTATCGAAGCATTGGAAAGCGCACATCTACAATCGACGATCCGAATTTCAAGTCAACTGCAACAATCATGCCCAACAAGTACGAACTTGGTAAATTGGTTAAGTTCCATTTACGTTTTAAATAAAAATGTTGGGATTTTTTTATAAAAAATTAAAATATTTTTCCTTTTATGAAAAATGATTTTTGAATTATTTTAAATGGATTTTTATCTTTTCAAAAACATTTTTATCATAAAATATTTTTGATAACTGTTCTCAGATTCGTAAGAGTGTTGGTTTCTAAGTATCCAAATGTTTTCAAACTCTGTAAAACGAATCTCAAGATTTGTGCCTAGTCGTTCAAACGAGATCCTATCTCGTTCGAACGAGACCAGATGTCATTCGAACGACATGTCAGTTCGTTCAAATGAGAAGTCTTTTTACCTGACACATCACCGCCTTAAAAGTCTTTATATATAAGGTGTCAGGGTTCTATATTTCGTGTGGAGAAAATTTTGTTTTAATCACAATACGTTTTTCACAGTTTACCTTTTCTCCAACACAATTTTGAGGGTTCAAATTTGTTTTTCACAAATCCCAGAGAGTTTTTTGTGTGAGTTGTTTTGTGGAACCCAAACCATACTTTGCCTAAAGTTCAACCTTTGTGATAAAAACTCTACAACTGGAGAGCCGAGAGCTATTGTGGAGGGAGATCCTACAAGGAATCAAGACTGCGTGTCAGGGCCGCGTGTCCAAATTGGTACTGCTGCGGGTGAGCCACTTCTGAGTTCTAGCTGAAGATTTGAAGGTTTGACATAGACATCCTGCATTACGATTGAGGGAAGTTGTATGTAAGTCAATGGTCGTGTAACCTTGTCAAAGTTCTAGAATATAAAAGGTTTTGCCCTGGGGGGATTTTTTCCTTAATTACTGTGTCACTTACTTGCCTATTTTTATTTACACTTTCACGTACATGGGCTGATTTTAATTTGAATTTGGTTTTATTAAATCTGAGTTACCTAAATAAATAAGTGAATTTGCGAATTAAATCAATTGGTATCACACCGCGTTAACACTGGTAAATTGTATCAAGACAACCTAACTTGAATGAATTGATGAATGTTCTAGTAAATGATAAAGTAAGCATGGAATGTGTAAATTGATTAATGTCCATAAGGTAAATGAAAGGTAAATTAAGTACGTAAATGGATGGTTGAGCAACCTAAGTGGTTCAACCTATAATTAACATAAGAGTTTGTTGTAAAAGGTTTTCAAAGACTATATAAGTATTTTCTAACACGATGATTGCATGTGTTGAAAGGGTGATTTTCAATGAAAAAACTAATGTGAATTGTTTAAAAAAAAAAGCGTAGTTTCGATAAAGAAATGACTTTCGATCAATTCAAGTAGAGTTGTTTCAAATATTTAATCGTGTGTGTTAAACAAAGGGATGATTGTCAAAATAAGAAAAAGGAAGTCTTTTACAAGATAAAGGTGAATTAATCTGGATAAATAAGATTTTCGGAAGTAAAAGAGTTTCATGCATAAGTATGCGCATGCGTATGTATATATATATATATATAAGGTAGTTTCATGTGCACGTAGGAATAACGTGTTAGAGTCTTCTTTTTGCCTTTCGATTCTATACTGCATTTTTATATTTTTCACTAAGAATTCGACTCATTCCCTCATTTTGTTATGGAAGGGTGGGTGCAGTTTTGTATTTTGAGAGCATTATACAGGTAAGTACTCTTTTTTTTTATATTACGCTGGTAGATCTGTATGCTTAGACTATAGGGTGCTCCCCATGGGTCCCTCATGTAGTTTAATTTGAAATTAAACTTGCATGCTAAACAAGTGAAATATTAATGAAAATAAAACTAGAGTAGCAACATTATGTAGGTTGTGTTATTACACTTCATGCCTAACACTCGAGTCGGACCGAGTTGACCACGGGTAACTCATAAATCCGAACCGAGGCGTTACAAACAGTTTTAAAAGGATTTTTAGTTAACTTTCATTCCACAAATATTTCACACTTGTAATTTGAGTCAATACTAAATTTTAATATTAAGTCTAAATTAATTGATCTGTGAATAGTATCATAATTAACATGACCTAATCTACCATGCCATACATTACAAAACTCAAGCAAATAAGTAGAAGATACATTCTTATTATTATCAATAGG
The DNA here is from genome assembly GCA_949130495.1 of Sambucus nigra. NCBI lineage: Eukaryota > Viridiplantae > Streptophyta > Magnoliopsida > Dipsacales > Adoxaceae > Sambucus > Sambucus nigra. Next base: position 425,508,225 of record OX422222.1, read on the forward strand.
CATTGCAGGAATTACATTGAGTTTGAACAGCTCATCACTCAAATATCTTTTCCCCACAAACATACACTATACCAAAACTCGCGAATTGTCATGGACAAAATCCCTGACTAAGACTGTGGGTCACGAACTTGAGCCGTGACCATTTCAGGCGCGACCAATTTCGTGGGTCGCGGCCTAAGTCCGTGACCAATCGGGGGTCATGACCCTGAGAGGGTCACAACAGATGGTCGCAGACTTGGGCCGTGACCCACATCGCGACGGGAAAAATATGGTCGTGGCCAAAGTCTGTGAGCCCTAACCATGACGAAAAATGGTCATGACCAAAGTTCATGACCCGTAACCGTGACGAAAAATGGTCGCGGCCAAAGTTCGTGACCCACACCACAGCGATTTTTTTTCGTCGCAGTGTGGGTCACGAACTTTGTCCACGACCATTTTTCATCGCGGTTGGGGGTTACGGACTTTGGGCGCGACCATTTTTATGCGCGACGAAAAAAAATAAAAAAGGTCATGGACTTTCTCCATGACCATATTTCACTGTAATAATAAAAAAATGGGGTTTTTGGTGTAATATCCTAAAATGGGGTCCCATGATTGCGCGACCGGTTGCTACGAGTTACGTTGGACCCACACGAGGTGTTGCAAATGTTTACTATTGGCAAAACAATAAAAAAAAATCACAAATTGCGAATCGGGAACATTGTTGATAAACTAATGTATATACAAACATAAGTCTTAATAGCTACACAGACCACGAAAAAATTGGGTAGAGTTTCCTTTTTTTTTCTAGCCATTATTAACCCTGTAAATATAAAACCTACTTAATATAAAGTCAGCACGACCATAAAGTTTAATAATAAAATTATAAACTCCTGCACGGCCATAAAACTAAATAATAAAACTATAAAAGCCGCCCGCACGACCGTAACACATAAAAAACATAAATCCTGAATGTCACCAACATTATATAAACAATCTTCATGTTGTAAACCATTGCCTTCTTCATGTGTTTCAAGTGCATAAAAGCAAACGATACAATGTTATCTTGCAAAAAATAGGATACAAAAAAGAAATGATATTAGTAACCAAGTAGTTTCAAAAATATCGTATTCAAGCAAAAAAATTGCATATAAGAGTTATAGTTATCATTATACCAGTTCATACGAGTTGTTGGTGTTGGTGCCTCTCACAAGACCGTTCGGGGTTGTTTCGGGGTTTCGCTCTCTAATGCCATTTTTAAGCCTAAGTTTATATATTTTCAAATTATCATCGTATTCTCAAATTGGGAGTCCCGTGATTGCACGGTCAATCCCTACGAGTTACATTGGTCCCGTGCGAGGTGTTGGTGCCTCTCACGGGACTGTACGGGGGTTGTTTCGGGGTTTTTCCCTCTAATGCTATTTTTTAAGCCTAAGTCTAAATATTTTCAAATTATCGTCATATTCTCAAATAGGGATTCCCGTGATTGCGTGGTCAATCCCTACAAGTTACATTGGTACCGTGCGAGGTGTTGGTGCCTCTCACGGGGCCGTTCGGGGGGGGGGGTGTCGGAATTTTGCCCTCTGACGCCATGTTTTTAAGCCCAAACTCACATAAAAACTCCAATACACAATAACGACACGTGTGTACGACTCATATTTAGGGTTTATTGCCACTCCAGTTTTGTTTGGATTTATTATGAGAGAGTCTGAAAGTGACTATTGTATTATCAATTCAATAAATCCAACATAGTATCCAACAACCAAACCAATAATATCTCACTATAGTAATGTGCACACGTGTTTGCGACTCATATTTAAAGTAGAGAAGTAAAGAATTACTAAAACATCACAACATGGTGGGAGTTATTATTAAAAAATAACGACACGCATACAACCCCCCCCCCCCCCCAATACAATGTCAAAACAAATCCATTTAATTATATTTGGTAAAAAAAATCACGACACGCATATAACCCCCAATATAATATGATGACACGCAAATAACCCACAACAAGGTGGATGTAATTTTTTTTACTTATTAAAAATCCATTTAATTATATTTTGTCAAAAAAAATATAATGTCTAGGGTTTTGAATAATATTGTATCAAAAACAATAACCACAATACAATGGCTAGGGTTTATTGACATAAAATACAATTTGTTCATAGTTACACACATACACATAAATCTATAGATACACACATACACACACATATATACACACATAAATATAAATCTATACATACACACATATATAAACATAAATCTATACATACACATATATACACACATACCCACACACAATGAAAATCCAAATGCACACACATACAGGAGAATCCAAATGCACACACACACAATGAGAATCCAAATGCACACACAAAGAGTGAGAATCGAAATGAGAATTGCAAAAATACCTTTCTGAGCTTAAATATGAGTGAAATTACACTTGAAATCACCTAGGGCTTGAGACTGAAAATAATAGATAGAAATGAGGGATATGGAGCGCATCTTTCTTTAAGGATTGAACCTAGTCACGGCCTAGAGCCGTGACCCACCATGACCAACCAATAAATGAAGCTCAACTCGATTGAACCTGATCACGGCCTAAAGCCCTGACCCACCATGCGCGATCAACCTACCCAACAAACTACTGCTCGAATGTTGCCTAGTCACGACCAATAGGCATAACCCACACCAAGAAATAATCATAGCCCCAAGTCGCGACCCCATATGTATGTGTTTTGTTTTTTGCCGTGCCTATGGTCACTGCCCACCCATCCGCGACCAAACTTGGAGGGAATGTTGGTGCGAATTTTGTGCCAAGATGGTCACGACCTGGTCACGGCCCAAATGCGTGACCCACAGTGGTCAGGGATTTAGGATGTGACCACTTCCAGAGCATCCATGACTCAATGTGGTAATAACTATGGTCATGCCAAAAAATAAGATGGTCGCAGACTTGGGCCATGACCAACTGGGCGTGAACATTCACAAGATTTTGTGTAGTGATACCACTCTTAGTGAGTAAAAATTTGCCAGATTCAAATACAAGTTTAAATCCCTCTTACTAAGTAGTGATCTTGAAACCAAGTTCTTTAGAATATTAGGAACATGAAGCACGTCGTTGAGAGTAATATCCTTTCTCGAAGTCATCTTGAGTATAACTTTCTCTTTTCCTTCAACCTTTAAAGTAGAATAATTTCTCATGAAAAATTGCTCCTCGTGATCAGAGTGTTGGTAGGAAGTAAACATATTCTTGTCAGAACATATGTGACAAGTGGATCTGGTGTCCACCCACCATTCCCTTGATTTTTTTTATTACGACAATATTTAGCACGATGTCCCGACTTTTCATACATAAGTATTTTTCATCAATTAAAAAAAAATCTTTAGGCCCTTCATTTGAACCACCTTGGTTCACACACTTATTTTTCTTGTTCTTGCTACTTTTCCCTTTTCCACAACATGCTTTTTGGATTCTATAAGATTTCTAATTTTCTTCTCGGATACCCGACTATTCCCTTCATTCCTGTGACAACCCGCTCCAAATAATAACGGATGGCCAGCCCTATACTATAATAAATCAGGTATCTCAGATGGCACAGTCTCAACATCAACTACTAAGCACTATAATATAAGGCTAACTACCCGAAATCATTAAGTGCGAATTGTCAAAAATTTAAAACTTTTATAATAACAACAACAACAAAACCAATATTGCACATAACCAACAATATACATCTAACTATGATGAGTGAAAAGTGCATGCTCCAATAATATGAAAGAGTACAATACATTGTACAACAAAATAATGAAATACCCGAATATGCTGTCGGGTAACAGACAATACAATAATTTAAGGAATGAAATATGGAAGTGTTAATCTACAACACTTGAATACTAACTCAATATACAAACTGAATCCTAATCTAGATGTACAAAGATAGGAATCGACAAAAGCAAAGTGCCGCAACAGTCCGCTACTGCCACAGCTCCACAAATACCCTGGATGGATAACATCAAAGGCGTCCTTGCGGAGGAACACCTGAAGTAATAAAATATATACAAGGAAAAGGAAAATATAAACGGGTCAGAGCCCGAGTTTGAAAAACGTTTTATAGCAAGTGTATTAAAATGCATAATAATTATAAATGCATTATTACATGATTTAGTTGGAATCGAACTCTCCATAATATTTCAACTCACCTCTCATCTCAAGCGCGCACTAAACGTATGCACGTGATCTCCAAATGGATGTCCGATTCTAAATAGGTAAGAGGGTCCTAACTTAAACCCAAAAGGAGTATATAAGCAAAATCATCTAACCTATCTCCCAATACATTTGTTCCCATAATTTAGAAGTCATATACATTAACTTTAATGTAATAGTTATAGTTATCTTTATAATGTTCATTTGTTGAACATATAAAGTTACATGATCCAATCATGCCCACATCATCACAATACATCAACAATCTCATTTACTAGAATTTTATATTCTAGTGATGCCCATATAAGGCATGAAACCATATATATAATTATTATATATGAGTTATTAGCATCAAGAGTTAAGGACTAAATTTCTCCCGATTCTCAACACGGTACTGCGTTTCATGCGTGGGACGTCTCGCCGAAGCGAAATCCAAACAAGGAACCCCCCCCCCCCCCGTTACACGACTCCTGGCCGTATCGATCCTCGGGGCTCATTATGCCCTCAATGCAAGATGCATGTAACCCAAATAATTATTATCTAATTTTAATTAATTAATATTCCCAATTCTCAACAGTACACGACGTTTCATGCGTGGGACGTCTCGCCGAAGCGAAATCCAAACAAGGAACCTCCCCGTTACACTACTCCTAGCACTGTCAATTGTCGGGATAGGTGATATATATATATATATATATATATATATATATATATATAATTATGAGCATTAAGGACTAAACTTATCCCCAAGTTCCAACATTACACTGCGGTTCGTGCGTGGGACGTCTCGCCGAGGCGAAATCCAAACAAGGAACCCCCCCGATACACTAATCCTGGCAACGTAGGTCGTTGAGGTCCATTATGCCCTTGATACCCAAGTACAAACACAAGTAATAATAACCATCCAACCGAGCTATAACTCGAAGGACGCAGGCTCACATGTTATCATCTTCCAGCAACCCATAAACGTAGCAAACTGGGGCCACCTGGTGGGGTTCAACGATACCCACCTCGTGATATACTCATGCACACAACGTCCCGGGAAGCGGTCATAGCTCCTAACCGGCAAGTGAGAGCATCACATACCCACAACCTCTCACCCCCAAAATAAATAATGTATATATATATATATATATATATATATATATATATATATATATATATATATATATATATATATATGTCATTTGCTGACCACTATGGACGACTATGACCTGGGGAATATCCATATCCTGCTTTTCTAGTCAGAATGCTCACCCTCTACGCACGAAACTTCCCAATGATAGCAAGGAGGGGGTATGCTTAACATGTATATACACCATCATATAAGGTATACATACATCCCACATAATAAAGATATACCATTATATAAGGTATACCTGCACATCATTTCCATATTCATTATACTCCCTTAGGTGAAATAGATTAATATCATTATTTAGTATATCCCTCTCTTGATACACTAACCGTCAACTCTCGGACAATAACCCCACTTAGTATATGTTATACTAATACTCACTTGAATCTCACATGACGCTTCTAATAATGAATTGTCTCAAAATTCAATTCAAGTTAAGGATATTCTTGATCCTAATAAACCTCAATTTGCATACACGGTTCTCCATCCATAATATGGTTCAATTTATTTTATGAACCTTTAAAGTTATCCCATTTGGGATTGGATCCTAAGATCCGGTATCTCTAAGTTATTCTCATTCTCAGATCGTGAAATTGTTATCATCACCAAATAAAATCCCAAATAAAAGTGGATTTCCACACTTAATAAAAAATACCAAAATCTCCGATCGGTATTTCTCAAATACTAACCTCGATACTTATAGGATTTTCCACCGAATTGATATACTCTTTTAGATTCTCACTTCTCCAAAATCAATCACTAAAACTCCCCGACATTTTCATTTAGTCATTTATTTATCAATTTGCCTCATATATCATCTTATGATTCTAAGGTCTATAATCCCCTTATATAATCACTTAATCCTTTATGATACTCTGATTATGGAAGTCCATTCATACAAACCCAAAGAAGAAGGGGATAACTTAAATTCTCAAACTTGAACCCAAAACAGGGGACCGGTCGACCGGTGCCCAAACCGCGGTCGACCGCGTTTCTTAATTTTGCCTATAATCGAAGACTGTGTGCCCAATTCTGGAGGCGTGGTCGACCAGCCCTCTGTACGCAGTCGACCGGCCCTACCAGGTACCACGGCCAAACTCCATTTTTACACAACTCCAACTTCTCAAACCCCCCCCCCCCCCCCCAATAATTACATTTAACCACAAATCTTCAACCCAGCCATATTCATAACATTAATATTCATCCTAGAATGCATTGAAACTAATTTCTATCATTAAATCTAAGATCTACATATTAAATCTAAGATTATACCCAAAAGTTAGGTTTTGTTAAACTAAACCTAAAACCCAAAATATCAATCCACAAATCATGCAATAATTTGTACACAGCAATTATTTAGCAAGTTTAATCACTTGCCTCAGTTCATAGGGTCTGAATCCTCCTTGAGATCGCGTGGAAACCGGAAATCTCCACTTTTTCTCCCTTTTCTCCTTCTTTCTCTTCTTCTTTCTTCTTCTCTCTTTATTTCTAGGGTTTTCCTCTTTCTCTTAAGTGAGAATGACTTCTCACGTGGCTTTTAAGCCTTATCCCACAAGATACACATCTTTAAATGATAATACACACTTTAAATGACCCGGTAACTTTAATTCGAGTCAAACGGTCCAAAATTATTTCGAAACCTAAATAGACCCCAAGTACATTCATTTCGACTTTCTTGGCCCTTCCGAAAACAATGGTACCCTCAGAATTGCCATTCGACACACTTTCTAACGACTCTAAATTTTGACCTCGATTGCCAATTTTATTATTTCTCCAATAGAATATTATTTATTTCTCCCAAAATAAATAAATCATTGTCTCCAAAACCTCGGGTTGTTACAAACTTCCCCACTTACAAAAATTTTATCCTCGAAATTTAGCTAAGCCTATTTCTCCAAAGCTCAACTAGTCCTACTATACCCAATCTTGCTAATCTTATCTCCAAACTTCTAACTTCCCATGACGAGTTCATTTTAAGAGTTATATAAAACCAATTTCCACAACTAGGGCGCCCACACACCCTTTATATTTGAGCTTTATGCTCACAACACTCATAATGAGGCTTTATTTTGCCCCAAAAATACCACAATTCCAACAATGTAAGTAATATTAAAATTTTAATAGAGTAAAAATTGTGAATGGTCCGAAGAAATAACTCCTCTCAATTCCTGACAATCGCCAATTTCGCGTGGGGGACGTCTCGCAAAAGCGAAATCTAAACAAGGAACCCTCCCAATACACTACTATGAGGCGACGTCGGGGATTGAGAGTTTGTTACATCCGAACTAGAGTTCGAAAAGGTTAATTTTATTAAAATCATTTTGAAAGGGCCCAAAGGCCGACAAAGGTTTTATTTAAAAAATAGTTTACTTTGAAAACGGTTTATATATATATATTATAAAATGCCTTATGTCCAACACAAGATCTTTTGAATCATCACATACATAACATATAGCTCACAAATATTATCGTACTCATGAGCTAAAATTTTACCTGCGTCCCATCAATCCAAAAATCAAACTTTCAAATGTAAACAACATCTTACATCATTTCAACATATTGCCATTTATAAGGCACATCCATATCTGGAATACAACAATCACAATAGTCTATCATGACTATATAAAAAGAAGTAGCTTTATCATTACTACTTATCACCATAACCACACTTACATTTACCTTAAGGTTTAAAGCTCTTTTTGAGCACCTTGCAAAATTATCTGTCCTTCTTACCAAATAATAGAATAAGAGCCTATCTTGCTCAAAATTTCCCTTTAGGGTCATTACATACATAATAGGGATATATTTTTACCCTTTCACAAATATCTTACATACGATATCTCCAAAACTCATTTTAGTAATAATCCTATTAATAAAGGAAAATTAACTTACATCAACCATATATAGTCCTATTGACCATCCTCATCAATGGGCTCCCAAACGTATTCCCCCGGTCTAAAGCGACCTCGAATCTGTTGTAGGGGTTGCACTTCCAAAATTTCATCAAACTGTGGTCCTTTACCTCTTTGAGGACAATATCTCTTTTTATGACCTATTTGTTTACAAAAGAAACACTTACCCGCAAATCCTTTCTGCGCATTCGCATTAATGGCACTCTCTTTGCCAAACTTACTTGACGTACTCGAATCTCCAAAGTTCTTACCCTCTTGCGAACGAAGGCGATATTCATGACACTTCAATAGTGCCGCATTCACTACCTCAACGAAATTCACTAACCTAGGACTCCCTAAGAAATGTTGTCGGATTTTCCAATCTAAACCTCGAACAAACTTTGATATACGTTCCTCTTCCGTATTTACCTCATTAGGGACTAATTTCGCCCATCTAGAGAAGTCTTCCTCATATTCTGTCGCCGTTCTATTTCCTTGAAAAATCTTTATATTTTGAGTCGGGGAAGGAAAATACCTTCGATCAAAAAGTTCCTAAAATTCTTTTATAGGTAAAGTATCTCTCTGTTCAGATGTGGTGACAGACTCCCACCATTGAAGAGCTGCACCCGATAACCTAAATGTGACTAAAAATTGTTTCCGCACCTCACTACACTCAACCATACGAAGATGCCTCTTTATACTATTTTTCCATTGACTTGCAGCCACTGCATCAACTCCCCCTGCAAACTCAGGAGGATGCCACTTACTAAAATCCTTCTTCACTCTCTCCCATAAAGACAATCCTAAATGGGGTGGGGATGCTCGAGCAGCAGATTTCTGAGCCATCATAGAAACGGCAGCAGTTACTGTTTGTGCCACTATATTGGCAACATCATCCGTAGTAATGTTCCTTTGAGGCATTTGGGGTTACACATTCCCTTTGTTTGCCCTGGCTGGACGACCTCCCTTCGGTGGCATCTGAAACAAGAAAAATTGTATCAGAACGCCTTTCAAATATTTTCGAATCACAAAAAGATATGGACGTATGAATGTAATTGTCCTAATAATAAGGCTCTACATCAAGAACGCTTACGAAAGATCGTAGTAACGCGCACGGATCCTAAATACACTAGAACCTGATGCTCTGATACCACTTGTGACAACCCGCTCCAAATAATAACGGGTGGCCAGCCCTATACTATAATAAATCAGGTATCTCAGATGGCACAGTCTCAATATCAACTACTAAGCACTATAATATAAGGCTAACTACCCGAAATCATTAAGTGCGAATTGTCAAAAAATTAAAACTTTTATAATAACAACAACAACAAAACCAATATTGCACATAATCAACAATATACATCTAACTATGATGAGTGAAAAGTGCATGCTCCAATAATATGAAAGAGTACAATACATTGTACAACAAAATCTCAACAATGAAATACCCGAATATGCTGTCGGGTAACAGACAATATAATAATTTGAGAAATGAAATATGGAAGTGTTAATCTACAACACTTGAATACTAACTCAATATAAAAACTGAATCCTAATCTAGATGTACAAAGATAGGAATCTACTAAAGCAAAGTGCCGCAACAGTCCACTACTGCCACAGCTCCAAAAATACCCTGGATGGATAACATCAAAGGCGTCCTTGCGGAGGAACACCTGAAGTAATACAATATATACAAGGAGAAGGAAAATATAAATGGGTCAGAGCCCGAGTTTGAAAAATGTTTTATAGCAAGTGTATTAAAATGCATAATAATTATAAATGCATTATTACATGATTTAGTTGGAATCGAACTCTCCATAATAATTCAACTCACCTCTCATCTAAAGCACGCACTAAACGTATGCACGTGATCTCCAAATGGATGTCCGATTCTAAATAGGTAAGAGGGTCCTAACTTAAACCCAAAAGGAGTATATAAGCAAAATCATCTAACCTATCTCCCAATACATTTGTTCCCATAATTTATAAGTCATATACATTAACTTTAATGTAATAGTTATAGTTATCTTTATAATGTTCATTTGTTGAAAATATGAAGTTACATGATCCAATCATGCCCACATCATCACAATACATCAACAATCTCATTTACTAGAATTTTATATTCTAGTGATGCCCATATAAGGCATGAAACCATATATATAATTATTATATATGAGTTATTAGCATCAAGAGTTAAGGACTAAACTTCTCCCGATTCTCAACACGGTACTGCGTTTCATGCGTGGGACGTCTCACCGAAGCGAAATCCAAACAAGGAACCCCCCCCCCCCCCCCCGTTACACTACTCCTGGCCGTATCGATCCTCGGGGTTCATTATGCCCTCAATGCAAGATGCATGTAACCCAAATGATTATTATCTAATTTTAATTAATTAATATTCCCAATTCTCATCAGTACACGGCGTTTCATGCGTGGGACGTCTCGCCGAAGCGAAATGCAAACAAGGAACCCCCCCGTTACACTACTCTTGGCACTGTCAATTGTCGGGATAGGTGATATATATATATATATATATATATATATATATATATATATATATATATATATATAATTATGAGCATTAAGGAGTAAACTTATCCCCAAGTTCCAACATTACACTGCGGTTCGTGCGTGGGACGTCTCGCCGAGGCGAAATCCAAACAAGCAACCCCCCCGATACACTAATCCTGGGAATGTAGGTCGTTGAGGTCTATTATACCCTTGATACCCAAGTACAAACACAAGCAATAATAACCATCCAACCGAGCTATAACTCGAAGGACGCAGGCTCACATGCTATCATCTTCCAGCAGCCCATAAACGTAGCAAATTGGGGCCACCTGGTGAGGTTCAACGACACCCACCTTGTGATCTACTCACGCACACAACATCCCGGGAAGCGGTCATAGCTCCTAACCGGCAAGTGAGAGCATCAGATACCCACGACCTCTCACCCCCAAAATAAATAATGTATATATATATATATATATATATGTCATTTGCTGACCACTATGGACGACTATGACCTGGGGAATATCCACATCCTGCTTTTCTAGTCAGAATGCTCACCCTCTACGCACGAAACTTCTCAATGATAGCAAGGAGGGGGTATGCTTAACATGTATATACACCATCATATAAGGTATACATACATCCCACATAATAAAGATATACCATTATATAAGGTATACCTGCACATCATTTCCATATTCATTATACGCCCTTAGGCGAAATAGATTAATATCATTATTTAGTATATCCCTCTCTTGATACACTAACCGTAAACTCTCGCACAATAACCCCACTTAGTATATGCTATACTAATACTCACTTTAAGCTCACATGATGCTTCTAATAATGAATTGTCTCAAAATTCAATTCAAGTTAAGGATATTCTTGATCCTAATAAACCTCAATTTGCATACACGGTTCTCCATCCATAATATGGTTCAATTTATTTTATGAACCTTTAAAGTTATCCCATTTGGGATTGGATCCTAAGATCCGGTATCTCTAAGTTATTCTCATTCTCAGATCGTGAAATTGTTATCATCACCAAATAAAATCCCAAATAAAAGTGGATTTCCCCACTTAAAAAAAAATACCAAAATCTCCGATCGGTATTCCTCAAATACTAACCTCGATACTTAGAGGATTTTCCACCGAATTGATATACTCTTTTAGATTCTCATTTCTCCAAAATCAATCACTAAAACTCCCCGACATTTTCATTTAGTCATTTATTTATCAATTTGCCTCATATATCATCTTATGATTCTAAGGTCTATAATCCCCTTATATAATCACTTAATCCTTTATGATACTCTGATTATGGAAGTCCATTCATACAAACCCAAAGAAGAAGGGGATAATTTAAATTCTCAAACTTGAACCCAAAACAGGGGACCGGTCGATCGGTGCCCAAAACGCGGTCGACCGCGTTTCTTAATTTTGCCTATAATCGAAGACAGTGTGCCTAATTCTGGAGGCGCGGTCGACCAGCCCTCTGTACGCAGTCGACCGGCCCTACCAGGTATTACGGCCAAACTCCATTTTTACACAACTCCAACTTCTCAAAAACCCCCCAATAATTACATTTAACCACAAATCTTTAACCCAACCATATTCATAACATTAATATTCATCCTAGAATGCATTGAAACTAATTTCTATCATTAAATCTAAGATCTACATAGCATTAATTACATTTAATATTCATCCTAGATACACATCTTTAAATGATAATACACACTTTAAATGACCCGGTAACTTTAATTCGAGTCAAACGGTCCTAAATTATTTCGAAACCTAAATAGACCCCAAGTACATTCATTTCGACTTTCTTGGCCCTTCCGAAAATAATGGTACCCTCAGAATTGTCATTCGACACACTTTCTAACGACTCCAAATTTTGACCTCGATTGCCAATTTTATTATTTCACCAATAGAATATTATTTATTTCTCCCAAAATAAATAAATCATTGTCTCCAAAACCTCGAGTTGTTACAATTCGTTAGTCTCATAATCAAGTACTCAAGCCCCATTTCTTTACATTTATGTTTCAAATAATTTTTAAAGTTTTTCCAAGATGGTAGAAATTTATCAATCATTACAACCACATGAAACGACTCACTCAATTCCACTTTTTTAGAATTTTTTTATGATAAATCAATTGGAGCTCTTGCATTTTATTAATGACAATCTTTGAATCAATCATTTTAAAATTCAATATCTACCGACAACGAATCTCTTCATTCTGGCATCTTCTATTTTGTATTATTTGTCCAAAGACTCCCATACCCCTTTAGAGCGTTATACACATTATATAATTTATTTTCCAGATTATTGAAGATATAATTTTGGCATAGAAAATAACATGTTTCCATACATCCACTGCAACAATTACTTGCTTATCAGTTTCACCTTCTTTTAACTTTTCGGGTATTTTACCATGTCCAACATTAGTTGGTACAACCGCAATGGGAAATGAAAAAGAAGATGACATTTCTATTTTAAACAGAAATAAATAAGTATTTTAATAAGATATATGAGTGTATAATTGTAATAATATAATGAGACACATTTTATTAAATAACAACTTGTTGATAATTCACAGAAAATAGTACTAAACTATTTTTTGAATAATAGAAATAACATGCAGTGTATATAAATAAATTTAATAAATATGAAACTACTAGATTATATTTTTTGATTGTACATAATAGTTTTCTTTCACAAAAAACATGCGCATAATGAGAAAACAATATTTTTTTGTAACACAGGAAATTAATTTTGTGACACAAAGGTTATTCATAATCATCATCATCATCATCGTCCTTTGCCTTTATCCCATCATACGGGGTCGGCCACATGGATTCTCCCTTTCCATTCTAATCTATTATTATTATTATTATTATTATTATTATTATTATTATTATTATTATTATTATTATTATTATTATTATTGAGAAATGCCACTGTGTGGTAATTGATTAAATTTATTCGCAAGTTTCCAATTCGGCACACTTATTTAATTAAAGTCTATTTTTAAACCAAATTAATCCAGCCCCTAAACATGCATCTAAAAGTGCGTGTGTCAACCCATAAATAAATAAAGCATTTGACACAAATATTCAGGAAAAATCCCCCAAATGGGTAAAACCTTTTATTTCACTATAATTTTGTAAGAAAACGTCTTACACGGATTACAATGAAATAGGGTGACATACGAAATACCCAAAGGTTTCGGTTCCGATGTCTCAGCTAGAAATTCCCTTTCCAGGAGGGAAGCAGTGAAGAAGAAGACGGCTCCTCCACAAGTTATGGCTGGAATTTTCCCTTTCCAGGAGGGCAGCAATGAAGAAGAAAAATGGCTTCTCTACAGGAGTGAACCTTATAAGGACTCCCTCCACAATATCATACAACTGTCGGTTATAGAGCTCTCCCCATAAAGTATAAACAAGAGCAAAGTATGTTCTTGAAAATCAAAACAATTCACTAAGGCATATGGGAGTTTTGTGAATTGAAAACAAAAGGGATTAAAACCCTAAAGGAAGAAGCCAAAAAGGATGTTGCTTTCGCAGTTTTTCTGTTCGTCAAAACGCTGTGACTTCTTAATGAAAACAGAACCAAATAATGATATTTTATAGAAAATCGCGCCGCCTCGAAAACAGAGCTCGTTCGTACGAGATCAGCAAGTCGCTCGAACGATGGACGAAAGTCATTCGAACGAGATCTAACGACATGCTATGTCATTTGAACGATAATTTCAGGTCATTCGAATGACCTATCAAGCGAGATTCAAGGCGTGCCTGTAGAAAATTTCTATACGAGCGCGTGGCCGCCAGTTTCGTATCATTCTGATTTTTTATGAATTAGTTATGATTTTTCTACGGAAAGGTGTTCGAAAATAAAATCTTTAGAAAAATATTTTGTAAAAATATCCCAAAAACTCTAAGTGAAAAGTTAAGGTATTTAAAACATAACCTTACCAAAGTAAACTTCGCGGAGTCTTGAATGATGATGAACTTGAGTAATTCGGATCCGTCTTTGATGTAGATGTCTCTTGAATGCTCTTCGACGGTGTAGCGGTATATGACATAATAAATTGATAACGGACCTATGAAAATATGTCCTTACAAATCTCCCCCTATGTCTATGCCTTTACATACATAAAAAATCCGAATTCATAAAAACCAAATTGCCTATACAAATCTACCCTCCCATGAATAAATTTGCAAGACTTCAAAACTGTTCTTCAATCATCTTCGTCAAATCTCAAAGCTTTTCTCATCAGGGTGTGCAACATATCAATCTTCAACTTTGTACCTACACACATGAGATAAAGCAACAACCTTCGTGATGCATCGAATTTGAAATGATATAAGAATAAAGCATTAATAATCAAATCTCCACCATAATGCAAAACTCCCCCATAACTGATAATTCTTTCTCCCCCATTTTATAATGTTCCCAAATAGACAGATAAGAAGAAAAAAATCAAAACATGGAGTGTCACGATAAAATGCACAGCAAACAAAGATCAAGCTACGTGCATGCAAAGGTATGTCTCTAAAAATTTCACAAACTATTTTTGGATTTTTCAATTTTTTTTTTCATACAGAAACAGGATACAAAAAAAAAGCACACCATGGATTTAAACTCAAACAACCAAGTCATGGAAATGGAATGTATGGGTGTGAGCACATTCGATAGGTAAATAAACTCAATCAATCATATGTGCACGATGCATACGTGTACCCCTAACGAATGAACATCAAAAGAATCCTTAGGTGTAAAAATTAGTTGAATTTAAATGACATCATCTTATACAAATCAACAAATCAAAGTCAAATGATTTCCACACCAATAACGTCCAAAACTATTTAGCACTTTTTTAAGATTTTCGAGGAAGTGCAAACCCGTTTAAAATTTCCAACCAAGCACCCTCATATATATTTTCTTTTAGAGGAAATCTAAATTCTCAAACTTTGGAGATTTGGTGCAAAAACCTAAATGGCCCATAATTTGGCATGAATTTCTTTTTATTGCCTTTAAATTTTTTTGGGCTCTTTTAAACCTCTTTGGACCCCGGATAATAAAATTCCTCCATTTTTTAGGTTTAATTTAACGGTGGCTTAGTATTCGCAAAGGTAAAATGAACCTTTCGCAGCCCTTCCCCGTTTTTAAACAAAGCACACAAACTCACAAAATGATTTTTATATGCACAATTTCCTTATCAAAATTTATCGCGCTTGGTTCGTTTTAAGGACAAGATTGAAGGGAAAACACCCAACCAACATGTGATAAGACAAGCACAATAATCAAACAAATCAGTGCATGTGTGCAATAAAGGAAACATGAGTCAAACATGTAGGAAGTAACACTTAATTACATCTTAATGACTCCAAACATTATAAAGCACAAGGATGAATTGACCTATTGTCTCAAAACATTATCAAATAGTCACATGAAAATAATGAAATGATGGTGTGACTCGGTCATCCTAAGTGATCATCCATAAATGGTGTAAACAAAATACAAAAAAAAATTTGGATTTTTTAAAAATTTTATCAAAATAAATCTTTTTTGTATTTTTCAAAATATTTCAAAAACAAAAATCTATACAAAAAGTACATGTCATTACACTAGCAAACATATATATCATGAAACCACAACTAGTGTATGACAAACATGCAAACACAATCATCTATATGATATGGCAAGATAAAAATCGTGTGCAAGCAAACGGGAATCAACTATTCTAAAATCTAGTGTATCAAAAAGTGATTTTCTAACCCAAACGGATGTAACATGTCGACACGGGATTTTGGGAATCAACAAAATACTAGACTTCAAATTCCTAGGACCTCTTCCAAGATCAAAACAAAATCTCCTAAGGTGACCTTTCCTACCACAATATGAACATGTGTAAACGGGTGGAACGACACCTAAAGTGTGATCTTTTCTAACATCCTTGGAATTAGTTGACCCTATTAAACAAATAATGGTATTGGCTTTAGCATTAGAAGCATGAGAACACGATGAGCCATTACCATCACTATCAAACCTACTTGAGTCTGTGAAATCATTTTTTACCTTCAAAATTTTTGACTCAAGCAAAGAATAATACTCTTCCAAATTAAGGGACGCCTTTTTCAAGTTTTCAATAATTCCAAAAAGCGTATCTCTCTCCCTCAATTAAAGCAAACTTTTTACTAAGAGTCTTTTCACGTGCCACAAACTCATTGACTAAAATATTTTTATCCTCTTTGGCATAAACACAAACCATCGAATTTTAAGGTCCTCCAATTCTTTCTCTAAAAATAGGACCCTATCATCACTCTCCTTCTTGGACAATTTTAAAGAAGTAAAGTCATGGTCCAAAGAAACAAATTTTTCACGATAAAAATCTAGTTGATTTTGAACCGTTTGCAAAATATCCATCGCGGATTTAAAACGAGAATTTTCTTTTTCCAAAACTTTAATTCTTTTTGCAAACGTCAAATTCAAACGATTTATATCATCAAAACTTTGACTCAAGTCATCAAAGGAGAGCAGCCGATTAGATAAATGCTCCATCGAAAAAATTAAGATTTTCAAAAAACTGATTTTTCAAAAAAAATTAATATCACACAAATTTTGCGGAAAATAGGAATACGCAATAAACTAGCCTAACCCGCTCTGATACCAATTTGAGAAGTGAGGCTGTGTGATAATTGATTAAATTTATTCGCAAGTTTCCAATTCGTCACACTTATTTAATTAGAGTCTATTTTTAAACCAAATTAATCCAGCTCCTAAACATGCATCTAAAAGTGCGTGTGTCAACCCATAAATAAATAAAGCATGTGACACAATTATTCAGGAAAAATACCCCAAAGGGGTAAAACCTTTTATTTCACTATAATTTTGTAAGCAAACAGCTTACACGGATTACAATGAAATAGGGTGACATACGAAATACCCGCAGGTTTCGGTTCCGATGTCTCGGCTAGAACTTTCCCTTTCCCGAAGGGCAACAGTGAAGAAGAAGACGACTCCTCCACAAGTTACGACTGGAATTTTCCCTTTCCAGGAGGGCAGTAATGAAGAAGAAAAATGGCTTCTCCACAAGAGTGAACTTTATAAGGACTCCCTCCACAATAGCATACAACTGTCGGTTGTAGAGCTCTCCCCACAAAGTATAAACAAGAGCAAAGTATGTTCTCGAAAACCAAAACAGTTCAATAAGGCATATGAGAGTTTTGTGAATTGAAAACAAAAAGGATTAAAATCCTAAAGGAATAAGCCAAAAAGGATTCTTCTTTCGTAATTTTTCTGTTCGTCAAAACGCTGTGACTTCTTAATGAAAACATAACCAAATAATGAGATTTTATAGAAAATCGTGATACCTCGAAAATAGAGCTCGTTCGAACGAGATCAGGAAGTCGCTCGAACGAAGGACAAAAGTCGTTCGAACGAGATCTAACGACATATTATGTCATTTGAACGACAATTTCATGTCGTTCGAACGACCTATCAAGCAAGATTCCATACGATCCTGTAGAAAATTTCGATAAGAACTTGTGGCCGCCAGTTTCGTATCATTCTGATTTTTTTATGAATTAGTTATGATTTTTCTACGGAAAGGTGTCCGATAATAAAATCTTTAGAAAAATATTTTGTAAAAATATCCCAAAATCTCTAAGTGAAAAGTTAAGGTATTTAAAACATAACCTTACCAAAGTAAACTTCACGGAGTCTTGAATGATGAAGAACTTGAGTAATTCAGATTCGTCTTTGATGTAAATGTCTCTTGAATGCTATTCGACGGTGTAGCGGTATATGACATAATAAATTGATAACGGACCTATGAAAATATGTCCTTACAATTATTATTATTATTCAAGTTTAATTCCTTAAGGTCTCTCCTAATTATTATGAAAATATTTATGTAATTAATTAATGAAAAAAATCATTCTAGAAATTTACAATAGAAAAAAAAAATCGTCTTAAGATTGTTATCCAAAATGATCATCTAATTATATTACATAAATCATAAACATTGAGTAATGCACAAAAAATAATCTGACATTAACATATAAATTCATAGTGAGAATAAATATAGAATATATAATTGAGCCAAGTGTTGGACGCTCTGTCCTTAAGATGAAATTTTCCCCGCACTGGTACTCGACGAAGTCAGCAGCAATCGTCTCCTTGGATACAACAATTTCCCTTGCAATAGTAGCGTTCCAAATTGCAAGTCTCTTCTGACCAACAGTACAGAACTCTCAAATATATGTGGACTGAATGGACTGACCAGAAGACATGTTTTATATCTGTCTAAATATGTAATTAAGAACTGACCCAAGCCAATTATTTATACTAAATAAGTGGCAGTTAAAAAACGTTTGAAAAAATTTCAACAGTGACTATTGGCATAAAGCTTAATTTTAACAGTCAAGAATTAAAAGTAAACAAAAAGGGATAAAAAATGGGCCAAAATTAATAAAATTAACTTAAAAATAAAAATAATAAAATTCCCATTAAAATTTATACTTTGGCAGAGCCGAGTTGAACCGGGTTGAGCTGGGACGATAGTGGCGCACGTATGGGGGCTTGGAAGTCAACCCAAGCCCATGTAAGTCATTCCTCATTCAAAGAGTTGGGATACTCCAAGGGCACGAATCCTTTAAGCCAAAATGACTTATATTACACTACACCCATTTTTCACATTATTTATATGCGGGATAATAGCTTTAACATAACACTTCAACCAAGTTCCATATTCCAAGTGAGTACTTTGAGATACAATTTCTCATTCATTAATGTGTGGTTTTACGCATGTGAGGATACCACGTTATACTCCTCGTGGACGAGAATGCTTTACCACTTCGAACCGTCTAAAAAACATGTGGGTCCGATATTAAATTGATCCTAAAGTTGGCCAAAATTTGATTTTGTCAACTCAATTAAATACTATAAAATACCATAAATTCTAATAGTTTGGGGGTACATTTTTAGTGGTTCTTCTTAACACAACATAGGTCGTCGGAGCCTGGAGGTGCAAATTAGGGGTTTGGTGTCAGAAGTGGGGTATTGATGGCAGTGCTAGTATTGTGGTCGTGTGGTGGTGATAAAAAAGTTAGTGTTGGCAATGTGGTGTTAATCACTACAAGAAAAAGGACATTTAGCGACTAATTGGTTTTGCGACGTATTTTATTTCTCGTTATAAATGTGTTTTTACGAGGAATTATTAACTTCGTTGCAATAGTTATGATAAAGAATTTAATCATTTACGATGAATTAAATAAATCGCAAAAAGAGTACCTATTGTGAGGAAATTGTAAATTCATTGGAAAATATTTTGTACCAAAAATTATCGTCTACTTTCCCACATTTTATTTGACTTATTACGATGAATTGGATTTTTTCTCGTAAAAAGAACAAAAATTTAATTATTTCATCGCAAAAGATCCATATGAGTTTTAAAAAATTAATTAAGTAATTAACCCTATTAACCCCACTCACCTCACGTCTCTCCCCTTCCAATCCCCTCACGTCTCTCTTCCCCTGTTCCCATCCTCACCCGCCTTTCCATCTCTCTAGCCCCTCTCTCCATCTTTGTTGACCCTCTCACCCGCCTCTCTCCATCTCTCGCCAGTTTCTCCATCTCTCAAACGGATTCTTCAGGTTTTTCATCTTTTCCATATATATATATATAGGGGATATGGGCCATATATGTAAAGGGGATATACCATATATATACAGGGGATATATATACAAGGGATATGGCCCATATATATACAAGAGATATAAACAGGGGATATATATATATGGCCCATATATATAGAAGAGATATATACAGGGGATATATATATATATGTATATATATTACTGATTATATATATACAGTATATAAATAGTATTATATATTACTGATTATATATATACAGTAATATATATATAATTGTATATATATACTGTATATATATAATCAGTAATATATATATATATATTGTTGTTTATATATATATATATATATATATATATATATATATATATATATATATATATATATATATATATATAACATTTACTATTAAGAAAAATGACTAACAAAAATGGTCGTATGCATGTCTGGACTTCAAATTTGATGAACTAATTGAAAAATGAAAAAACTATAATTAACATGAATAATAATAAAAAATGCAATTCATATTGAATAAAAAATATCTAAATAAACAACAAAATATTGGCATTTGTTAGAGCATTAAAAAAATTCCCAAGAATCCCAATGAATGATGGGATTCATGTAAAGGCATTAAAACAATTGTTCATATATCTTGTAAGTATGATACTAACATGTCTTTTGCTTAGGTGAATCGAAGGTTTTAATAGGAAGAAAGAAAATACGTTCCGCATCGGTACGTTTTTTAATTCCATGATTTAGTGATTCTATTTAAAGTTTATGAATAACATGTCATGATACTTGTTTATTTAGTGAATAAAAATTTGTGTTTGATATAAACAGGAAGTTGAATATGAGTAATAGTTGGATGTTCTTGCCCGATAGGTTATCAAAAGAGTACAAGGACGGTGTTAAGTCGTTTATTGAGGTTAAAAAAAATAGTTTAGATGGAAATAATACTTCCAGATGTCCATGTCGAGATTGTCAGGAAATATATATTCATGATTTATTTACCGTTGAAAAACATTTGTTGGTATGTGGCATCTCCTACAGTTTTGCAGTTCGTCATAATTTGAATGCATAAGCATCAGAAAGTTTGGAAAATGAAGAGGAATCAGATGATTTGTTTGGAATGTTAAATGATGCATTTGACCCAAACATCTTCCCAGAGCAAGCTGAAAATGAGCATGGCTCGAGCAATGTAGAAAGGGATACTTCTCGATTTAAAGACTTACTTGGTGACGTTGAAGAAGAGCTTTATCCAGGTCATAAGAATTTCACTTCATTCCAATTCCTTGTAAAGTTGATGCGTGTGAAAGTTCTTAATGGATGGAGTAATAAATCATTTGATATGTTGGTTCAATTTTTAAAAGATTCATTTCTCGAGGCAAGTATTCCGACCTCTCATTATAATGCGAAGAATAGATTGCGGGATTTGGCATTAGGTTATGAAAAAATTGATGCATGCAAATACGATTGTGCATTATTCTGGAAGGAGCATCAAAATGCTGATAAATGTCCAGTATGCGATGAACCGAGATTCAAGTATAATGATAAGAAGGGGAAAAATGTACCTCATAAGATATTACGTTATTTTCTACTAAAACCGAGGTTGCACAGGTTGTTTATGTCAAGACATACCGTTGTTGACATGAGGTGGCACAAGGAGAAACGCGTCGATAATGAGGGTGTCTTGAGGCATCCCGCTGACGTCTTGGCACGAAAAGATTTTGATCAGCAATACCCTTGGTTTGCACAAGACCCTCATAATGTTAGGTTGGGTCTTGCCTCAGACGGTTTTAATCCATTTGGAAATATGAGCAACTCATATAGCATGTGGTCTATAATACTTGTTGAATACAATATGCAATTATGGAAGTGTATGAAGTAACTATTTTTTATGATGACATTGTTGATTCCTGGCCCTCACGCACCCGAAAAAGACATGGATGTCTACTTAATACCTCTTATTAATGAGTTGAAAGAGTTATGGAATGTTGGTGTGGAAACTTGGGATGCGTACAGTAAAACATATTTTCGTTTGCATGCATCTGTATTGTGGACTATAAATGATTTCCCCTCGTATGGTACATTATCTAGTTAGAGCACAAAAGGATACAAAGCATGCCCAGTATGTAACGAGGATACGTCTTCACAACGTATAAGAAATAAGATATGTTATATGGGTCATCGACGATATTTACCTCAAAATCATTCGTGTAGAAAAAGTAGACTATATAATGGGAAGCAAGAAATGGGAGTTACGCCGAGAAATTTTTCTGGGGATGACATCTTAGATAAATTGAGTCGGGTGAAAATATTAAAACCTGGTAAAAATTCAAACAATAAGGATAGGAAGAGAAAGCGTACCCCTGAGGAATTAAATTGGATAAAGAAAAGTATTTTCTTTGAGTTGGAGTACTAGGCAAAGTTGAAGTTACGACATAATCTTGATGTCATGCATATTGAAAAGAATATATATGATAGCGTGCTTGGAACATTGCTGAGTATTGAAGGTAAAAATAAATATACAGATAAAGCTCGACTAGATCTAGCTGACATGAACATAATAAAGGAGTTGCACATGAAAGAGAACAGTAACAAATGGTTGAAGCTGCGTGCATTGTATACATTGTCGTCAGATGAGAAAAAGGAGTTTTGCACATTTTTGAAATCTGTTAAATTTCCCAATGGATATGCAGCCAACATATCAAGAAATGTGAGTATAAAGGACGGTAAAATATCGGGATTGAAAAGTCATTATTGTCATGTTATGTTGCAACGACTTCTTCCTGTTGGAATACGTCAGTACTTGCCCAAAGATATTTGTGCGACTTTGGTTGAGTTATCCAACTTCTTTAAATAATTATGTGCCAAGACGTTGCTTGTAAAGGACCTAGAGAAATTAGAAGAAAAAATTGTTCTTATACTGTGTAAACTCGAAAGGATCTTTCCTCCAGCTTTCTTTGATGGTATGATCCATTTGGTCGTGCATTTACCACGTGAGGATATTCTTGGTGGACCAGTGAATTCCAGATGGATGTTTCCAATTGAGAGGTACTTTGTAATTATATTAGTTTATATTTTTAATTTGAGTGATACTTTCTTTCATTTTATCCACTTGACATTCTTTTATTTTAATAGAAATGTAGGCACGTTAAGGGGTAATGCCAATAATAAGGCTCGACCCGAAGGCTCCATCACAAAGTCATACATTGTTAAAGAATCATTAACATTTTGTTCAATGTACCTTTATGGGATCGAAACCAAATTTAATCAAGAAGATTGTAACAATGATGCATTGTCAGAGCAACACAAAGGCTCATTATCTATTTTCTCTCAGCTTGTTCGACCCTTGGGTGGAAGACAGCTCATAATGTTACCACATGGAGATATAGACAATATTTCTTGGTATATCCTAAACAACTGCACTGAGATAAAATCATATAGAGAGTAAGTATCATGTTATTATATCATAAGCTAATTATATTTTCATTGTTGCTTTCAAAAATAAAAATGCTTGACTTTGAATATGTAGCGAACATATGGCACTATTAGAGATGGAATCTCCGGAAAACTTATATCAAAGGCATACACAACAATTTTCAAAGTGGTTTAAAAGTCGTGTAAGTACATATAGTTTGATAGTTTATTATAATGATGTAATTGATAATTAGTCATTATAGAATTTGATGATTGATAATAACTCTAACTTTTTATCTATAATAGATAAAGAATTTGCATCATAAAGGATCTCCTGAGGCTACGAATGCAATTTATTCATTGGCATGTGGTCCCGATGTTCATGTGATTACATATACTGGGTACATTGTTAATGGGGTACGATTCCATACAAAAGATCGTGATGATCGTCGTACAACTCAAAATAGTGGGATAGTTGTACCAGGGGAGCATAAAGATGAAGTTATCAATTTTTATGGACGGTTATGTAAGGTTATTGAATTAAACTACATAATGGGGTATCACACTATTATATTTCAATGTGAGGGTATGATACTAATCCAAAGAAGAAGAGACTACAAGTGTATAATCACCTTACTTCTATTAATGTAAGTAATACATGGTACGAGAATGATCCTTTTGTGTTAGCAACACAAGTGTCTCAAGTATTTTACTTGGATGATTACAAGTTCGGACCCAATTGGAAAGTAGTACAGAAAGTGCAATACAGACATATTTGGGATGTCCCAAAAGAAGATAATGTAAACGACAATGTTGATAGTACAATTGATGACGCATACCAAGAGGATGATTCTTCTGATATTCAATGTCCTGTTCAAGAGACAAATCTCGACGTAGTACAATTGGTTAGACCAAATGATGGTGCTGATGAGATTATTATGACACCTACTTTGCTTGATAATGATGATATTTTATTTGATGATGACATTGGATATGAAGATGACACATTAGAAGAATATTGCAGTGATGGCCAAGAAAGTCAAGCAAGCACCGATGATGATAGTGATTGATAGAAGACCCATAGTGTTTGTTTTGAAAAAATAATATTATTGATAGCAGTTGTTAGATGTTGGTTGAAATAATAAAATTGATTGTACTCTCTTTCATTTGCATCCATTTTGCATATGCTTTGCTATCTCTGTTTTAGTTTGTTGGTAGTTAATTGAACCACCTGTGTTTAGCAAAGGATAAACTTCCACTTGTTTATTTGCATTTCAAAAGTTTTGAGGTGTTGCGTATGTGGTTTGCTGAATTTATGAAATGTATACACACATATGTGAATAACTTTTTCATGGTCTTATTTGAAATTCAGATTACTAGATGAAATATACACACAAAGTGAACAACTGCTCTAAGTTAACTGTTATGCTCAGCTTTTAATAGTTACATTCTATGAGGAGAATGGAAAAAATATTATTTTTAATATTTATTATTATGTTCAAATATTAGAACTTTGTTGCAGTAAAATGGCATGGCACCTAGTATGGTGAGAGGGCACATTTCTAGGGAAATCAATCACTCTAGGGCACCGTCAACTCATGAAAATGGTATTGCTACCTAATATATTTATTGTGTGTATGTCTTTTTTATTATGTCACTCGTTTTGCGTATGTAATGTATTGTGTTTTTTTCAGTAACCACTGCCCCAAAGAGAGTTCGTGGAATTGCTCGAAACTTGGCTACTGAAAAAATATTTGCTGCAACCCTCCGGGTTTAATCGTAAGGCATTTGTTGCTGAGATTGGTGTTGTAGTGCGGAGCTATGTGCCTCTACAGGCAGACAATTGGTCTGAGATAACTGATGATGAGAAGGATGAATTAGTTAATAGGCTGCTGGTATGTTCCCTCGGTGTTTAATCTTATTTTTACTTTAAACATTAGCTTAATTAGTTTGGGACTAAGGTAGTATATAATTTCAGTTCTAACATTTGAACTTCCAATATTATGAAAATCTTGTGTTTGTTTTCAGCTGTTAAAGCTTTAAAAAAGTAAAAATTCAGCATTCAACATTCACGGTGTGTTTGGGAACCCCAATTCCTTACCTTAAAATTGGAATTCGAAATTTTTAAGTTCAGAATTTAAAATATGAACTAGAAATTTTTTAATTCCAAAGCATGGAATTGGGGTGGCCAAACAAAACATAAGAGTCTCTTGTGGAATGCTTAATGCTGAATGCTGCATTTTTCTTAATGAGATTTCACTCCTCTTTCACCCATAGATGCTGATATAATACAATTTAATAAATAATTGACAATGGTAAAATGGCCATATAAAATCAATTAAGTGTAAACAATCAACATACATTCACACACACTGTTTTCAGCATCCAAAGTTCAGCATTCAGCATTAAACTAACAATCAAACACATCAATTATCGCAAAATCAACGCCAATTCTGCCAAACATATATAATTTCCATCTATTTTACTTCTATTTTATAGTTTTCCTTATTTAATAGTCACAATTTTCCTTTTTAGGATGTCTTATTGATTTTGATTTTGGCATATTATTTTGGTACCTCTCTTAAAGTTGATGGTCCTACGAAATCCTTATCTCGACCTAGTATGGCTAGAATTTGTCTGGCTTTAGATCTTACTAAAACTCCTACGAGGAGAGTTTGGATAGGTATGGGACTAATGGTCAAGCCTCATGCAATATGTCAAATATGAAAACTTACCAAATTACTATTCAAACTGCTCTCGCAGAGGCCATTGCCTTGATTTATGTAAATCTCATTCAGGCTTTAAAGTCTCAGATGTGCACTCTGATAATCCAAATCAAACTGTGGCTGCTACTTTTTTTTTGTCAATTAGTTGTAGGTCTCATTTATTCCAGTCAAATAGTTAGTGGCGAACACTTGTCCAAGTTATTTCTTCCCCATATTTTTGGTGTCGCTTACTATCCCAGCGATAGCCCACAGGGTATACTAGACTTTGCACTAATGGAACTGCAAATATACCACTACTGTAATTATTGAATGGGTGAAGAACATTTGCACACAAATTTTTGGCACGATCATATGATAAGATTTTATTTAAGTGCCTCCTGAATAAAATTTCTCGGTCCCTCGTCATAATCAATGGTGTCAAGCCTCCATTAAGCGAACTTATGTTCAAATTTGATAAGATGAACATAGTAGTCCATGATTCCACTATACCATACTCCGTCATTTTTAGCACCTCAACTTCACCTTCATAATCACTTTTATTGTCCAGGCGCACAAAGGCATCCACCTAAATGAATCAATGCCTTACAATTAGACTTCATCACCATGCTTTCCATTCTTCTTCATCCACTACATTCTTTGGGAGGATTTCTGAGATCTCTACCAATAGTTATATATATAATAACTGTATTTTGAGATGTTGCAATCGGCCGCGTTCAAGATGTCAGACTCTTCGGTGATGTTGCAAAGGACAAACGATGAGCTGAGTCCAAGCTCAATTTCTTTTCCAATATCAGTTGCTGCTCCGGTGATCAATGTTACTTGCCCTCTAGTTTACATTGTCAACAAAAGACATAATAATCTATGCTCAGTCTTCAAAAGATAACAAATAAGAGTATATTAGATAATGGATGATCATAAAATCTGATGCACATGTTGTAGAGGTTTTGTTGTGGAATTGGGTAGTCATGGTGTTGGTAACAGTATCTCTCTCAATCTGAGAACTAAGTTACAATGATCGAATAAATAGGCATTTATCACTTCATCATATATTATGAGGTCACAAGGTTTTGTGACTAGAAATGTACTCAAGTTACCAAAATTTATTGAAAGTTCCCTAGGACTAGAGTAACTTCTTCTAATCCTGGAATGTCCCAGTGAAAGGTGTCACCCTATCGTCAGATACTGCCCAAAGTGGATCAACACTTCCAGATATCAGATGTTCATCATGACTAACCATCAGCACACCTCCTTGAAAGAGAACAAGACCCTGTATTAATGCTTCCATAGCATCCAAATCAAGATGATTTGACGGCTCATCGAGCAGTATAATGTGAGGTTTTTTGAAAGTCATCTTCGCAAATGTAACTCTGCTTTTCTGACCACCAGATAAGGTGTACACTGGATGCAAAGCAACATTCCAGTTACACCAAAAGAACCCAAGTGACCATAAAGATTTTGTTCAGGCACTCCCGAGAAACAACGCATCATATATAGAAGTGAATTTGAGGTTAGATCAGGCCCATTAACATGGTGCTGACTAAATATAGCAATGCGAACCTTAGCTGACCAGAAAACTATCCCTGAGCTTGGTTGAAGCTCCCCTGCAATCATCTTAAGTATGGTTGACTTTTCGATTCCATTTGGACTAACCATTACTATGCGTCTATCAAGATCTATCCTAAAATTCAAATTCTTAAACAGCAAGGGGCCCTGGGATATTCAAAAGATGCATCACTGAAACTTATTATAAGTGTGTCTGACCTGTCATCCGGGGTGGGGAAGTCAAATTTATAGTCGGGATCATTTACAATTCTTTCTGTAATGAAACTAGATGAGCTTATTCTTCCAATAGATATGCCCTTTCAACATCAGAATTGAGAACACATTGGAAGGATGATGTGTCATTACCAATAACTTCTTGTTCGACATGTAATATTTGGTAGTTCTTAGGAATACCATCAATGGCATGCATAGCCATGTACCTGAGGAAAGTTATGTTTGACATGTAATATCTGCTAAATGCATTTGATATTGCACCTCTCTTTGACGGTCATCCTTCCTCTTTCTCCTTTCGAGTTTCAACTTGTCACGCTCAGTAAGCAGAGGGCCATCAGTGACCTCAGGCTTCTTCTTCCTAACTTCCACTTCATCTATTCCATCATATATTCTAAACGTCGTCACAAGAATTCTCACTGTTGGTGCTGATTTAACTAAGCCATGCTTTCCAAATTTCTCACATAGTTTGCTACAAACTGAACGACATTCGGAATGGTCAGAAACGCAACCGGAATCAATGAGGAGGTCTCCAATGGCATCAAAAGCGCTTTCTCCTTCATCGTCAAAATTGAAGTCTTCATTTGCTATGACATTAACGATGTACTCGATGATTGGTTCATCGATGTCTACAACTCTTCGACCGAGTACTTCATGTACAACAAAGCTGGCTACTGAACTCATCTTCGATTCTCCTTCACCACTTTAATCGCCAACATGTACCCCTACACCTGTAGTATTGTTGGATTGGCTTCAACTCCTTTAACCTCCACTCTTCTTCTATATTCTATATGGTATATGCTAAATGTACTAGAAATAACTTTAATACAGTCACTAACCCTATGGAGAAATTAGGAGGCAATCCTATAGACACCATAGCTGCTGCTGCTGATATAATTAATTCTATAACCTGCATAGTTATTCTAAGATAATTTTGAATCAAAAAGTGAAGGAAAATATAATGGAATAACAAAATTTAATCTATTAGCATCAAAGTGTTCCAGATTTTGGTTGATATTTTTGTTATGATGCAAATATTGTTGTTTTATGTACTGAAGGGAGTTTAGTGCGAATTGAACTTCCCAATTAGGATTAATATTGAGCTTTTTGTAGTGTGAAAACCTTCATTTCATCTATGTGCGGTGAATCAGGATGGATCTCATTTTTTCATTTATCTCAAGCTGTGTGTCCATGTTAACATATTTGTGTATACCAATTTTGCAGACAAAATTTGATATAAACATGTCAAACCGGGCTGTTTCGAGATATTTATTCAATAGAATGTCCTCTCGATATAGCGATCATCGCTACCATCTTAAGAAGCATTTCAAGAAATTCAGTTTGGAAGAGGTTCGGGATCACCCACATCAAAAGGTTTCGTGAAAAGAAGATCGGAATTTTCTATGCACACTTTGGAGCAGTCCAAAATTTATGGTATATGACAAATATATTTTATTTAGTTTTGTTTCCATTTTTATTCCATTAAAAGTGTCTTAAAAAGACATATGTTGTACTATTTCAGACTCGTTCACACAAATGTGTTGAAAGTCACAAAAAAGTTTGATTTAATCATCGGGGGTGGATCAAAATCATTTGTGCAACATGCATACGAGGAGGTAATGTGGTAATTAATTTCTCAAACCCTTTGGATCAGTGGTGGGTTCAAAATATAATTTTGTAGTTGTGATTTTATCTTATTCCACAGAGTTTGGTTACAAAATTATCTTCTATAATTTAAAAAAAGTAATTTTACTTATTTTTTTTTCCTTTGTAAGGCCAAAATATTTTAAACTTTGAACTTTTTTTCATGTTAGATGTTAGGTTTTCATATAACACTTGGATAATATTTTTTATATAACTATTACATGGATTTTCTTGCTTATTTTTTATTGCAGGATGATGGTCAGATAAAAGAGACACCAAAGGGGCGTATTGACGTTTTTCATCACACACATTACAACAGTGACAGAGGGTGGATCAACATAGAGGCGAAAATTGCTTATGTAAGTATATTTATTTATTATTTTGTATATTTATGGCTTTAGTTTCCATGGAACATTTTTAGCACCATCTTTTTTTTTCTTTTCTTATAACATTGGGTACTATTAGTTATTAGACTTATATATTGTTAACATTTAGCTTAAGCTTTGAAAATATATAGAAAGATTCCTAAAATGAGTTTTCTTATAAACATACCTAAATTGACAAATATATTGACTGTTGGTAAATTAAGACTTTAAAGGATGAGGAAGTGGGTAAAAAATTTGTTTGAAAAATACTAAGTTTAAGTGCAAATTCCTTTTCTCATCTTGCCATAATAGTTTTGGATCAACGTGCTAAAAGTCTACTAAACTTAATATTGTGAGATTTTTATCCATCTTTATTAAAATCTGTTAAACATTTTAACTTTCAAATGCAAGTGTATATCGTTTTACCAAATGTAAATTTATTAGTCTACTATTACTTTATTCTTTCATTATAATAATTTTTTCCTTTTGTAGAATACAATGGTCGAATTGCACCATAGCAATCCATAAATAACAGAGGCACAAGTCTGTGAGCAAGTTCTTGGAAAGAGGCCGGGGTAGGTTATAGGATTTGGTTTTGGCCCCCGGCCCGATACATTTGGATCACGGTACAGGGAAGATAATAATGCGGAGAATGAGGCTCTAAAATCTGAAGTATCTCGTTTGAATGACATTGTGGAGAGTCAGGGTGCAATGATTCAGAAGTTTATGACTTTTCAGGCATGGGTTGAGGCTCATATTGGCCCAATGGATGGATCTTCTTAGATTATGAATTTTTTTCCTTAAAGAACCTCTTTTAGTTTTTGTTAGTTTACTTTTGTGTTATCAAGTAGACCAAGATTTTACTTTAATTAGAGTTGAATATTTTATTTCTCTTTTAATATGCTCTCATTTACTAACATGATTTGGCATAGAGATGAATTGATTGTTATTGTTATTTTATGATAAATCCATTAACTACTTTTATGTATTAAATTAATTTTAACATATACATAACCTTCCACGTTGAAGTAATCATAGTTTAAATTTAATTTTTTTCGTTTACGGCGACGTAATTTGAATACAATTTATGAATAAAATGTACTTTTAGCGACTGATAAGTTCGTCCTAGTGTGCGATGAACCATATTCATCGTTATCTCATAAAAAAAACCAGCTTTAACGATGAATAAATTACAAATAGCGACGAATATATTTGTCGAAAAATGTCAAATTAGGTGAATGCAATGATTTAGTGACGATTTTCATATATTTATAACGATGAATTGACACGCCGCAAAATATTATTTGCGACGAATGAATTCGTCATAACAAACCAGTATTATGTGATAAATCCTCTTCATCGCAAAAAATATTGTGCGATGAATCATATTCATCGCTATCTCATCTAAAGAACCAGCTTTAGCAATGAATAAATTATAAATAGCGACAAATATATTTGTCGAAAAAGGTCAAATTAAGTGATTGAAATTATTTAGAGACGATTTCCACATATTTATAACGATGAATTGACACGTCGCAAAATATCATTTGCGACGCAGCTACATTTCATCGTAATAGAACTGTAGCGACCAGCTTTTTGCGACGAAAATTACGAATAATGTAGTGCGTCGCGAAAAGACATTTGCGATGAACTAAAAGCAAAGGCGACGCATTTAATATGTCGCAAAACACTATCTTCCTTATAGTGAATGGTGGCGATGGTGGTGGTTTTGTGCCCGTGGTGGGTGGGATTGTAACATGAATTTTTATTTTTATTCAGTAATGAGATAGGGAATTTTTTTTAATTGTATGAATATTATTTATTTTAAATTATTTAAAGCCACATGTCACTTAATCATCAGACAACTTAATGAACATTGCCACATATGATACACAATCAACTTGTCGGTTAAGTTTCCTCACGAATGTCGGATGGAGGGTTAACATTTGTAAAAATTAACAACCTTTTAAGTTTACAACTTTTGAAAGAATGAATTTGAGCTTAGACTCACCTCAAACCTTAGAGTTAATTTTTTCCCCTATTGCTTTTTATGTAACTGTATGCAAAATCCACTATTTTTTACGAGATGCGCATTGCAAGAAAGTGTTTCCTAACGAAAAACATAAGAATCCGAGTTTCATAACTATGGCCATGCAATCTAATCGACGATTGCGACTGTTCATGGAAAACATTTTGAAAACTAAGAACTTCAGGCGCAAAGTGTCACATGTGGTAAAATTAATGGGTAATTAATTTTTAGACCGTGAACAAGGTTTTATGGCAAGTTTTTTTTTTATGTGCTAATGTTAAAAATATGTTAGACTGAAAACACAAATATAAGATAAATAATGGAGTTTTTGCCCCTAAAGATAGGGGATAAATTTAGGGTGTGTTTTATATAAACCCGGGATAAGTTGTGTTGGGGAGTTTAACTATATATAAAGTAGGAAACTTATGTATGTCATAAGTTTACTTGATGATGTCATCTATATAATTTTTTCTTGCATTACCTGTTTTGCCCTTGAAAATTGTGGATTCCCCCTTTTGATACCCACTAATCTGTTTCCTCTTCTCTTTAAATTCAAATAATAAGGGTACAATGGTATTATACCATTTTGATCTCATTTTCTTACTCTAGCTATCTCCTCTCACTCTCTCCTCTCACTATTCCCACCCCTGACATTCCCTCATCTCTCTTCAACTTCAACACATCTGCCCTACCATGTCCTCATCCTTCCCACGCTGAGCTCCAACGCTGCCACAATAGGTAATCTCTCTCTCTCCCTCTCTCTATCTCTCACACACATACTCACACATTGGGATGCTATCATGCTTTGCACTTATTCAGCTATTCAGTTGCAGATCTAATATTTTTCTTAGAGATCCAATGTTTTTCTTATGTTTTGCAGATTTTGAAACCCCAAATTCATCAAAACAAGAAGCCCTAAGAAGGTATGGGGTCATAATATGTTATTTTGGTAGGACTTTTTATTTTTTCACAATATGTTTCATTGGGTTGATTGAAATATATAACTTTTAGTTGTTGTATCTATTTTTGAGTACTATTATTTTATTCTTCAAGGTGTTGTATCTATCTTTTTATATGGTTTTAGATTTCAATTTTGGGGGGTTATGAGTTATAGTTTTAGATTTCAGATGTATAGGGGTTTCAATTTTTGGGGATTACGAGTTGTGGTTTCTGGAGTTAATAAATGTCAGGTTTTTATTACATTTCTATATCTTTGTTCAGGTAGGAATACTATTTTCTTACTTTAGTTTCATGAAATTACATATTGCACTTGGGATTGTAATTTCGTCTATGAATGGAGTTAACTTGACACCTATGTAAGATAAGTTTTGTGTAACTTCCATGAGCTTTAGTTTGTGTGTATAATATAAATTTAGGGACTGACTCAGTTTGCTTAATTTTTTTGTTTGTCAAAGTGTAACATGTAAGTGTCTTTTAGTTGATTCTTTGTTTGGTAAAGATTCCTATTTGGATACAGGGATAATTATTATGTTTATAATAATTATATGTAATGTTGTTTAGAGTTGAGGTTTCCTTTTATTTATTATAGAGTTGGGGTTGATTTATATGTTCTTGGGGTTTATTTATGATTTATATATTCTTGGGATTCGTAATTTAGGTTTTGTTCATTTTCAGATCTTTTTATGTTTATGTTTATGTTTTGGGATCTATTTTTTTATGTTTTTTTGAAGACCTGATTATGTGGGTATTTGGCTTTCGTGTTTGTGGAACTATTGTAATCCTCTTTTCATAAGTTGGGTTCAAAAATATGGCAAGGGGTAAGTTTCTTATATTTGTTGATTTAATTGATACTTTAAATTGTCTTTGTATGCACAGCTGGACATCCTTATTCTTCCGCGACCAACTTTTGAGCTACCTGTAGCAGATTCATAGAAGATACGGTACCCCTAGTATCTTCATGGTTCGGACCCACTATTTTGACATTACCATCGCATATATTTTTTGTTTGACGCACGGGAGCCTTATTGTAATCACGACCCACTGAAATAAAGTTTTAGTTATTGTCATTGTAGGTTAGTCCCATTGCAAATGCACTATTTTCTATGTCGGTAAATTGAGTAGTCACCTTATCTTTTTTTGTTGGATGTTTTTTCACCAGGTACTGCAACAATCTATAGGTTTTAAAGATACTCTTCCTCATTCTTAACGAGGCAACTTCTATCTCTCCTTTCTTTGTTTCATTTGGGCTTATCCAACTGATCTATATTAGACACAATTTAAAGGCTTGGAATTGATTACCATTTTGAGGATGAAATTAGTGTATTATTGGAAAGGTTCCGATTGCTCAAACATAATGGCAGCCACATTTTTATCGATAAGTCTTGATTTTGTTACTTACTATGTATGCATTTTGGTAACCTTAGAATAAGTTAAAGTTGTCATCCTTTTTGTTTTCAAATTATAAATGATTTTGAAAAGTTTATGGACGAGAATGAGTTATTTAGAGAATGAGTTATTTGGAGGTAACAGTGCTTAATAGCAACAACCAACCAAAAAATAGAAGTGCTTAATGGAAGCGTACATCAGTTGTTTCCAGTAACATTAAACATATCAAACGGAATCATTTATGTTTGAAGGTGTTATGGTGAATGTAACATTGAACATATCAAATCTCTGATAAGCAAGGTTCAAATAAGAAATTAGTTATAATGTGAGGTTATTGTAGCTGCAAATTCAAGGTACAAACATGAATAGTTTCAATATTTTAATATCATTAGTATATGAGTTGGTTTGTTTGTTTTACAAATAATTAAAGTACTTAGTTTCGCAATTGAGGTTTGATCTTCAAATTAATGACAAAATATTTATAACTGTGTCATTTTAATTATTTGTTGATATCTGAACAATTCATTTATTGGGGGATCCTTTTCGTTTGTGGAGAGATGGTGCAATCAAATTTGACAGTTGATATGGGAATCGTTGTTCACTGGTACAAATCTTTACATAGGATTGAGAGGACAGCTGGAGAGATTACATTTTGCAATTTTGGTCACTGTTACTGATGGCGACGATGATGGTATGTATTATGATACTGACACCGAGGATGAATAAGATCACATTCTTAATGCTAAATGCCAAATTGACCTCAATTCATAGTTTGAAAATTGAGCAGACTCAAGGATTGAGCTTGAAAAATGAAAAAATGCTAAATTCTAAAGTCTAAATTGATCTTTGCAACCATAATCTCATGTGTATTTCTTATAAGCTACTTTTTCATTAATCCCCAGCTACAAAATAATTTTAAATTTGTGTAACAATCAACATGATAGGTTGTTTTGACATTATGACATTTAAACGCTGTTTTGTCTAATTTGGTAGGTGTTTTAGTGGAAGAAATCATGATCGGAAAGGCGCAGTTGATGAATGGAAATGGTTGTGGCTTTGGCTTTTGTATTGATCATGTTGGTCATTTTTTCTTCAGTGGAAATTTCAATTCCAGCTGTTTATAAGGAGGGAGACTCCGTCGGTTGGACCACTATTGGTAATGTTGATGATTACACGTCGTGGATTGCTTCTAAGACCTTTGGACTTGGTGATTTTATCCATTTCGAGTACAATTATCAGTTCCAAAATGTGATGTAAGTTACACATGCTGAGTTTAGGTCATGCAATGCGACGACCCCCATCACCACTCACACAACCGGCCCCCATTCTCAGGATCACGCTTCCACAAATGGTGAACGGTTTTCATTTTTTAGGCATCTGATATCCAGTGTTTTAATAATCTAAACACTGTTGGGAGGTTTGTTTATATCTGTTGAAATGCAGTTACTCCTTATAAAACTCATTTTAGAGTGCATTTACTCCTTTTTTCTTAAATCTTTCCTTTTGTTTGTCATCTGCATTATGATCTTACATGGGTAAAGAAACATATCATGTATTTGATTTTTTGATTTGATTAATACATTCATATGTCCTTTGTTAGTCATATGAATAATACAGTTTTTTAGGAGGGCATCTGTTACTAGACATATGACTAATGTCATACAGTCATACACTTTTTATATGTCATACAAACATATGACTAATTTCAGAGAATGAGAGGTTATCAAAAAATATGTCCTTAACTACATCATGATCGGTGACTAATTAGGACTATTCAGTGATGGTACCAGATATCGTTAAATAGTCCCAATTCACGAACTCGTGATTCAGAATGTGAGATGATTGAAGGGCCAACTTATGTATCATTAAATAGTTCCACGGATATCTTCAAATCATTATCAAAGGGCATTCATATAAATATGGTACTTGAAGTGCTTACGCATTAATTAGTTCATACATGATTTTAATTTTTGTTTCATTTATTTGATTGTGGTTTGTTTTGGTTCTTTGAGGTCTATAGATATTGAAGATGTCTTAGAGGCTCCTAGAGTATTGTTAAGCATGTGACATTGTGTATTGTTAAGCATGTGTGCTCTTCGAACTTTCAAGAATGTGGTTTTCTACTTTATGCATAGCATTTTCTATTAGTTTAAATCGGTCATATTTATCCGTCAAGAATGTGATTTTACTCACTGATCTTTTTGGCTAATACTGTTTGCTTTTTAAAACAAACAAACATGAACTCACTGATATTTTTGGTTACAAATTTTTGGGTTAATACTGTTAAAATTTTTGGTTAACATTGTTTGATTTTTAATACGGTTTGGTTAAGCATAGATAGTTTATGCTTAATTATCCATCATAAACTCATCGATCTTCTTGCTAATACTTTTTGCTTTTGAAAAAAATTAATACTGTGCTTTTTTTAACATGCCCACTCTATGCATATATATGAATCAACTCAAACATGTTATTATCTTTATATATTTTTTTATCATCTATTTTTGTTAGTTAGATTACTTAACTTTTTTTTATTCCTGTTGAGGGAAGTGTTATCCTTTTTTGAAAGTAGTATCTTAGGATCTTTCGTTGTATGTTTGTCCATTTTTGAAAGTAGTAGCTTAGGATATTAGTACTAACTCTAATTTTTCTTATTGCGTGCAGATCATTGATAATTCAAAGCTACCATAACTTGGGAGAATCAGGTGTTCACCATCCTGGGAATTTAATAAGATGTCAAGACTGTAATATTTCATAACGTTCTTGAAGATTTAGAGGTCCTACATACGCTTTAATATCAGCTCGATCGACAAAAGCGATATTAATGGCAAAAGTGATATTGGATGTTGTCTAAATGATGACATTTCTTGAGGATTTTAATTTGTCCAGCTAGGTCAGTAGAGCATTCTCAACCCATATAGAATCTGAGGGTTCAAAACCAGACAACTTCCCTCATCCTCCACCATTTCTTGAGTTATTTGGAAATGTTTTTCAACCAGTTTTGGATAACATAGCATCCAATAAGTGCAGAATTTATCATATCATGTTAAGTCCAGACATACTTAGACCAAGAGGCCAATCTAGGGAGGGAAGTCTTCAAAATGGGAGAGCAGACCTGCAATATAATTTCTAAAGCAATGATCATGTATATATACATAGAAGTGGAGGTGGGGACATGACAAAAAATAGTAGAGCAGAGGGACTGTAAGAGAAATGGCAGGCATCACTTTGATGTCATGAATAGAGGGCCTGCATAATAGGAGGGCTTGAAGTCGCCTTTGGATTGCTCAAATGTTTTCGAGGGACTCATCGTACTGATAAAGTGATAAAGTTTCAATTCATTTAGTCTTTATTGCTAGCCTGTGAAAGCAAATTTTTTAATGGTAGTATTGATATCTCATGTAGAAATTTTTTTAATGGTAGTATTGATAAAGTTTGAATTCTATTTGGGACACAAAATGTAAATATGTTTAATGTAAGCTTAGTTTGTTCAAATTTTAGGCATTTTAGTTTGTGTATCAGTTTTAAGTGTTTTTAGAGTTGTAAATTTAGGATTTTAAATTCATGTGGCTTATTTTTGTGTTTATGTTCGCGTTTCAAGTACTACTTTGGTCTTGCTATTAACACTTGCACTTTGAGTGATTTATTGAATATCTTTCTAAATATTTGATATTTTTTTATTTCCTTTGTTGGTGAAGATGTCTATCTTTTATACATTTACGTATGATTCAGTTTGTCCTTTGCAGCAAGTTCTCGGATTGTTTGGGGGTAGAATTCATAACCTAAGAGAGTTTTTTTTTCCTCATAGATAGTGGACTGGATTGGATTGTTTTT
This sequence comes from Sambucus nigra, assembly GCA_949130495.1. Classification (NCBI taxonomy): domain Eukaryota; kingdom Viridiplantae; phylum Streptophyta; class Magnoliopsida; order Dipsacales; family Adoxaceae; genus Sambucus; species Sambucus nigra. The sequence continues at coordinate 425,546,768 of OX422222.1, forward strand.
GAACAATGATCTAATTGGATGATAGTTTAAAGTTGACAAATTTATATGGTAGTTTTTTAAGAATTTGAGCAGTTAGTTAGATTGTAGCGTGCAGATTTTGAGTTAGGTTGTAACGTGCATATTTAAAGTTACTTGGACGTGTGTTGTTTAAATAAAATGTTTTGTCCAACAACCATGAATGCCGCCAAACACTGTTAGGTTTATTGAAAAGTGATGTTTTGGGGGTTCATTTACCATATATTATGTTTTATCGTCATTGTTAGGTAGGACTATTTAAAATTTCCAGTTCTGTGTTTTATTTTGATTGTGCCCAATAATTGTGTTTTGTTCTATTTATCTTCTGAAAAAACATATTTGCTTTTCTATTTATTAAATAACTTGCCATTTTGTACTTGCAAAAGCTCACAATTTCATGTTATTTTCTTTATCGTAGTATTTGTGTTTTGGTAAACTGCAATATACTCTTATTTTGTTGGCATATAGATAAAACGGATACTTATATAACAGAGGGCCCAACTCATGATGAAAATCCAAGCCAACAAATGGATGCATCGGACGGGAAAGCTTCTTTGAGCCCAACACGTGGCATTGATGATGATGAAGATGCAACATATCACAGTGCTCTTTAGCTGGTTGCTTACCCCATATATGCAGAGACTGTTTCTGTGTCTTGAACTCGAGATCAATCATAGCTTTGGCAAGAGCACTTGCCATGGCACCAAGGCACGAGTTTATACTTTTCAAAATTATCAGCGTGCCTTCAGGCACGAGCATACCCTAGTGTGTGTGTGTGTATATATATATATATATATATATATATATATATATATATATATATCACAATAAAATTATATACATACATGAATTAATAATATTTTTTAATACATATGTCCCATATGTATATTTTATATTATTTCATACATTAATATTACATGTATAAAACTATATATAAGTATCATGAATCAATTGATAATATTATTTAACGTCTGGATCTTAGTATATTATATAATTAAATAATATAAATATTTATAATTTTTTATATATGTACATATATATTTTTTATTTATAAGAATTACACACATATTAATGTATTATGTATGCATATCATATATAAGCTATGAATGTATTAAAATATTAAGAATGAATAATTCTGAGTTGAAAAATAAAAAATAGAAGTTATAAAACAACATTTTGCTATTTTCTGAAAAACTTGATTATAACACACAAATATTCTAATTCAGTGTTTAAAAACAGGTTATCTAAATGCAAATTTTTATTAAAATTGTATTTAAACATGAAAAACAAAATTATAGTTGAAAACCAAACAGTCCCTAAAAGACTTAAACACCCCTTCTAAAATCCCTCGATTGTAAGACTCTTAGGTTGCGTTTGTTTTTCGTTTGAATCTGAAATCTGAAGTCTGAAATCTAAATCCCTAAAATATGTTCGTTTTTATGTCTGAATGGACATCTGAATGAATGCATTTTGACTGATTCAGACTTTAGAGGTTCATTTACCTCTTAATCATTCAGAGGTAAAAATAACCGTTAACCTCTTAATCATTTAAAAAAACAAACAACCCCTTAAATTGATTCAATAAAGCAAAGAAACAACAACAAATAGAATTCAAAGTTTAACAGAATTTAACAAACCATTCATCAGATCGTAAGATTCATAAATGGAGAGCCGTCTAACATATATCACATGTTCAAAACATTACAATTAAATTTTTGGGGGTTATATTGCATGATACCCGTAAAACTTCGTTCTCCTACTATTATATAAGATTATAATAAATCTTTTACACACTCGTTTGAGACTCGTATGCTGATTGATGAAGGGTGACCAAGGAAGACCGTGATGAGGGCACTAGGGTGGAAGTTATATTATATAATTATAACCAATACAATTGTTTTAACCAATAGAGATTCCTTACATATCCGAAATTTGGTTTGAATAAGAAAATGCATTAAGCACTTGGGAGAAGGGGACCAAACCTGAGACGATTGACCAAACCTAGGGGTGGCAATATGGGTCAGTGGGTCGTGTTTTGACCCGACACGACCCGACACGACAAGGTTTTTTCGGACACGAACACGACACGACACGAATTCGTGTTTTTTTTAGCTGACACGAACACGACACGAATAAAAAATAACACGGCACGACACGACACGACAACCATAATTTCTTAAATTTTAGGCTTAAAAAACACGATAACACGATAACACGACACGACACGACTCATAATTAAGACACGAACACGACACGACACGACTTCGTGTCAAAAAAACACGATACGAACACGAAATATCGTGTCAATTTCGGGTCAATTTCGTGTCGTTTCGTGTCGTTTCGAAAATTGACACCCCTAACCAAACCTCTTATTTAATTTTTTTTTCTTTTGTTGCTTTACGATACCTCTTCATTTACCAGCTTTTTCAAAGCGTCTTCATCCTCCAGTGCCTTCTTTTTTCTTTGGTTGTGATAAAGTAGAAGATATGTAGCAATTTTGAAGAGAAACGTTGGCTCTTGTTTGAAAATGGATTTTGAGGTTTCAAAAGGTTTCAATTTTATTCCATAACCCCCTTTGCCCTGTGTGTGATAAATGAATTTAAACCCATCAAGGTAGGCATAAATAAAATGGGGGCTGTAAATTAAAAAGTTGGGTTTAAATAAAAACACTCTAAATTTATTGTATACATGTAATTGAAATTTGTTTAATCCTCTCTCTCCTTTAGTAATACTGTTTATGGTAATTTTATCTGGATTTTTAAACTAAGGATTTAATGTGAATTCAATGAAGACCCTATGGAAAAATATGCCACAAAGTTTATCTGAAGTTGCAGTTAAGCAATTTGGTGATGAAAACGAAAAGGTTCAATGAAGACAAATGGACAAAAACGAAGATAAAGACGCTGGTGAGAACCTGTTCGGTGAAAAATCAGCAAGAAAATCGGAACTAAACAAGTTCAGCACTCTGTTATGAAGAAACCCAAGTGGAAAAATCTATTTTTGAAACTTTCTATACGGACTTGAATAGTAAGGATCGTAATTTCACTAGTGAGGATGTTTCAGATTTGAGCAAACAAGAACGAACTTGTATTACAAAAGGATCAACACCAAATGATTGTGATGAAGAAAAAGAAGATGATTCTGAATATTCTTCATCATTGTCAAAATCTCACTTTTTTGAGGAAATCAGTGCCACCCGGGAAGAAAAGAATGAAAAATCTGCGTCAGTGGGTCCATTTGGAGACTTTGGTCCATAACTATTAGAACAACTAATGGTAAGTAATGAAGAGAAGAAGGGAGAATCCAAGCTCGTAAAGTTCGTCCTTCGAGAGTAAGCGATGATAGTGGGGGACTAAGCAGGCTAAATTCCACAGATTCTATCAAAGACGTTATTAAAGTGGAAAATGGTGCTCAAGTGGATCAATAAGATAAAGGGTACGCCAATAATAGTATCAACACCCAAAAAGATGAAAAAGCAGCATTAGTTGAAAAGCCCCAGAACTTGAGAAAGCTAAAAAGTTGATCCTTCTAAAGAGATCCCATTAAGGCATTGGACAAAAGCTAGGAAATTCAACCCACAACTGGTGCAACTATTCCCATTGAGATGCGATTTAGATGCAGAAAAGGTTGACTTAAGGCCTCAAATGATGGATGAGAGGAAAAGCTGAGCAGTGGATGCTTGATTATGAGGTTGAACGTATCGTTACTAAGTTAACTCCGTCTTGAAAGAGAAGAGTGGCAATGCTTCTTGAAGCTTTTGAGGCAGTTGTTCCATTTTCAGAAATTTGAATGGTATGCACATTACTCTGTTTTTACATTTCAAGTTATTTATTTTAATGCAGAGACAATCTGTACTGTTAAAGGAAGGAAATATCAACTGTTAAAAAAAGACCTCAATACCTTGAATCTTGATCTTCGCCCCAAACTCAGGGGAACTCTTATAATTAATCATGATGTTGGCCCCCAGTGTTGAGTTACCACCAAATCCAAAAAATGGATCATTTGGCTTATGGTCCCCGTTTGCTACACCATATATCACTTTGGTTGCCAAAGGGTAATGAATTATCAGTTTCAATTCCATTTTCCTACAGTTTTGTGATAAAAAGGGTCATTTTAAGTTTAGCCACCGTTTACTTAATATTATTGGGGTATATACCAAATAGTCCCTCGAACATTTTTCAATACACGTTTAGTCCAAGCCTTTTTATTTTTCTTTTAAAAGTCCTTCACCATGCCGCTGGTGCGGACCTTTCAAATTGATATCACCTTACATTTGGGCTCCTAAAGTGATATATGATGTAACAAAGCCCCCCTCTCTCTCTCTCACATATTTTGCTACTTTGCGGTTATGAAGCACGAACTCGACACGCAATACGTGCTTCTACGCGATACGTGATTTCTCTAAAAACTAGGATACGACACGTTAGGATACGTATAATATATAATATATATTTAAATATATATAAAAGGAATAAAACAATTTTTTCCCATAAAATACATTATTAGAGTATTTATTAGACCTGTCAAAATACACGATAACCCGTTAACACGACACGACCCGACACGAAATTATAAGTTAATGGGTTTACCCTTATTGGGTTTGGGTCATTAACGGGTTGACACGGTAGACCCGTTAACACTAACGGTTCGGGTTTGGAAATTTACCTGTACCCGTTTTAACCCATTTCTACCCGTTAACACCCGTTAACACTAACGGGTACTATAGGGTCACCCAACCCGTACCCAATAACAATAACCATTAAAACCCATTATTTCTAAATCTTTAAAGACTAACGGGTGCTATAGGGTCACCCAATCTATACCCAATAAAAATTACAATTAAAATCCATTATTTTTAAAGTATTGAAGACTAACGGGTATTATAGGGTCACCCAACCCGTTACCCATTTCGACCCGTTAGGCTTAATGGGTGTTAACGGTTTGGGTCGTGTACCCGTTAATATTAACGGGTCGTGTTTGGGTATTGTTATTAGACCCGTTAGGCTTAACGGGTCGTGTACGGGTTAAGGGTGTTTTCACCCGTTAACCCGTTAACCCGACCCGTACACGACCCAACCCGACCCGTTGACAGGTCTAGTATTTATCATAAGAAAATTAAGAAAATGGACCAAACAAAACAATATTCAAACACACTTTAACATTAAAAATCATAAATAAAACATAATCACCAACACATTAGTTGCATTTAATATTCAAACACACTTTTTTTTGCTGCTTCTTTTATTTTAATTTTTTTTTGTTTCTAATCTTTTTTTTTTTTTTTTTTTGTAGTTGCATAAAACAAAGAGGGAGAAATAGCAAAGAAAAGGGAAAGAAAAACAGCAAATAATGAATAGGAAATAGCAAAAAATAGGGACAAGCGTGTTGGGAGCGTGTCCAACTAAAAAAAAAGAGGACACTATGGGACTCGCGTGTCCCAGCATGTCAGGACGTGTCATAGCGTGTCGTGGATCCGACACGTGTCAAACAAGATTCGTCACCTCCGGGAGAGTGTCGGTGCTTCATAGCTTTGCGATCACTCAAAACTGATATTAAAAATTGAGGGTCAAACTTAAAATATCGGTAACATTTTTGTACTAGATTAGTATAAAGACTGGGCTCTCATTCATCTGTAATTGACAAAATTGTAAGAAATTTTAGTGTTGATTGAAGCTAGTCATCTTTGATAAGTCCATAACAATATTGATAAATTTCTCTACAAGTGTCTCTATCCGTACTACTTGTGGATCTTTTAGAAAATATTTTTAAGGTTATGGATCGATTTGACAAATCTTTTACCAAGTACGTAGCTTAATTGTATCGTATTCATAGTTTCCTTATTCACTAACAAAGAAATAAATAATGTAATAAAATAAAAATTCACCAAAGGGTTACGTTGAGATAACAATATCTATCTTTCTAATAAGATACTCCATAAGTGAGTATCTTTTCCTCTGTGTAAAGTTAGTGGTGGCGAGTCGTTTGTGTTATGTTGTGTTCGGATTGTATCATTTTCGTTCATGTCAAAAACTGAACAACCCTAGCCCAAATTCATCATTATCATCATTCTTGCCTTAATCCCATCATATGAGATCGGCCACATGGATTCTCCTTTTCCATTTCTTATATATTATATGAAATATTATCATTCAAGCTTAATTCCTTAAAATCTCTCATAATACTTTCCTCCCACGATAGCTTAGGGCGACCCCTTTCTCTTTCAATAATCTTCCTCTTGTTATTGGTGCAATGCTGATCAACGCAACATATGTCCATACCATCTAAGTCTACTTTCTATTAATTTATCGGTAATGGGAGCAACTCTTAACTTTTCTCTCATGTACTGATTTTTAATTTTGTCATTTCTAGTGATTTCTTTCATCCATCGGAGCATCCTCATCTCACTAACCTGAAGACTTTGTCCATGTTTTCTCTTTAAAGCCCAACACTCAGCTCCATATAGGGTTGTTTGCCTAACAGCTGTTTTATAAAAAAATTCTTTTATTTTATTAGTTATCCTCTTATCGCATAACACCCCATTTGTTTCTCTCCATTTCATCTAACCAGATGATATTCTACTCATAACATCATCATCAATCTTCCCCTTACTTTGTAACAATGAACCTAAATAACGAAATTTATTAATTTTGTTTATTTCTTTTTCTTCAATCTTTCACATTATGCTATCCGATGGCTCTTTACATCCCATAAATTCTGTTTTATTTCTATTGATTTTTAGTCCCTTAAGTTCTAAGACATTTCTCCAAATATCTACTTTTTATCGCTAATAAATTATGTCAAAAGACGTATCATTACCAGTACGGGGATCTGTTTATTAATTGTGTCATGTTCTGTGGCGTTATCTAAAAAACTAATATCCTCTTCTATTGAGTTTCTCAAAATTTGCATTCATAGTCAAATTTTGAGTTTTGTTTCCTCAGAATTTTGCAAGTTCAAGTTTTGTATATTTCATTTTTGCAGGAGTAAATCTACCGAGCCTTGTTTATTTTGGAGGGATTTTTTTATAGGCAATTTACAATTCGGTCCCTTGATAACAATTTTTAAACATGTAAGGACAATTTACAATTAAGGTTACTTGTTATGCTACTTGTGTGAACTTTTACAAGAAGAAAATTAGTGAATATAAGTGTTTAAAATTTGTTTGTGAATGACCTAAGAGTACTTTCCCCCTTTTTTTATTCAGCGATATAATTTGAGCAACTCATTTACTAAAACGCCTTAAATTGAAAGCTGGTGTTATTTTGCTGAAATCTAAATCTGCCTATGTAGCATAGCAAAATAGCACCAACATTCGGAGTTGCACTTAGCATGGTTCTTTTATTGGAATTTTGCATTTGGGCATAAGTTGCTTTGTGGATTGGGCCAGGCCCAACTGTTTTGAATGCACCAAAATATCAAATAGCAGTGAAAGTTTTCAAGTAAATCCTGGATTTATATTTCCCTCATTCTGTAACAAACATAAAGGGAAAAAAATGTAATACAATAGAAATTCATCAAATGGTCATAGTCAAATAAAAATATCTCTATTTTAAATTTGATACTTAGAAAAGTCAAAGTGAGGATTATAATTCTATTTGATGACTTGAATATGGTCTAAAAGTTGTCAACCATGTGAAGAGAAGCTTCTCTTCGTATTTTGTGTCGAAGTAGGAAGCCAAATTGCAACCAAATTTAAAAGGTTAGCGGGATCAAATAGGTTTAGCATAAAGCCAAAGTAGTCACAGTTTTGTCATGATATATTTGACATATTTTGATATGTTCCAAGAAAGGTGCAACGCTAAATTGACAGTTTGTGTCACAGATGTTAGCCTCTGTCGAATTCAATAGTATATTTTTCGGCACTAAAGTTCGTTATATATTATTTTTTTAGTATAGATCAATAGAAAAACGCTAACTGAAAAGACTATCTTCTCATGACTTAAACCCCTTAAAGACTATAAGTCATTTTATGCCGATACAGTTTTTTGATACGGTGCGACATAGTGACATGTCCCAGCGGTATTAACTCGTGTTCGAGCTCCACACAGCCCCACAACAGTGGAGCCCAGACACGAGTCAATACCGGTACGACACGTTACTGTGTGTCGCACCAACTATGTCAGCTTAGAATTATTCAAAGACTATTTTCTCATGACTTAAAAGCCCCCAAAATTTATATAGCACTAACTAGAACTAGAAAAAAACGAAATCTTGAAGTGCGACCCTGTGGAGGAGATACATCTTGTGTCGCTTGAGTTCCAACGAAAAGATAATAGGATGACACGATAATGGAGAAATTTTAAAATGTGAATTTCACACCAAACGTTAATGTGTGGTTAATGTAGCAAGGTATGTTTTGAAATAATAAAGAGAGTCAAGGGGGTTTGGAAATTCACAGGAAAAATTAAAGCCCGAGGGGAGTTTTTATCAGGGATATGAATGGAATATTCCTAAATTGCTTTTACAAAAGGTATGAAAAGAATCCTCCCTCGCCAATAGGAGACCAAAATCAATAAGGTCTCTTTTTCTAGTCTTCTACAATCTAGATCAAATAACTTTTGCGTACAGCCCACGTTAGGACTAATATTTTCTTCCAGACTTTCCCTTATAATTTGTTACCTATATAAAGACTTGACCTAGAAAAAGCATTCACAATTAAGGGTGCAAGTAATAATGGCTGGTCTACAATACTACTTTTTTCCCACCGATTTCTTTTACCCACGTCCCCAGCAACCCATCAAGGAGAATATCAATAACCAAAACTCTCTTCCGCAACCAACCCTAAAACAAGATCTTTCCAAGGGTTCTGAGAAACAAAAAACCCTAGCTTGCCAAGACGTGTACAAGAATAAGCTTGTCAAATCTCAATATTCACTGCCATCGAGTTTAGTTCCAATCTACAAGAAAAGGTTAGAGGGATACCATGAAGAAGATCGTTGCTTTTTATTTAGTATTGATAAGGCAGATATAGATAGGCAAACCCTAGGACTAGATATATGATATTTTAAGCAATTTATGTACACAACTCTTCATTCCCTATAACGTTTATTGAATTAATGGCTTTTATTACGCACATGTAATGGAAGTTTGTCGAATCCTTTCTCTCATTAAGTATTGTGTTTGTGGTGATTTTAAATGACGTTTGAATAAAGGATTTTCTGTGAATTAACCATAGAAATTATATGTTTGAGCATTATGACTTTGATTGTCTTTTCGCTTATGCCTTTGTTTTTCTTTCTAGGTTTCTTCTCCACAGATAGACGGCTACCTAGGGCTCTGGATTTTCAACTCCGAGATAATTTGTTAGAATTTGGATTAAATTAGGAGTCAATTAAATTTTCATGATTTTAGGTGCTTTCAACATAATGCTAATATGGACACACATATGTTGGTTTTGAGATTGATAAAATTTGTTAAGGTCTGTACAAAAATTGTAAAATGGGATTTTTTATGTATATTAATATAAAATAATGAGCACTCAACATATAAGTAATAATAAATAGATCAGCATGACCCTATATAATCGTCCACTTGACACATGATCTGGATTGCCCCTACCACCAATATAAAATAACTTTATAATACCACATAAATCCATCACATACTCTATAATACCACCAAATGGCATCCAAATATTTAAAGTTCAAATTTCTTATTGTTAACTTTTTCTTATACCATATAAACTTCTTAATAAACCTCAAAAGCTACAAAGATCAACAATACAAAACTCAAATTTTAACCTTCAGGTCATCAAACAGCACAAAATATCAATGGTACACACTAAGAATCCCTTCAACCTAGGGTATATAATATTCACTAGTGTCAAACTTTTAATTTACACATACTTACTAATAAATTTATTCAATGTGACATGTTAATAACTTATAAACCTTTGACAAAAAATAAAACAAAAACACAATCCAGAAGCATTTTAATGGACTCTATGACATGCCATGAATGTTAAAAAAACTATCCTCATAAACTGTATTTTCGGTACCCCGACCCGGAATCAACCCACATATTGCATTATCTATGACCCAAGTTAATTATTTAAAAACAAACGGAATTCGAACTTCATTCGGGGCCTATATACCGAGAATTCGGCCTCGTTTCGAGGCACGAATCCTGAATATATGCATTCCATTCGGTATAAGTACCCCAAATGGGACTTTTTCAGCAAAAATAATATATAGTGGTTTGGTATCCTTCATTTAGGGCTAGATCCATAATATATGATTTCCATTTGGTATAGGTACCCCGAATGAGACTATTTGTAATATATATATATAGTTGTTCGATACCCTCCCGTGGAAATTTATCATCATTTTCAGTATCTTGATGCCGAATCACTATGTTAAGCCATTTTCTACTTGCAAGCTTTTCAAACATTGAAAATAGCTAAAGAAACATATTGGTAAGCATATTACTACCTCAAATTGATTGTTTTCGCTCATTTGGGTAGAGTTTGAGTGACCACAATCGTCGTCATTCTCACGTCCACCTTCCATGGAGTTTAATGGTTGAAATGAGATAAAATGGCAAAAAAATGGATGGCCAATAATATATTATCAACTTAGGAATGATAATCAATGGTAATAAAAGGGTTTAAATGTATTTTGGGGTGCTTTGGGTGATGATTGAGGGGTATCCCGAGTGCGAACGTGAAGATTCAGAAGAGTTTGGGTAGGGTTTGAGAAGGATATGAAATAACGGTGGAGTCCATTTATGTGTTCAAAAAATATATGTATACCATGTGGTGGTATTTAGCAAAGAAGTAATATTTTTATTATGTGGTATTATGGAGTTATTTTTTGAGTGCCTTTACCGGCAACCATCATTTACCTGTATGATTAATGGATGTCGGTTGAATGCTTCATGCATGAAGTTAAGAGTCCTATTCAATGTCTCTAAACGTAAAGGTGTTAAAGGTCTTATCATGATTAGTTTTAAAGGTGAACCTGAACTTGGATTTGTTTGCTCGTGTCTACATGGCAGACACGAAAATACCATAAAAATAATATAGCATGTCATGTTCGTGTTTGATCTTTTTGACACAAAGTCAAGTTTTGGTAAGTTAATGTTAAAATTATAAATTGTGTTAGCTGTTATCGTGTTTTAATTGTATTAATCATGTTTTATTTGAGTTGTCGTGTTAATAAATCATTTTAGTCATTTCGTGACGTGTTTTATACTTGTTTTATTCGTGTTAGATTTAAAAATAAATTGGAAGTCTTGTCGTGTTGTATTCGTGTCCAAAATACTCACGTTGTGTTGTGTCGATCCAAAGCACGACTTCAAAACACGCATTGTCATCTCCTGATTATGGGTATTACACTACACCAGAAACAACAATTTGTCACACCTTGATATTAAAAATCTGACACACTTTAAAACTGTGTCAAATTCTGGCACGGTTTAATGACAATCTGGCACAATTTAAAACTGTGCCAAATTTTGGCACTGTTTAAAAGTGTTCCAAAATTGAGTACACCTAAATAAAATATAAATAACCTAAAAAAATAATGTCCTTCTAATTTTTTCATCTCCCGCCACTAGGCCATCGGAAGTTTTTTCATTTCCCTTATACGTAACTCTTTGTCCACCCAACCCTAAGCAAAATTGGTCCACCTCTCTTCCTCCCTATGTTCTCAAATGACCATTGCCGCGAAAATTGACTGTCGCTGCTCTTCTAACCCACTCGCCATCACTCTTCAAATTTCACTGTTATCACCTTTGTTCAAACTCATCATTGCCCTTCTTCAAACCCAATCGACTCCACATTCAACCTTCCTTCTTGATTAGGGTTGTTGAGTAAGGTTAAGGTACGACGAGTCAACCTACTAGAAGAAATAAAGTCACTAATTTTATTTGGAGAAACAGATAATTTGTAACTGGTAAGATTTCTCATTTTCTTCATAGGGTTTATTAATCTAGTTCAATCCCAACTATACATTAGAACTAAATTGTTGTTTACTTTAATTCTCTTAGGGTTTATTAATCTAGTTCATTCCCGATTTTTGTAGGGTAATCTCTTATTTTCGTTGTAGAAAAATTGTCATTCATAGGGTTTCAGAATTTCGTATGATTTGGTATTTGGTATCGATCCGGATTGCATAGTTTTGTTGAATGTAGGTTGAATTTCAGGTTAATATTCAAGCTGTGTGGAGATGCTGGTGTAGTGTTTCAATCTAGTGCTTAACCAGAATTTATGACAGATTCATTTCGGTTTAATTCCTCCATGATTGAATATCATAGAATGTTCTTGGGGATATCATTGTTTAATTGTTCTTATAACTAATAGATAATTTTTTTATTTGTATTGGAGTTTATGAGAAGGGGAAGATAATGTCGCACAGGGTATATAAATTTTAATTAAAAAATTGTTGCTTAAATGATGTAGTAAAAAATCGAACCTATAAGAATTATTTATCTCTCAAAATCAAGTATTTGGCGACTTATTTTTAGTTTGAGAGGAATACTTTGAGAGTGAATTTTGTTGGATTTATATATGGAGTTCTGGCATTTTTCTAAATGTGAAATTGTGTAAATTTGGTTCCACCGAAAAAAAGATAGTGATGATTACAAAGGGGTTTGAGTGCATGTCATTGGCAATATATATATATCTCAACAGCTAGTCATTTAAGTTTTTGATGTTTGAATGGAATACTTTGAGAGTGAATTTTCTTGGATTTATATATGGAGTTCTAGCATTTTTCTAAATGTGAAATTGTGTAAGCTTATACACAAACAATTAATACAAATTCGTTAACTCATATATGATATTGGGAGCAACTGTGGATTATTATGATATCAAAATATATATATTTTTCGCAATAATAGTGTCAATTACGAAATTTGAGGTTTCATGAAACCTTCAATCAAATAATGGAAATGATTGGCGTTGTTGTATACAACTATATTTGAATCACTTTATTTTTATACATGCTTTAGTTTTAGTTAGTTTGTATTGGTTCTTATCATTTCAGTTTATATCACTTCCATTCAACAATAAAGTAAGTCATTTGTGCATCTTGATTTAATTCTTGAGTAGTTGTGAGATCCTTTGCACCTTTTTTTAATCAATGCATGTTTGAGATTATAGGTGTAACAATTGATTTTACTATACTTTTTGCGATTGATAATTTATTTATATATTCATTTTCCTCTTCTCTTTGCAGGTCATTATACAGGTACCCCTCATAAGTCTCTTCCTTCTGTTTTCAACTATTTTCAGGTTCAATAGTCCAAAATTTAGTTTTGTATATTCTTATTTTTCCACTGCAACATTAATGTATATACATATGCCAAAGGTCTTAGAGTGATCATTTAAGTTTATGGTTTATATTAATTATTTGTGTATAAACTAAAATTTCTCATTATTTGTTAGGTGCACTATGTTTTCTTGGTTTTTCTTTCTTTCATTCACAATTTTCATTAGCTTGGGAACGATTCAAAGTGAGCAAATTCAAAAGAGTAGATGGGACAAATACCTAATGTACTGGAGGTGAGTTTTGTAAATTTTCTTCTAATGCTGCAATGTAACTATGAGTATGTAATATATCATGTAGTGATGACTATCTATTGGAGTTTGATTTAAGTGTAAAAAACTATTTGAAATCAGATGTGGCCTCCCATTTCATTATGCCATTTCATTTTATAGCATTGACAGTATTAGTAGTACTACACTAATGTCACACTAATAAACGAACAACTACGATGGATGTCTGATGTTCCAATTTTACGGTACTTGTAATTTCACTAATTGGACATTGACGCAAACACTAAACATAGCTGAAGAAGAATATGAAAAAAAATATCCTCTCAACCGAAAGATTCCCTATCAACAGAAAATGGTTAGGCATTACAAACATGGGATTCACCGAAATGATTAGGCATTACAAATTTGCGACAAAGATTTCAAGTGGTGCTTCTCCTCTCTCTTTTCATTCCCAAACAAGTTCCCCCTACGAAACAAGAGCATACCCTTGTAGTTTAGTTTTGGACAACTTCATACGTTTGGCCCTAGTGTTTTTGTAGTGGGTACCGAGGTTTGTGACTATGTATGACATCTGAACTTAAGTGAAATTATCCACTATGCATGACATTCTTAAAAGAATCTCACTATGTTCGCTTATAGTTCTTTGTAATTGATGATTTGTCCCATATGAATGCCCTGGTGTTGTTATAGTGGGGCAGTGGGTACCGAGGTTTGTGACTATGTATGACATATATAAACTTAAGTGAAATTCTCCACTATGTATGACATTCTTAAAAAACTCTCATCATGTTTGCTTATAGGTCTTTGTAATTGATTATTAATCCTATATGAATGCCACACAATAACAATTATAGGTAGTAGAACTTCAGCTCACTTTGCAGCTTCATCACCCTTAGAATTGGTTTGAGTTGATTTGAATGTTTGAATTTCGTTATTAAGACCCGATCTTTAATTTTTCAACCGTTATTTCCATTATGATAGTTCTTTTTACGCATAACAAGATTTACACCATTTTTATATACCTACTGAAACACTTTGCTAGCACTTTTAATATGCTTGATTTGATATTAGATTTTTCTCTATTAGGTGAGGAATATATTTCATTAATGTATATGATATACTGTATAGTTTGATCTTGTGTAGTAAATCTTTGTTTTTAGTACGATATCTTGCCAAAATAGAGTGATCAAATCCTCAAACTAGTCAAAGGGATTACAATAAAACTGTATTTAGATTCAAATATTTCAAATGTATAAATTTCAAGTTTTTGAAAGGATTAGAAGATAGATTTAGATTCAAGGATTTGAAGTGACTAATTTTCAAGTTTCTAAAAGTATTATAATCTAGATTGACATATGACAACTTAGATGTTGAGTTTATCTTGATTGAGTGGATTTCAGGGACGAACATGATCAGTATGCTTTTTATTTGAATGCTATAGTTTGCCAAATTTTCCACTATTCTCTTTTCAGAGGTGTCTTCCTTGAATAATGATGGTTTCTTACATATACCTACATTAAAACACTAACTTGTTTTTTATTTTAATGATAGCTTGATGTTGATATTGCAAATCATATACCTATCAAGAATGATGGACCTTAAAGTATTTTTGTATCAGATCCAAACAAGGAACAAGACCTCTTCACCACCACCTCCTCAAATTTCGAATACATTAAAATCTATATCTCATATCGAAATAAGAAACAAGACTTCTCCAACTAACTAGTCCCCGAAGGCAACACTTATGTCACTTACCTAATCACCACGTGGACGAATTTACCTGAATACAATGAATATGAATTTATTGTGAGATGGATATTTAAAGATGTTGTCACTCTATTAGATAGGTTGGCGGAGACTTATAGAGGATATTTTATTTCGATTAGGCCAGATAAGACTGTGGTGGAGAGTCAGGATATGCAGAAGGAGTTTGGGAAGCAGAGGAGGTTGGGGATTGAGATGTATTTGAGTAGGTTGGTGAATCATCCAGTGATCATGAGGAGTGAGGAGCTGATGGTGTTTCTGCAGGTGCAGGGGATGTTGCTGTTAGTGAGGACTATAGATGTGGCGTCCATAATGTTGGATCGGGTGCCCAAGTTAGTGTGGCAGTTGTTTGGGGAGGGGGCAGGGGGTGGATCTAACCGAGGTGCTTTAACCTATCAAATGTGGTAGATATTTATTGAGGATGTTTAAGTAGTTGAGGCATCCAGTCACCAATGATTGGGGTGGGGCAAGGCTACTCGTTGGGGAGGAGGATAAGGACTTTTTGGAGAAGAAGAACGAGTCGATGGGATTTGAGAAGTAGATTAGTAATGTGTCTCAGCAAGCTGCATCGCTTGTCAAAGCAAAGTAAGATATTTGAGAGACGATGAGGCATCTGGGTTTGGATTGTCTAAAACAAACCAAGTTAAAGACAGAGGAAGCTATTTATAACTCTCAGAGGTGATGTTTGAATGGAATACTTTAAGTTTCTAGCACACTTATTAATTTGGTCCTTTTCAAAATGGAAAGTAGGACTACTAATTTGGGATGGAAAGAATATTGTCTAGACTCTAGTGGGGGTCTTAGTCACACGATCCGTCAAAATAGGCTGCCACCCCTGCTCTCAATTCTTGAATTGGCGCATTAGGGGCGAAACTGCTCAAAATTCACGAATTTAAGTTGTTTAGTTCGGAATTTTTTAATTTTTAGTGGGACGTTTTGAGTTGGTAAAATTCAGGTAATCAGTGAGAGTTCTTCGCTTTTAATATTTCCAATCCCAGAATTTGAGCAGAAATACGCTTTTTTGACAGGACAATGTTCACTCACTGCTGTGTTTTATAATAAATAATAGCTAAGAAGCTATATGGACCACACATTTTAACTTAGACATGGACCACAAAAAAATGACTATTGGTGTTGTAACTGCCAAAATGACTATTGTTGCTAAAAATGACTATTGTTGATAATAAATGTTTGTACGCTTATGGTTGATCAAAATGACGATTGTTGATAAAAATAACTATCAAAATGTTTGTTGATTGAAAATAACTGTCAAAAGTAACTATTATTCATAAACGTTTTATGCTCTATTTTTTATAGGATTTTTTTTATTCATAAATGTTTTACGCTCTATTTTAATATCTGATGTTCTTGATGTCCCAGGAATTTTTGAAGCGTATCATATCAATCTAACACTTTTTCAACACAACGACTACCGCTCAAGATGACTTTATTTATGTACAATTTCCTACTGTTTTAGATGCAAAATCCTGGACAATATTTGTGATAATAGGGATGGTGGTTGATTTCACTCTAAGAAATAAGAAGCAAATCTGGGATCATAATTGATGAGCCTGATGGTAAAGAGATCATGTTTAAGGGGGTCCTATTGAATAACTTCCAGGAGGCATTTGAAGGCGCCGAAAAAATAAGGGAAGAAATAAGGCAGGTGAGTGTCCCCGACCAAGAATTGGAATGCAGAGATAAAGAAAGAACGATCAAGCTTCGCACTCTTGGAAACATCTGTCTAATTGGGGAAAATTTTAAACCGAAGATGGTCCCATAAAATATTTTTATCACATAGTATTCTAGCTTGAATTATATCTATTCAATGACAGGAATTAACTTTGATATGAGTTTATTGTTGCATCCCCATATGTGTTTGACTGCATAAATATTTATGAATTAGACGACCATAGTAATTGTTTATTGAGTGTTGTTTCCCCATGTATTGAGATGAATTTCTTATGTATTGACATGAATTTTCTATTAATGGAATTTGAGCCATTAATATTTTGTGGGCTTATTGTCTGGATGTATGTTAGTGTCACCCCCTAAGCCCATTAGGATATAATTAACCAATTAGTTCACAAACCACACTTATTCTTTATTTATTTATTTTGTAATACACATAAAACAACTTCAAGGTTAAAATGCGGAATACTAAAAAAATCCAATCGTTTTAAGGAAACATAATTTAAACCAACCTCACATACCATTTAACTTAATTACAACTAGTACAATGTATAAAACAGAATTGACGAGACTCTACTACTATTCACCCAACCTCCTAGACCTGGCAGTGGCAGCTTGAAAACCTAAAAATGTAAACATATAAAATCATGAGTTTAAAAACTCAGTGAATGTACTACATCTCTATATAGTAAAAGTACTATATTAACATCTCAACATATCAATATATACATCTTTGTGACAAATTAGGCCATATACATATCCAGAGTTAATAAAACCCACATCTCCTACCCGTAGGCAATAATCATATCCTTAGGTTTTAATAACCTAACATCTCCTGAATTGCATAGCAACTCAACATATCTTGACTTTTATAAAGCCATAACATCTCAAGATCTCTTAAATTTTAATAAGCCATAACATCTCAACATCTCTTAACTTTTAATAAGTCATATCATCTAAATATATAATACATACACATCATATTCATAATCAACTCAGTAAGTACACTCACATTGGGTTGTCAACTATGTATTCACGTTTTCCTCGGGTGGAGCTGAACTTGGTTGATTTGACCTTACACCTGTTAATCCAACTAAATCAGTACTGAATCTCAATCATAAGTATTATCTTAATATATCTATGTAACTTTCAATGACTATACAACAAGAATATAATTCTACTCAAGTCATATTCCATGAAACATGTGTAAAGACGAAAAAATGGTATATATGTTAATAAGGTCATGAACATTCACCCTTAGAAACTACCTTGTAAGGAATTTATAACTAAAATTAAGTAAACAGAAAATTATACTTCTCAATATATATACACATGAAACATGTACTCAAAATACCCTTGGGAAGGAGAAAATAAAAACATTCCTTAATGGGGTATCCAGTATGGCCTCAAATTATTGTCGTCCAAACTTAACCATCCGATATTCATAAACTTTATACATACCGTGTCCAAGCTTATCAATATGAAAACATATCTGAATACACTTTCCATTGCAAGTGACGGTGTAATTTTTCAAGCTTCCTAGGGCAAGTTATGACAATTTCTTTACAACACAAGAAATATGCCCTACAAGCTCCTCTATCGTTCCTTCAAATTCCAAGAATTTTCATAATTTTTTTCCAGCATAACTTTACATGATTTTCAACCCATTTTCAGTACACATACTTAATAGTACATAATTGAAGTTTCATAGTTTTTTGACTTCATTTGCTATCTCAAAAGCTTGACCAAACTCAAGGAATACCGAAATGAAATATACAAACAACAACTATATACCAACTTATAACCATCACTAAGATCTAACCACAAGGAGTTAAATCCTAATTCTCGGGTATGATATGAATAGATGAGTCTAATTTCATATGAAATTGGAATTTCTCAATTCCAGTAAGCACACAAAGAGATATGCAAGTTTGAATACAGGGGGTTTCAATAGAAAGCAATATTACCTATAAACACCACTTATCTCACATATGAACCAATACATATTATCACAAAGGATGATAGAATTTTTATCAATAATTCACTATTTATGTACTTTTAAATAAGTATAATACAATATTAAAACAATATTAACAGATAATTTTACCTTGGAAATACCTTAAGGATTTTCGTGGAATTTTTTCCTAGCTTTTCCTTGTAACCCTTTTTTCCTTAACTTCTACCTCTCTTTCCTCAAGAAAAAACTCTCCAAAACTGAACCTAGGGTTTTATTTTCTGAAGAAATAGCTTAATAGAAGAGTTTTAAGTCGGACAAGTCTTCCTACCATGCCAACCAATCAAATTAAAACATTTGGTTTACTAAGAGACAGTTTACCACTTAAGGGAATGGACAGATTTTCCCCTTGTTCGTAAATTCGACCTAACTTCTTACTCGAACCTCCATTTGATGCTTCATTTGTTTTTTCGCAAACCTAACCCATATATCTACAACTATATAGTTTTCACCTTAAGTCAATTGTTACATTATAAGGGTCAAAACTAGTCTCCAACAGGAAAATTTCTACCGAAAATAATAAAATTTTGTGGTTGTACATAATTCGACATTTCATGATTTATGAAAGTAGGATGATACTAACCATAATAACTTAACATTAGATATACTAATAAAAAATTATTCATATCACTTAAGGTATGTATGATTTAAATATAATTTATCATAATTATATCCGGGTTGTGACAACCTCCCCCCCAGAAAATTTTGTCCCCAAAATTTAATATGAATGTTACTTACCAAACAAATGGGGATGATGTTTCTTCATGATATCCTCCATTTCCCAAGTTTCTTCTTTAATTCCATGGCTCATCCACATAACCTTAACTAAGGGAATAACTTTATTCCTTAATACTTGCTCCTTACGATCCATAATTCCCACTGGTTCCTCGATATACGACAAGTCTTCCTTCAATTCAACAGGTTGAGTTTTCAATTGATAAGATGAATCTTCCAAATATTTACGAAGCATTGATACGTGAAACATATCATATAAATGGGATAGCTCTGGAGGTAGTGCTTATATATATGCTAGGGTCCCAATTCTTTCCAACACTGTATATGAATGTATCTTGGACTTAGTTTCCCCTTTTTCCCAAATTTCATAATGCCTTTACACGGTGAAATACGTAGGAATACAAAATCCCCCTTTTTAAATTCCAATGGATACTTCCTCTTATCTGCATAAAAATTTTCCTGCTTTGCACTATCTTTATCCGTTCCCGAATCATTTTGATCTTTTCAGTTGTCGTATCTATCAATTCAGGACCCAAAATTTTCCTTTCACCCACTTCATCCCAATATAATGGAGTTTTACATTTCCTCCCATATAAAGTTTCATAAGGAGCCATACCAATGGTGGACTAATAACTATTATTATACGCGAATTCCATCAATGGAAAATGATCATCCCAACTACCTTTGAAGTCAAATACACAGGCTCGATACATATCTTATAATATTTGAATCGTTCTTTCTGATTGCCCTTTGGTTTGTGGATGAAATGCAGTACTGAACTTCAAACTTGTGCCCAGGGAATTCTGTAAACGAGGCCAAAACTTAGAAGTGAAAGTTGGATCTCTATCTGATACTATTGACATTGGTGACCCATGTAAACGGATAATCTCATCAATGTACATACGTATATATTTATCAATAGTGTAGGTCATCTTAACTGGAAGAAAATGAGCTGACTTTGTCAATCGATCTATAATCACCCAAATAGAATCATGCCCCTTTGGCGATCGTTGTAATCCTACAACAAAATCCATCATTATATGTTCCCACTTCCATTTCGGAATAGGCAATGACTGCAATAATCCTATCGACTTTTGATGCTTCGCCTTCACTTGATGGCATACTAAACATTTAGATACAAATTCTGCAATCTCATGTTTCAAATATCTATACATGTAAATAGAACTGTGTTCCTACTCTATTATATCCTTCTTTAAGGATGGATCATTCGGTACACAAATTCTATTTTTATAACACAACGCTTCATCATTCTTAATTTCAAAGTCACTTTCTTTACCATCCAGGATTTCCCGTTTCTTCTTCTCAAGGAATGGATCACTGACTTGCAAATTTCGTATGCGTTCTTCCAGTAAAGTTCTCACTATAACATGTGCAATTAATGCCCCCATTTTAGTTAAGTTCAACTCGTCTTCCATTAGTCTTAATTCTAAAATATTTCCAACCCGTGCACATTGAAATCAAGATAACCTCCCCAATGACTTCCTACTTAGATCATGTGCAACAACATTGGCCCTCCCGGGATGATGGTGAATGGTACAATCATAGTCTTTAATTAACTCCATCCAACGTCTTTGTCTCAAATTCAAGTCTCTCTATGTAAATAAATGCTTCAAACTTTGATGGTCAGTGAGAATTTCACACATCTCTCCATATAAATGATGTCTCCATACTTTTAAGGCAAAAACAATAGCCGCAAGTTCTAAATCATGTGTAGGATAATTACGTTCATGAGTCTTTAACTTTTTAGATGCGTAAGAAATTACCTTTCCATGTTGTATGAAAACACAACCCAGACCCTGATGTGAAGCGTCACTATAAATCACAAAACCTTCTCCACTGGCTTGAACAATGAGAACTGGAGCTGATACTAGCATATTTTTCAACTTTTTAAAGTTGTGATGACATTCATCACTCCACACAAATTTCACTTCCTTTCGGGTTAATTTATTCAACGGTAAGGCTATAGATAAAAACCCCTTCATGAATCTTCTTTAATATCCAGCCAATCCTAGGAAAAGTCCTTATCTCCGTTACATTTCTTGGTCTTTCCCATTGCATAATTGCATCTACCTTCTTAGGGTCAACATAAATTCCATCTCCTGAAACAATATGCCCCAGAAATACTACCTAATTTAACCAAAACTCACATTTGCTAAACTTCGCAAACAATTGACTATCTCGCAAAAGTTGCAATATAACTCTTAGATGCTTCTCATGTTCCTCTTGGCTTGGTGACTATATCAAACATCATCGATAAATACAATTACAAATGAATCTATAAGAGGATGAAATACTCGATTTGTTAAGTCTATAAAAACCGCAGGAGCATTTGTTAACCCAAATGGCATTACCAAAAATTCATAATGACCATAACGAGAATGGAAAGCTGTCTTAGAAATGTCACAATCTCTCACCCTTAATTGATGATAACCCTATCTCAAATCAATTTTTGAAAACACTTTAGCACCCTGTAATTGATCAAATAAATCATCAATATGAGGCAATGGATATTTATTTCGAATAGTTACCTTGTTCAGCTGTCGATAATCAATGCAAAGTTGCATGGTGCCATCTTTCTTCTTCACAAATAATACTGGAGCACCCCATGGTGATACACTGGGTCGAATAAAACCTCTATCTAGCAAATCTTGCAGTTGAACCTTTAACTCCTTTAGTTCCACAGGTGCCATTTTATATGGAGAAATAGAAACTGGAGCTGTACCAGGCACTAAATCAATAGTAAACTCTACCTCTCTGCTAGGTGGCAACCCTGGTAATTCTTCTCGGAACACATCTGCGAAATCCTTAACTACTGGGATATCTTTTAATTTTTGCAATTCCCTGTTTGTATCCACAATATATGCTAAAAAGCCTTGACAACCCTTATTTAACAATTTCCTCGCCCGAAGGGCAGAAATAAGACAATCCGGAACCACATTTCTTTCCCCAATAAATTTGAATTCTTCCTCCCCCGGCATATTAAATGTAACCTCCTTGCAAAAACGGTCAATCGAATCCAGTCCATACCTAAGATAATATCAAAATCTCGAATATCTAGTGAAATTAAATCAATTGTCAAATCCCTCTCCCCCACATACAATACACAATTTTTATACACACGCTCCACTGACATCACATCCCCTATAGGTGTATAAATATATAAACCACAATCTAGATAAGAATGTGGTATACCCAAATGCATGGTAAATAACAGTGATACAAATGAATGAGTAGAACCTGGATCAATAAGCACGTAAGCATGTTTGTTAATGACAGAAAATGTACCTTTCACCACCTCTAGAGTAGCCTGAGCATCTCGTAAAGTCATAGAAAATATTCTTCCCGGAGCCCTAGAACCACTAGCATGTCCTCTACCTCCTCCTCTCCCTATGCCTCCAGGTGATGAACCTTGACTAGTAGTAGCTGATTGAATCCCTCCTAGTAGCATATGACAGTTCTTTTTGGTATGACTAATTTGATGACAGTGATAACACTCTACCCCCTTTAACTTGGGACAATCTAGACTGATATGGCCCTCAGCTTTTGCAAAAGTATCATGTAACAGACTTAGATCAATCCTGCACCCCTAAAACTGCTTGGTGTCCTATTCTGAACATAATTTCCAAACCCTCTACCATGCTGAAATCTTTGACTCCCCTATTTCGAGTATTCTATATTGCCTTCCTTTTGCTGAGATGGATCAAATCTACTCCTCTTTCCCATTTTTTTTTACCTATTCTTCATTGCATCATTAACATCTCCTTCAACCATCATAGCTTTGTTAACTAAAGAAGTATAATCTACCATTTCAAGTACAATGAGTCTAGACTTGATAACCAAATTTAACCCATCCTAAAATCTGGTGCATTTTTCCTCCTCATTGTGTAAGAAACGTAATGAAAATCGAGACAAAGATATAAATTTGGTTTCATACTCCCTGACCGACATATTCCCCTGAGTCAATGATAAAAATTCTCTCTCTTTGTGCTTCCGATACATGTGAGGAAAATACTTTTCATACAAGACTTTAATAAAGGAATCCCAAGTAATTACCTCACCTCCCTCCGGAGTAAGCAATAAATATTTGGAAGACTCACACAAATATTTAGCTTCACCCTTTAACATGAAAGTAGCCAAAATTATGTTATGTACGCCACGTACATTCATCACCCCGAAGATAGTTTCTGTGTCTCTAACCCAAGGCTCAACTTCTAAAGGATCTACAGAACCTGAGAATGCTGGGGGGTTCAATTTGATAAACTTATCGTACAGAGTATTCTTCTCCTCTCGTCGTATTTCCCTTTCTATTTTGGACAAAGTCTGCTCCTCCAAGTACTTGGCTTGTTGTTCTGCTATTTGCGTCATAAACATGTTTTGTTGTTCTGCCATTAAAGTCATGGCACGAGCCATTTTCTACATATCTGTAAGTTGTTCAGGATCCCCCTCTACATTATTTGGATTTTCTTGGTTTACTGTATTTGAAGACTCCTCATCCACCCTCTCATGAACATTTCCCCCTTCCATATCTTACTATCTATCATAAACCACAATTAAAGAAACAAGAATACAACATTTATTTCTAACATAATGGTTGGTATTTCTCACAAGTTAATATAAATGACCCACACCACACTATTTCTTCCACTGCCACATCTAGACTCACTAACCCCAAAATATAAAAACCAAAAGCTCTGATACCAAGTTGTTACCCCTTAACCCCATTAGGATATAATTAACCAAATAGTTCACAAACCACACTTATTCTTTATTTCTTTATTTTGTAATACATAAAAAACAACTTCAAGGTTAAAATGCGGAATACTAAAAAAATCCAATCGTTTTAAGAAAAAATAATTTAAACCAAACTCCCATATCATTTAACTTAATTACAACTAGTACAGTGTATAAAACATAATTGATGAGACCCTACTACTATTCACCCAACCTCCTCGACCTAGTAGTGGCAACTTAAAAACTTGAAAAAGTAAACATATAAAACCATGAGTTTAAAAACTCAGTGAATGTACTACATCTCTATATAGTAAAAGTACTATATTAACATCTCAACATATCAATATATACATCTCTGTGCCAAATTAGGCCATATACATATCCGGAGTTAATAAACCCCACTTCTCCTGCCCGTAGGCAATAAACATATCCATAGGTTTTAATAACCTAACATCTCCTGAATTGCATAGCAACTCAACATATCTTGACTTTTATAAAGCTATAACATCTCAACATCTCTTGACTTTTAATAAACCATAACATCTCAACATCTCTTGACTTTTAATAAGCGATCTCATCTCAACATATAATACATACACATCATATTCATAATCAACTCAGTAAGTATACTCATATTGGGTTGTCAACTATGTATTCACGTTTCACTCGGGTGGAGCCGAACTTGGTTGATTTGACCTTACACCTGTTAATCCAACTAAATCAGTACTGGATCTCAATCATAAGTATTATCTTAATATATCTATGTAACTTTCAATTACTATACAACAACAATATAATTCTATTCAAGTCATATTCCATGAAACATGTGTAAATACGAAACAATGGTATATATGTTGATAAGGTCATGAAAATTCACCCCTAGAAACTACCTCGTAAGGAATATATAACTAAAATAAAGTAAAAATAAAAGTATACTTCTCAATATATATACACATGAAACATGTACTCAAAATACCCTTGGCAAGGAGCAAATAAAAACATACCTTCATGGGGTATCCAGTATAGCCTCAAATTATTGTCCTCCATACTTAACCATACCATATTCATAAATTGTACATATATAGGTGTCCAAGCTTATCAATATGAAAATATATCTGAATATACTTTCCATTACAAGTGACGGTGTAATTTTTCAAGCTTCCTAAGGAAAGTTATGACTATTTCTTTACAACACAAGAAATCTTCCCTACAAGCTCCTCAATTGTTCCTTCAAATTCCAAGTATTTTCATAATTTTTCTCAAGCATAACTTTCCATGATGTTCAAACCATTTTCAGTACACATACTTAATAGTACAAAATTAAAGTTTCATAATTTTTTGACTTCATTTGCTATCTCAAAAGCTTGACCAAACTCAGGGCATACCGAAATAAAATATACAAACAAGAACTATATACCAACTTGCAACAATCACTAAGACCTAACCATAGGGAGTTAAATCATAATTCTCGGATATGATATGAATATATGAGTATAATTTCATATGAAATTGGAATTTGTCAATTCCAGTAAGCACACAAAGATATATGTAAGTTTGATTACAAGGGGTTTCAATACAAAACAATATGACCTATAAACACCACTTATCTCACATATGAACCAATACATATTATCACAAAGGATGATGGAATTTTTATCAATAATTCACGATTTATATACTTTGAAATAATTATAATACAAGATTAAAACAATATTAACACATAATTTTACCTTGGAAATACCTTAAGGATTTTCTTGGAATTGTTTCCTAGCTTTTCCCTTTCTTCCTTAACTTATACCTCTCTTTCCTCAAGCAAAAACTCTCCAAAACTGAACCTAGGGTTTTATTTGATGAAGAAATAGCTTAGAATAAGAGTTTTAAGTCGGCCAAGGCTCCCTCCCATGCCAACCAATCAAATTAAAACATTTGGTTTACTAAAAGACAATTTACCACTTAAGGGAATTGACATATTTTCCCCTTGTTCGTAAATTCGGCCTAACTTCTTACTCGGACATCTGTAAATTCGGACTAACTTCTTACTCGGACATCCGTTTTCACTTTGAGTCAATTGTTACATTATAAGGGTCAAAACTAGTCTCCAACAGGAACATTTCTACCGAAAATAACAAAATTTCGTGGTTGTACATAATTCGACATTTCATGATTTATGAAAGTAGGATCATACTAACCATAATAACTTAACATTAGATATACTAATAAAACATTATTCATATCACATAACGTAAGCATGATTTTAATATAATTTATCATAATTATATCAGGTTTGTCACAGTTAGTGCTATTGAAGACTATTTTTTGGGGCTTATTGAATTTTTGTAATTCTAAAACAGGTACGAAAAATAATGAATATGTTGCTGTTTTTTTGGGGTAATATTATTTATAATTAATTTTTTTATCTAAAAATTTGGCATAGTTCAAAACCGTACCAAAAGTGTATCAAATTTCGGTAAGTTTTGAACTGTGCCAAAAGTGTACCAAAAAGTACTCAATCTGTCATTGTTATAAAGTGTTCCAAAAGTGTGCCATAAATATCAAATTCTAGCATGGATTTAAAGTGTGCCAGAGGTGTTTCTATTTGGTCAAATCTGGTACACTTTTAAACCGTGCTAGAAAAAATGACCATTTTGGAACACCTGATTCTGGCACAGTTCAAAATCGTGCCAGATTTGATCTGGCACAGTTTTAAACCGTGTCAAATTACTATTTTTAGTGTAGTATTATTTGGACATTTTGTGTGATTTTAAATACCAAACGCAGAGTGGTCTCTTTGTGCATTTTTATGGGATTTAAACACTAAAAATGAGTTTAGAGAGATTTGAGGTACTCCCCAAAGTAAGTGTCGGAGTGAGATATTTTCCCTCCCTCATAAATACTATAATATCGTTGAGGGTGATATGGGTGAGTGTAAAATTAAGGGAGAACTTGGCGTAGAACTTTTGTTTAGTGAAAATGCGTAAACGATGGGTCTGGACTACTACATTTAAAGATCGATTATTAGGATTTGATTTAATTAATAAGAGAATCTCTAATGGGTACTTTAAAAAACAAATTAATAAGGTCAATTTGACCTACATATCAAACCATCAGGTTAATGGGTAACCCCCAAATATGTCATATATCCACTAAAACAAATTAGGTGAAAAAATAAAATCCCTTGAACACTATATGAGTTTGGAATTCTTCATTTTTTATTTCTTGCCCAAAATATTTCATATGAAGGTTGTAGTTTGAGTTTTGAAACATTTATGACGTTACTTCATGTAATATTTGGTGTGGGGGACCATTCACATCCTTAATTTGAGAACTCCAATTAATATCCTATTGGGTTGGTTAGACTATAATTGACTCTCAGAACCTAGGTTAGGTTCAGGTAAAGTACATCTAACAGTTTAGGCAGTTCAGGTGGAAAGAAATAAGAGCTTTTGGTAAATATCTAATCTCATCATTTGCAGCTAACAAGTCATTGTTAACGTGCTTATGTTTTGAGTTAATAATACATTAATTTTTTGAAGTTTACGTTATATTTAAAAGTTGTTGAAATTAATTTTGAGCAAAACCCTTTTAAGTCCCTCACAAACAAATTTTAAACACTAAAGGAATTTTGATAAATTTAAAACACTTAGGTCTACTAATTCTCTTCTCGTAGAAGTCCACGCTAGTGGCATAACAAGTGGACCTGAATATAAATTGTCCTTAAATGTTTAAAAATTGTTATCGAGGGACCTAATTGTAAATTGCACATTAATATTTAGGGTTAGTTACACTTACCCCTAAACTTTACCTCCCCTTTTACTTCACCACCCGAACTTTTAATTTCTAGACTTAAACCCTCAACTTTCAAATCAACTTCAAGTAACCCCTAACATTAAAACCGTTAACTTTTTCGACTGAAAAATAGTCATCTGCTAATCACATGAGGGAAATAAGGGTATTTTTGTCCATTCCTAATTAGAGGGTCATTTTTTTAAAAACAAGATAAACATATATTTCATTCATCATCTATCTCTCTCATTCTCGCACTAAACCTAAACCCAACACTAATCGGCTGCTCCCACCCACCTCCTACTCCCTCGCCCACCACCGGCTTACAGCCTCCAACAACTAATCACCGCCACCTCCGCCACCCCCCACTGCATCCTCCTTTCCCTACCTATCAACCCACCAAATCTACTTCAACAACTAATCTATCACGTTTTATCTCGTCCTCATCTTCCCCCCCCCCCCCCCCCCTCCCACCCACACATAATCATATACGAACACATACAAACACACACACGAATTTCATCCTCCTTCTCTCTCTCATACACTCAAATGAAAACACACACTAACATACATACGAACACACACACACACACACACACACACACCTTTTTGGAGCTTTTGAAAATTTAAGATCTAGGATGAAATTCTTCAATCTAAATTAATTGGGTTGAATATTATAATTATTTTTTGTATAGATTGACTGGGAATGAACAAACCTAAATTGATTTGGGCTAAATTTATCTTGATCTAGAATTACGGCTATTTTATTACGGTGATTGGTATCAAGTCTCATTGTCTTCGCCAATGATGTAACATATCCTTTTATTTGGTCAATATTGTCAAATATCTTATTTTACCAACTCGGTGGATTAAAAGGTCCAACCTACCCCCAAAATATCTCTTTTCAACAATTACTTCCTTTTTTGTAAAAAAGAACTTTAAATCTTTAAAAGTCCATAACTTCACATCTACAAATTCAAAATTCACAAAAGTTATGTATATGGAATGTACCATCAAGATCTATCCGAAAAGACATAAATTCAATATTTTTAATGAAAAAATAATGAAATAGATAAATTATATGTTTATGTATAAATCCCATTTTTTAAGAAAAACTTTCTTCTGCAGCTCCGATGAAGGTGCCGCTGGCGAGGACCAAATAAAGGAAAGAAATAGACGAAGATATATATATATATATATGAAGAGAGAAAGATTCCAATGAATCTCCGATGGGTTGCTACGACGGGCTGCTCTAGCGAGTCTCTGGTGGGGGGGGGGGGGGGGGGGGGATGGAGGTCAAGCTGCTAGAGAGATAGAGAGAGGGAGAGAGAAAAAGAGATGTATGTGTTTTCTTTTAGAGATATAGTAAGTAGGATTGAAATAGGCATTGTTGATAGTTATAATTGTCTAAGTATGTTTTCTCTATTATGAAAAATGACTTCGTGCATTAAAGAAAAGTAATGGGATCTTATGCATCTTTGACCCAATAAATGGGACTAACCCACCGTAATGCCTTTTTTCAAATTAATTAAACTGGTTTGAAAAAAATGATAGTGTGTGTGAAATTTTTGTTTGGTTAAGATATATTAAATATATTTTCTATTTTTAAAGTTTTCCAATTTTTTAAAATACATATTTTTCTAATGTTTTTTGAGTTTCGAATATTTTAAATATATCAAATCATACCCACCGGATTTCCAAATATTTTGAATATTTATTTGCCATTTCTTGTTTTGTTTTTTAATCTTTCCAGATTTTTTTAATAGCTTTCGGTATTTTCAGATTTTTCCTAAATAGTTTTTTTATAAGTTTCAGATCTTTTAAATATATTTTCTGTTATTTCAAAATGTTCTAACTATTTATTTGTCATTTTCATTTTTTTTCCTCTTTTTCAAGGTTTTTAAATAATTTTAAGTATTTTTCAACTCTTCTAATACTTTTGTAAGTCTTACATATTTTAAATATATTTTTTATAATTTCCAATTATTCAATATATTCATTTGTCATTTGCAAATATTTTTCTGTAGTTTCCCAAAATTTTTAAATAGTTTTTAAATGACTTAAATATTCATTTTTAGTTTCGGATTGCTTTTTAAGTTTTTTGTATTTGGTAAAAAGTCAATTACTTTAAAGATAATTTTTGAATGCATTTGAAGTAGTTTCCTCATCTTTTTAGTATTTTTCAAAATTTTAAATTATTTTCTATAATTTTCATAGTTTTAAATATATATTTTTTATTTGTAAATGTTTGAAATATTTTTTAGCATTTTCATAATATTTTCTAATATTTTTCTATAATTTCTATAATTTTAAATGTTAAATTTCCCCTCTAAGTAGGAATGGAAAAAATACTCTTATTTTCCCTCATGTGCATGGCTCATGACCACTTTTCTGTCAAAAAATTTAAAATTGTTGGTATTAGGGTGTTACATGAAGCCATTTCAAAAAGTTTAGGGGGTTAAGTCGAGAAAATAAAAGTTCGGATAGTGAAGTAAATGGGGGGAAGGATAAAGTTCAGGGAGTAGGCGTAATTAACCCTAATTTTTAGAGACTTGGATCCTCTTCGAAACTTATTTCTCTAATTTATAAAAGTACACCAAAAAAAGCAAGACATTATGTTGTTAAACATTCTTGACCGGATTTCAAACAATTGTGAACCCCGCCAAATTTTACAAAATAATGTTTTTTAAATGATTTGAAGATTTTGATCAAAGCTAGGGTTGTAATCGAATATTAAAAAATCTGCATCTGTCAGATATCCGAATTCGAATTTGCGGATATTTATCCAAAAAATGGAAACGGATATGAATATGGATTCTCTATAAAATATTTGAGAAAACGGATACGGATACGGATAGTACTAGTATCTGACATAGATAATCTGTATCCGATGCGGAATATCCATTTTACCGAATATTCATTTTATCAGATATCCGTATCCGTCAAACATATGTTTAAAAATTTTACTAATAATATTAGTATTAGTATTACTAATAAAATGATATTCAAAAAACCTTAATCGTTTATTCCCTAAAAAAAAACACATACTCCACTCAAAACAAAAACACCCCAAAGTTATTAATTTATTGGGTATATTATAAAATACCATGTATTATTATTTTATTGGGTATATTATCATGGAGTTATACTAAAGTTACAATACATCCTATTACACACAACATACACCCACTAAAGAACATATACTCCACTCAAAATAAAAAAACCCTAATTTCATTTCACTTATCTTTCGTACAAAATAAGAGATAAGAAACCCTGATTTTACTCAAAAAAAATCATTCAATCACCTCCCCCTCTGCCACATCAGCTCGCCGCTGCTCATCAGTCCTGCCACCGCTTCTCATCAACCCCTCCGTTGCATATCAACTCCGTCGTGGCGCATCCCCTCCTCCTGCAACAGAAAGTTAGCAATAACAGGTACATAACAAACAAAAATAAAAATATATAACTGTATTTATATATTGTTCATATGGTTGGTCATTAGTTTCCTTAATTATAAATAAATATAGGAGAGAAACAAAAAGTCAAGATATTGTTTTGATTATGATGAGAACTGAAGTTAACAACATATATATTATATACAAAATAAAAATGTATACTTATTAAAATAAAAATATTAGTATGCTCTGAAGACTAAAAGGTCCATGAGTTTATCATTCTCAATAAATTGGATCTAATCTAAAAGGTGCATATTTATTTATAATGTTATGGAATGCTACTGTTATTTTTTTTTTGGATGACTTTAAGCTTATATGTTTGTAGAGTATGGATGGCTTTAAGCCATATTATCATTATGGAATGCTACTATTTTATGGAAACCATAATTGTTAATGTTAGGAGGTAGTAATTTTGTTATATATTTATTTGGATTTGATTGGATTTCATTGGGTTGGATATTTTGATAATTATTTTTTGTGATGGCTAAACAATGTAAACGGATATGGATATTATTCGAATCTGAGGTATCCAAACGGATACGAATATAGATAGTTGTTTTAACTATTCGAGCGGATACGGATACAGATATGGATACGGATAGTGCATCCAGATAGCGGATATGGATATAGAAAACATGGTATTCGATCCGTATCTGTTCGTTTACCACCCCTAATCAAAGCAAACCAATCCACCCATATAATGCCCGTATGTAGCAATGGCAAGGGTTGTGTCAAATTAATTACACGAGTCAATATACTATTTTTCCAAGTATTCAAAACATCTAAATTTTGCTGTAAGCGTGGCACCTATAGGTTTTTACCACAAGATACATTTAAAAGTTACCAAACGTCAATATTATATGTATTTTTTTGTCATGATTTAAAATCGTGTCAAATTGTTTTACATTTTGAATAAAAAATGTTTGCATGATTTTTGGCCAAGTGTTTTTATTAACTAAAAAATATATATCATGGTTTTTTTCCTGCCATTAATTGTTTTGAGAACATAGGTTTCACATTGTGAAACCTCCAAAATTCTTTAATTAAATAAAATTAAGAAATAAATGAAAACTCAACCAAATGCAACAAAATTATGAGCAATATAAAAAGAGAGATTAATCATCAAATAAATAATGTTTATAAACATCATATCTAGCCTCCATACTTGGATTCACCTTCATAATGCCCTTATTTGTTATAAAAAATTTAATCTATGGAGATCACTAATAAAATGCAGAGTATGAAATTTGTTTTCTCAAAAATAGAATGCTTTAAATTCATTAAAAAATTTAAGTTACAAAAGGTAATTTTTTCACGGCTACACGAACTGCGTTGATAGGCATATTATTATAATAGAACCAAACACATAGTGGACATCCCCATTTCCATATGTGCACAAAATAAGTATAACAACTAAGACTTAGTCCCCTAATCTACCACTAACCCACAAAATTAGGGACTTCATCTACGCGATTGGAAAGAACATGGGTTGGGTTCACATCATTATTTTCCATTACTCCTCCTTGATGCAATGCTAGAAACTAGCAAGGAAGAAGACATGAATTTTAGAACTTCAAAGAACTAAGCACTTTGGTGCATCCATCACCAACTTGATCGGCAGTATGAAAATACTTCATATCTATTACCTCTTTCATAACAACATCTCAAATAAAATGATGATGGATCTTGATATGCTTCGTTTTCCAGAAAAAATCGAATTCTTTGTCATTGAAATTGTCGCACTGTGTTGTCATAATAGATTTATGTAGCTTCCTTTTGATCTTGATGCATGTATTCTAAAAATTTTCGCATACAAATGGATTACAAAGTCGCTAATGTTAATACAACATGCTCAACTTTATCGGGTGACAATGTGACACCCCATTCTCTTACCCCCTTACACCTACACAAGCTCCAAATATAGTCCCTTCAAAACTCAAACCCTTCGTCTTCTTTTAAAACCCTAAATTGGTGGCCATTTGAACGCTTATGAGATTCGTTGGGCTTTGGCGAACTCTAAAATCCGAGAGTACCTCACACACTTTTATAAGGCTCTAAATTCCATTTCTAACGGTCTATACCGTGTGCAAATCAGAATTATGATTCATATTTAGCAACCTTTTTATCCAGAAACCCTAAACACGAGGTTGTCGGATGCTTTCGAGCTCCATTTGACCTTGGTCAACTCTACGACCCAAGAGTATATCAACACATTTCCATTGGGCTCTGAATCCCCATTCTAATGGCCCATACCATGTGAAAATCAGAATTGCTGTTCACATTTAGTAGCCTTTTACTTCGTAACTCTAAATTGGAGACCGCCATACGCTTCTAAGCTCTGTTTGACTTTGGTACTCTCTTGGACCTAGAGTATCTCAACGCATTTCCATAGAGCATTGAATCCTCTTTTCAACTATCCCAGTTGTGCATGAAACGGACTTACATTTTGTATTTTATGACCATTTTTCAGAAAATTCGTCTTTAGACTGCCTATAGGCACCCTCCCCAGTCTACAGACATGGGATACTTTACTTAGCCACCGATTGATAAACCCCCCAGGGGAAGCCTAGTCTTTTATTCCCCTCGGGCTTCCTATTTAAGGAAACCCTGACCTTATTATTCAAGACCTTTTGCCTCAAAATTAGGGTGACACCCTTTCAATACATCAATTTCCAAACATTACTTTATATCACCCACACCTCACCTTTTTCACCGACTCACCATTATCAGAATCAACATACATCACCTCAAAAAGTTCTTTAGAAGGTTTATACTTTTTATATTCAAGTTCATTAAATTAGTGTAATTTCGTACATTTTATTAATGTTAACATATCCTTCTGTTTAGTTTCTACTTTCTCACCCTTAATCACATTTTATTATTTATACATACACAAAACTTATTTTCATAAATTTAAAATTCCAAAAAGAGGGTTTAATTCGTAAACCCCAAATTAGAGTTTTCTCCCATTTCCCTACACTTTTCACCATTTGTGGACACCTTTTCACAATTTGAAATAGAAAAATCTAGTTTCGTATTTATGGGTTAAACCCCACCCTTATTTCTTTCCCGAACTAAGTGAACTTTGATGTCGGTTCTAACTATGAAGGCATCCTGAGTTTATCTTGGGATTTGAGTCATTTTTTTTATTTCTTTCACCTTGCTCTCATTGCATTTATATTTATATATCTACTTTTACCAACCATTACACTCTTTTAGTGGTCTCATCAGACATGTATATTCAATTATTCATAGTGAGTTACGATCCAACGTTATAATTTTACTTATTTTCTTACATTTTAACGATACCATTAGATATGCATACTCATTTTGATCATAATGACTTAAGATCTGGTGCACCACTAATATTCTAGTCATCCATACATTTTCCCATTTCTTTTAATTATAGTCATTCGAATGATTCGTTCCCATATTTCATATGACGTGGAAACGATGATTTCACTCCTCACCTACTTTTCACACATCTACACATTTTCACCGTGCACGCATTATAAACAAGTCTACACTTTTTATGAGAAGGAAAACATTTTTATATCCCATGAGAAACCTAAAGGTAGGGATGGGTGCCTAACACATTCCCATCGCATAATTTATTCCCCAGACCTATGATCTATTTGGTTTCATATGCATTAGTGAGTGTTTTATGCCGTCTCTTCGAGGGATGGCTATATATGTTTCCTATTTTGAGTAAAATGGCTTAGCGACTTTAATCTTTAAATTTCCATACCACTTGACCACAATCTATTATATCCTCGGGAGTCCGCAAATTCCTCAAGAGCTCTAGAAAAAAGGAGATTTGTTTTTTTAGACCAGCCCACGTGCCTTCATTTTTTTTGTCTAGGATGGCCACAATGGTGACTTCACTAGGGACTTTTATTTTCGTGGACTAAAATCTATATATATTGCCTTTGTTTTTAGTTTTTCTTCCATTTCTCTACATGTGTATATATGCTTTAAGTTACATGTTCTTCTTTGTTTTACCCTCATGCTCACATGTATATTCTTTCCTCACCATGTTGAGCTTCTTATCACATGTAAATACCATATTTTCGATCACATGATACATTCACTTGTATATATCTCATGTTTCACATTTACTTCATATATTTACCATGTTTCACTTCACTTATCCAGATTTTCAAAATTGTCCATGTTCACTTGTATCTATCTCATGTTTCACACTTACCTGTACACATTTTCCATGCACCCCCTGTCACTTGTAAATATCCAGTCTTATATGAAAAATATAGTATAAAACTATTTTTTACTAGATTATTAACAAAATGTTAAAGATTAAGCAAACTCCGAACAAACACGTTGATTGAAACTCTTTTGAAAAGAAATCACACAAGATGTGTACAAAACAGCTTAAGCATGGATGTCAAATCTGGTAGTTGGTTACCTTAGGTTTTAAAATATAAACCAATACTATGTCTTCAGAGTGAAACCACACATAAACAATTAAGAATCATTCAAGAAAATTAACACCAAATTTTAACGTTGTAAAACCCCATATTAGGGGAAATATCCAAGACTTCCTCTACAGAGTAAAACAAAAAATCCACTAAAAAATCACAATATACAAGTTACAGCACTGAGCATGAAAATTAAGATCCTAAACTAAGTTCAGAGATTTATACCTCCATGAGTTACTCCACTCTCAAAGGTCTCTTACCAACTTTTATCTCCCTCCAACAGCTTCCTTGCTTTGTCATTCCTTTCTGATTCTAGTGGCTCAACCAACACAAGATCTCTCAAAAGAACGACTAAATCTAAGTGTTCGTGTGAGAGTAATGGTGCATGTGATGTTAACTAAATGCATAAATGCTTCTCACACCTCTCAACTAATTATATAGTAAGTCCTATGAATTGACAAATCAACAATATGATATGCAAAGGATCTCAAATATGTTTTGAAACACAGACTTTAAGAACCTTTCAGATCTAACAAAAATCTTTTCGAAAAATAGATCAGGATTGTTTCAAAATCATATTTATGTTCAAACTTATTTCACAAACTATGAAACGATATTCTGAAACAAGAACTTTTCAGATCTGATGCTATACAAACTCTGAAGTTTGTTTTTCAAAAATATTTTTGAAATCAAGAGAGTGGTGTAACAACCCTCGATTCTGGGAGGCTCATTTTATACTAATTTTACCTCATAAGGTGATTATATAAAATGTGGGGACTGGAGTAAATATTAATTTAATGAATTTAAAGTTAATATTTACTAGATTGATGCATATTTACGGTATGTGGAAGTAAATATCATCAGGTTGCATGTTTACAGTGTCATGTATGTAAAAAGGGCATTATGGTTTAAATAAAATTGGAACTGGAAATAATTTATAAAATTTACGAATGCCAGTTTAGAGGGTGTAGTTAGTCTCGGAAGGTGCGAGATAGTCAAAATAAGTGCCATATTGTATTTTTGGGTTTCGGGCACTTTTATCTGGTTTTAGCCTATACGCGTATTCGGGAGTCATTTTAATGTGGTGTTAACCCTTTTAAGTTGGGAGTTTTAACTTAAGCCACGATTTAGTCTTCTAAATCCCCTTAATTCCCTAAATTGTGTCTTAAACATAGAGAGAAAAGGAGAGAAAGAGAGAAGAAGAGAAAAATGGAGAAAGAAGAAAAGAAGAGAGAGATTGGAGCTTGGATTGCATCTACTATAAAGAAATCTGAAATTTCAATTCTAAGGCAAGTTTTCTACTTGCTAATATGTGATTTAAGTTGAATAAATTGTGTGATATTTATGTATATGTATTTGGAGATCAAAAATGTAATTTATGGGATTTAAACCCTAATCTTAGTTTTGATGATAAAATTGTCGATTATAATAGTTATGAACCATGTTGGGGATGATTTTGGGTAGATAAATGTTATTGGTTGTGGGAGAAATTGAAGAGATTTGAGGTTTGGGAGAATTAGGGTTCATAACCCTTAAGATAAAATTAGGCAAATCTGCGGAATCGAATCGATTCGTCCTGGCCGAATTGATTCGCTTTGAGGCAGTTTCCAGGTCTGAGTCTACCGAATCGGTTCGGATAGTCCGAATCGATTCAACAATTATGCACAAAGTCAGGTTTTCCTGACCGAATCGATACGGAAGGTCCGAATCGATTCTCTTTCCTGAACCCAAATCGATTCGGCTAGGCCGAATCGATTCGGAAGCCCTGCATTTTTGAGTAATTTTTCTCAGTTTAGTCCCAATTCATTCTCTTAAATTCTAGGGCCTAGGAACCTTTTTTTATGAAGTAAACTAAGTGTTTTAGAGTTGTCATTGATTTAGTTACTTTCCCTACACTAGGAATTGGTTATGTGGAGACTTTTCCGGGGTTATGCCTATTGATGTTAGGGCATTATTTTCTTCTAGTCAATTACTATAAAACTAAAAGTTATAGTATTGTGTTTGGGAGATTTTAGGGGCTGATCCGAGCTATTATTCCTAATGGTTTATAATAACACCATAAAAGTGTGTTGGGAGAATAAATTGAAAGTTCATTCATATCTTTGAGGTATGATAGTATTGGGGTTTTAAAATAACACCCTAAAATGTTTGAAGGCAAGTAAGAGTTTATCTACTCCTTTGAGGTTGTAGTAACGATATAAATTATCGTATGGCTCCGGTTAATAAGTTATATTATTTACAAAAAGGTAAATGATAATGGTTTCGGAAAATGAACCCTACCTATGAATAATGGCGAATGACAATGAAATGGAAATGGAAAAATGAAGCTGGTAAATGATAATTTACTTGATTTTGAAAATGGTAAATAAAAACACACCTCTCTAAATGACATCATAAGGGAAGTTCGCGCGCGAGGTGATGCCCCCTGACAAATTAATGCAGGGTGGATATAGTCCATAGGCTATGTGAGCGTTTATTATGTATATTTTTCTGCAATGGGTAGGAGATTCGGGGTGTGGTCTTGACTATCCCGCAGGCACATGGCCGTTTCCCGACGTCTTACATTGTAGGATCCCAGGTTGTCTTATGATAGGCCCTGGAAGATGATGGTCATTTAGGGGCGCGCACAGTGGGGAAACCCGGACGGGCGGTCTTAGAATCG
The DNA here is from genome assembly GCA_949130495.1 of Sambucus nigra. Classification (NCBI taxonomy): domain Eukaryota; kingdom Viridiplantae; phylum Streptophyta; class Magnoliopsida; order Dipsacales; family Adoxaceae; genus Sambucus; species Sambucus nigra. Next base: position 425,585,574 of record OX422222.1, read on the forward strand.
TTATATGTATATAAATATAACTATTCATAATCAAGTGGGACTTGATGAATTATATGCCATAAAGAGCATGATAAGGTGCCACAAAGAGCACATATAAATGCCACAAAGAGCATTTTAAAATGATTATTTTCCTGAGAAGGAAAGGATTTTTAAAAAATGTAAAAGTGAGATAAAAATGCCATAAAGAGCATAAAATTGTGAATATATATATATATATATATATATATATATATATATTCCTATTAAGGAAAAGATATACGATATAATTGGAGCAGTTGATGAATTTTCAGATTAATGTTACTTATTTTACCATCCTGCTTAGTTTATGTGATAAATTGTGTAGTTAAATTATTATCTCTCTCTTATCATGATTCATCATTCATAACTGTCACATTCTTTATTCATCTGGTAATCAAATAGAACCGGGCCCTGACCCGTTTACATTTCTTGTTGCATTTGTACCTTGTCTCCGCTCAGGTACTCCGCCGCAAGGATACCTGATTTGAATTCCTATTCCGATGTCCTCGGCGAGCCGTGATGCATTGCGGGTATTACGGGACACATTTGGTATAGACGTTTTCATTTTTGCATTCTAGTTAAGATCAAGTCTTTTATTCGGGCAAGGGGCCCAAGCTTTTGTAAATGTCTAATGAATGTATTATATAAATTAATGAGTTTGTTTAAATGCTGTTATAAAGTTTGTTGACCGGTAAAACATTCGGTCTTTTAGTGTATTCTTGTTATTATTAATTAAATATGTCTTGGGGTTTCCCCTATCTTTTCAGGAATTGGGTTGTTTGTTTTCCTTTATTTACTTTAAATTCAAAATTTTTGGCAACCCGTTTTCTGAAATATTGGGTGGTTATCCTGGATACTCTATATTTTTATTGTGATGCTGAGAATTATTCCATCTATGATTCCGTTATATTGGAGTATTGGGCTGGCCACCACTTATTTTGGTGAGCGGGTTGTCACAGATGGTATCTGAGCATCAGGTTCTATAGTCCTTAGGAATTTGTGTGGATGCCTTAAGTTTTCAGCGTTGCTTTTTACTTGACATAAAGCCTTAGGATTAATATCGTTGATTTCTCTTATGAGATATTGTTCTTCTGCCGTGAGGTAGAACTTATAGAATCTTTTGCGCATTCGTGTGATAACCGTAGGTCGATTGAAGAAGGGCGTCATGAGGAGAATTTTTAAGAAATGTGAATTGTGGTCGGGGATGAGGACCGCTTTGGAGGTCGCTCCCTTTTTGTAGCACTTCCTTGTCTTGCTACTATGACTACTAATTACAGTTGATGTAGTTTCCCAAGTACCGCTAAACGTAGAAAGTGGTACTAAGCTTGAGATTTCAAGTGATGTTAAATCGAAATGGAGAAGTGCCCTGAAGTAGGATGGAGGAAAATCCTTCACCCATAGGGGTGGTGTTGAGGTGGTGAAGATGTAGTCACTATATTCGTGGATACCAGGAGTTTTTGACCATGGAGAAACTTATGTTTATCGTAAGTTTCTATGGGATAACTGGACTGAGGAGAAGGTGGATTCTCGAATGTTCACACAATGCTCGGTAAAAGGCCGATTGTGATTGAAGTGTTGTGGAGTTAAGGAGACCGTGCACCATATAATGATAGGCCCCAGAATAAGTGTCGCTAACACTTCTGATGGAGAAGTGATCATGAAACCCCATTGGTGGACTTTCGCCTGGGGAGGTTTCATTGAACAGAGGAAGAGGAGGCCGAGAGCATGTCCTCTTTTATTGAGAAAGTAAGAGGGACTGCGTGGGCAATTATTGTCGGCCTGAGGCGGAAAAATGGCTATGATGTGGAGTGTAGAACCACTCATTTTAAACTTCATTGAGTGGAGAACGAGGGCAAGAATGGAGTGCCTGGTTGGGGAGTTGATGGAAATAATATTGGTTCGTGTAAGGCTCGAATATGGAGTCTGAAAACCGTTAGTATTGACCCAGAGTGCTTGGCATAAATTGTTGGTGGGAATTCCACCTTAGTAGTGGTTGGTGCATTCCCCCATAATATGATAGGGTAGTATTGTGGTTCCTCTCGATTCGGGTGTGTGTATCGAGCTTATAGTTGTATTGACGCTATTATAGAAGGGTAATGATGTGACTTCCGTGGTATGGAAGTTCTATCTTTTCTTCACTCGTTATGAAGCGAGTGATGCTATATTAAATGTATATGTGTTAATTGCATTATGTGATATATCGTTCGAGTGTTGTATTATTTGGTTGCATTGCATGTGGATGTTATGACTTATCTCCACGACCAACAAAGTTAAGTAGTAATGCATAGGAGGGGTTCCTTGTTTGGATTCCGCTTTTGCGGGACGCTCCACGCGTGAATCTTAACGATGTTGGGAGTGGAGAGATGCCATTTTTCTTTTATTTTATGTATATTATATGAGTAAAGATATTTTGGCTTAGTCGGGGTGATAGCAGGCAAATAAAATTGTAAGGCTATCTTACTTCTAGTTCAAAATGGAACTAGTTATTCTATAATTTCTCTCCTGGATACAGGTTGAGACTTTATAGAGGCGGATCAAGGTAGGTAGGAGATATTTTCATTTGTTGTGTTATCTTGCGTGAGTGTTTGATTGTTCATTTGTATTGTTTATGCATGTTACGTGTATCTCCATGACCAACTAGTTAAGTAGGCATGTGTCGGAGGGGTTCCTTGTTTGGATTTCGCTTTGCGAGACACTCCGCCGCATGAACACTTAACGATGTTGTGAGTGGAGAGGCGCTACTCTTTTTCTTTCTTTTATTTTTTTTTCTTTTTCTGTTGCTGGAAGTTGGGTTGAAAGGTTTAGCCGAGAATCACGTAGAAGAGTGATTAAGGGCTATTAAAGTGCGAGATAGAAGCACTAGATACGGTTCTCTCCTCTGATCGATGTGAGGGAGACTGAGATATGAAGTCAACTTGAGACTTCGGTATTATGCCTTGATAAGAAGGCCATGTATATATAAGGGGATATATATTTGAAAGACTTTACAGAAAGTAAATTTATGACTAATTGAAATCTTTGATTAATTGAGAGATAAAACATAGAAGTAAAATTTTGTTAGTAGAGTTGAGAGTTAGAATTTTTCCGGTCCCGATTATGTGTCTTAGACCGTCATATCTCGATGATCGACAATGCGAGGTAGTAGTGTAACGAGAGGGTTCCTTATCTGGATTTCGCCTCGGCGAGACGTCCCACGCATGAAACCAAGCGAATGTCGGAAGTCGAGATTGGTCTTGGGCACAAGGGATATATTTTGTATTATATGTATATGACTTAGATAGGATATATATACTAGTGTATGCCCGTGCCTGAAGGCACAACGAAAATTTTCAAGTACATAATCACAAAACGACGCAAATTTCCAAAGTTATCAAACTCAATGCATAGCCAACACTTTATAATAAGTCAACCCCATATTTTTCCAAACAAATCCTTGTATTTATCCAAAAATTTATTCTAAACTATCGAAGATTGTTGAATGAGAAAAATCAATCAAAGTGAATAATTTTTGGAATCACAATTTATGATTTGCAACTAAATACATTTAGTAATTCAAAATACAACCAATTTACCAGATACATAGTTGATATAAACATGGCAAAACACCTTCATTCATATCTAGTTAAAAGTAGTATGTATTCATTCATATCTAGCAACTATACCAATCAAGAAAACTAAATTGAAAAACATATATTTCCAAAACATTGAAAATCTGTTAAGTAAAACAATCAAAGAAAACTCACACATTAGCGTAGGCTTGATAACAATATGGACATGTCATCTTCTAAAGCTATGTGGTGCTGTTATAGGCTTTTCAAGAGTGTTTCCATCTTCATCCGACAGCTTAACTACAGAGTAACACGAAATGAGTTGATGATTGTATCTCATAACACTTATCACTGTTTTTATTAGTAGGGTGCATTATCTCTTTTTCCTTCCACTTTTATCTTCTACTTGTGGTGTTTAAGTTTCCATTATCTTTTTACAGAGATAATGTACCCTACTAATAAAAACATATATTACCCTGCACAACTTAAATCTGCAGAAAATCAAATGGAAAAACATGTATTATAAAAACATTGAAAATCTGTGAAATAAAATGATGAAAGAAAACTCACATATTCAAAAACTCAAACAGAAACATCGATCGCCTTCAAAAACTCAAACAAAAACATGAACCACCTTCAAAAACTCAAACAAAAAATAAAATTGGCAAATAAGAAATCGAGGATCTAATAATGGAGTCCTACTCAAATTGCATACAACTGAACATAAAACTGAAGCAATAATGTGTGTACTTGAAATAGAAGAGTATTAGTTTGCATTAATATGGAAATCATTATGAGTAACACAACCAAGACAATGTGCAAGGCATGGAACTGCTGCATCTCATTTACTCTTATGACGACAACAAAAACAAACTATGCTAGAGTTGTTGTATTTCATCATGTTGAATTGGTAGAAGATGGATCTGATGTATCTCAGGGCAGCAGTTATTGTGCTGTTGTTATACACATAGAAATAGTACCAATCAGTTGATCACCTGATATTCGCACATATACCTCTTTCTCCTCCAATTCTGCAAGATCAACTACGATAAATCCTGCTCCAGTGGACCACTTCGAGCTAAGTTGAATGAGTAGTTTCTTTAGGGGAAAAAGATTTATGGAATAATATCTCAAAAAAATCCAAAACAAAGATGCAAAAAATACTTATACCTTGGATTCATGGTTGTTCACGCCCACTAATTTAGCAACGATACGGTCCAATTTAGCAACGGCGTGATCAACATGTTCAACATATGGTTTTGAAAAATAATTAGAATAATTAGCAGGGGAATACTGTGAGACAAATAATTTTGCTGTGAGTAATCAGTAATCAACGAATGGCCGAACACTATTCTACACAAATCATCAACTATATTATAAAATGTATTCTAAACAATAATTTAGCCGAACACTATTTTAAACAAATCATTAACTATATTTTAAAATATTTGCAGGTTACGCAGAGGCAGCAATCGTTTTTCTTTGCCACAACGTGAATATTTAATATTTAGTTAATTTAGTGAGTGTCAACAACTTGCACAGATCAACACTCGTTAATTAGAAGTCATTACAATATTAATTCTACAAAAATATGAAATGTTATTACGATCAACACTGGACGTAATTACATTAAAATCCAATGATCCTTTATTATTCCTAACAACCATACTTTCCTAAGAAACTTAAATGTATTTTTTTATACCCATATTGTTATGATCAAGTTGGCAATAATGGGAATTCTAGAACTCAACTGCTTATGGTTCCAACTGCCTCACAAACTTTTTAGGGGTTGCTGCTCCTTGATATATGTTAAATTTTCTAATAGAAAATCTACTTTTTAAGTTATCTCTCAAATTTCCCTTCAACCAAACACCCTATACTCTCTCTCTCTCTCTCTATGATCGCTTGAGGTGAAAATTGAGTACCGACTCAGCTACTACAGTGTCTAAATAAAAAGGAAAAGGCTGGAAAAGAAGTCTGCTTGTGCATACTTGTCAAAACCCGTAAGCCATTCGAAAACTGTCTTGTTTTTCTCAACCGTAGCTGCAATGGCGATTCTGTTAGGAGTTACGGCATAAGTTTCAAACCTTGAAACCCCCCAAATCTAGGGGACCGAAGCATAATTCCCACTTTACACTTAGGTTTAAGATCAAAATACAGTTATTATTTAGTAATATAAACGATGGTGTACTTGAATCTATCTATGCTAGCAGATTCTAGTTTAGGCTCTAATAAAGCAATGGCAGGAAGATTAAATAGTTTGATCAGTTTTTTAACTCTTCTAATATAAGGTTTATTAGAAACACCTCTAATATTTTAGCATATGAAGTTTATCATTTGGATTTAGGAAGTAAAGTGGAAGAGTTTAGCTTGAAACCATACCTGGTAATTCTCTTAACATAGGATCTTGAATAGCCTTTATCTTTGGAATAATTTGAAAACCTGCTGATTTGGGACTGGGATCATGTGGCAGGACAACTTTCTTATTTCTTCTAGCCTTCACCTCTAAAGAAGACTTCCATTTTTTTATCTAACTACTGAGCAAACACTTTCAGCTCTTCTTGTAGTGGGATTAAAATCTTGGTTCTAGGAAATGAATCAGAAGCATAATCCTTAGCATAGTCTGGATGTCTATCCTTGTTAGGCAATAAATCACCTTTCAAAGATATATTTTAAAATTCTACTGCATTATTATCTTCTTCTAAACCATCACAGGTCTCATGTCTTGATTCTTCTACATGGATTGGAGTCTGCATGATAACAGGGTGCAATTTGTGTGAAGGAAGATCATTTGATTTCATAAAAGCTGGAACTCCATCTTCTTTTAATTTGAAATTTGGATCATTATTGCTTGTAATCTAATAATGAAATAAACAATGGTGTTCCAAAAATAGTAAAATGTTCCAAGTACTTATTAATTACTGTATTTGCAACCTAAAAAGATAGATTTAATCCAACATTTTTATAAGTTATTTTTACTACCTAACCATGACTTCAACTCGGAATAGTGACAGATCAGAAATATAAAAACTAAAACAACTAAAAAAATATCAGGTTCATGATACTTGGGCCCTTTTCCAATGCAAACTTGTCTACTTCAAACATCCTCGAAATTTTATTAACATTGTTGTTTTTCCCAGTTCCTTTTGGACAAATTAATAAGAGAGTCATTGTCTTTGGGACATTATAGTCACTTAACTCCATGCCACCCTTACCAATCCATGCTCCAGGAGTATAGGTATTAAGAACACAATAAATTTGTCTCAAGGCATATAATTATTACAAATCAGGGTCATATTATAATCGCTTTAATTTCTGAGTTGAATATGGATAATTTGGATGGGATGATCATCTTTTTTAGATTACTAATTGGTGACTTTTAGTACATATTATTGGTAGATGCTATTATAAAGGAGATATCATATGAATTGTATTATATTAGGATAACATCATTATTTCCTTGTATATATTTCATTGGTAGTTTATTGCTAAAATTAGGACAATAAAATGCTACCCAACCCTCACCACAAACCCTAACTCCCCAACCCGACACCACACTCGATGTCACTCCCTCTCCAAGCCAAATTTTGCCTCCCTGTAACTAACCTGAGCCATTACCCCCTGCTCATGTGCTGCAAACCAAGACCACATAGTTGCTCAACCCCTTAACCGTTGTTGTCCACACAGACACACACTTATATAATCCCACCCCATGCTCATTTTTCCCACATGCCGAGATAATCCTCGAACATAACCCACCTGCTGCTACCCCCTGCATAACCTCGCATCCTCACCTTACCTACTACCACACCCTAAAACCCAAGTCGCAACCCATAGCATGCTTCTCATACCAAGTTCACTATAGGTGTAACATGAATTCAACAAAAAAAATTGTAACATACCATCAATACTACCCCTAAATCAGTGTTGGTAGCGAGTTCTTTTCTAATGCCATATTGCAATAAATAGTTGCTAAACGGTTGAGATGCAACAATTACATGTCTCACAATACAACAATTACATTAATACTCATAATCAAACAAAATCCATGTATGAAACCTATAATAGATAAATCCATAAATAAATATATTTTCTAGATTCCAAGCCTAAATTCCAATGAAGAGATCAAATTCTACTAATTCGTAGCATTATCAAACAAAGTCCAACATCTCACAAATTCCAAAGTAGGGACTCGAATAAATATATTGAAACATAGACTTGCCTGATATAATAGCCCTAAATAGTATTATAGGTGTTAAAGAACCAATATACAAACTTAAGCAAAAAATCTTCCTGCTTAAAAATGAAACGGAGTAAAATTTAATTCCCAAACAAAGATTTTACCTGATATTCAAAACGAAAAAATCCCTTGACATCTGCAAAAGTAAAAACAGTTTCAGCAAAAAAGAATATTAAAGAACTAAAAAATTATAATTAAAGAACCCAAAACCATGAATTTAGGTTGATGTGAAGTACCTTTCTTTAAAACACAAACCCCAGATTTTGATGAGCCACTTGAAAAAAAATACAGATTATAAATCAAGGATTTTAAGCTATAATCTTCAAACCAAAAAAAAAAAATTAATAAAAAGAGTGAGGGATATGCAGAATGGGGCTTCAGTTCGAAGTGAAAGTATGAAGATTTGCACGAAAAAAATGAAGGACGTGTGTAAAAATTTCCAAGCATATAAAAACACATATATTCAATTTCCAAGCTTCATTAGTCAATACTAAACATAAATGATTTGCACAAATAATTAATCATGATACAATAACAATACAATGTTTGTGATATTTTCAGTGGTAATGTTAAAATCAACAAAGAAAAAAATACTCTAAAACATAGACTAAAAGAGTACAATAATGTAATAAATCAAGCCTAAATTATAATTTAGCATTGGAACACAAAACAGTTATTTGAATGTAACTTTGAAATGATAAATCCCTAAAACTTTTAAAATATAAATATAAACACCATATGTCATAATTATGTGTCCACTAATATCAACACCATAGGATAACTGGAAGCAATAACTTATTATTCAAAGGCAATGCCTGAGACCAATGATAAAGTTGTTTAAAATCTTATATTAGGCTCCCTAAGTTAATGAGTTCAAATCTTCAAGAAAAACAAACACACACATAAAAATGAGAAGCAATTACTTCGAAACGAATATTTTAGAACAACCAACATATATGAGTATACCTGCAATACAACTTCCTTCAGCACATTAGAGAAGTAAAACATCTGCAACGCAGCTTCCTCCAGCACAGAAATAAAATATAAAAAACGCAAATCAAACATTTAGGAATAAAAATATGAAATAACAAAAGAGTGTACTTGATTTTCAAATCTGATTATGAGTTGAGGGTCGACCTGCAAAACAAAGCATAAAAAAAATTAAATTATACACGCAAAACAAAAATGAAGATAAAAGTGCCCTAATAAACCCCATTTAACCCTAATAACCACTAACATCAAAACACACTCATCGGTCCTAATTTCCCACACCCATTTTGGAAATCAAAACCCTAATTTCATACATGCGTGTGTGTGAGAGAGCATATGTGTGCGTGTGAGAAATGGACGCAGAGGAGGAGGGCAAAATAGTGAGAGAGAGATAATGATGGAGGAAGGCGCCGATAGTGTGAGGCATAGAATAAGGGTATGTGTGTGTGTGTGTGTGTGTGTGTGTATGCGAGTGGGGGGTGATGTAGATTACCTGTAGCTGTAGGGGAAGGGGAGGGGGAGGGGGAGGGGGAGAAGATGAGGATGAGGGAGACGGGAGAGGGTGCGGCGGCATCGACTGAGGTAGGGTGAGAGTTTTATGTGAGGTAGGTTTTGTTTTGAGGGGTTGATGAGGAACGGGATTGAATAGAAAATGGGAGGTTATATTTAGGGGTACTCCCTTCATTTGCCATGTCACAATGTTAACCGGTGACATGGCAAAACCTCACACCCTTAGATCTTCCCTAAAAATTTGATCCCAACCGTTAATTTGTTTTACTATTCAAACACCCCTCTCCCATATATATATATATATATGTAGATCGAATTTAGGTTTATTAGAACGTAAGGCCCTTAGGGCAGGTGATGTTGATTTAGGAAGGCGGTAAGGAGTTGACCACAAATAAGTTATGGGTTAACTCTATGAGGGATTAGATCCATAGGAACGAGATTTATGGGGTCTCGAGAGGTTTGGTGGTTTAGGCCGATGGAGGTAAGGCCTTTATTAGATATGGTGTTACATAGCGACTTCATTTACGGGGAGTTAATGGACGGGCTGACCTTCACTCCTGAGCCCATGATAGTAAGATCGAGGGTGGATTTAATAATTAAGTTTCTGCCAGAGCATGGACCCAATGTTTATGCATCTCACAAGCTAAAACTTTTGGGAAGTATTATCCCATGATTGAATTAAAATTCATCGTGGTAGTGATCACCTTAAATAGATAAGGCACCACTTCCTAAGCAGGAAATTTGGTTTTTCTCGCAAGCAGCAAGTTGTTGCAATATGTCGTGGGAAAAATCGAGTTGGTGCTCGGACTTCAAAGGAACTAGTGAGTGGATATTTTCTCATTCGCTAAGGGAATGCGATTGGGGTAGTAGGTGCATCGAGTAGGAAACCCGTTGGATAATTAGTGATGGCATGGAGGGCCATGAAGAACGAGCACAACTAGGAAGACTCTGGAGCTAGAGCATTCATGTCTGTGATTGACCATTTCATCTACTCGTGCAAAGAAGAGTATCGATGGAATGAGGAAGGGTATATTCATAGACGTCAGCATTGAATTGCCGGCATCAACTGGTCATGATCCTCTCTGAGAAGATTGTTGATCGTTCGACTAAATCGTTGCTCTTCCGGCCATTATGGGCGGACTAGAAGTAGAAGTGTACGCCCCGCTCTCTATGAAGGTTTGGTAGAACAGTAGGAGGTTCCTATTAAGATAAGGTGGGCCGAGACTAGATATTCGTGTCGGAGATTTGGTAAAAGTTTCCATGAAGTAATGGGAACCGTATGGAAATGGCGTATATCCTACCACCCTAAAGTGGATGGATGAATGGGAAGAAATTGACTTATGGCCGAAAGGCATATCTCGAACGGGCGCCTTAGAATACATAGAAAATGGGAGTAGTAATTGTATGGATAGAGATTCCCGTACAACCATTAGGCTTTTGAAAGGACTTAGGGATCATTTCCTAAGTCATGGCATAGTGAGTGGCCTAGCGTGGTTTATTGAGTAATTCGCATACTCGTTGGATGGAACCAACGTGTAATATGTTCCTTGGACTTGGAGTGGTCTCAGGACATTCCTTTAAAGATTTGGCTTTTGAGCCATACGCCTTGATGGGATACGTCAATGCGAGGGAAAGTTGAGTAGCGTTGAGGTTAAGCCACTTAGAGTTGGTATGGGTGCCCCGAGGTGAGATGTAACATGATTTTGGAGGTTGGGCTAATTGTGCCGAGTCATGTGGGAATCGTCTTCCGCCGTAGGAAGCTAGAAGCGATAGTTAGTGAGGAACGCTTTGTGCTATGCTAGAGCACAAGCACAAAGGAGGTAGACTGAGATCGATAGAATCGGCCATAGTCCGAGTCTTTTTGGGACGTTACGATAACGAGGGGTTTGTTTAGGATGGTATAATCCTAGTTTAGAGTAGTATACCCTTTATGATATTTATGTACGCCCGAATTTTGGGGGAAAAATTTCCTCATAAGGGGGGGGGGGGAGTATGTAACAACCCTCGATTCTGGGAGGCTCATTTTATACTAATTTTACCTCATAAGGTGATTATATAAAATGTGGGGACTGGAGTAAATATTAATTTAATGAATTTAAAGTTAATATTTACTAGATTGATGCATATTTACGGTATGTGGAAGTAAATATCATCAGGTTGCATGTTTACAGTGTCATGTATGTAAAAAGGGCATTATGGTTTAAATAAAATTGGAACTGGAAATAATTTATAAAATTGCTGGATGCCAGTTTAGAGGGTGTAGTTAGTCTCGGAAGGTGCGAGATAGTCAAAATAAGTGCCATATTGTATTTTTCGGTTTCAGGCACTTTTATCTGGTTTTAGCTTATACGCGTATTCGGGAGTCATTTTAATGTGGTGTTAACCCTTTTAAGTTGGGAGTTTTAACTTAAGCCACGATTTAGTCTTCTAAATCCCCTTAATTCCCTAAATTGTGTCTTAAACATAGAGAGAAAAGGAGAGAAAGAGAGAAGAAGAGAAAAATGGAGAAAGAAGAAAAGAGGAGAGAAATTGGAGCTTGGATTGCATCTACTACAAAGAAATCTGAAATTTCAATTCTAAGGCAAGTTTTCTACTTGCTAATATGTGATTTAAGTTGAATAAATTGTGTGGTATTTATGTATATGTATTTGGAGATCAAAAATGTAATTTATGGGATTTAAACCCTAATCTTAGTTTTGATGATAAAATTGTGGATTATAACAGTTATGAACCATGTTGGGATGATTTTGGGTAGATAAATGTTGTTGGTTGTGGGAGAAATTTAAGAGATTTGAGGTTTGGGAGAATTAGGGTTCATAACCCTTAAGACAAAATTATGCAAATCTGCAGAATTGAATCGATTCGGCCTGGCCGAATCGATTCGCTTTGAGGCAGTTTCCAGGTCTGAGTCGACCGAATCGGTTCGGACAGTCCGAATCGATTCGGCAATTATGCCGAAAGTCAGGTTTTCCTGACCGAATCAATTCGGAAGGTCCGAATCGATTCTCTTTCCTGAACCAAAATCGATTCGGCTAGGCCGAATTGATTCGGAAGCCCTGCATTTTTGAGTAATTTTTCTCAGTTTAGTCCCAATTCATTTTCTTAAATTCTAGGGCCTAGGAAACTTCTTTTATGAAGTAAACTAAGTGTTTTAGAGTTTTCATTGAGTTAGTTACTTTCCCTACACTAGGAATGGGTTATGTGGAGACTTTTCCGGGGTTATGCCTATTGATGTTAGGGCATTCTTTTCTTCTAGTCAATTACTATAAAACTAAAAGTTATAGTATTATGTTTGGGAGATTTTAGGGGCTCATCCGAGATATTATTCCTAATGGTTTATAATAACACCATAAAAGTGTGTTGGGAGAATAAATTGAAAGTTCATTCATTCCTTTGAGGTATGATAGTATTGGGGTTTTAAAATAACACCCTAAAATGTTTGAAGGCAAGTAAGAGTTTATCTACTCCTTTGAGGTTGTAGTAACGATATAAATTATCGTATGGCTCCGGTTAATAAGTTATATTATTTACAAAAAGTTAAATGATAATGGTTTCGGAAAATGAACCCTAACTATGAATAATGGCGAATGACAATGAAATGAAAATGGAATGATTCATCATTCATAACTGTCACACTCTTTATTCATCTGGTAATCATATAGAACCGGGCCCTGACCCGTTTACATTTCTTGTTGCATATGCACCTTGTCTCCGCTCAGGTACTCCGCCGCAAGGATGCCTGATTTGAATTCCTATTCCGATGTCCTCGGCGAGCCGTGATGCACTGTGGGTATTACGGGACACATTTGGTATAGACGTTTTCATTTTTGCGTTCTAGTTAAGATCAAATTTTTTATTCGGGCAAGGGGCCCAAGATTTTCTAAATTTCTAATGAATGTATTATATAAATTAATGAGTTTGTTTAAATGCTGTTATAAAGTTTGTTGACCGGTAAAATATTCAGTCTTTTAGTGTATTCTTGTTATTATTAATTAAATATGTCTTGGGGTTTCCCCTATCTTTTTTAGAATTGGGTTGTTTGTTTTCCTTTATTTACTTTAAATTCAAAATTTTTGGCAACCCGTTTTCTTAAATATTGGGTGGTTATCCTGGATACTCTGTATTTTTATTGTGATGCTGAGAATGATTCCATCTATGATTCTGTTATATTGGAGTATTGGGCTGGCCACCCCTTATTTTGGTGAGCGGGTTGTCACAAGTGGATCTGAAAATAATAAAAACAATAAAGCCAAGATCCAATAAAAAAGAGAACAAAAACCTAGGGTATTCGTGAAAATGTTTTTCAAGGTAAATCTCATAAATTCTATGAAGAATAAATGAGATTTACTAGGAGATATGTTTCCTAAGAGAGTTCTAGGTTGAAGAGTATCTTCAACACGAGCAAACCCTCACAACTAATTTTAGAACCCTAAAATCTAACTACAAGGTTAGAGTTTTTATGGCTTTTGGGAAAAGGAAAGTTTAGAGGTTTGTGTATGGAGGAAAATGTTTAGGTTTAACACAGGCTATTTGGTTTCCTCTCCTTTCTCTTTTTTTTTTCTCTCTTCTCCCTCTTTTATCTCTCTGTTTTTTCTCTTAAACTCAAACGATTTTAAAAAATTCTCAAATGCTAACATTAGGTCTCCTTATATACTAAGCAAGAAAAGGATCGAGAACATCCAACCAAATACATGGATGAGATTAAATCTGAATTCTTAACTCTCCATCTAAGGGTGAAAAATAAGCGGTGATTATGTGATCGATGATAGGATGGTTGGGGTAACACGGCGATGGTTAAAGATCACATGCAGACCGTAGATAACTTTAGATCAAGGGCTGCGATGTTACCTCTGAACTAAGACACATCAAAAAATACAAATCACGTCGATATAACAACAAAACGTGTATGGCTTGGATCATACAGAAAACGTGTGTTTTCTGGTTTTTAGATAATATGAATTGTCTCCTACAATTCTTTAGCTCTTTTGTTTTCTACCCTGAACACATTTTTAGGAAAAATAATATATATGTTTTAACCTCAAACATTTAAAAATCACATTTTAATTAATTTCAGAAATCATTTTAAATGATTTTAAAAGTTTTTAGTGACTTAAAAAATTTAGAAAAAAACTCCTAAAAATCATATAACCCTTGTGCACACATAATAACACATATATGAAGTGATTGTGTCCTATTTGTGGGTTCATGAGAGTAATACTTCCCTTTTTCATAGATCATGGAGATTCTTGGACTTCATCTTTGTTGATGTAAAAAATTAGATTATATCTAATTATTTAATCACAGATAAAATAAAATGAGACAAATAAATTTAAAGTGGTTCAGCCTTATAAGAATGGCCTACATCTACTATTTCTGTTATTGCTGACTGTTTGGGAATTCTCGATTACAAGTTTTCTCAAGAAATTCCCCCCTTTCCACAATGAGGATAATACAATGTATTTATAGCCCTAAGGCTGTAATGTGAAAGGGTAATACATTCAATGCCCCTTAAGCGTATACATCTGTATGATAATAATAAGCATTTAATGCGCGGTCACTCTGTTGGTTATCCTGCTATTAATGCTTTGTTCGAGGTGCAGCTCGGACCGCCTAAGCTTCTCGAACCGCCTAAGTTCCTTAGTACTCAAAAATTCCTCGGTACTCAAAAGTTCCTCGTTACTCAAAAGTTCCTCGTAAAGTTATTGTTGGTCAGAGCATCGGATTTGACCGGGGAAGTTGAGTTCCTCGTTGCAGTATGGTTCCTCGGAGTCAAGGTGTTATTCGAAAGTGTTTGTTGTTTCCACGCAGATTGCCACGTGTCTTCACTCAATTGAACCATGTCAGTAGACTAAATTTGGTATCAATGGAAGCCCCCAATGTTTCATAGTTCAAAATTTGAGGAGTGTGGAACATTCTTTCTCGAAATATGGCGATTTTAAATGGTTATCCTGAAATTTAGGACTATTTTCTTTTGTATTTATTTCTCCTTCCAAATTCGTAGAATCGGTCTTTTTTGAATTTTTCTAACCGTTTCGATTCCCGCACCCTTTTTGTCTTTTTAGCCGCCGGTAACGTAACAGTCTCTTTTTGTAATCATTACTTTTACCCTTTCCCAAGGCAAAATATTTAAACGTTGCAGAAAATTCCATCGTCTTCTACTTTTTCAAATTTGTATCTTTGAGTTTTCCATCGTCTCTCTCTCCTGTGCGTTCATCTCTTTCATCATTTGTTGTCAACAGACTCATCCCTTTCCTGTAAGATTTTCTTCTTTCTCTTTGATTTCCTTCTTTCATCATGGTTTATCCTGTATAATCGATTGATAAGTTTTGCTCTGATTTCTCTATTCCCTCATGGGTTATTTTGGAAGATCTTTCTGAGCCTTCAGACTATTTTCGTTTGGCTGAGGGACATTGGTTCCCCAGTCTCTTTGTCGCTGAGTGTGGCGTTTCTTTTCCCCGAAACCCTCTATGTCTGTAATTCTGTCAATACTTTAACGTGGTTCCTGCAAGAATAGCTCCCAATACGTGGAGAATAGTTAACAGTGTTTATAGATTAAATCAAATTCATGGAACTCGTATAGGAATTCCTGAAATTATGTTTTGTTATAGATGGGCTGTGGGCGATAATACTTTTTATTTAAAAACTAGGTTTTTAAATAGAGCTTTAGTGGTCAATCTCCCAGATGCCAATAGGGACTACTTTGAGCACGGGGTTGTTATGAAAAATTGTCAACACCCTCCATTAACTGCAGATGATGTTTACCAGGGTCCCAGATGTCCTCCCTATGGCAATGGGATAGGTTGTTTTTATTTTATTTTCAAAATTATGCTTCCTCTGTGTTTGATAAAATGTGCCACTGATATTTTAATTTTGATTTATTTGCAGTTGACAGCAAAAGAAAATCTCCAAAAGAGGCAGACGTTAACATAAGGCATTTAAAACTTATCTGGAGTTTGCATCAGACTGTTGCCGACGAGCATATTAGGTTAGCTTCATATTTGCTGCAGTACAAGAGTTACACTTCCTCTTTTACTGCTCGTCCGGTGATAAGCGACGCAGAACCAATACCAACCTCTACAAGTTCTTCACCTAAGTCACATATTCATTTGAGTGAAAGGATGAATAAAATAAGACATCCTACCCTTTTTGAGAAATCTGCCTCTGGTGCTGGAGAGGCAAAGAGAAGTAAGCTTGATGTCCCAGGAGAGGGGACAAAGAAAATTGATGCACCTCCTTCGGTTGCTCCTGTGAAGGATGTCGAGAAGCCCCCAGTTGCCCCGAGTAAGGTTGCTGCTCCAAGCGAGGTGATTGTCATTTCTCCAACTAAGACTACATCGTTAGTCGAGAAAGTTGATGCTCGTCTAAGGAGGCTGAAGAAAAGCTCCTCTATCAATTTGGCTGAATCTATCTCTCATCCCCCGACTAGTGGTGTTCCCACTTTTGTTCCCCCGAGCTCTGCTATGAACTCGGTGAAGAATTGGATCATTCCTGAGATCCAAGGTATTGAAGAAAACCTTTCTCGGGACACGGTTACCACATTAGCAGCTCGTCATATTGCTTCTGTAAGTCCTATAGTCTTAAATTTTCATTCTTTCCTTTTTGTATCTGTGCACTGACTTGCTTTCGTTTTCTTTTCAAAGTTGGTGAGCTGTTTTAATACAATTATGAAGAAAGATGAAGCTATTAAAGCTTCAAGCTCCTCGTCTGGTGTAAAGGAAACTTTGATGGGCCTGGCGCAGTCTCTGAAAGATTCTCGTCCGAAATATGATGATGATAAGGCGATTTGGGAGAAAAGGTTTATCTCGATCGAGCAGGAGAAAGCTCAGGTTATTGAGGTCTCCAAGGGGTTGGAGAAAAAATAAATGATTTGGAGGAGAAGAATAAAGAGCTCGAAGGGAAGATCAAAAATGCTGGGGAGCTTGAAAATAAGCTCAAGACAGCTGAGGAGGAGTTGGGTCAACTTCGGGATGTAAGTCGTCAGAAGGAGGAAGTTGAGAATAAATTGAAAGATGCTGATGATCTTCTTTCCGAGAAGCTTTCCTCGGAGAAGACAAAGAGGAAATTGGATGTCAAAAAATCTTTCAGCGCCAGCTGGGATAAAGGGTGGAATAAAGGTTTGGCTGCCATGATGTCGCAAGTGGAATATGGAAGCTTCAAATACTTTAGAGATGGATGGGTCGCTGCTCTGCAAGAGATGAAAGTTGATGAAAATTTTGAACTATTTTAGCGACACATCCTGGGCCCCCCTCCAACTCCTGAAGAAGAAGAAGAGGATGAAGCTGCCTCTGAGGAATCTTCCATGGTGATGGGAGATCAAATTTCTCATCCCCCAGCTATCCAGCCCACTGGCGAGGAACTTCACCTACTCGTTACTTCATCTGAGCAACCTTCATCACTTCCCGAGAAACCCTCTGTTCCATCCGAGCAACCTACCTCCTCGTCCCAACCTCCCGAGAAAGTTTTGGGAGACAAGGAAAAGGTGTAGAGTTGTTCGAATTTCTCTCTATTTTATTTTTGTCAAATGTAATTCTGGACTTTGTACTTATCCTTTATGATGTAATAAAATTTGAACTTTTTCTTATGCATACTGTTGATTCTCTTCTTCATGCTCTGTTTGTACTCTTATTGATTATTGCTTTTTGTTCCTTCACTAGTTTCTGGCCAGGATGGAATTATTGTCTTCTCTTATTCAAAACTGTTAAGGCAATGCAATGAGTATTTCAAAGTTGGTCATACAGACATGAGTGCAGCTCAATTCATTGACATCCTCGGTCAAGGTGCTTTAGAGCAAGCAATTGAAGCCTATCAGTATTTGAGTGCCTGCTTGACCGTGCAGTGGCTAACAACTTAGCATACTATGATATGATTGAAGATCTCCAAGGCACTCTTGAAGAACTTCAACAACAATATAAGGAATCTACTGCCCTTTTGCACGAGGGGTACGAGAAGAAGTATCAACAAATCAGTGCCGATAAGGGATACGATAAACGGTTTGCTGCTTATGATGTGAGGGAGAGAACTTTGAAGGCTGAGGTCGAAGAGCACAAACAAATAGCTGAGTTGTTAGAGCAAGAAAATAATAACCTGCAAAGAGAGGTGTCTCATTTGAAGTCTGCAGCTGCCACCTCAAACGCTTTGGTCCCTGTGACCGACGAGGGATTCTCTTTCTTAAAGGTCGAAAACGCCAACCTAAGGGATGAATTAGAAACCTTGAGGAGAGCTGGCCCTTCTACATCTACTCGGGGACGAGCAAGAGCTCCTCAGGGATGAACAAGAACTGCTCGAATTTCTGTCGAGGAACAGAGAACTCAATCTGCTCTAGAGAACCAGTCCTTCCAACTGATGGCAAAGAACCAGGCATTGGCTGAGATGTCTAAGAAGATCAGGAGTCTGGACGAGCAGCTTTCTGCGTAAAAGTCTGTCTTGAATAATAAAGGACTCTTTATAAAAAATCTCCACAAGCAACTGGAAAGATTGACATATCAATTCCACAAGCAGCCTAGAGAATTCTAGATGGCTGGCTACAACGAGGCTCTCTCCCATTTGGATGATCGTACCCAAAATGCAAATAATGAGGGTTACAAACAGGGATGGTTGAATGCCTTAAGTGTAATGCAACTGGAACAAGGTCATTACCTGTGGGATTACCATAATCCTAGGCTGCTCGACCTACCAGTGTCACCATTCAAGCTTGATATGAGTTGGATCCCTGCTCGGGACATCCCTCGGTGTTTGATATCTAAATACCTTGGTGATTACAATCTCCATTCCAATGTTGAGATATCTCATCCCGAGCACCTACTCGATCGACCATTTGTGATGAACATCAGGATGCTTAAAGATCTTAACATCATAAATTCCCCTTATGCTTTAAATGATCCACCTGCTGGCGAGGAACCTGTTTCAAAAGCAGAGGGGAAGAAACCAATAGAATAGGAATCTTGATGTAATAAGTTTGTATTTCATTCTTGATGTATTTGGTTCTACATTTAATGAAATAATTTTATTTACAAATCTTGACTGCCATTGTCTTGTAATCATAAAACACTTTACATCTGTGCATATATATCTGTTAAAAAGATAACAACATTGTGTTATTTGTTGATCAACTGGAGTTTGTTAAAACTTATTGTCGACTATCTTGAATTTGTGGTAATCATTTGATGACTAACCAAAGTTGATGATACTTTGTTTCTCGACCAACTTGGTAGTAATTTAAAAAGTCACGAGTATCAAAAATTTTGCTCGATCACTTTCTCGTACTCATAAAATATTTTCGACCAACCAAGGTCGGTAAATTTTTCTTCTCGACCAACTACAGTTAGTGGGTTTTTATACCCGACCAACTACAGTTAGTGGATTTTTCTTACCGACCAATCTTTGGCACTTTTTGGAATAGTTTTTCTTCTTAACCAACCTTAGTTGGCATTTTTAAGAATAGATTTACTTCCTAACTAGGAATAGATTTACTTCCTAACCAACCAAGTTGGCATTTTTAGGAATAGATTTACTTCCTGACCAACCTTAGTTGGCATTTTCGGGAATATATTTACTTCCTAACCAACCTTAGTTGGCATTTTTAGGAATAGATGTACTTCCTAACCAACCAAGTTGGCATTTTTAGGAATAGATTTACTTCCCGACCAACCTTAGTTGGCATTTTCGGGAATAAATTTACTTCCTAACCAACCTTAGTTGGCATTTTTAGGAATAGATTTGAGTAGTCCGAGTTTTGCTGAGTAGTGTGTAGCACTAGTATTCCGCAAAAAAATTCCAATAAAAGGAAAGAACTGGGCAGAACATTGTCACTTTATTCATACTGATGAAACTGCATTACATGAGAGTTTACATTACTGATAATATTTGCGCAGGTGTTCTGCATTCCATACATTCTTAAACTCCTCCCCCTCCAAAGTTTCTATTTTGTATGTCCCTGGTCGAACAACTTCCTTAACTCGGTAGGGTCCATACCAGTTTGCTTCCAGTTTGTTGTGCTTTTGAATCACCTTCTTTAGCACATAGTCTCCTTCTTTCAAGTTGCACTTCTTCACTCTCTTGTTGTAGAACAAAGTTGTTCGTTGCTGGTAAGCAGCATTTCTAATGGTTGCTTCTTCCCTAACCTCCTCGAGCATGTCCAAGTCTAACCTTCTCATTAAATCGCTGACAGGGGAATTGAAATTCACTATTCTGTGTGTTGGGAGACCCAATTCGGTGGGTATAACAGTTTCACTTCCAAATGCTAGCATATATGGAGATTCCCCTGTTGCTGCTCGGGGATTAGTTCGATAATCCCATAGCACTGGTTGTAGCTCGTTGATCCAGTTTGCTTTCACGTCATTCAGTCTTTTTTTCAAACCATTCAACAACGTTCTATTTGTCACTTCAGTTTGTCCATTGCTTTGAGGATGGCCTGGTGCCAAGTGCATCTTCAAGATATTTTACTGATGACAATAGGCAGCGAACTCCTCGTTGTCAAATTGTGTTCCATGGTCTGTGATGAAGGCATGAGGAAGACCATATCGACAAATGATGTTCTTCCAAATAAATTGGTACACCTTGTCATACGTCATATCAATGAGAGGCTTAGCCTCAACCCATTTAGTAAAATAATCCACAGCGACCACGAGATACTTAAATCTTCCCCTTGGCATGGGCAGTGGCCCGACCAAATCTATTCCCCATATGGCAAATGGCCAAGGGGAAGTAATGGGTGTCAATAATGCTTGGGGAGTTCTTCGGATGGAGGAGAAGCGCTGATACTTGTCACATTTTTTGGCATAGGCTATACAATTAGCTCTCATCGTTGGCCAGTAGTATCCTTGAGTTATCATTCTTTGCAAAAGTGTCCGACCTGCTACATGGTCTCCACATGACCCTTCATGGACCTCTTTAATCAAATCTTTCACCTCGGTGGGATGCACACATCTTTGCAAACCTGCTATAATTCCTCGTCTGTATAGAATACCATTAGTCAGTACATAACGAGCAGCCTTAAACTTCAGTTTCTTGGCTGCAAGTTTGTCAGTTTGTAATTCCCCTTTCTCAATATATGCCCTGTTGGGATCCATCCACGATGACCCTAAATCGAGGGTATTTAAATTTATCGTCAGATCTTTATCTATACTTCGAACAGCTAAAACTTTAATTGGGATTGTTCTTCATAGCTCGATACGAGTAGCTGATGCTAATCGAGCTAAGGCGTCTGCTCTTACATTCTCCATTCTTGGTATTCTGACCAGCTGAATAGCAACAAATTCTGACACCAATTCCTTTGTCTTTGTATGATATCTGATCATTAATTCTCCTTTGGCTGCATATACTCCCATCATTTGATTTATGACCAATTGCGAGTCACTAAAAACAATAACTTATTCTACCCCCATGGTTTTTGCCAAACTAAGACCTGCAATCATGGCTTCATATTCAGCCTCATTATTTGAAGTGTTGAATTGGAAACGTAGGGCGTATTCCATGTCGACCTCATCCGGACTGTTCAAACTATCCCTGCGCCACATCCTGTAGTGAAGGATGAGCCATCCACATACATACTCCATATAGGTAACTCGTCTTCAAATTTCGGATCTGACAGAGTTCCTTGGTGGAAATTTTTTTGCTTCCTTTCACCATCTCCTGATATTTCTTGCTGTTCGTCGATCATTTTTTCTTTCCCTTTTACCAACCTAAGCTGGTCTGGGCTTGAATTTAATGATTCTGTAACATCTACTTGCCCTTTTACCAAGCTAAGTTGGTCTGGGCTTGTATTTGATGATCCTGTAACATCCACAGGTCGATCAGTGAACAACTTTTTCTCCTCGCGGGTATCAGGATAGGTGAACTCTGCTACAAAATCTATTACCACTTGTCCTTTTAGCGATGATCTGGGTTCATAAACTATATCATATTCACCAAGTTCTATTGCCCAGCACATCAATCTTCCTGATTTTTCTGGTTTATGAAGGGCTTTCCTCAATGGCATATCAGTATATACTACTATAGTATGAGCCTGGAAGTATGGCTTCATTCTTCTACTTGCCTCGATCAATGCTAGTGCCAATTTTTCTAGCCTTGGATATCTGATCTCTGCTCCTCAGAAGGCCTTACTTGTGTAGTATATTGGTTTTTGTACTCCATTCTCCATTCTTATCAATGCCGAACTAACTGCATTCTCGGACACTGCTAGATACAAGTATAATTTTTCTCCCATCACTGGCCTGGATAACAGTGGAGGTGCTCCCAAATATTTTTTCAAGTCTTGGAAAGCCTTCTCACATTCATCATTCCACTCAAAAGTCTTTCGGAGCGTCTTGAAGAATGGGAGACATCGATTAGTTGCTCGCGATACAAATCTGTTGAGTGCTGCTACTCATCCTGTAAGACTTTGCACTTCTTTCTTCGTCATTGGGGATCGCAACCCTAACAGAGCTTTGATATTTTCAGGGTTAGCTTCAATGCCTCGCTGATTGACAATGTATCCGAGAATCATGCCTTCTCGTACTCCAAATATTCACTTCTTCGGGTTCAACTTCATTTGATATTTATCTAGTTGATCAAAGGTCTGGCCTAAGTCAACTAGATGATCATCAGCTTTCTTGCTCTTTGTCAGCATATCGTCAATATAGACTTGCATATTGCAACTGATTTGTTCTGCAAACACTTTGTTCATCAGCCGCTGATATGTTGCACCTGCATTTTTCAAACCAAAAGGCATAACATTATAACAATAAGTTCCCCTAGGGGTAATGAAAGAAGTACTCTCCCTGTCTTCAGGTTTCATTTTAATTTGATTGTAACCAGAATAAGCATCCATGAAGCTCAGCAGCTCATGTCCCGAGGTAGCATCCTCTAGTTGATCAATTCGGGGCAGCATAAAGTGATCATTTGGGCATGATTTGTTGAGGTCGGTGAAGTCTACACACATCCTCCATTTGTTGTTCTTCTTTTTCACCATCACCACATTTGCTAACCAGTCTGGATATTTAACATCTTCAATAAAGCAAGTTTTTTGGAGCTTCTCGACTTCCTCCTGTATAGCATGATTCTTCTCGGGACTGAATACTCTTCTTCTATACTTCACAGGCTTGATATCCTTATTCACATTGAGCTCGTAACATAAGAAACTTGGGTATATCCCGGGCATATCCTCGTGACTCCACGCAAAAGTTTGCTTTTTGCTTCTTAAGAAAGTTATCAATTTCTGCTTTAGTGAGGCTTCCAACGACGAACCTACTTGAGTAGTTCGTTCAGGGTGCTCGTCGTCCAGAATGATGTTTTCAGTAGCTTCCACCACTTAACCCTTCATGAGTTGCGACTCATCTCTAGGATCCAATGTTCCAATTTCTGCACCTTCATCCAGTTGATAGGTAGTAGTCTTTTTCCTTGATTCCTCCAGTTCCTCTTGCTCGGTGGATGAATAGTAGCATTCCCGAGCTACTTTCTGATCACCTTTCACAACTCCTACTCCAAAATTTATTGGAAATTTTAGGCATTGATGTACCGTAGATGGTACAGCATCGAACTTCTTTAATCCTACTCTTCCCATGATGATATTGTATGCTGATTCAACATTCTTATCCATCACGAAGAAGCGTATTCTTTCTGTTCAACAAGCAGGCCATGTACCAATGAATATATCCAACTTGATCGTCCCAAGTGGAAAAACTTTCTCACCTGAAAAAACCAGGAGGGGTCTGTGATAAGGCTCTAGTTGAGATAGTTTTAGATTTAAACTGTCGAAGCATGAGTAGAACATGATGTTTGCCGAGCTACCATTATCTACCAGTACTCTTGAAATCATCACTTCCTTCATCCTCATTTTGATCACCAATGGGTCATCATGAGGATATAGAACACCTGCGAGGTCGTTCTTTGAAAAACCAATGACCAATTTATCTTTGTTTACTTTTCTAGGGCGATCCTCCTCAGCTAGATTTATTAATTGAATGTATGAGCAAGCTTGAGCCTCACAGAGGTAATCTTTTCTCTCTGCAGTAAGGTCTCCTCCTCCTGCATCTCCACCTGTAATAACATTACAATCAAATGTCCCAAAGCGTATCGAAAATACCTCACGTTCTGGCTGCCTTGTTCTCTTGGGAAGATCGGGATTGTCTTCTGGATCAACTTCATGGTCTCTTTTCTTGTTATCCTCTTCTCGACGAGGATATCTATACTTCTCTCTTGTTCGGTCGTTGTTTCTTCTTTCATTCCTTCGATCAACATACTTTGCCAGTTTTCCTCGTCGATGAGTGTTTCAATGTTATTCTGAAGAGCTATGCAATTTTTGGTCATATGGCCATGATCTTTGTGAAACTCGCAATATTTTGCCTTATTTATACTGTCAGGGTCTGCCTTCATTTTCTCTGGCCAGTTTAATTCCTCGTTGTTCTTGATTTCTTCTAGAACATGGTTGATGCCTTTCTTCAAAGGAGTATAATTATCAAATTTCTTCAATACTTCCCATGACGACCTTGTTTTTGAGTGTTTGTCACTAACATTGTTCTTATGCTCTTTCTTCTTAGCTTTATCACCTTCTACCTTAGTTTCTTTGGCATCCATATTCTTCTTCGCAGCCATAGCCTCCTCGGCATTCATAATCTTGGCCGCTTTTCCCATCAGATCTGATATGGTTCTAGGTGGATCTTTGGCCAAAGTGTAGTACAACTTATTAGGCTGTAGTCCACTCATCAAGGCGGTAATCGTTGTCTTTTCCACATAATCAATGACTTCGAGTTTCTCGTTATTAAAACGAGTTATATAATCTCTGGTACTTTCACCAGCTTTTTGTCTAACACTTAACAAATGCGCTACTCGTTTAACTGGCTTTGCCCCAAAACAGAAATTCCCAATGAATAACTCGGCCAGTTGAAAAAAAATTGAGATCTTACCCCGAGGAAGATTATTATACCCCGAGAATTCTCTGCATCTCATCTCATTTGGAACAGCATAGATGTCGACTGCATCTTGGTATTATTCTATATGAAGGACATGGTCGGTCTTTCCATCATATTTGGGGGTCACAATAGGTGCTTTGAACTTTGATGGTGTTGTAAAATCTACAATGGCCTGGACAAAAGGTTTTCCTTGAAAAAAAGTTCGTTGTAGAGGGTTCTTGGCTTTAGCCATTTCCCCTAATCTACCCTCCAGCCTCTGAATAGAGCCTTTCCACGCATCGTTTCCTTCCTCGGGCCTGTTGGTTCGAGCAACTGATCGCGTTGATGTGGCTTCCTGGGATCTATCTTGACGAGCAGCTGGTCGCGATTGGGCAGATCCTTCCTTTAAGTCTGATGGTCGTCGAAAACTCCTGGATGCGGTTCTAGGAGGACTTTTGCTCCTCCTAGGACCCAATCGATCAAAAGGAGATACTTTACTTAATATTTCTAGCGCACTAGTCCTTTCTGGAGAGAGAGTGATACGTTGTTCAGTATCTGTGGCTCGTACCGACGAAGTTCATCCAGGTTGATAAGAAAAATCCTCAGACTCCTCAGTACGATATGAATCGGTACGCCTAGTACGCGAAGAAGGTAAACGGGTATTTCGTTGAATACTTCACGGTCCTGAATGGGTTGGTGCACCGCCATGGAGGGTTTGTATGAGGTGTCGCATAGTTTCTTGCATGACTGTCTGGCCCTGGGCCAGATTTGTCATTATTCTAGCCAGATCTGGAATATTGGGCGGAGCAGATGGATTTGGAGGGCTTCCAGCGTTTCGATTGCTGGGTTCTGGAATATCAGCCATTTGTGATGAATTGTTTTCGATGAAAAATGATATTACCAGTCGTTTCCCACAGACGGCACCTGTCTATTGATGTAAAAAATTAGATTATATCTAATTATTTAATCACAGATAAAATAAAATGAGACAAAGAAATTTTAAAGTGGTTCAACCTTATAAGAATGGCCTACATCCACTGTTTCGGTTATTGCTGACTGTTTGGGAATTCTCGATTACAAGTTTTCTGAAGAAATTCCCCCTCTCCACAATGAGGATAATACAATGTATTTATAGCCCTAAGGCTGTAATGTCAAAGGGTAATACATTCAATGCCCCTTAAGTGTATACATCTCTATGATAATAATAAGCATTTAATGCGGAGTCACTCTGTTGGTTATCCTGCTATTAATGCTTTGTTCGAGGTGCAGCTTGAACGGCCTAAGCTGCTCGGACCGCCTAAGTTCCTCGATACTAAAAAATTCCTCGGTACTCAAAAGTTCCTCGTAAAGTTCTTATTGGTCGGAGCGTCTGATTTGATCAGGGAAATAGAGTTCCTTGTTACAGTATGGTTCCTCGGAGTCAAGGTGTTGTTCGAAAGTGTTTGTTGTTGCCACGCAGATTGCCACATGTCTTCACTCAATTGAGCCGTGTAAGAAGACTAAATTTGGTATCAACAATCTTCATCTTACAGCTTGAAGTCTTTGAGAGAGAGCAACTCTTAAAAATACAATGTTATTTTGTCTTAATATCCAAACTTGTTGGAACTCCTATATGCCACAGACTCAAGTAACTCAACCATATAGCGTATTCTCATTATTCCCCTTTATATATATTTATATAATTCATTTATCGCATGCTTCACCACGTACTCATGTATACATTCCACTTCACCTTGAATATATCTCCATGTTTTTCTCACTTACACATATTCCCATGTCACTCTCACTTTGTAAATATCTCTATCTCATGTGTGTCTATCCACATGTTTCACACCTTGACCATGTCACCATGCTTTGTTCGCTTGTATATAATTCATGCTCTATGTTACTTGTACATACTTGTTTCATTCTCCTCATATACTTAGATCTATTATCATATCTTAATCATGTATATCCACATGCTTTACTTAATTCTTAGTAGTTGTCCATCTTCCTCTTATCATAAATAAATCTTTACATAAAAATAATAATTAAAACTCATGCTTTTTTCACACTACATCATGAAAGCACTACGTATTGACCCTATATTTTGTTCCTACTTCGGAGTCACTTTGTGTTGGTTGCCGGTTCTGTAGGGCTAACCTAAGAGATATGAATCCTACATTTCATTGGCCAAGTACCTTCAACGTATATTGGATAGTTACCCTCGCATTATATGGCTAAATCGAACTCACGACGGGAGGTATATAATAGGGAACACATTTATGTACACCGAGTTTATTGAATTCACTCTCACATGTACCATCACCACGAGGTATATCGTTGGACAATTCACTAAGACCCGAGTATATCAAATGGCTTTTCCGTACATATCTATAAATGATTACCCTTATAGGCAAGAGGTATATCGTGAAGTCATGCCAAAGGGGGGAACCCTTATACTAACCTCCCATGGATAAACCTCATATAGGCGTCTGCCCCAGGACACTCATACCAAAATTTTTGGTTCCAACAAGAAACTTTGTCAAAATTTGGGGTCTTCTTCCCTACCCAATATTGCGTTATTTAATCTGTTTTTAAAATAAGACCCTATTCGCGAGTCTAGAAACAATTCAAACTATGTCTAGCATCGTCTACCTCATCCTTTCCTAGACTCGGGTCTTATATGGTATTTCACTTGCACCCTAAGCGAAACATAATACAAGTGAAACATAATAATAACAACTACACTGGGAATTTTCTTTCTTCCTTGTTTTTCAAAAATACCAAAAACTATTTTCTTCTTTTTTTTAAAATACCAAAAATATTATTTTTAAATAGAAGAACAAAAAAATTCTTCCCCTCTCAGCTGCAATTGCACTCCTTGGCCTAGCTCTGTATTGGCTGAAGTACTCTATTAAATCACCCAGGGTTCTAAACTTTCATCAATCGCTTCAGCAGAAATTGAGTAGTCTTATAGTACATTCCTCAAAGAAATCCCTGATCTGGACATCCATTCCCAACCATATTTAGTAACCGTACTTTCTCATCCTATCGCAAAGATTAACATTGTGCAGGCTGATGTCCAAGAAATGCAAAGAAATAGGGGTTAGGTCCCCTAAGTACCGAAACCTGATGTTTCTTTACCCTATGTTGTGGGATTCCAAATGCCTAAGTCAATGTGGGCCCTAGAAGAGTATTAGCATATTCCTCATCCATTATTTGTTCAACCCCGAATGGGCTACCTCTTACTCAACTATTGATACCAAATCCTACTCAGCTAGGGGATAACTTTCTCATGACCATTCTGTTCGATCCTAAGGAAGAATAACTAAACTGAGTCAAAGAAGATTTAAAGTTTCTCTCTAAGAAGTTTGGATAGGTTAAGATATCAGGGAAGTAAGTGGATCACATCCACATATCCCTTTACTTGAAGGCCGGGATGCCAGAGATATTCAAAATGTCGGATATTGATAAATTTGGAGGTAGTTGACCTCCCATTGTGCATCTTCATAAGTACCACCGCTCCATAAGCTTACTAGGGGCTTCCAAATAGAAAATATCTCAAATATTCAAACAAACCCTCAAACAAAGCGCCCACCATTGGTTCCTGTCACTGGGCAAATCCTAGATCCACAGCTAGGAAGATGTAGTAAGGGAATTCATGTATCAATACAATTATAATGAATTATTGGAGGAAACCCATTAAGATCTTAAACTACTTAAGAGAAAATTGGGGGAATTTATCACTTGAAAGTCCTACTCTTACAGGGTTCTAATATAGCAAAGGGTGCAAAACCATCAAACCATTATTTTTAAAATTTCTCAAGTTTAAGTTTATTTAAATGAATTGCCCAAATCAAACTTAGCACTAATTAAACAATTGTTGTGTTAAAACTGATTAACATATTTTATCTTTATCCTAAAGCATGTATCTAGATTATAGTATATAAAACAAGATAAATCACACAAAATGACAATGTATGAGGAAAACCCGTAACGGGAAAAATCTCTGACGGCCCAACCAAACAAATTCACTATGTATGGATTTACAAAGGACACGACAGTAGACTTACAACACAGACTCAAAATCATTTCTAAGAATAATAGGATGTAACACTTGTATCCTTAAACTGTTGGGTTTAAACTAGGGTTTTAGTTGGAAAACTTGATCATGGATGATCAAAACCTAAGGAGAGATTTTTCTAAGACTTTGGGAACTCAAGAGAAATGAAAAAGTCTCTAAGAAAACTACTTCTCCAAAGTATTATTATTAGGAATTTTTCCAAAAATGAGATAAGACCGAAAAATGAATTTTTCATTAAAATGCACTGGCTCATTCCAACAAAATTGGATCTCGTTTGAATGAAATTGGATATCGTTTGAACAAAGCACCTGATCTTGCTCGAACCATCTTCAAACAAAACTTCCAACGAGAAACCTAAACAAGACAAAAGTCTCATTTGAAGTTCGTTGGAACCGGTTCTAACGAGGTACATAGGCTTGTTTGAAAGACATACCAGATGCCATTAGAACGACTTCAATTTAAAAAAAAACATTTTAAAATCAGTTCAAAAATTTTTAGAAAATAAACACCCATATAAAATATCCAAGGGCCAAAATATAAATACACATTCATACCTGAGAGATTCTTGGAACATAAAGATGAAAACAAGGCACAAAACTTGGCACGATAATGTGAGTATAGTATATTAGCTGCTACATCTTCAACCAAACGCATCATAGGCTTGAAAGGTCAAACAATTCAAATGCTAACCAATGAATCAAAGGTTTTTTCGAAACACAAAATAATCCAAAATACATACACTTCACCAAAAGTGGCGAATTGTTATGATAAAAAACCTTGACAAGGCGTCTTTGTCATGGTTAAAAACCGTGAAAAGTTTGGGGTTGACAAAGATAATTGTCACGTCCTTGTCACAATCAATGTCCATGATAAGGAAAAACATGTTACGAACTTTAACTATGACAGGTCCGTGTCAAAGAATAACTTGTCACAGACTTTGAACGTGAAAAGTTAATAATTATCACGGATGTGTCACGATCCAAGTCCGTAGCACGTTGTTTTTGTCACGTACTTGTCACGGTCAAAGTCTGTGAGAAAACTAGGCAACATTTAAAAAAAAAAAAAATATTGGGCAATTATGTCCACTGCCTCTGCCACTGACCAACAATCTATTTAAACCTATTAAAGCACCGATTGCAACAAATATATATATATATATATATATATATATATATATATATATATATATCAACCAACATTCATTCATTCATAAGTTCAAAAGCCATACAACATTCATTCAATAATTATATCAAAAGATGAACAATAAATAATAATTTAATACACAAAGTTGTTCATAATCATACTAAACAAATAGTAATCAAATTATTACAAATAATTGTCCATTGATCATCACTTTAAAGGAGGAAGGTAGGGCACACTATATAGTAATTGAGACAACCCTTAATAGTAGTAACGTCGCACTGCCCGCTCAACCACAAGGGTTCATTCTCTCTACCCACGTACACATCTGTGATAAGGACCCGTGCCTTGTGCGATTGCAACGGACGATTGTGTACTAGAGTACCAGGGCACGTATTCGGGTCCCTCAACCCCTTAACTATTTTATGGCAACCCCATGTGTCTACTATATACATAATAGGCCAACCAACTATTGAAACTGGCATTAGGAGGGGGGAATGGGTGGGGGTGGCGAATATGTTGTCCTATGTAGACGAGAATGGGTGGGGGTATCGGTGAGGGTGGGGTGGGGTTAGAAAGACGGAGCAGTGGTCCCCTTATCCACCGCTTTCTCCTTTCCCTTTACTGAGCATTTAAAGGTACCCTTACTATACTAGAAC
This sequence comes from Sambucus nigra, assembly GCA_949130495.1. NCBI lineage: Eukaryota > Viridiplantae > Streptophyta > Magnoliopsida > Dipsacales > Adoxaceae > Sambucus > Sambucus nigra. The sequence goes on from OX422222.1 coordinate 425,616,611, forward strand.
AATTTATGCACCGTTTGCTCCATGTTTTCTAACTTCTCATTGTAGTTAGTCGACAACTCGTCCGCCTTGTGAGCTAACCATGCGTTTCTCGATTCAATCCCGACGAGCCTCGTCTTCCCCACCAAAGAGATTTCCCCTCGAATACGTACCTTATGGTATTGCTTGAACACTTGGCTGAGTGAGTACGTAGAGAGAGATGCCCTATCGACATCACTCTGGGAGTTGTGCACTTCCTTAAGCTTTTCCTGGAAAGACAAAATGTACATGGTTAGATAAATTAGTAAGAATGTATGTGATTATAGAAATTTATTTTTATAGAGTAATTAATATTTTAACTTACAATAGTAGCGCCCACATCCGGATGGACCTCCCCATCTTTCCCCTTCTTCGTTCTAATTTACACATAGGCATCGAGCCTATGTGGCTTACCCCCAAGGTCACTCCCCGTCACCTAAAATAAATTAATACAAAATTAGTTAATAGTATATAATTATAACTAAATAAAATAAAATAAAACATAAAATGAATGGACATTAAAAACTTACCATCCAGTGCTCCACCTCAGTGTATGACGTATGCCCGGAGTAGCGCGCATCGACCTTCTTGGCCTGATTTTCCCTCCCCGATTGAGGAGAGGACATTTGCCTCTCTAAGACCTCATTGTCGATAAAATTTTGCCAACTTCTTAATTAGATGGGATCCTTCGAGGTTACCATGTCCCTAAGTCACAAAATGGACTCCCAGTCCTGGCCAGAGTAACGTACGCACATGTTTTTCTTCCACATTTTACACTAATCTCGTAATTGTCCCAACGTGGTGTCTCATAAAGCGGGGGGCAAGACGAATTGTTCCTATAAAATAAATACAAAACAAAAATAAAGCGAGTTAGTAGTATGTAAATTATAAAATATATATAAATACCAAACAATACAAAATAATAAAAAAGTGAGGAAGTACCCGTAATACCCCCTGATGGCCATCTTAACCTCGTATAGTAATTTTCTCCAATTCGTGTACCATGGACCAACAATTTCCTTCAGCAACTATGGATCCTTAGCTTGTAATGACATCTTGTTCTCCACTACGGTCCCCATTTTCCCCCTTTGGGGGCCTAGTGCTAGATGAGCCTTCCTCGCCCATGCTTCCCTGATGCAGATATTCCCTGCAAAATTTGTTGTTATTAGTAGACACATATATGAGAAAATAATCAAATCCAAATGAATAAAAGCATTAAATTGATTAAAATCGAAATGGATTAAAGCACAAGAAAAATGGAAGTTAACGACATTATAAGAATACAAATCCACATCATAAACCAAACTAAGTACTGTTTCCAATAATTGGAATACTTATTAAAAATCTAAAAATTATTTCAAATTCAGATCATGTCACGGACTTTGAATTAATGCTTAAACTGATTAAAATCCAAATTAAAAAAGTACCACTTAAGTTCTTTAATTCAAGATTAAACAGTCTAAACGACTCTGAACAGTTTTTTCAAAAAAACTCTTTTCTTAAAACAAGCAGCTAACGGAAGATGTGTATAAAAAGAAATATGAACGAGACTTTTTAGGTATTATGTATCCAAGTTTTGAAAACCAAAACTAAAATCAATTTTAAATCAGCACGCCAATAGAAAGGGATGAGAGGACGATTAAGTATGCAAGTGCACAAAGATTTTAACGTGGTAAAACCCCACCCAATTGGGGAAACATCCACGGAGGTCTCTACACCTCAAAAAAAATCCACTAAAAGAGAGTAACAGATAACAAACTATTTAACAATCTAAACACACAATCAGACCTAATCTAAGTTCAGAAAATATACCACCTTCTCTGGATTATTCGGACTTCTCCCAAGGCTCTGATGTCATAGATGTTTGCTCAACTTTGTAACTCCACTCCTTTTAGCTTTACGTTGACTCTTAAAGTTCAAAATCTCTCTACCAACACCTTTTAGTGTTGTAATGTGAAAGTGTTGTGATGTGATATGCCTAACACATGCATGAAACTCAAACACACTTATTATAGACAAAATGAGTATCAAATTACAAATAGATTTCTAATATGCAAAAGAAATTTCCAAAATCAGTTTGAATGAAACTCTCAGACTTTTTGCTCTTTAAATTTATCCGCAAATCAAGAGGGAATCTTTCTATATAAAAGAGCCAAGATCCTAGACACTTTCTTTATTAAAAAATGTACACTTATTTCACAAAATATGAAATATATGAAAGTGTAAATCCCCAATCAAGATCTCAACTGGATCTAAGTTTGGATATTCTCAGATACTAAAATTAGAAATGATTTTCTTGGTTTAGGTTTGTAACACCCCTTATTTTTGTGATATTTATTTTATGGGATTAATTTAATTAAATGCGTATTAATTGGAAATTAATCCGGATTAAAAATACTAGCGAGATGCGAGTTGGTATTTGATTATAGGTGCATATATGATTATATATGAATTTAGAATTATGAAATTTTTCGTGAGATTGAAATACGGCAATTTGGAAATTTTGTTGAGACGCGTGTGACAGTCGCGTCATGGTATATAATTATGATAATTAAAAAGAGAATTTTTATTTCTATAAACCGTATGGTCGTTTTGAGTACGCCAACGCGTCCGTAAGGGTCGAAATAGTCAGAAAACACTAGCTGGGGGTTTGGTTTGGGTCCCGGGGCATTTTTAGGCCATACCTGCAACGTATAAGAGTAGTTTGGTAATTTTGAATTTTGAGGAATTAAAAGCTATGAAAATTGGGAATTAATATCTGATTAGGCATTAACCCACTAAGCCCACTAATACCCAAATAGGCTACGGAGGTTATTATAAGTTGTTCCTAAATTTCTAAAGCACAAACCCTAGCCACCATTAACCTTGGAGAAGAAAGCTTGTAGAAAGAGAGGAGAGGAGAAATCTGCAGAGGAGAGAGATCCGTTCATCAAATTCGTCATCAAATCCAGAGTTACCATTAAGGCAAGTGATTTAATTTCGTTTTTATAGAGAATGTTTCTTCCATGTGTAGGAATTGTTAAAAATCTGATTTGTTCTTGGGAGTTAATGGGAAACCCATTAAATTGGAAATAGAAATTACATTCTTGATGAGGAAATTGCATGTAGATTTGTAGTTGATGATTATTCTGATGATATTAAAATTAGTATGAAACCAAAAATGGATTTAATTAGATTTCTAGATGATTTATAAATTCTAGGGTTCATGTGTTTGAAATTAGGGAAAAATATGTAGAGATTTGATATTTGCATGATGGTTATAATGATTTAATCCCCACAAAAACGTTAGTAGGTGACCTATGTATGTTTAGAGAAGATTAGGAACCTTGATATATTGTTGGACTAATGTTTAGAGAATATTAGAAGTGAAGAAAAGAGGAAAAAACGAAATAAGGAATTCTGGGCTTGAAACTGGCCACTCGTTAGAAGACCTGCCCAGGTCGTTCGAACGAGCTTCTAACGAGTTGACCATTGACTTCTAATGAGGGTGAAGTTCGTTCGATAAGATCGTTCGAACAAGATCTCGTTAGAAAGCCTACTTTGTTCGAACGAGATCTCGTTAGAAGACTCAGTTCGTTCGAACGAAGTCTCATTCGAACAGCCTCGTTCGAACGAGACTTCGAACGAGTTGACAGTTTAGGCTTTTTAGCCTGTTTTGATCCCGAGTGCCCTGTAACCTTGTGTGCAGATAGAGATAGCCTTTCCTTGATGAGTAATTGATATATTTGGGATGTTTGGGATATAATGAGGAGTCAAACCTAGAAGTGTATTTTGAACCTAAGGGAAAATATGAAGTAGGACGTGAGTGTCTATTATAATGTGAGCTATTGACGGCCTAATTAATTACATTAACCGGGAACATATAAATGGTGTAGTATTATATGTCAGTACGAGAAGAGATATGTACCAATATATTATGGTGATTACTAAGACGTGTGCATACTTAGTATATATGTATTGATTTTATGTGTATGACATACCTACCATACTTGCTATCACGGGAGGTTTGCTTTCGCTTAGGGCCCTATAATCCTTGTGTTGCCCGAATTTAGACTGGTTACCTCGATGAACATAGGTCAGAGAAGGACTTATTGGGATGTTAATAAGTCTGATGATCGTGGGAGCGCAGGTATGTGCGTGACCCATGTGATGTGACTGTGTTCGCCTCCATTATTTGTGATGTTGTTATCTGTGAACTATTCCTGAGAGATTCGAAATATGTGATACTTATGTACGTGATGTACCGGGATGGATAGCAGAGTATGTGTGCACCGCAGCTAGTCTCGGGGTGCTTGTATTGTGTATTTATGACGTGAATAATATACGCTTAATTAATGGGAACTTTCATGTTAATATTGTGAATAAAATTATAGTATTATTTTGAGAAAACATAACGGGTTAACCAATACAGAAATGTATTACATATTGAGAATCTGAGTTTAAGTAATGCCCTCTATTCTTTGGTAACGTTAGAATGTAATATGGGAATCGAGTAGTAACAAGTAGAACTTATTACGTTTTGGTTAGATATATGTGTCAATTAGATGGGTAATGTACGTTAGGAGTGCACATGTAGTCGAGAGGTGAGAATTTCATGTGAGTGCACGTCCTAACATGTATTTAGCATTTAATGTTTTAATGTTATTAAAACACTTGCTGTTTTCAAAATGTTTTCCACTTTCGGGCTCTGACCCATTTGCTTTCAAATCTATTTTTGTAAAAACCATTTTAGGTGCCCAGCCACAAGGACACCATGCATAGGATTCTCATTCAGGTGACGAGCTGTAGCTGTTTGTGAAAGTTACAGGACTTTGCTTGTAGACGCTTCATCGATATTGACTCGATATTCATCTGTTATTAGTTGTAGGGCATGTCGCCCATTTCTTTTAGAGACATTGCATTTGTTTTAGTTATTCAGACTTTTGGCATGTAATTATTCAGGATTCAGACTTGTAGTATTATTTCCATTTGTTGGGATTATTGTGAGGAGTTTTCCTCCGAATTTCTTAGTATTATTGTTGGTTATTTTATTACTTCGTATGGTGAATGGATTATGTTGACTCTTCCATTATTCTTTTACTGCTTGTTAATCAGACTTAACTTAAAATTTGGCACTTACTTTTAAATACTAGGTGGTTAGTAATTATTAAAATGTTTTCGACAGTGATGCTATTAACTGAACCAACTTGGCATTTTGAATTAATTTAATAAAGGAGTAGCTACCCGGTATTTAATTAGTCGGGGTGTCACAGGTGGTATCAGAGCATCAGGTTCTAGTGTCCTTTAGGATCTGAACGGCTTATTATGTTTCCGCTGAGCTTCCTTTGATGTAGAGCCCTATACTTTAGGACTGTTGTATTCTTTTGTATATGCTACGTTCTTCAGCTATTTTGAGTTTATAACTGCGAACTTATAAACTTCATTCTTATTTCAGATGCCTCCACGACGTGCACGAAGGGTTCCCAGGGATGCGACGCCAGAACCACAACCCGCACCAGCTCAGGGCACGATGAATGCCGCCGAAGTTGCAGCCATTGTGGCTCAGGCGGTAAATGCCGCAATAGCTGTAGTTCAGCAGGCACCACCTCAAGCGCCGATAGCCGCGCCAGTTCAGGCTCATGCATTCCCGTCTGCTTGGGAACGTGTACGTGATGCTTTTCAGAAAGCACACCCTTCGAAGTTCGCAGGTAGCTCCGATGTGGTAGTTTCGAGTCAGTGGAGGAATGATATACAGCGGCACTTGAGGATGTATGAGTGCACAAATGTCCAGAAGTAGATACTAGCTACTTTTAAGCTAGTGGGGTCAGCACTGCAGTGGTGGGAGTCTATTACCACCGTAGAGGAGAGGGATACTCTCACTATTCAGGAATTCTGGGTGCAGTTTGACCGCAAGTACTTTCCGTCGGCTGTTCACACGGAAATGAGATAAAAGTTGATGAGCCTCAAGCAAGAGGGTAAGACTGTGGCCGAGTATGAGGCCGAATTTACTGATCTTCTGTACATTGTTCCGAATGAGATACCGACGGAGGAGAAGAAGATACAGAATTTCACGGACGGGTTGACATGGAGGATTCGTCAGCACTTGTTAGGGAACATCTCGTTAGCCACTTATTCTGATGTGGTTAACGCTGCATTGCTCCATTGCTAGGATCACCGCTTTCACATGGCTGAGGGCAAACGATCGGGAGAGTCTAGCCATCAGGGCAGGACTGGAGGAAATGGTGCCAGTGGGGCACAATCTGTTCAGGGGCAGAGGCATGGTGATCAGGGTACTCAGCAGGGGGATCACAAGAGGTTCAGGTCAGGAAACTTCAGGCACGAACAGGGAGGTTTCCGGCAGGGCCATCAGGGTCCGAACGGCCATCAACACCAGCAGGGTCAGAATGGTCAGCATTAGTTTCAGCAGGGCCAGCAGGGCCAGTGGAGGAATGGTAACGGCCACCACGGCCGGGGGCAGCAGGGACCGAGAGGCGGAAACTTTCCGGGGAAGTGTTTTGTTTGTGGCAAGACTGGCCATAAATGCCAGGACTGTCCTGATACGGGCAGGGCCCCGCAGCAGTAGCAGGGTGCTCGACATGAGCCACAGAGGCCACTTTTTCCACCAGCCCTCCCAGCTCCAGCCCAGGTGCCAGCTCTTCCAGCTATTCCAGCAGTTCCTATGCAGTAGGGACAGTTACAGTATGGACGTGTCTATAACGTCCACCAGGCAGCAGCTCCGCAGGCACCACCCGCGATTGAGGGTATGTTTCCTATCCATGGTACTATGGGTCGGGTTTTGTTTGATACGGGGGCAACACATTGCTTTATAGCTACACATTTTGCGAAAGCTTTAGGGTTATTAGCTACGGCAGAGAGCACAGTGACGTGTGTAGACTCACCATTGGGGAGTGGGTCATTTATTTTCTTTATATGCCGGGGAGTGGGGGTAGAGATTGGTAGTCTGGTGTTACCTGCAAATATGTTGGTATTAGATATGCATGTTCACGATGTGATTATCGGTATGGACTGGCTCGCTGATTATAGAGCCATGATTGATTGCTTCGGTGGGAGCATTATTTTTGCCATTCCGGGGCAAGAGATGTTTGTAGTGGCGATGCCTTGCCCAGAGGGAGGCTCGACCGCTCATTTGTATTACCTAGAGGAGGATACCTCTAAGGAGGTTGTGATTCCTTTAGATTCGATCCCAGTTGTCAGGGAGCATTCTGATGTGTTTCAGGAGATACCAGGCCTACCCCCCAGTCGAGAGATAGACTTTGTTATATACTTATTACCAGGTACGAGACCTATAGCACGCGCACCGTACCGTATGGCTCCAGCTGAGATGAGGGAGTTACGGGATCATATTGAGCAGTTTTTGGGTCAGGGGTTTATACGGAGGAGTACTTCACCGTGGGGTGCCCCTGTGTTGTTCGTGAAGAAGAGAGATGGTTCACTGAGATTGTGTGTGGACTACCGAGAGTTGACTAAGGTCACGATACGGAATAAGTATCCGTTGCCTCGAATCGATGACTTATTCAACCAGTTGAGAGGAGCTTCTTTCTTCTCAAAGATTGATTTGAGATCGGGATACCATCGGTTGCGTATCAGGGAGGAGGATGTCTCGAAGACTGCGTTCTTATCGAGATATGGTTCTTACGAGTTTCGGGTTATGCCTTTTGGTTTGACCAACGCTCCAGCAGTATTTATGGACTTGATGAATAGAGTGTTTAGGGATTTCCTAGATCAGTTTTTCATTGTCTTCATCGATGATATTCTGGTTTACTCCCAGACAGAGGAGGAGCACGCCGAGCATTTGAGGCAAGTTTTGCAGACAGTACGTCAGAACGAGTTGTATGCAAAGTATGAAAAATGCGGGTTTTGGCTGAAGGAGGTCCAGTTTTTGGGACATATTATTTCCGATCGGGGGATATCTTTTGATCCGGGGAAGGTATCCGCGGTGAGGGAGTGGGGATAACCCATGACACCAACGGAGATTCGTAGTTTCTTGGGTCTAGCAGGATACTACAGGAGGTTTATTCGGGGTTTCTCGAAGATTGCAGGCCCTTTGACACATCTGACTCGTAAGGGTGTGCCATTCATCTGGAGTGATGCCTGTTAGTTGGCATTCGATGAATTGAAGGATAAGTTGACCTCAGCACCTGTGTTAGCGTTGTCGAGACTGGGAGTTGAGTATTTAGTTTACAACGATGCGTCCTTGCTAGGACTTGGAGGTGTATTGCAGCAGGAGATTCAGGCCATAGCTTATGCTTCCCGTAAGCTAAAGCCTCACGAGAAGAATTACCCCACTCATGGCTTGGATTGGCGGCAGTTGTATTTGCCCTCCGGATATGGAGACATTACCTTTTGGGGGGAAAGTTTCGATTGTTCACAAATCACAAGTCCCTACAGTACCTATTCACGCAGAAGGAGTTGAATATGCGGCAGCGAAGGTGGCTTGAGTTTGTGAAGGACTATCAGTTTGATATCCAGTATCACCTGGGAAAGGCTAACATGGTGGCAGACGCGTTGATCCGTAGGCCAGCAGATGAAGTGGCAGAGGTGTGGAAGGCCAAGTGGAAAGAATTGGGACACCCGGATGTAGTGGCCCGATCATTCATGTCGGTAATGACTGTTACGCCGCAGATTGTCACGAGAGTGGTAAAGGCACAAGCAGATGACTCGTTCTGTCAGGAGATGATAGTTCGATTACTAGCAGAGGGAGCCTAATCCTATACCGTTAGCTCAGACGGGGGATTGCGCTTTAATGGGAGATTGGTAGTCCCGGAAGGGGAGGAATTGCGGCACGAGGTGATGGCAGAGTCGCACGGCTCACAATTCGCGGTACATCCCAGTGGGGACAAAATGTACGAAGACATGAGACGTCAGTATTGGTGGAGCGGGATGAAGAGAGATATTGTCGAGTTTGTTTCTAAATGCGCCACTTGTCAGCTTGTAAAAGTGGATCATCAGAGACCGGCAGGACTGCTACAGCCGTTGGAGGTCCCGATATGGATGTGGGAGAGCATATCCATGGACATTATTACGGGATTGCCTACGTCACAGAGAGGTCACGACTCCATTTGGGTAATTGTGGACAGGCTGACCAAAGTCACTCATTTCCTACCCGTAAGGACAGACTACACTGCGGGACAGTATGCCCAGCTCTTTATTGCAGAGATAGTGAGACTTCACGGTGTGCCCTTAAATATCATGTCTGACCGAGACAAGATATTTGTTTCATGGTTTTGGGAGAGTTTTCAAGAGGCCATGGTCACGGAATTGCGGTTGAGTACGGCGTATCACCCGCAGACCGATGGGCAAACCGAGCGTACAAACCAGATGTTGGAGGACATGCTACGTATGAGTATCATTGATTTCGGGGGTGGATGGGAGCAGTATCTTCCACTGGTGGAGTTTGCTTACAACAACTCCTACCAGTTCACCATTGGCATGGCTCCATTTGAGGCGTTGTACGGTAGACCTTGTCGTTCCCCAGCATGTTGGTTGGAGGTGGGGGACAACAAACTACTTGGGCCGGAAGTGATTCAGGATACTTCGGCGAGGATAGAATTGATTCGGAGTCGCATTCGGGTAGCTCAGGATCGGCAGAAGAGCTATGCTGATGCGAAGAGGTTCTTCAGAGAGTTTCAAGTGGGGGACCAGGTTTTGCTCAGAGTATCTCCTATGAAGGGGATTATGCGTTTTGGGAAGAAAGGGAAGTTGGCACCGAGATATGTGGGACCATTTCCTATTATTGAGCGGATTGGACCGGTTGCGTATAGGCTTGGATTACCGGAGCATTTGCATCGGATTCACGATGTATTTCATATTTCCTCGCTAAGGAAATATCTTAGAGACAATTTGGCTCATTCTCATATTGCTTTGGAGGACATCGATCTCCAACCTGATAGCTCCTACGAGGAGGGGCCGATTGCTATTTTGGACCGAAGTGAGCGGAAACTGCGGTCAAAGATCGTTTCGTTAGTGCGTGTTCAGTGGCGACATCATAATGTCGAGGAGTCCACATGGGAGCGCGAGGATGAGATGCGCGAATGTTATCCAGAGTTGTTCTTACCAGGTACATTCTAGTTCCAAATTTCGGGACGAAATTCAGTTATTAGGGGGGAAGTACCTGTGACACCCCGACTAATTAAATATCGGGTAGCTACTCCTTTATTAAATTAATTCAAAATGCCAAGTTGGTTCAGTTAATAGCATCACTGTCGAAAACATTTTAATAATTACTAACCACCTAGTATTTAAAAGTAAGTGCCAAATTTTAAGTTAAGTCTGATTAACAAGTAGTAAAAGAATAATGGAAGAGTCAACATAATCCATTCACCATACTAAGTAATGAAATAACCAACAATAATACTAAGAAATCCGGAGGAAAACTCCTCACAATAATCCCAACAAATGGAAATAATACTACAAGTCTGAATCCTGAATAATTACATGCCAAAAGTCTGAATAACTGAAACAAATGCAATGTCTCTAAAAGAAATGGGCGACATGCCCTACAACTGATAACAGATGAATATCGAGTCAAGATCGATGAAGCGTCTACAACCAAAGTCCTGTAACTTCCACAAACAGCTACAGCTCATCACCTGAATGAGAATCCTATGCATGGTGTCCTTGTGGCTGGGAACCTAAAATGGTTTTTACAAAAATAGATTTGAAAGCAAATGGGTCAGAGCCCGAAAGTGGAAAACATTTTGAAAACAGCAAGTGTTTTAATAACATTAAAACATTAAATGCAAAATACATGTTAGGACGTGCACTCACATGAAATTCTCACCTCTCGACTACATGTGCACTCCTAACGTACATTACCCATCTAATTGACACATATATCTAACCAAAACGTAATAAGTTCTACTTCTTACTACTCGATTCCCATATTACATTCTAACGTTACCAAAGAATAGAGGGCTTTACTTAAACTCAGATTCTCAATATGTAATACATTTCACTATTGGTTAACCCGTTATGTTTTCTCAAAACAATACTATAATTTTATTCACAATATTAACATGAAAGTTCCCATTAATTAAGTGTATATTATTCACGTCATAAATACACAATACAAGCACCCCAAGACTAGCTGCGGTGCACACATACTCTGCTATCCATCCCGGTACATCACGTACATAAGGATAACATATTCCGAATCTCTCAGGAATAGTTCACAGATAACAACATGACAAATAATGGAGGCGAACACAGTCACATCACATGGGTCACGCACATACCTGCGCTCCCACGATCAGCAGACTTATTAACATCCCAATAAGACCTTCTCTGACCTATGTTCATCGAGGTAACCAGTCTAAATCCGGGCAACACAAGGATTAGAGGGCCCTAAGCGAACGCAAACCTCCCGTGATAGCAAGTATGGTAGGTATGTCATACACATAAAATCAATACATATATACTAAGTATGCATACGTCTTAGTAATCACCATAATATATTGGTACATATCTCTTCTCGTACTGACATATAATACTACACCATTTATATGTTCCCGGTTAATGTAATTAATTAGGCCGTCAATAGCTCACATCGTAATAGACACTCACGTCCTACTTCATATTTTCCCTTAGGTTGAAACTACACTTCTAGGTTTGACTCCTCATTATATCCCAAACATCCCAAATATATCAATTACTCATCAAGGAAAGGCTATCTCTACCTACACCCAAGGTTACGGGGCACTCGGGATCAAAACAGGCTAAAAAGCCTAAATTGTCAACTCGTTCGAAGTCTCGTTCGAACGAGACTTCGTTCGAACGAACTGAGTCTTCTAACGAGATCTCGTTGGAACGAAGTGGGCTTTCTAACGAGATCTCGTTCGAACGATCTTATCGAACGAACTTCACCCTCGTTAGAAGTCAATGGTCAACTCGTTAGAAGCTCGTTCGAACGACCTGGGAAGGTCTTCTAATGAGTGGCCAGTTTCAAGCCCATAATTCCTTATTTCGTTTTTTCCTCTTTTCTTCACTTCTAATCTTCTCTAAACATTAGTCCAACAATATATCAAGGTTCCTAATCGTCTCTAAACATACATAGGTTACCTACTAACGTTTTTGTGGGGATTAAATCATTATAACCATCATCCAAATATCAAATCTCTACATATTTTTCCCCAATTTCAAACACATGAACCCTAGAATTTATAAATCATCTAGAAATCTAATTAAATCCGTTTTTGGTTTCATACTAATTGTAATATCATCAGAATAATCATCAACTACAAATCTACATGCAATTTCTTCATCAAGAATGTAATTTCTATTTCCAATTTAATGGGTTTTCCATTAACTCCCAAGAACAAATCAGATTTTTAACAATTCCTACACATGGAAGAAACATACTCTATAAAAACGAAATTAAATCACTTGCCTTAATGGTAACTCTGGATTTGATGACGAATTTGATGAACGGATCTCTCTCCTCTGCAGATTTCTCCTCTCCTCTCTTTCTACAAGCTTTTTTCTCCAAGGTTAATGGTGGCTAGGGTTTGTGCTTTAGAAATTTAGGAACAACTTACAATAACCTCCGTAGCCTATTTGGGTATTAGTGGGCTTAGTGGGTTAATGCCTAATCAGATATTAATTCCCAATTTTCGTATCTTTTAATTCCTCAAAATTCAAAATTACCAAACTACTCTTATACGTTGCCAGTATGGCCTAAAAATGCCCCGGGACCCAAACCAAACCCCCGGCTAGTGTTTTCTGACTATTTCGACCCTTCCGGACGCGTTGGCGCACTCAAAATGACCATACGGTTTATAGAAATAAAAATTCACTTTTTAATTATCATAATTATATACCATGACGCGACTGTCACACGCGTCTCAACAAAATTTCCAAATTGCCGTATTTCAATCTCACGACAAATTTCATAATTCTAAATTCATATATAATCATATATGCACCTATAATCAAATACCAACTCGCATCTCGCTAGTATTTTTAATCCGGATTAATTTCCAATTAATACGCATTTAATTAAATTAATCCCATAAAATACATATCACAAAAATACGGGGTGTTACAAGGTTTTGAAAGCAAAATAAACATTTATAAACAACTAACAAAATAAAGATTTCTCGAAAGAAGAAATTAAACTCAGTGATATCTACGTGATATGTATCACAGAGTCTCAAATCTCTACTTTCTATGAAATAAAATGAGATTAGAACTACGTGACTTGGTTGGACAAGAGATTAAGAACTAGAGAGGACGGATTTTTCAAATCTCAAAATAACTCAACTCTCAGAAGGGTTTTCTGGTGAGAATTTGGCCGGAGTTAGGTTAGGATTTTATTTATCTCTCTCTCTCTCTCTCTCTCTCCCTTCTCTTTTTTTTCTCTGAGAGGTGAAAATGATCCCAAGATTGTAAATGTTGCACATATGAGTCCTATTTATACTAGAGCATGGAAGGCTCTGGAAGGACGGAGAAAATCAACGATTAGGATTGAGTATAAATGATCGAAGTAAATCTAATGGCTACAAAGCACCACTTTTAAACATACTTTGATTGCTTCAAAGGGTTAACACACGGATCGCTTTGGAAGACATGCATACCATTGATAAAATTGATCCAACGATTCAAGTAAAGTCTCAGATTTGTGAGGTAAAGAAAACACAAATCTAGTCGTTATAATACCAACACGTGTAAGGCTACGATAAACTGAAAAATGTGTGTTTTTGAAGAAGGAAAGAATTCAAATTTCCCCCACAATATTATCTAGTGCTTTTAGTTTCTACACAATCAAAGCTTTAGGCACTTAAGGAAATTATAAAACATCACCACAACATTATAATATCCAATTTTAAATGTTTAAAAATTATTTTAGAAATTCCTAAAATTATTTAACATATCCCAAACAATGGTAGAAAATCATTTTTCTGGTATTTAACACACACACTCCCATATTATGAAGAATGCAACACATAAATGCAATCCTAGGTGAGGTGTTGGTGTTCTACCTTTATGAACTTTATAGGAATTCAAATCTAGAGTCTGGAGGATTTTTGGTAGACTAGGATATAACTCAATTTTGTCACTATTTCCAAACTAGATGAGCACCTAAATAATATAGACTCAAGTGAGTCAAAGATATAGGGTGCTTCAATCTCCCCCTTTGGAAATATGAGACAAAATCTCCTTTGAGCCGTCGAGGACTCGTAGGGATACAAAAGAAATAAGAAAAACCTATTCTTATATACAAATTATATCTACCCATTATCTTAGAAAAAAAATGACATAACTCATCTAGTTTCAAACCAATACCCTATCAAAATTCTGATGTAAATGATGGTGTTGATTCCTAAAAATGAGATAACTAAGCTCAAGCTTTAAGTTGATAATACAACAAGAATGACCACGTAGACTCAAATTTCTCTCCATTTTGTCTCAAATGGACAAAGGGCAAAGAAAACAAATATGAAACAATAAATCATTATTTTTCCATAACCATACCAATAGATTTACGCAAAGATTCAAACCGAAGATAATCCAGTAGTTTAGTAAATAAGTCAGCTAATTGGAATTCAGTAGGCAGATAATTTATTTCTAACTCCTTAGATTAAACTAACTCGCGTATGAAATGATGTCTGATTTTAATATGTTTGGTAGGAGAGTGTTGAACTGGGTTTTTAGAAATATTAATCGCACTTTGATTTTCACAATAGAGATGTACCTTATCATCAGTTATACCATAATCTTTCATCATTTGTTTTATCCAAAGTAATTGAGCACAACAACTTCCTGTGGTAATATATTCAGATTCGACAGTAGACACGGAAGTGCAGTTTTGTTTCTTACTACTCCATCCTACCAAATTGTTACCAATGTAGTAACACGCCCCTAAAGTACTCTTACTATCATCAGAACACCCATCCCAATCAGGGTGACTGTATCCTACTATAGTACTATAAGTTACTTTATTGTACCAAAGTCCTAAATTTAGAATGCCTTTAATGTATTTGATAATTCTTTTAGCGCATAATAAATGACTCTCTTTAGGATTATTTTCATATCGCGCATAAACGCAGACAAAGTACATAATATCAGGACGTGAGGTAGTAAGGTAAAGTACGCTTCCTATCATGCTATGGTATAAAGTAGAATCGATAGTTTTACCATTCTCATCTTTTGAAAGTTTGACAAAAGTACTCATAGGAGTCCTAGCTTCTTTTGCTGTTTCAAGGTCAAAATTCTTGACAATATCTAAAGCGTATTTAGATTGCGATACAAATAAGCCATCTGAATTTCGCTTAACTTAGAGTACTAAGAAGAATTTTAACTCCCCCATAAGTGACTTATGGAATTCCTTATGCATAATATCAGAAAATGCTTTGACATCTGTAGGGGAGGTAGATCCAAAAATGATATCGTCTACATATACTTGGGTTATGGTAATGTTTCTGTCAAAATATTTGACAAACATAGTTTGATAATTATCTCCTCATTTAAAACCGTTGTTTAGAAGGAAGGTAGATAAATGTTCCTACCAAGCTCTAAGAGCTTGTTTTATCACATAAAGAGCTTTCTTAAGCCGATAGAAATAATTTGGATGATGAGGGTCAATGAACCCTTTAGGTTATTCTATGTAGGTATCCTCAGACAAGATGCCATTAAGGAAAGAAAATTCAACATCTATTTGATGTAGAGTGAAATGCAAATGATAGGCTATTGCAAAAAATAAGCGAACAGATTCAAGGCGAGTGACATGAGCAAACGTTTTCTCAAAATCTATTCCTTCAATCCGAGAGTAGCCCTGGGCAACTAATCTAGCTTTATTCTGAATAATCATCCCCGATCCATCTGTTTTATTTTTAAAAATCCAACGTGTGCCGATAACCCTTTTATTTTCAGGCCGGGGTACAAGATACCATACATTATGTATGGCAAATTGAAGAAGTTCCTCCTGCTTAGCACTTATCCACAATGGATCATTCAGTGCTTCATTAACATTCCTTGGTTCTATAAGAGAAACAAATCATGCATAATGAGTTAGAGTACGTAGTTGGGATCTTGTACGAACTGGCTAAGTAGGATTACCAACTACACTATCTAAAGGATGATCTTCAAAAATCCAATTAGGTACTTCAGGGATCTCAGTTGGTAAGGGCTCATCTATCTCTAGAGAATTATAATTTAAAATGTCTTCGAATTCATCCACTATAGTTGGTCCTTTGATCGTACTCTCTACATTAGTGTCACTTACAACCACATTAATGGATTCCATCATGGTTTTGGTACGAAGATTATAGAAATGATAGGCTCTACTGTTTAGAGAATAAACTAAGAAAATAGCTATATCTCCTCTGGTTTCGAATTTAGACAGATGTTCTCTGTCCTTACAGACATAACAGGTGCTACCAAAGGTTCTAAAGTATTTTAAGTTAGGTTTCTTCCCATACCAAAGCTCATAGCATGTTTGTTTGGTATTTTTCTTTAGATAAACTCGATTGATTATGTGATAAGCTGTACGAATGGATTCTACCCAAAAATATTTCGGTAGGTTCTTCGCATGAATCATCACACGGGCCATTTCTTGAAGAGTGTAATTTTTACCCTCAATAATTCCATTTTGTTGAGGCGTCTTAGGGGCACAAAATTCACGTTTGTAACAATTATAGTCACATTATTTAATGACACCTAAATCTATGAATTCTCGACCTCTATCACTACGTATTCTATCTACTTGGGAATCCTTTTCATTTTCTATACGAACTAAGATTTTTAAAAACTTATGGAAAGTTTCTGACTTGTGTTTTAAAAAGGCAACCTAGGTAAATCGAGTGAAGACATCAACCATAACTAAGATAGAACTGTTGCCACAAAGACTAACAGTACGAGAAGGACCCATTAGGTCCATGAGGATGAGTTCTAGCGGTTTAGTGGATAATTTTTTTTTAACATTCTTATGGTGAGCCTTAATAATTTTTCCTTCTTGACAGGGACCACATATAATGTTTGAAATTGGTTTGATCTTAGGAATACCTATAACTATTTCTTAAGAGTACAATTTACTAAGACTGTCACAATTAATGTGACCCAACCTATTATGCCATATCTCATTGTCATCCATTCTGGCAATGTTACAAACCTCTGTACTTGGATTGAGAGTGTAACAGTTATCTAGAGTATGGAGTCCTGTAATAATGCAATCACCTTTTTCATTTAAAATTTTACAATTATTCTTTGAAAAGGTGACAATATGGTTGGAGTCACAAAGCTATGATAACTTAATAAATTGGCTTTAAGAACTTTTACAAAGAGAACATCCTCAATAATATGTAATCCTTCTTCATGGAGTGTTCATTTACCAATGATCTGGGCTGATATACCATCTCCAAATAAGAATTTTCCTCTGGAGAAGTTAGTTTTCTTTGAAAGTTTAGAATCATCCCCGATCATATGTTTGGAACATATAGAGTCTAAATACCACCCAGATGTTGCGTGTTCATCTTTAAAAGCACTTATCACAATCACTACACCAAAATGGGTAAATTTTCACCCTTCCAACGCTTAGCCTTGTCACGGTTATTGACCGTGACAATAAACATGTGTATTGTGTCACGATCATTGACCGTGACAAGACCGGGTCAATGATCGTGACAAGTTCGTGACAATTCTATTTGTCACGGACTTGTCACGGTCATTGACCGTGACAATACTTATAATGTTGTGTGGGTGTGTATTTGTATATGTGTGCGTGTGTGGTGGGTGGGGGGTGGGGAGGGGGGTGGGGCAGGGTGGGAGTAGGCAGGGGAGAAGCCATAATTATATGTTGGGGGGGCCACAATCTACTGGGGGTTCGTGGGCGGGAGCCCCCGAGGAGATTTTTTTAGAGTTATTTACACTTTTATGCAATATTTTAGCACTAAAAATATATTAGTCATAAGACTTTTTTCCAATAATATCTTATATATACACCATCAAAATACAAAAGTTGCACCACATACAAAACACATATTAAGAGTCTTTGATTTTCCCATATTTCTACAACACAAAAATAAAATAATTAAAATTTGTCATTTTTCTACTTTAACAGTTAATAACAATTAATAATTAACTACTTTAATTAACTACTAAACTAATCTACTACTTGAACAGTTAAATCATGTAGGGAAATTAATCTAATTAATACTACTTTACTAAATTTGTCATTTTTTTTATGTTGGGCTGGGTATAAAATTAAGATATATAATATGTAGGGTATTTTTTCCCCAAATGTTGGACCAGGCCATGGTCCACCCCAGCCGTGGCCTGGCTTCGCCCCTGAGGGTAGGGGTGTGGCAGGGGGGGGGGATGTTATGTGTGTGTGTGGTGTGTGTGGTGGGTGGGGGTAGGGAGGGGGTGGGGCAGGGTGGGGGGGAGGGGCAGGGATGGGTGGGTGGGTGGTGTGGTAGGGGTGGGGGGCTGCGTGTGTGTGTGTGTATGTGCACGCGTGTGTATATGTGTGTGTAGTGTGAGTGTTTGTGCGTAATGTCCCTTATAAACGAATTGATTGATTTTGATTTTTTTAGTAAATTAATATATGATTGTCCCTCATTATAAATTAGTAAATTAATATATGATTAATTGTGAAAGTAGGATTGCCCCGCATTGTAAATTAATAATTAATTGAGTAGATGAATTATAAGGAGTACGGGATACACGTTTGTTGTTGACATTGCTGTTGGATTATAGTGGATCGATGTTGGGTTGGTTAATTTTAAAAGTGGCATGACCACTAGATTATTGTTCATATGGGGGTGGGATTTTTCAACTTTTTTTTAAAATTACTTTGTATATCGAACAATATATATATATTATGATAATTAAATGAAACATACTTCATTTGCATAAATGAAATTATTGTTTTTAATTGATTTGCACTTTATCATTTTCAATCTTGTGTAGTGTGCGTGTGTGTGGGCAGTAGGGGTGGAGGTGGGGATGTTTCACTCTTGTACATATTATGAGCTAGATGTTGTTGTTTTGGAATCCATATTTATACTCTTGTACTTTATCATTTTCACCCTTGTACATAACAGTAACAATTCATTTTTATTTGTAGATTGTACATGTTTGCATGTCTTCTTTTAATTCATTTTGATATGTACTAAAAACATTTTTTTTACAGCAAATGACTCCTTCAGGTATTAATGCGAGGATGATGATGCTCATTATGATGATGTCGTCTGGGCACGGTGGCAGAGGAGGCGACGAGAGCTCCTCGGCCCCTAGTCTCCCCAAATATGACAAATTGGTGATGCTCATCGAGAACAAGTCGGGGCTATTAGCGAGATCCCTCGAGTTGGTAAAGACGATCATCAACCCGGGGTACATTAGTTGGAAGGAGGTGCCATATGAGCTCAAGTTATATTTATGAGGTGCCATATGAGCTCAATTTTAATTTTGATTTCAATTTCATTTTATATTTATATTTATAGTTATTTGCGACTAACATTGTATTTGTTGGACAGGAACAATTCAACCTGGATCCAAAGCTACGCGATTCCGTCTTGGAGTAGTTGAGGGACAAACACAAGACGTGGAAGAAAAATATGCGAACTCGGTACTTTGGGAAGACACGAGAGTCCAGTATCCAAAGGCGTGAATCCGTCCCACCGAAGGAGCCGATCTCATTGGCACAATGGAAAAGGTTCATTGACAATGAGATCGGGGAGCGACAATTGGCATCTCGCCAATCGAGAAGGGAAAATCATGCAAAAAAGACGGACATGCACTACCCCGACCGGACGTCTTACACCGAGGTGGAGCATAGGATGATGGTAAGATTTAATTTTTCTATAACTACATAAAATATATTATTCTGTATTATTTTACTTTATGGGACCGATACTAATTTTACTTTATTTTATTTCAGTGGACAGGGAGTGGCCCTGGGGTTAGGCCACATAGGCTCGATACTTATGTGGCTCTTCGGACAAAGAAGGGGAAGGACAATGAGGTGTCCCCAAGCATCACGACCACGATTGTAAGTAATCCAATAGTTTACTTTTTGTTAATTACGTTATAATTTTTTAATTTACTGATTTTACTAATCATGTGCTTTTTATCTTTTCAGGCAAAGCTTAAGGAAGTTCATTAGTCGCAGTCTGATGCCGATAAGGCATATTTGTCCACAGACGCACTCAGCCAAGTGCTTGGCTCTGATCGCAAGGGGAAGACAAGGGGGGTGATCTCGCGGGTGGCCAAATCTAGAATCATCGGATTGGAGATGAGAAACACCGGGTTGGCTCGAATGGTGGATTAATATGACGCGAAGCTGTCCCATTTGGAGGCGACGGTCCAGGATATGTTCACATTCGTGAAGCGTTTGTTGGGCAAAAATCGTAAGGGAAAATGAAAGGAGAAGGCGGTATGGGAGGAGGTGCGGGAGGAGGAGGTGTGGGAAGACGAGGGCGAGGATGTGGACCTCGCTGCTTCATCACTGACACGTATGGACTTTGATGATCCACTTACCTATTTGGCTCCTTTCAACAGACCAATGTCGATACTTGGTTGGCCGAGCGTGTTTATAATGGACATATTTGATGGCCAGCGGATAGGGCGGGGGTTGAGGGACCCAAATATCGTCCAGGGTGCACTAGTTCATGGATGTGAGCTTCAAGACATCCAGTCCAAGGTGCTTGTTACGCATGTGATGCCCGGGAAGGATAACTCCCTATTGTGGTTGCGCGAACAATGCGGCACGATATTTATTAGTGGATGTGTTAATTCGTATATCGTGTGGCCTACTCACCTCCTCAGTGTTAACCAAGCCCCAGGCATTTAGTGACATTGTTTTAAGTTTGAATTGAATTGCTTTAAGGTTGAATTGAATTGTTTTTAAGTTGGTACATTTGAATTATATTTGGATTATATCGTGATGCATATTGTCTCTATTTTGAATGTATATTTGCATTATCTCTATTTTATTTGGATATATGATTCTTGAATTGTTACAACGTTCTCATAACAGGTACAAATATACTGCTGGGCAATAGCAGTGGCCAAACTTCTCCAACGGATTTTTTTTCAATTCTGCCTAGAATTGTCACGGTCATTGACCGTGATAATTTTTGATATAATGTCACCGGATTGCCACGGTCCTTAACCGTGACAAAACTTGTCACGGTCATGGCCCGTGACAGGATCATGACAATTCTAACACCCTTATCACGGCCAATGACCGTGACATGACCGTGATAAAAAAGTTGTCTCGCCCAGAATTGTCACGGTCATTGACCTTGACAAGTCCAAATTGTCAAGGTCAACGACCGTGACAATTAGGCAGATTTGGTGTAGTGAATGTTTCATTTCATCTGGGGTAATAGATCATCTTTTCTGACCCAAATTCCTCTAGTTTTCAACTTGCTCTTATTAGCTCGTATTTGATAAAACTTGCGAGATTTTGTCTTTTCTTTAAAAGATTTTTGTGCAAGTTTATGAGTGTTATAGACAGTTTTAGCATTTGGTTTAGAAAAGAATCTAGGGTTCCATCTTGTTGATGGCCTTTAAGTATTAGTTCTTCTCTTCCTATTTCGATAGTTAGAATTCTTGTCTGGGAGTCTAGGAGGGACATAATTATTTTGGCTTCTCCTAGAATAGTTAAAGTTATGGTAAATAGGAGAGTTATAGACCGGATTATATAGTCGTTTAGAATAACAACCATTAAGGGAATGTCCATAGACATCATAATAGGAGCAGTATAGATGGAACGTAGAACTCATAACCTTAGGAAAATTGTCATTTAAAGGCTTATCTAAGTTTTGAGATCTAGCCTTATTCGTAGGTAGCACAGGATGAAAAGACGAATCAACTTGTCTAATAAGGGGCAGACATATTTAGCCTTATGTTCAACATTATACCCAGGGTTACTTGATTCACCAATGTCTAAATTTTGTGGTTTTGAGTCAAAATCATTTTTCAAAGTTTAAAAATATGGAAAAGTTTCATCAGGTCTTTTTCCACCAGAGACAAACTTGATAGGTTCAAAAGTTTTTGATTACTCAGAATTATTGGAGAAAAAACCTATTCTAGTTCTGTCATTAGAATTGGTTTTAATTTAAGCAACACAGTCTTAAAAAAATTTGAGTTATTTTCAAATTTAGCAAAACATTTTGAAGATTGTTGATGTCTTTTTTTTTTTGTTTATTCCAATTCTAACAACATCCCTTTGGATTTCTTTTCCATAATTTTATTTGAGTCAGACAACTCTTTCAGTTTTTGTTCAAAAGTTTTCGTTTCATTCTCATGGGTTAGACATTGAGAAGTGTACTCTTCAGTATTCTGTCGGATCATATGAGTTAGGGTTTTTATTTTCTGTGTTATATCTTTGACAATCTTTTCAAGTCTAATTCTTTTATTGAGAGTTTTTGTGTAAGGTGTGTGAATGTCAGGAATGTCCTCATTATGGGAGTCACTAAGTGTGCAGTGTGCAGTGTCCCCTAACGATTCATTTTTAGGACTCACACACCCATTGGCATTAATAATATATCGTTCCCTTTGACTAACACACATTGCGTTTGAAGCATTATCAATATTCTCAATTAATAAAGCAGATAAATCAGTAGCAATTGCATCATTTAACATAACATGATCAGGTTCCTTATCATCAGTGTATACGATTTTATCAAAGAAGGACATACAAGGATCATAAGTGTTAGATGACTCGGGTTCATCAATTTCTGATTCACTTGAGTCATCCCAAGTCTTACAAAAGTTAGCCCTGGTGTTCTTGTTCTTATTCAAACTAACTCTACATTCATTAGCTAAGTGTCCTCACTTTTCACATCTGTGGCATTCAGTGTTCTTTAGGTACTCAGTCTCAGTCATGACTAAAGTGTTATACTGGTGGATTGACATTTGGGTTTTAGCTACTTTAACACGTGTGTCTCCTTTATGTCTAGTCACTAGGGTGTCCCCTGCTTCCTTACCGCTAGTACATAATGATATCCTCTTAAATTCGTGTTCATTGATAGACATGCATATAACATTTTTTCCTTTGTTATTGTTAAGGGAGTCTGTTTCTCTTCTTCAGTGAATTCACTTAGTAACTTTCTAATCCTCACAGTACTTCCTTCAGTAGCTGGTTTAGTAGGAAAAGTATAACCATTTTCAATAGCTTCCCATACATCATATCCCAATGTCCCTTGGATGAAGGGAACCATCCTCACTTTCCAGCAAGGGAAGTTGATTCCATCAAAGAGAGGGGGTTTGGACATGTTACCTAATCTCTCAAATTTCTTGTCCATTGTCTGTTTTGAGAAAACAATTTCAGAAACTCAAGATATACAAAAATTTATAAAACCAAAGCTCTGATACCAATTGAAAAAGTACCACTTAAGTTTTTTATGTCAAGATTAAGCAGTCTAAACGGCTTCAATAATTTTTTTGAAGAAACTCTTTTCTTAAAACAAACAACTAACACAAGATGTGTATAAAAAGAAATATGAACGAGATATTTCAGGCATTATATATCCAAGTTTTGAAGACCAAAACTAAAATTAGTTTTAAATCAGCATGCCAATAGAAAGGGATGAGAGGAAGATTAAGTATGCAAGTGCACGAAGATTTTAACGCGGTAAAACCCCACCCAATTGGGGAAACATCCACAGAGGTCTCTACACCTCAAACCCAAAATCCACTAAAATAGAGTAACATATTACAAACTATTTAACAATCTAAGCACACAATCAAACCTAATCTAAGTTAAGAAAATATACCACCTCCTCTGGATTATTCTGACTTTTCCCCAAGCTCTAATGTTGTAGAAGTTTGTCAGCTTTGTAACTCCCTTCATTTTAGCTTTATGTCGACTCTTAAAGTCCAAAATATCTCTACCAACACCTTTTAGTGTTGTAGTGTTGTAGTGTTGTGATGTGATGTGCCTAACACATGCCTCACACGCACTTATTAAAGACATAATGAGTATCAAATTACAAACATATATATAATATGAAAAAGAGATTTCCAAAATCAGTTTGAATGAAACTGTCAGACTTTTTGATCTTTAAATTTATCCGCGAATCAAGAGGGAATCTTGCGATATAAAAAAGCCAAGATCCTAGACACTTTCTTTATTCGAAAATGTACACTTATTTCACAAAATGTGAAATATATGAAAGTGTATATCCGCAATCAAGATATCAACTAGATCTATGTCTGGATATTCTCATAAACTGAAATAAAAAATGATTTTGTTGGTATAGGTTTTGAAAGAAACATAAACGTTTTTAAAACAACCAACAAAATAAAGATTTCTCGAAGGAAGAAATCAAAATCAGAAATATCTACGTGATATGAATCACAGAGTCTCAAATCTCAACTTTCTATGAGAGAAAATGAGATCAGAACTACGTGACTTAGTTGGACAAAAGATTAAGAAATAAAGAGGATGGATCTTCTCAAATCTCAAACTAACTCAAGTCTACTGGTGATAATTTGGCCGGAGTTAGGTTAGGGCTTTATTTCTCTCTTTATTTCTTTCTTTTTTTCTCGCTCTTCTCTCTTTTTTCTCTCAGATGTGAAAATGATCCAAAGATTATAAACATTGCACATATGAGTCCTATTTATACTAGATCACGGAAGGCTCTGGAAGGACGAAGAAAATCAACGATCAGGATTATGTACAAATGATAGATGTAAATCTAATGGCTGACAAAGCACCGCTTTTAAACAGACTCTGATTGGTTCAAAGGGTTAACAATTGGATAGCTTTGGAAGACATGCAGACCATTGATAAAATTGATCCAACGGTTTAAGTAAAGTCTCAGATATGTGAGGTAAAGAAAACACAAATCTAACCGTTATAATACCAACACGTGTAAGGGCAGGATCAACTAAAAAATTGAAATAATTAAAATTTCCCCCACAATATTATCTAGCGCTTTCGGTTTCTACCCAAGAAAAGTTTCAGGCACTTCGGGAAATTATAAAAAATCCCCACAACATTATAAAATCCAATTTTAAATGTTTGAAAAATATTTTGAAAATTCCTAAAATTATTTAACATATCCCAAACAATTGTAGAAAATCATTTTTGATGGGATTTAACACACACACACTCACATATTATAATGAATGCAACACATAAATGCAATCTTAGGTGAGGTGTTGGTGTTATACCTTTAGGAACTTTAAAGGAATTCAAATGTAGAGTCTGAAGACTTTTTGGTAGACTAGGACATGACTCAATTTTATCACGATTTCCAAACTAGATGGGCACCTATATAATATAGACTCAAGTGAGTAAAAGATATAGGGTGCTTCACAAATTAGAATATTCACCAACTAACCAACCAATTTTGATTCAAATCGACAAAAATTGACAAAGTCCAAATGAATAAAATCATTAAACTGTCGTCCGAGTGATATAAAGAACTAGAAGAATGCTAGTTAACGACGTTATAAGAAAAAATCTAACCATTGTATCACATACCAAACTAAGAATTGTTTTAATTGATTGAAATACTTATTACAAATCTAAAAATTATTTCAAATTCGGGTTATAATCTAAAATGAATTTATATTCGGTAGGAGCATCCAAGTCATCCACGCTACTGATTAGACGCTTTGGCACGTATTGGATGATTAACCACGACTCGTTGTTGATATACTATGTGTTTCTTATCCTTTTGAAAATAAAAAAAACAAATGGATTATTGCTCACATGATCGTTGCTCTTCAACTTGGACAAGTCAACCATGTTCAAATTGGTACCGAGCTCAAATTTATAGTCATTTTTATCCTTAACTCTTACCCAATCATGAAAAATATAAACTCTTTGAAGATTATATAGTCCAATTCAAATATATGACGAATGGCACCGTAGTAAAACATTTCAACTTCAATGAGTTCTTTATCTTTTGCACTCGCTTGAAAATAATTAATAAACTTGTATGAAATGCCCGAGTTCAGTACATATGTATTTTCCTCGAACACCCTTGCACCGAATACATAACCATTCAGTTGATGATTTTTATACTTGTGTGCATTGACAATGTCTCAATGGCTAGATAAGAAACTCTTGATGTCACATCACCCATCTTTAAGAGTTGAGATTATAGATAAACTAATTAGGTTAGTTTTAAAGCTTTCTTGTAATATGTCACGTAATAAGAGATATTCTCATTATAATTACCTCATATGACACCCACAACCTAATATATAATTATATCCCAAGGCGTCGGGGGTGCTCTCTATACTCTCTTTTAATGTAACACAGGTGGTAATTTATTAACCAATATGATCACAATGAAATTTTATTACCAACAATTCTTATAACTACTTTAAATTTAGAATGTTTTTATAATTGCTAGAAGATGATTTTCAATAAGTATAATTTTCTAATTCATTTTATTTTTTTCCATACTTTTATATTTGAGAAATCTAGTCTAATATGGTAATAGTCCCAAGTGCTCAAACTTTCCTTTAGGAAGCCTATGTTGTCCATGGACCTTGTTTGGCTTGGGTCGAGCAAAACCTCATATATAATAACACTTTGTTACTTATTTTACATATTTATTATAGTAAAATATTTATATTACAATAATAATGGATGAATGAAGTTTTTCAGGAACAAAATGGTTAGTTGATCCATTGTCTTTTCTAATTTTACCATTTTTACCAACAGTGACTGAAAAATTTATGTGACAAAACTTATTTTTCTTAAAACATCATTAATATTTTGTAAAAGTTAAATAGTACTGTAGTCAATTTGTAAGAAAACTAGTGCAAGTACATAATTCTTTTTTTAATGTTTTGTGTCCATAGTGCATTTTCCTATAAAAAGTTGGATGTTTTTTTAATGTGTTATTGCTATGTATAATTTTACCCTACTTTAATTGATGTTTTAAAATTTATATTGCCCACCACATTTTATTTATATTTCCATGGTAAGTACGTTTCATTTCTATTCGGTAGCGTCACAACCCTAAATGTTAGAAATGCCTAGGGCCAACTAATTCAATGGCCATCTAAATTTTCAAAATCACTAGTCAACAACAATTCAAGAATTCCAAACAACGATTCAAATAATAATAAAAAAATATTCACAAAAATCATTAAATTATTTTAAAAATAATTTGACAACTCAATTGTTGATAATCATATATTTTGTATACCAAATGCTGCAAAAATTAATCCCAATAAATCAAAAATAACACACACACACACACACAAAATAGGAATAAAACAATACACACATGTACACACACATACAAAAAATAACACACAATTATACATAGAAATTACATGTGATTTCAGTAATTTTTGTAATTTAAAGGATTTGTGTATGTTTGTATGTGTTTTTTTTTTTGGGGGGGGGGGGTGTGTGTTCTGTGTGTGTGTGTGTGTGTTGTGTGTGTTTCTGTATGTGGTGTGTGTGGTGTGGTGAAATCGGGGGGGAGAGAGAGGACCTAAAATTGAAGTGAAAGATAGAATCGCAGGCCTGAGAGAGAGAGAGAGAGAGAGAGAGAGAGAGAGAGTTTTGGTGGGAAGGGGAAGGGTTTGTCACGCTTCCCTGATTTCATTAACAATATTGTCACGTTAATGTCAAGGCTTTTGACCGTGACAACATTTAGATATTATCATGGTAAAAAGCCTTGACATGATTGTGACAATATTGTTGTCGCGATCAATGACCATGACACGATTGTGACAAGGTGTTGTCACGGTCCTTCCATGATCAATGACTATGACAACAAACACATGTTTTTTTATCACAGTTTTTTATCATAATAATGCTAGCTGGGTGAAGAGTGACATTTTTTGTATTTCGGTGTAGTGATAAAAATTGACTTTATTGAAAATTTAGCCATACAAATATTCCCTTTTGGATATTCCGGGACAAAACACAAAACAAAACCTATGGGGCATCAAGACCGACACATAAAATGAGTAACTTTGCTCTTGTGTAAAGTTTGTCGCGTCGTTGCAAACCTGCACACTTGAGCACGCCTTTAAATGCAACTTGAATATATAACAATATAAACTGCATGAGAATAAACCCTCCCCCTTGTCTAACAATCTCCACCAAAGTTAGGACGTCTCCCTTTAATTAAATAATCACCCCCGAACTATAAATTCTAAGATACCATTCCCCCCCCCCCCCCCCCCTCTTGTTCATGAATAGACAAAAATAAAGATGAATAAGAAAGCCGTTTCTCCTCAGTATAAACGAAACTCCCCCTAAATAAAATATGGGTAGGAATAAAGGAAAAACAAGTATATCTTGAAATGGTGCAAAGTGAAACAAGCAACTACAAACACAAGTTGGCAAAAAAAAAAAAAAAATCCAAACCACTTGAAACAAAAACATAACATATGTCATACATAGAATAAAGGCAAATACAAAGACTCAAAATAAAATTACGTATATATAAATTTGAAAAATATATCAATGATATATATATATATATATATATATATATATATATATATATATATATATATATATATATATATATATATATAAGGAAGTATAACCACTACACATAAGACACAAGACACAATAAGCTTCACACACTAGTGTAGTATAAATCACTACACCAAGTGGCTTAATTTGTAACATATTTTTTTTGTAACGGTTGTTTACCATTAATAATTTGCTATGAGATAAAACCATTACAAATCAAACATATCTGTTAAAGTAAGTTAAGGACCGTTGCAAAATTATCTTGAGGAAAAAACAAAAAATAATACACGCTAAATAGTATTGGGCGGGTTTATTCCCCTAAATCATCTTTTCAATAAACCCATTCTCCTCACCCTCAAATCAACTCAGCCCGCTCTCCGATTCACTCCCCACCCCCAGTAACCGCCATCACAAATCCTCTCAGCCTTGGGATTGATCACAAGGTTACTCTCTCCCTTTCTCCGGATGTTCTTCCTATTGGTCCACAATTTTTTATAATGTACATTTTAGGTTATGTGACACCCAACCTAATTAAATACCGGGTGATCAGTCCTTTATTAAATTTAAAATAGAATATCCACTTAGATCAGTCTTAGCATCACCGTCGAAAACTTTTTAGTAATTACTAACCACCTAGTATTTAAAAGTCAGATGTCAAATTTTATCTTTTAATATAACAAGCAATAAATTTAAATGATTAATTAAACATTCACCATCCAATAACAACTCATAGGAATTAAAATGACATAATGAAATAAACTGAGTCTGGAGTAAACACTTCCAGTCAAAATCCCAAATACAATAATCTGAAATGAAGTAAATCTAACAACTAAGATGTAAATGAATGTTTGAAACTACTATCTCTGAATAAGAACGGGCAACATGCGCTGACTGAAGTAAATGTCTTAGAATGAATCAAGGAT
Organism: Sambucus nigra; assembly: GCA_949130495.1. Lineage (NCBI taxonomy): Eukaryota > Viridiplantae > Streptophyta > Magnoliopsida > Dipsacales > Adoxaceae > Sambucus > Sambucus nigra. Next base: position 425,645,957 of record OX422222.1, read on the forward strand.
GAATGTGGAGGTGTCTAATACCGAGGTTTTGTAACTTCGACAACAACTATAACTCGTCTACTAAATTAAACTCCTATTCTTGGCGTCCTTGTGGCTGGGCACCAAAAAATTGTTTGACAAAAATAGATTTGGAAGAAAATGGGTCAGCGCCCGAGTTAAAAATATTTTTAAAAACAGAAAGTATTTGAATTTCATAAATACCTGATGTTGTATACATGTTAGTCACGTGCTCTCACTTGAAATTATCACCTCTCAACTATTGTGCACGTCTAACGTATACTCCTAACCCATCCTATTTATACTGTCCCACCTAACTAGTTTGAATCAAGTCTCTCACTATGATGCCTAAGTCATTGTGTCCATCCGTATTACCCGAATAATACATTCATGTATTTCCAATATTTATTAATCAATTCAAGTATTTCTTTACTCATATAAGTTCCCACAATTATAACATATTTTACATGACATACTCTTTCTTATCCATTAAGAAACACAGTAGAATAATCACCAGTGTATAGATATACATCACTATCATAATATATATACTCATAAGGCACCACAAGACTAAGCTATGGTGCATGCATACTCTGCTATCAAGTCACTAAAAATCACATACTACATGAAGGACTATATGTTCATAATCACTCTAGAATCGTATAAAAACACAAGTCACATATAATCGAGAAGAATCATAGTTTTAAGTCACAAGGGAGACGCACATACCCACTCACCCATACGACCATCTACACTATCATTCACAGATAGGTTTTACCAAGGTTCTATGGTTTTGAGGTACAAGTGCATATTCCCCCGATGGGCTCATCAGAATAAGACCGTCATAGTGCGAAAACCTCTGTGATAGCGAGTAGCATGGTATAATGCATTACACATAATAACCCATACGATGGGTAATCACACTAACTAAGTATTTATATCTCGAATATCCTATGTAATAATTTATTTAATGCGGTAGCTCTCGTCACATAAATTCAAGTACCCTCCCCTATCCCAAAAAGGTTACTAAGTTTCCATTTATTCCTTGGATTATTTTAGTATCTATAATGTACCCCCACTATTGGTACTAACCTTGAACATTCATTTATCCGATTTAAACCCCAATTTATATAATTACCAACCGTAACTCATTCGATTTACACTCGTACTTTTCCCCATTCAATTCCATACAGTATAACATTTTTCGCGTCTTAAATATATCCTACTTCCCTTCCATAAGTCTCACCATGTTCAATTAATTCACACCAAATATTTCTAAAAGTTGGGATGTAATCAAATATTAAAAAGGAAACAAATCATATTTTCCAGGGGAGTCGATCAATCGAAGAAATGGGTCGATTGATTAATCAGTTGATCGATCGACATTCTTCAATCGATCGATCGATCGATCAGTTATTGGCCTAGATTTCCTTAACAGTTACGGGTTTCTTAATTTTTAACCACTAAAATCATATTTAAACATATCCAAATTGATATTCATGTAACCCATATCCTATACTAACATATATGGGCAAGTCCTAATGTATCCAAATCATTTAAACATCATCAACATGCATAAATTCACCCAAATTTCATATTTAGTCTCAAGAACCCTATTTTTCACTTTATCATCAACTAAACATGTTAATACAAGATTTATTCAACCAATTTGATTATAATAACGTGGGGTTGATTCTACATGCATAAATAAACCTATTCAATTTCAATTTTAACCCAAGAATCATGATTTACACAATCTAAATTCTTCAAAAACATGGGATTTTTAATTAGGTGTTACCCTATTCTAACATGGATCATATATCTATCCTAAATTTACGCAAAATAATTACTTGCCTTATGTAGTAGGTCTGGTCCGTTGGTGATGAAAGGTATGGTGTTGATTCTCTCTCTCTGATCTATATGGTGGCAGTTATGGTGGTGCAAACGGTGTCCCAACAGTGGTTCAAGCCATAGAAAACTCTTCACTTTCCTCGTCCAATGGTCTCCCAAAATTTTGGGTTTGATATATCTATGAAGCCTAACCTTAACAGCTGATATAGGCTTAGGAATTTCGTGGGTTTAATTACCCTCAAAATAAAAATGTCTAAAATACCCTCCTCGGGTGCCGGTTTGGCATAAAAATGCCCTGGGATCCAAACTGAACCCCTGGATAGGATTTTATGACCATCTCGACCCTTATGGACACTTTGACGCACTCGAAATGACCATACGGGTGACTTATAAATAAATTACTTTTTTTTATTAAATTGCGTCCCGACACGACAAACACGCGCGTCCCGACTTAATTTCCTTAACTATTGTATCATTCGCTCGGGATAATTAATTCATAATTACATATTACTTTACTCACTAAGTAATATTCAACATAATTCACATCAATACATACTAACTCTCATTGTTCTAGTAATTATTTAATTAAATTCAGATTAATGGTAAAAAAATATTCCATTTTTAAGTCAATTAATGCCATAACTAAAATCATTAAAAATACGAGGTATTACATACTTCTCTCCTAATAACGGAATTTCATCCAAAAATCTTTAAAAATAAAGGTATACCTGGTAAGAATAACTCTAAATGTTTGTCACACATCTCATCCTCGTGCTCCCAAGTAGACCCCTCGACATTATGATGCTACCACTCAACACATACTAACGACACTACCTTTAACCTCAGTTTCCTCTCACTGCGATCTAGGATAGAAATTTTCCCCTCCTCGTAGGAACTATTGGGATGTAGATCAATCTCCTCTAAAGCAATATGAGTGTGGGACAACTCATCCTGAAGATATCTCCTCAACGAAAAAATATGGAACATGTCATGAATCTTATGCAAGTGCACTGGTAACCCCAGTCTGTAAGCTAGTGGCCCAATCCGCTCAATAATAGGGAATGTCCCTACATACCACGGCACTAACTTCCTTTCCTTCCCAAACCGCATTATCCCATTCATAAGAGATACTCATAACAATACCTGGTCCCCCACATTGAACTCCCTGAAGAACCTCTTGTCATCGACGTAGCTCTTCTATCTAAACTGAGCAACCCTAATATAGCTTCAAATCATCTCAATCCTAGCCGAGGTATTCTGAATCACCTCTGGGCCAAGTAGCTTGTTGTCCCCCACCTCTAGCCAACACATTGGAGAATGACAAGGCCTATCATATAACACCTCGAATGGAGCCATTCCAATAGTAAACTGGTAGGAGTTATTGTAAGAAAACTACATCAGTGGAAGATATTGCTCCCAGCCCCCGCCAAAATCAAGGATGCACATTCGGAACATATGCTCTAACATTTGATTCGTCTGCTCGATCTTCCCATCAGTCTGCGAGTGATAGGCCAAACTTAATCGTAACTCCGTACCCATAGCTTGCTGGAAGCTCTCCTAAAATTTGGACACAAAAATCTTGTCCCGGTCGGACACAATATCAAGGGGCACCCCGTGGAGTCTCACTATCTTAGTAATGAAGATCTAAGCATACTGCCCCGTAGTATAATTAGTCCAAAATGGAAGAAAGTGAGCTATATTGGTCAGTTGATCCACAATCACCCATATGGAATTGTGACCCCTTTGCGATGTAGGCAACCATGTGATGAAATCCACAGAAATGCTCTCCCACTTCCACATAGAGATCTCTAACGGCTCTAGGATCCCTATCAGTCTCTGGTGGTCCACTTTCACTAGATGACAAGTGGCACATTTCGAAACAAACTTGGTGTTGTCCTTCTTCATTCCACTCCACCAGTACTGTTGCCTCATATCCTATAATATCTTATCCCCTCTGGGATGTACATCAAATAGTGAACCGTGCGACTCTGCCATTACCGCATGTTATAAATCCTCCACCTCTAAAACTACTAATCTTACATTGAAGCTTAAGCCCCCATCTAAACTCACAGAATACAACTCTGCCCCCTCAACTATAAGCTATACAATTCTATCCTGATAGAATGACTCTATTGCCTGAGCCTGTATCACCTTAGTAACGATCTTGCGTGTAACCATCATCATTGACATGAATGAGCACGAAACAACATCCTGATGTCCCAGCTCCTTCCATTTCTCCTTCGACTCCTCATCCACCTCACTTGCTAGCCTACGGCTCAACACGTCTGTTAGCACGTTAGCCTTCTCCAGGTGAGATATTATATGTCGAACTGATAGTCCTTCAGAAATTCAAGCCACCTCCGCTGACGCATATTCAATTCCCACTTTGTGAATAGGTACTGCAGTGACTTGTGATCTGTTAATAGGTGAAATTTCTCCCATAAGAAATAATGTCTCCATATCCGAAGTGCAAACACGATTGCCGCTAACTCCTAGTCATGGATGGGGTAATTCCTCTCGAAAGACTTAAGCTTACGGGAAGCATAAGTTATAGCCTTATCCTCCTGCTAAAGAACACCCCAAGTCCTAATAAGGACGCATCAGTATACACCAAGTATTCCACTCTCAAATTGGGTAGTGCTAGAACTGGTGTTAAACTCAGCTTGTCCTTGAGCTCATCAAAATCCAACTGACAGGCATCGTCACAGATAAATGGCACCCCTTGGCGAGTTAAATTAGTCAACGGACCCTATATCTTTGAGAATCAACGAATAAATTGCCTTTAGTATCCGGCTAGCACCAAAAAACTACATATCTGTGTTGGCGTCATGGGTTTTCCCCACTCCCTCACCGCTGACACCTTCTCTGGATCTACGGATGTCCCTCTTTCAGAAATAATATGCCCTAAAAACTGAACCTCTCTTAGACATAAACCACACTTCTCATACTTCATATACAGCTCATGCACACGTGGGTCAGCAAAACCTTCCTCAAATGCTCGGCATGCTCTTCCTCAGTCGTAGAATAAATCAGGATGTCATCTATGAAGAAAATAACAAACTGATCTAAGAACTCTTTGAACACCCTGTTTGTCAAGTCCATAAACATGACCGGTGCATTGGTGAGCCCAAATAGCATAACCCTAAACTCGTAGGATCCATATCTTATCAAGAATGCAGTCTTAGACACATCATGATCTCTGATACGTAACTAATGGTATCCTGACCTCAATTCTATGTTTGAGAAGAAGGCAACACCCCTTAATTGGTCGAATAAGTCATCAATTCGGGGAAACGGATACTTATTCCTAATCGTGACCTTATTCAACTCATGGTAGTCGACACACAACCATGATGACCCATCTTTTTTCTTTACGAACAGTACGGGAGCACCCTAAGGCGAGGTAATCCTACATGAAGCCCTATCCCAACAACTTCTCAATCGGGTCCCATAACTCCCTTATCTCCATCAGAGCCATATGGTAAGGTGCATGGTCTATCATTCGAGTGCCTGGAATCAAGTCTATCACAAACTTTATCTATCAGCTAGGCCGTATCCCTAGTATGTTCAGAAATACATCAACAAACTCATGAACAAATGAAATCGAATTAAGTGGAATCACCACCTCCTTAAAGGTCTCCTCATCTATATAATATAAATGGGTGGATGAACCTCCCTCAGGACGAGGTATCGCCACCAAAAACATCTCCTGACCCTGTATGGCGAATACAATACTATAACTATAGTAATCAATCATGGCCCTATACATAACTAGCCAATCCATCCCAATAATAGCTTCATACTCGGACATATCTAATAAAAGCATATCTGCAGGTAAAATAATCTCCCAATCTCTATACCCACACCCCGACATAAAAAGAATATCAGTGACCCATAGCCCAGCAGTGAATCTACACTAGTAACCGTACTATCTATCATTTCTAATAATCCCGTAGCATGTGAAAATCTAGTGGAAATAAAAGAGTGTGAAGCCCCCGTGTGAAATAATATCCGCCCCAAAGTCCCCTGGATAGAAAATGTACCTTCAACTATGGGTGGAGCATGAGTAACTGCGGCCTGGTGGATGATATAAATAGGCCCATAATGTAGATGTCCCTACTGAACTGGAACTGCTAGAATAGCTAGTAAGGCTGGCATCTGTGGCGGTGCTGGGAGGGCGACTGGAAAGATCGATCACTGGGGCTCCAATCAAGCACCCTATGTCGTTGGCTATTTTTTTCCTATCCAAAACATCTACCACGATAGTTTTATCCTCCTGATTCTTCTATCCTCAGCCGTGTTAGCCGTTACCACTCCTCTCTTGGCCCTGTTGAAAGCACTACTGACCCAACTAGCCTTGCTGCTAGTGGCCATGATGACCAAACTAACCCTTTTGCCCCTGCCTAAAACCTACATGCCCCTACTTGTAGTCACCTTCTCTGAACCTCTTAGAAGGGTCCCTCTAATGGGAACTCTGCTCACCCTGTCTCTGCTCACCCTAAGATGGTTGTGCCTTACTGGCACCATTACCTCCTCTCCTGCCCTGCTGGTTGGACACCCCCGCTCATTTGCTTCCCTTCATATGGAATTTGTTATCCTGGCAGTGTAGTAGGGAGGCGTTAAGTACATCAGTATATGTACCCAATGAAAGATTACCCAAAAGGTGCTGATAAATCCTCTAAGTCATGCTGTCCATGAACATATGATATTTCTTCCCCTCAGTAGGTACCTCATCCGACACCAGATTAATCAATCTCTTAAACTCTTCCTCGTACTCTGCAATGATCTTCCCTTCCTGGGTGAGATCCAGTAATTTTCACCTCATCTCAGTATGAATGGCAAAAAGGCAATATTTACGGTCGAACTGCACCCAAAAGTCCTGAATAATTATGTTGCCACTCTCCTCAGCAATGGTACTATACTCCCACCACTGCAATGATACTCCCACTAGCTTAAAAGTAGATAGTACCTACCTCTAGAACTCAGTGCACTCGTACATCCTTAAGTGTCGTTGAATGTCTTTCTTCCATTGGCTCGCTACCACGACATTGGAACTCCCTGCTAACTCTACAGGATGTACCTTTTGGAAGGCATCTCTGACTCGCTCCTAAGTAGAAGGAAATGCATGAGTTGGTGATGGTTCCACCGCATGTGCCTAGGCTGGGTCCTCTTGTACTACGGCTAAAGCTTCATTTACCGCTTGTGCTATGATAGCGATAACCTTCGCAGCATTCATCATACCCTGGGCCGGAGCTTGCTCTTGGGCTGGACACCCCTAGGGGCTCACTGTGAAAATCTGGGAGGCATCTGAGATGAGAGAGAATCTTTATAATTCCACAGTAAATATCTCAAGATAGCTGAAGACGTAAAATGCGCAATTAATGAATACAACAGTCCTAAATATAGGGCTCTACATCAAAAAAATCTACGTTGAAAGCATGATAAGCTACACAGATCCTAAAGACTCTAGAACCTGATGCTCTAATACCACCTGTGACACCGTACCTAATTAAATTCTGGGTGATCAGTCCTTTATTAAATTTAATACAGAATATCCAGTTGGATTAGTGTTAGCAACATTGTCGAAAACTTTTTATTAATTACTAGCCACCTAGTTTTTAAAAGTCAGATGTCAAATTTTATTTTTTAATATAATAAGCAAGCAAATTAAATGATTAACTAAACATTAACCATCCAATAACAATTCATAGGAATTAAAACGACATAGGTAAATAAACTGAGTCTGGAGTAAACACTTTTAGTCAAAATCCCAAATACAATAATATGAAATGAAGTAAATACAACAACTAAAATGTAAATGAATCTCTGAAACTACTATCGCCTAACTGAAGTAAATGTCTCAAAATGAATCAACGATGATTGTAGAGGCGTCTAATACCAAGGTCCTATAACTTCAACATCAGCTACAAGACGTCTACTCAATGGAACTCCTATGCTTGGCGTACCTGTGGCTAGGAACGTAAAAATAGTTTGACAAAAATAGATGTGGAAGAAAACGGGTCAGAGCCCGAGTTGAATATATTTTTTTAAAAACAACAAGTATTTAAACTGCATAAATACCAAATATTGTATATATGTCAGTCACATGCTCTAACTTGAAATTCTCACCTCTCAACTATTGTGCACGCCTAACGTATACTCCTAACCCATCCTAGTTATACTGTCTCACCTAACTGGTTTGAATCAAGTCTTTCACTATGATTCCTAAATCATTGTGTCCATCCGTATTACCCAAATACTACATTCTTGTATTTCCAATATTTATTAATCAATTCAATTATTTCTTTACTCATACAAGTTCCCACAATTATAACATATTTGATATGATGTACTCTTTCTAATCCACTAAGCAACAAAGTAGAATAATCACTAATGTATATATATACATCACTGTCATAATATATATATATATATATATATATATATATATACATACACACACACACACACACACACACACATAAGTCACCCCGAGACTAAGCTCTGGTGCATGCATACTCTGCTATCAAGTCCTAATATATCACATACTATATGAAGGACTATAGATTCATAATCACTCTAGAACCATATAAAAACACAAGTCACACATAATGGAGGAGAATCATAGTTTCAAGTCACAAGGGGGATGCACATACCCACTCACCCCTACGACCGTATTTACTATCATTCACAGATAGGTTGTACTAAGCTTCTATGGTTCTGAGGTACAAGTCCATATTCTCTCGATGGGCTCATCAGAATAGAACTATCCTAGCGTAAAACCTACGTGATAGCAAGTAGTGGAGTATGGTGCATTAAACATAATAACCCATACGATAGGTAATCACAAAACCTAAGTATATATCAATTCCATATAGGTATACACAAGTCCCAATTTTTAAGTCTCCTATATTCATATTTTATATCTCAAATATCCTACATAATATTTTATTTAACGCGGTATCTCTCGTCGCATTACTTTAAACCTTTCCCTATCCCACAAAGGTTACTAAGTTTCCATTTATTCCTTGGATTATTTCAGTATCTATAATGTACCCCCACTGCTTGTAATAACCTTGAACATTCATTTATCCGATTTAAACGCCAATATATATAATTCCCAGCCATAACTCATTCGATTAACACTCGTAATTTCCCCATTTAATTCCATACAAAATAACGTTTTTCGAGTCTTAAGTATATCCTACTGCCCTTCCCTAAGTTTCATTATGTTTAATTAATCAACACCAAAGATTTCTATAAGTTAGGATTTAATCAAATATGAAAAAGGAAACTAATAACATTTTTCAGGGGAGTCGATTGATTGAATAAATGGGTTGATCGATCAATCAGTCGATAGATTGACATTCTTGAGTCGATCATTCGATCGATTAGTTATTTGGCCAAATTTCCTTAACAGTTACGAGTATCTTAGTTTTTAAACACCAAAATTGTATTTAAACATCTCCAAATTGATAGTAATGTAACTTAGATCCTATAATAACATATATGGGTAAATCCTAACGTATCCAAATCAGTAAAACATCATCAAAATGCCTAAATTCACCCAAATTTCAAATTTAGTCTCAAGAACCGTAGTTTTGACTTTATCATCAATTAAATACATAAATACCATATTTCTTCAACCAATTTGATTATAATAATGTGGGTTTGATTCTACATGCATAAACGAACATATTCCATTTCAATTTTAACCCAAGAATCATGATTTACAGTATTTAAAATCTTCCAAAACATGGGATTTTCATATAGGTGTTACCCTATTCTAACATGGATCATATATCTATAATAAATTTACGCAAGATAATTACTTGCCTGACGTAGCAGGTCTGGTCCATTGGTTATGAAAGGTGTGGGGTTGATTCTCTCTCTTCGATCTATACGTTGGCGGCTATGGTGGTGCAAACAGTGTCCCAACAGTGGTTCAAGCCTTCGAAAACTCTTCATTCTCCTCCTCCAACGGTCTCCCAAGCTTTTATGTTTGATATATCTACAAAGAATAACCCTAGCAGATGATATAGACTTTGGAATTTTGTGGGTTTAATTACCCCCAAATTAAAAATGTCTAAAATACCCTCCTGGGGTGTCGGTTTGGTATAAAAATGCCCTGGGATCCAAACTGAACTCCCGGATAGGCTTTTCTGACTATCTCGACCCTTCCATACATTTTAACGCACTTGAAATGACCATATGAGTGACTTATAAATAAATTACTTTTTATTTCACTAAATTGCGTCCCGATACGACTGACACGCGTGTCCCGACTTAATTTTCATAACTGTCGTATTATTCGCTCGCGACAATTAATTCATAATTACATATTACTTTCTTACTAAGTAATATTCAACATAATTCACATCAATAAATATTAACTCTCATCGCGCTAGTAATTATTTAATTAAATCCGGATTAATTGTAAATAAATTTCCCATTTTTAAGTCAATTAATCTCATAATTAAAATCATTAAAAATAAGGGATATTAGAGGTTATTTCTTAGACAAAAAAAAATTCAAAAATTGGCTACCTCTGAATTTCTCTATGCATGACATGATATGTTTGGTTTTGTTGGTTGTTTTGATGCTTAGTTTGTATTATATGTTTGACTAGGTGTAAACCCGCGCGATGCGCGGGCTAGGCAATTGCGATAGTCATTTCTCTTACTCAGTTTCATCTACGTTATTGCATTTACATCAAATCCTATATATCCAATAAAGGACTCTCTCTCTCTCTCTCTCTCTCTCTCTCTCTCTCTCTCTCTCTCTCTCTCTTCAGTTATTTATTCCCACGTTGATGTCCATCTCTGTACGTAGACAAATCCATCGCAGCACACTGTCATTTTATTCACAAACAACCACTCACTCACAACACCACTTTATATATATATATATATATATATATATATATATATATATGTTAATATAAAAAAGATAAAAGGGTCATTGGAATAAAGAGAAGTTTGTAATTTTACATCTTCCTCCGAAAAAATCGTTGGGTATATTTATTGGTATATATATTTATTTTGAATGAACTAAATAAGTTGGGGTAAGTGGCCTAGTGGTAAGTTTATGGGGTTTGGTGCTTGAGGTCACGGGTTCAATCCCTAGGAGGCACACTAAACATTAATAGTCTTTGATTGGGCCTTGGGTTCTTTGGGGCTTTGGACTTCTCTTGAGTGCCCATAATTTTTTACCCTTTTATTAACCCGTTTTTAATTTTTGACTTAGTCTCCTATTCAAAGTAAACTACCCGTTAGTGAAGATATTAGTGGCTTAGTTGGCTAAAACCTCTACCCACGTTTTTTACCAAAATCTGTATATAACAAATGCGACTTCTTTGAAAATTACACAGAAAAATTCAATCTCTCTCTCACTTTCTCTGCAAAAATAATTTTGCTATTTTCTGATATACACTTATGTTCGTCATTTTTTTGGGACTGCTGGAGTATCCTGAGAGTTCAAAGATTTAATACAAAGATGGTGTGTAAATCTGATCGTTGAATCCTGAGAGCTGTTGTTCACGAGGCTGACAACTACAAATATCAGCAAGCAATTTAACCTTTAGGACTTTGTGTCAAACACAAACCTCGATCGATAAGTTCTTCTAATTTTATCTATTTTGAATTTGTGTTTTTTCTTATATTCTGCAATCATTATTTCCAACAATGTGGGTACCTAGATTTGTCATTCCGACCCAAGACATGCCCAGAATGAGTAGCTTAATAAAATGGCCCAAAGTTTAGAGAGCCTTGCATCGTAAGTAATTCTAGTGACGATTTGGTAAAACCCCCAAAAATCTTGGAGGCAGACTTTCTGGGGATTTTGGACTGACGTGGTGGTTCCCAACACCCCACTAACGAACTAGTATATAAGCCTGGGGCAAAAGGCACGCATTGTATTCTCTGTAAAACACTCGCCGGAGTATATAGAAATAACACTGCAAACACCACTGTGGACGTAGGCATTTTTGCTGAACCACGTACATCCTGTGTTGTGTGATTGACATCTCTTGCATTCTTTACTTTCTTGGATGATTGTGCTTTTCTCATTTACTTATGTTGAATTTAATTGTCACCATAATTGGCGCCGTGTGTGGGAAAGGTTTGTCTTCCTTTAAGAAAGCCCTCACCAACAAAAAATTTAGAATATCTGATCACAGCAGTAATGCCCCTCAAGCAGGGGATATTCAAGAGCAACCTACCCCTCGCAGGATTAGATATGAAGTTCATCGTTCAGATCAGAGGGCTCTCCTAGAGCAACAAGCCTCTGAAGAAAGTCAGGGACCATCGAAGTCCACACAAATCTCCAGATTGATCGATGCGTATGAGACAAGGCTCCAAGAGCAAGGAGAGTCTGCTCGCAAACAGGAGGCGAAGAATGCTCGCCTCAAGAGGAGATTGGAAAGGATGGAGAAAGAGATCTATAGTAGTACCAGGTGATGTCCATACCGCACTCCTAGCCCTCAGGAAAGCAGGTCTCATAGCAAAGGAAGGATCCCTATATGCGGATCTCAGATAAGTGACAAACACGAGTCGGATGATGACTCGCTCGAGCAACAATGACCATCTCGCCATTATAGGAGCCCAACTCGAGGTGATGAAAATATACGAAATTTAATCGGAAGGGAGATGGACCAGCACCCATCACATTGGGGTGCCAGATCGACTAGGGAACTTTCTCGTCGAGCTCTTAAGACTCAGATGAAATCCCCTTTCTCTAGGAAAATAGAAGAAAAAGAGGCCCCCAAAAAGTTCGCAATCTCGAGATTCAAGATCTGTAATGGAAAGACTGACCCTATCGATCACGTTAGGCAGTACAGGTAGGCCATGACTCTTTGGAACCACAGGAATGCCCTAATATGCCGGAGTGGCCCAAAAGTGGTTCGAGAAGCTCACTCACAGGTCTATCAGGAGTTTTGAGTCCCTAGTTGAGCTCTTCACAACTCGTTTTATTACCAGTAGCTCCCACCTGAAGAGGATGGATGCTTTGATAACAATGAAGAAGATACCTCAGGAAAGCCTGCGGGACTATGCGAAGAGGTACTAGGAGCTGTTTAACGAGGTCGAAGACTGCTCGGAGCAGGTAACAGTGACCTCTTTCAAGATTGGCCTACCCAGCTCTTGCCTTCTATACTAATCCCTAACGAAGAAGGAGGCCATAACCATTGATGACCTGATGGGTCGCATCGAGAAATACATAAAATTGGAGGATGTGGCCCACCTCAGTACAAGGGAGAATGGTCCAATTAAGCTCGCTGCCAAGGGCCACGACGAGGTTGAAAACTAGAATAAAGGAGGCAATAATGGGGGCAAGAATGGAGGCAAGAATGATGCTTCGAAAGCATTTCAGGCAGTAAACACTGTCTTCAATGAACCAATCTACAAGATCCTGGCAAAGATCAAAGACGAGCCATTTGTTAAGTGGCCCAGAAAGATGGGAGAAGATTCCTCAAAAAGAAACAACGCACTGAGATGCGCTTTTCATAAAGAGGGAGGACATTAGACTGAGCACTACAAAGATCTTAAGTCTCACCTTGAAAAATTGGCCCAGTCTGGGCACATGAACGAGTTTGTAGAGAAGAAGGCAGAGAAACTTACTACTAATGGAGAAACAAGACCTGATAACGTACTCGAAGATGATGCTGGCCATGAATTCACAATCATTAATGGGGCATCTGATATGAAGCAAATTTAAGGGAATCCATCCCGGATGGAGGTAAAAGATCTTACTGCAGTAATGCAAGCTTTTCAGATCGATCTAGCGGAGACACAATCAGGAAAGCATCGGCGAGCAGACGACGTCGACTATAGCAAACATATCGTGTTCAGAGATGAAGATATGGTGGGGGTAAGAACCCCACATCATGATGCCTTGATCATTACGCTCAGGATAGCCAACTATGACGTCGACAAGTTGCTCGTCGACCAGGGAAGTTCATCCGAGGTAATGTATCTCGACCTATTTAGGAAATTGAAGTTAAGCATTATCGATTTGAAGGAAGCTAATGTCCCTCTAGTAGGTTTTGCTAGAAAAGTGACTATTCCATTGAGGAAGATTGTGATTCCGGTAAGGGCAGGAAGTGTCTCCAAGATGATCGAGTTTCTGGCAGTCGACATCGACTCGCCCTATCAAGATATCCTCGGTAGGGAATGGTTGCATGCAATGAAGGCAGTCCCTTCAACCTACCATCAGAAACTCAAGTACTTGACTCAGAGAGGTGTGATGGAGATTCACGGAGATCAGGAAATGGAAAGAAGGTTCTTTATAGCAGTCATCCGCCCAAAACCAGATAAGAAGGTCAAGAAGGACAAAGAGAAAGTCGAAGAACAAGAAGGTTTGATACCTTCAAAATAGCAGTTAAGATATGGAAGGCCCGGAGTGGAAGAGACTAGGCTCCTCCCCTATGAGCGGGTCGTTGAAAACCTAGAGGAGATAACAGCCGGTAGAAGAAAAAAAGATAGGAGTTTCTTGATCGGGACTTCTCTTACATATCGAGAGAATAAAGAATTGAAGGTGCTACTAAGAAACAATCTGGATGTTTTCACGTGGGAACCATACGAGTTGCCTGGCATTGATCCCAGTGTGGTTTGCCATCGGTTACACGTCAACCCCACTTTTAGGCCTATCGGATAGAAAGCACGATGAACCGCGCTCTAGAAGGCTAAGGCTGTGGAGAAGGAAGTTAAAAATATGCAGGATCCATACGGGAAGTTCAATTCCCTAAATGGCAATCCAACCCAGTAGGGGTTCTAAAGAGCAATGGGAAATGGAGAGTCTGCATTAACTTCACTGACCTTAACAGTGAGTGCCCTAAGGACAATTTCCATCTCCCCAAAATTAACCAATTAGTGGACGCCACAACAGCTCTCGAGAGAATGAGTTTTCTGGAAGCACATTCAGGGTATCATCAGATCCCTCTGTATGCACCTGACCAAGACAAAATAACGTTCATCACCACTGTCAGATTATACTGCTACAAAGTTATGCCATTTCGGCTCAAGAATGCAGGAGCAACCTACCAGCGACTGGTCACCAAGATGTTCAAAGGCCAAATGGGAGATACCATGGAAGTCTACATCGATGATATGCTCGTCAAGAGCAGGAAAAAAGAAGACCACCTCTCAGACCTATCAAGGACCTTCAAAACCCTCAAGAAATACCGAATGAAACTCAACGCGAGCAAGTGTTGTTTCGATGTCCAATCAGGAAAATTTCTCGGGTACTTTGTCAACGAGAGAGGCATTGAGGCCAATCCGGACCAGATTTATGCAATAAATAAGGTACAACCTCCTCGCACGATACGGGACATGCAAAAGCTCACGGGTATGCTCGCCGCCTTGAACCGTTTCATTTCAAAGTCCTCTGAGAAGTGCCATCCATTCTTTCAGCTCTTGAAAAGAAACAAGACAGTGGAGTGGAATCAATATTGCTTGAAAGCATTGGAAGAGCTCAAGGCCTATCTTAGAAAACCACCTATGCTCGTCATAACTCAAGAAGATGATTCCCTATACTTATACCTCATTGTCTCCAGCCACGCTATTAGTTCTGCATTAGTGTGCGAGAAAGTAGGAATCCAGTATCTAGTCTAATATGCGAGCAAAACCTTGTTGGATGTCGAGCGGCGGTACCTACCACTGGAAAAGCTCGCCTTCTCACTAATAATAGCTTTGAGTAAGATGAAGAACTACTTCGAATCTCACACTATCATCTTCCTTACATCACACCCCCTTAAAGCAGTCCTACGAAAAGTGGATCTATCTGGCAGACTATCCAAGTGGTCAGTCGAGCTTGGATAATTTGATATCTAATTTAAGTCCAGGAATACAATCTAAGGGTAGGTCCTCATCGATTTCATCGCAGAATTCACTGGCAAATAGCCTTGCGACCAGCTTCAACCCATGAAGCAAATGAAAAATCACCCATCAGTGGGAGTCTGGCGACTGTGTGTCGATGGAGCCTCCAACTCAAAGGGGGAGGAGTAGGCATTGTGCTCGTCACTCCAGAAGGCATAATCCTCGAGCAAGGAATCATACTTTGATTTAAAGCCTCCAATAACAAGGAAGAATACGAAGCTTTGATAGCCGGCCTGCAGAAGGCACATGCACTGGGGGTAAAGCATCTACAGGTGTTCGGTGACTCATAATTGGTCTCCAATCAGATAAGTGGGGACTTCAACGCAAGAGACAAAAGAATGGTAACCTACCTTGCCTTGGCAAAGAAGCTAATGTCCAGCTTTGAGGAAGTCAGTGTCTAATAATTTCCCAGAGGAAAGAACAGCCATGCTGACGGCCTGGCAGCCCTAAGTTTAGGGATCGATTCCGACTTGAAGAGGATGATCCCCATCGACTTCCTCCCCCATCCGAGCATCAACCAGAGCGTTGACCCACCAAATTTAAAATACATACTCCAGATTGAGTCAACGCCCAATTGGATGGACCCTCTGAGGGACTATTTGAAAGATGGAACACTTCCCAATGATAGGAAGGCCTCTCATCAGATAAGAGTCAAAGATGCTCGCTTTCACTTATCTCCTGAGGGAAAAATGTACAAGAGATCATTCACCACCCCTTATCTTCAATGTGTTCACTCGAAGGACGTCGAGAAAGTTCTACACAAGCTTCAAGAAGGAATCTATGGAATCCATATTCGAGGAAGGTTACTAGCTTTCCAAGCAATGAAGGAAGGCTACTGGTGGCCATATATGCAAAATGATTTGGTAGTGTACGCTCGCAGATGCGAGAAATGCCAAATATATGCTCCTATGGTCCACCATTCTACTAGCGACCTAAGATCACTCACCAGCCCATGGCCTTTCGGCCAGTGGGGGATAGACATCGTAAGCCCTCTTTCTACCACTACTGGCAACCACAAGTATCTCTTGGTCGCAATAGATTACTTCACCAAATAGATCGAGGTAGAGCCACTAGTAAATATCCAAGATGCAGACATGATGAGGTTCATATGGAAGAACATAATAACTCGTTTTGGCATCCCCAAAACCATCATCACTGACAATGAAACACAGTTCGAAAGCATCCTTTTTCAGAACTTCTGCGGAGAACATGGGATCATACACTATTTTAGCTCGGTGGCCTACCCCCAGAGCAACGGTTAGGCCGAGGCTTCCAACAAAACAATGATCGATGGGTTGAAAAAATGACTAGAGCGAGCGAAGGGCGCATGGGTAAGTGAGTTGCCACATATTTTGTGGGCCTACCATACTACCCCATGGCGAGCAACTGGGGAAACCCCATTCTCGCTAACATATGGAATGGAAGTAATTATCCCCTTGGAAGCTGGTTTACCAACCGTAAGAACCACCCTTGTCGACCTAGGCCAGAACGATGCAGCATTACTCGCTGAACTTGACCTAGTTGATGAACGCAGAGAACTAGCTTTAGTAAAGTTGGAAAGCTATCAACAATAACTCATGAAACATTATAAAAAAAGGTCAATCCAAGGTCTTTCCAAGTTAGGGACTACGTCCTAAGGAAAGTCCTTGGCAGCGCAGTAAAACCATCAGATGGCAAGCTAGGGCCGAACTGGAAGGGACCATTCAAGATAACAAGAGATGATCTACAAGGAGCCTATCACTTAGAAACGCTAGAGGATAGATACATACCTTGAGCATGGAACGCGGCCAACCTAAAGAAATTATATTTATAGTTTTTTCTTGGCTCTTTTATCAATTTTTTGGAATTGGCAACCCATTTTTTATTTACTTGTGATTAATGAAAGTTGTTTGGCAGTGGCATTCTATGAAGTGTTAATTCTGTATTGACAACTTTATAACATGCACACCCTTTTAAAGTAGCAGGCACCTTATTTAAAGCATAAAAGTAGGGTATCACCCTCCTCAGGTTTTTGTTATGAAAGATGAACAACCTCCTAGCATTGCCCCGACAATATATAAAGCCCTACAGGGGACCCTTAGGTAATTAAACCAAAAACAAATTGGTCATCGAACTATGTTTGGTTCAGAAAACCTAATAGGTGTGTCCTCGCTATTGCCACACTTAGGCCTAAGGGAGTGTGACGATATAACCTTAAAGGTAAAGCGAAGCAAAATGGTATCACATAAGCATACTGGACTGGGATGACACTCACTCGATAAAACAACCCTACCAATTTAGTTGGCCACGAAGGGCCCAAGATAGTTAAGTGAGAAATAAATGAAGTAAAAAATATACAACACGTGTTTAGTCGGCATGATCGCCCAAAACATAGATATTATATTACTTCATCACATTTACAATTAGAATATACAACACGTGTTTAGTCGGTAAGATCGCCCAAAATATTATTGTTACATTATTTCATTATATTTACAATGAGTTATAGTCAGCAAAATCTTAATGAGGATTAGGCCTCTGAGCAAGGTATTCATCCACCTGTGATCTTTAGCCATCATTCGAATGAGGAGCCAAATCCTCCTCGGCCTCGTTCACATCTGGCTCTAGCAACAGTCTAGGGATGACATCTATAGGGATACACTGGTCGTCCCTTATGAAAGGATTGGGCATCAAGGTTGAAGGAGAAATTTCGTTATGTCTCTAGAGTACTGAGTTCCTTGGGACTTTCATCTCCCTAAGGGTGCTCAACCATCCTCTAATAAAGGATAGTTCTTTAAACTCTATCAGCCTCGTCGAAGCATCTAACCAGCCTTGGTCATAGCCATCAGCCCATACTCACCGAGGACCTTTCTTGAATAAATGTCTCAAAAGAGTAACGTTTCTCTGTAGTCTGGCTACTATCACATAAGCTCGTTGAACATCAGCACGAAGCTTGTCAATCTCCCTGGATGATCTCCCATCACCTGCACCAGCTCGCGGACCGATCGATGAAGAAGAGCCCCTTAAAACTTGGGGTGCAACGCTTGGTGCGTGCTCCTTGAGTCGCATTATCTCTCTCCTCAGAGTCTCATTCTCATGCTGAAGGACTTCACCAACTTGATTGATTTCGGAGGCATCTAGAAGCTTGCCCATTAAAGTATTCACTTCCTCTTGAACAGAGGCAACAACTTCTTCCATCTCCTGAAGTCTATCCTTCAGTTTGCCGATGTTCTCTGACTGGTCCTTAAAGTTCTTATTCCTTGTCCTAAGAGACTTACAGATCCAAACAAAGGCTTGGCGAACTTCATTGCTCACATTAGGACCACGAATTCTTCCCAATTGAGTGGTGGCAGGTATATATTCATCTACATCAGTCAATTATAATCCATAAAGAGCAGTAAAGAACAAATGAATCAGTACATTGAAGGGACAAGTCTTTTTATTTAATTAAAAAATGGAGGTCTAGAGTACATCGATAATCAGCAAAGAACAGTACAAGCAAATCAAAAATATAAAAGGAGTCCTAGAAGCAGGCTAGTGGGCAACCTCAGTTTGTTCAGAGGTAGTCGACTACTTTCCCTTATCAACAGCACTTGTAGCACCTCCCTCAGATGGAGCAACTCTTGTTTGCTGAGAAGGAGGGGCATCAATAAGAGAAATCTAAGAAACAGGGGCTACACCTCTAGCGGATGGGGAAGGCACATCATCCACAATGGGCTTTGGTCCTGGAACATGCTCATCGAACAAGGGTGAATCAATATCTACCCCAGCAGCCAAAAGAGCCTTATTTCAGCCCTTCTTGAAGTTTAGTCAATTGATGTAACCAATCTGAAGATCAACATCTTCATACGTCGCGGCCCAACTAGCATTGTATGAGCTCTCCTCCACTGTCTTCACCTTTTCTACTAGCACCCTGTTCTCCTCCACCACAACTATATTGCCCGAGCAGACTGAGTCGTAGGCCTACCACAGCTCATTCAGACCTTTGACCGCTGCTTCCCTCGCCCGATTAGCTTCCACAAGGTCAAGATCAGAGAACATCCGAGCGGCATAGGCAGTCTTTAAATTGTCCCCGAGCTCGATAATCTTCCCCTTCAGAGCAGTGTTCTACTTCTCCAAGTCTGCATTCTTATTCACCAGCTCATCGCGAGAACGATAGAGCATGGCGAACTCAGTAACAAACTGCATGGAAAGAGGGAGCATTAGAATAAAACATTAAATGGAATATCACATGTATTAAAGAATGGAAGCAGACATACCAAGGCTAGCCTCTGACTCGCTTACAGACCTAACTAGTCGGTCCCCATTACCTTCTGTCGATCAACAGGCAAAATTGCTCGCTCGAGCAATGCAGGAGCCAGTTAAGGAGATAGGGAAATAGATTCCCCCTCAAGCAAGGCGAAAATGGGCACCAGGGCATTCCCAACCTTCATTCTCACCTCATCTCTCCTTCTTTTCTCTTCCCCCTCCTTCTTCTTCATCTCAGCCTTCCCTCTCTCCCCCACCTTTTTCTTCTCTTTTTCTCTTCTTTTCTCTCAACAACTCCTCTTCCTTCCTCTTCTTCTCCTGCTCATGGTCAGCAAACTGAGAACCAGTGGCAACATCCCCACTGCTAGACTTTTTCTTCCTTGACCGCTGAGCGAGAAGCACATCATTATCATCATCGTCATTACGGATCAGGTTTCTCCTAGGGGAGCCATTTCCTCTCTAGAACTGCTAGATGTTCTTAAAGACTCATGAGCCTCAAAAACCTCTGCCGAGCTAGAATATTTTTCACCACTAGAGCTCACCTCGCTGGGACCACCTTTAATACCTCCCCAAATATCACTTTCAGAGCTTCTCTCCTCCTCGTCCAACTGAATGGGTCAGCAGCAACTTCTTTAGTAATATCTAGGTCAGGAACGTTGTTTATAGGCCGTGCGATGAAACTAGACCCGATGTTCTTATACTCCAGAAGAAAAACAGATGACTGAGGATGTTCACCGTCAGCTAAAGGCTCTCTGATATTCCAAGCTTTAATGAGCTCTGCAGTTCGAACCTCACTAAGGTCAGGTTCTAAGTTCTTTATCCTTGCTGGAAGGATAACAGAAAAATATCAGAAAAATCAAACATGAACAGAAAAAAAAATAAGCAGAGCCAAGATTACCTATGTATTCCTCCCCATAAAAGGGGAATGTGAATCTCTCAGACCTCGCCCCCTCGGTATGGGAGGAGAACTGCCAGTTTCTAGCAAGAAAACCCTCTTGCCAGTAATCCTTGTGGGAATCAGGCATGTTTACTACCAATACCCTATCAGGACTTCTGGCCTTGAGGTAAAGAAGGCAAGAGCTAGTTCGAGAGAAAGAATAGAAAAAATAGATTTCAGCGAGCCCTAAATTGGTGCCATAAAGTTAGTTTATTCTATGAACCCCATTGACTATCTTCCACACATTTGGTGAACACTGTGCGGGGACGATGCTGAAATAACCAAAGAAATGCAAAAACATATTACTTGGAGGAAAAGTAAGACCCCTTTGAGAAAGCAACAAGACGTGAATCTAATGAGCGTCCTCTATCTTTCTAGCATCCTTAGGGACAGAGGCGCACTCAATCTCTATCCATTTTGGGATATTATGAAAATACCTAAACTCGGGCACTGATCTATTACCTATCTTCATCATTTGTAAACCCTAATTACAAATTCGAAGAAAACTCAACAGAGAAAGCACAGAGAAAGAGCAAAAAGGAGTTACGAGATGAAAGTTTGGCATAGACAAAGCAAGATCACAAGCCCAGATGATGAGGAAGATTGAAATCAAAGAAAACAAAGAATTGGAGAAGAGGGCGCGACAGCTAAAGCTTGCAGAAGATGAAAAACGTTAAGAAGTTTGAAACGACAGTATATAAATGCCACTCTAAATGACTTCTTAAACGTTTTCAATCATGACGCACAGGACACGAAGCAGGCTGCTGCCAAAATAAAGTAGAGAACTCCAATCTTGGAAAAGAGTTACACAATTTACAAAAAATCCATTATGACAAATCATTTAAATTTATTGATCCCAAAAATTATGGCCCAACAACTTTAGGGGCAATTGTGGATACCTAGATTTATCATTACGGCCCAAGACAGGCCCATAACGAGTAGCCTAATAAAAAGGCACAAAGTTTAGAGAGCCTTGCATCATAACTAATTCTAGTGACGACTTGGTAAAACCCCAGAAATCTCAGAGTCAGAATTTCTGTGGATTTTGGACTGACGTGGTGGTTCCCAACATCCCACTAACGAACTAGTATATAACAAACCCTAATCCTGGGGCAAAAGGCACGCATTGTATTCCCTGTAAAACACTCCCCGGAGTATGTAGAAATAACACTTCAAACACCACCGTGGACGTAGACATTTTTCCTGAACCACATACATCCTGCGTTGTGTGATTGACATCTCTTGCATTCTTTACTTGCTTGGGTGATTGTGCTTTTCTTATTTACTTGTGTTGAATTTAATTGTCACCACAGTAAACTAACTAGGTTGGTCTTTTGTTGGTACATATATATGTATATTATTATATCATATTCCAATTATACTACTTTATACTTCATAATTAAAAGTCTTTCACTAATACCTTTGGTGGTTTAGTTATATGTTTGCTCCCAATGATTTTTTTTTGAAAAACTCTGAACCTCTACACGAATAAGCCATTTAGACTCCCCCATGCGAGATAAATTGGTGTGTGTGTGTGGGGGGGGGGGGGGGGGGGACGTTGTACCAAAGTCACCCTAACACACGCCTAACTTAAAGTGTGGTATCATTTGAGGGATTTCAAACTTGGGACCTATGGTCTTTTTTCCTTCACCCCTTATCGTATTTGATCGATTAATTCTCTTGTTAATTGGGCTAATAATAACGATGATGGTTGAGGTATCGATGTTTATCTCCTGACTAATTCTTTTATCATTTTAATCCTTTTTTAGCAAAGGACCTACAAAAACAATTTTTGTATTCCCATGATTCCTTCCATTAAATGGATTTTATATGTCTATGTTGTATAGTTTATTGAATTCTTATCCATAGTGATATTGGATGATATTTGGGCTATAGTAGCAGATTGCATTATTGGATCATCTTTCTTTTGAAGTGAATATTTTGTGGTAACAAGATTAACTCCTACATTTAGGGTATGTATTGCCTTCATATATGCAGGTAACTGTTTTCAATACTTTTATTTTAAAGTATGATATAATTTCTATGACTTTATGTTAACACTTTAGTTGTTTTCACATAAGGATGTTTTTGTAATACGATTAGCCTTAAGTATTTTTGTTGTTTAATGATGACTTTGATTCGAAAAAGGTCTCTCACATAAGTTTTTGTAGATAGTATAGATGGAATATTAGTAAAAAATAATTTGTGTTGAATAAAAAACAATCTATTAATAATTGAGTCGATATGAACTTACCAATTATGAAAAATCTCTCGATAAGTAGAAAAGCATTGGTCGTTTCCTTAATAGTATACCTAGCAAAATATTTGGTTTTTAATACCCATTATTAAACATCCGCATATCGCACGGGTTGCATGTTAATTAACTTATATATTATTGAATTATAATGGATATTTGAATATATTTTTGTTCAACTAAAATATGTCTTCCTATTTGATTATTTTCTATGTTTTTTCATTTAAATTCATAACTATTTGTAAATATAATTTTTATGTGATACACTCATAAAATTTTAGTTTGTTTATGATGTTCATGATGATTAATATATTTCTTGAATTTTGAATTTATATTAATAGACACTGGCATGTTTTATATGTAGCTATTTATTTGTCAAAATGACAGGGTATGATGTGCCTCACTATTTTTTTTTATTTTTTATTGTTGCTATTTTTTTTTAAAGGTTTATTTGCAATATCTAGAAGACCTTGCCTCTTCTAAATGGCTTACATCCAAAGAACACAGAGAACTGAATAAGAAAACATAAATGAGGATCTTTATAGACTAGATCCCTTATAGAGCCATAAAATAAGGAGCAAAATAGAAATAGGCTAATACCACCTTCTGCCAAAATAGAACACCAATGACCACTATACATGTCTGATGGATGGAAGGCTCCATTTATCCACTACTATAAGACCTTTGAGATGCTTTGGGAAGTCATGTAAGACTAAAGAAAAGCAGTCCTTCTTCTCAGATGCTCCTAGCTTGGCAAGAAAATCAGCCACTTTATTCGCCTCTCTATATACATGAACAAGTTTTATCTTCATCAAATCCATTAAGCTCCTGGTTTTATGAATAACACAACTTATTTTCCAAGGAGGGTTTCTATGACAATTGATGATGTTCACAAGAGCCTCTGAATCACTTTCTAACAATAGATCATAACCAATAAAGTCTAAAAGGAATTCAAGGCCTTTTAGTAATGACAAAGCTTCAGCTTCCATATTCGACACCACTCCAAAATGCGCATGAAACGCCCATACCATATCTCCTGATTGATTCCTAAGCACGCCACCTCCTCCTCCCTGCCCAGGAATCCCTATAGCACTCCCATCAACATTTAACTTCAAAGCGCCATATATTGGAGGATTCCATTTTATAAACATTATATTTTTTTTACCATGCTCCATACGCGTAACAGCCCTTCGAGAAATTTCATTTTTAATTAGAACCAAAATTGAAGCCACACTAGGAGAGAAATCATCATACCGACATTTATTTCTATAGCACCATAGATACCAACATACAATTGATGGCACCACTTTGCTAACAAATTTGTCTATCTTAACACCATGAATCCACCATTGAAAAAGCTGATTTCGCACACCTCCACCTCTTATTCTAGTAATCCCATATTTTCTAGTAACGTGATCCCATATAGCAGAAGGAAAATCTCTAGCCTCAAATATATGATCAACATCTTCTTCTCTAGGCTTTTGACAACAGCAACATTTTGAAGGCCCTCTAAAACCAATAGCTTTTATCTTATCATTAGTAGAAAGAAGATTATTCAACATCTTCCACATAAAAACAGACATTTTTTATGGGAAGATGTTTATGCCAGATAAACTTCGAACTCAAACTTGATGGACTTGACTGCCGACAAATATTCCAAGCAGAGGTTATATTGAAGAGACCTGTGCTAGAAGGTTTCCAAATCAGAGAATCAGAAGAATTTGGCATAATTTCTTCAAAAGTTAACACTTTATTAGTGATCTCATAGTTGAAGACCTGCTCTAACTTCTCTTTTTCCCATATTTTACTTTAGTTCCAGTATTCTTTAATCTGCCCCGCTTCTACCACATTTGATAATTTACATTCAGGAACACCCCAGTTGTCCTTTGCTATATTAATATTTCCTTCTCCAATAACCCACATCATGTGATCTTCAGCTTTGTCCCTCACATTGCACATACGATTCCAAGTCTGAGCTGACCCTCTCTTAGAAGCTGTGCAAGGATGCTGACCCCTACAATACGCTGCCATCATGAATTTTGCCCAAATAGATTTTTGCTGTCTAAAATTCCACCATAATTTTATACTCAGAGCCGAATGAACATCATATATATTTCTGATTCCCAACCCACCCTCAGGTATAGGTTTAGCTATTTTATCCCAGCCACACCAGTGATGCCGAGACTCTCCAAAGCAGTTACTCCAAAAAAAATTTGCAATACTAGCAGAGATTTTATTGAGAATTGCTTTTGGAGGATTCAAAGCAGATAGATTGTACAGATACATGGAAGAGAGCACTGAGTTTATGAGAACAACCTTACCTCCAAGACTCAAACATTTATATTTCCAACCTTGAATTCTATTCTTGATATTCTGCACCATCTCTATAAAATAAATACTCTTTTTCCTTCCACTGAAAATAGGACAGCCTAAGTACTTTATAGGATCAGACTTTAGTTGCATACCAGAAACTTCCTTGATTTTATTGAGAGCTCTGAGATTAATCTGCTTCGAAGCCATGACATTGCTCTTCCTCATATTGATTAGTTGACCCGAAACCTGCTCATAGAGTCTTAACACTCTCATAATCTTCTTCACTTCCTTCACAGAGCCTGAGATAAAAATGATAATGTCATCTGCAAAAGACAAATGATTAAATCGAGGGCTGCCAATTGGCATTTTATACCCCACATAATTTGAGTTAGTAAGCAAGAATTCAAGGTTTTTGGATAGGACATCTGCCATCATAATGAATAGACTAGGGGATAAAGGGTCCCCTTGCCTTAATCCTCTAGAAGATTTGAAAAATCCAGAAGTCTCTCCATTAATCATTATAGTGAACCATGCATTAGAAATAATCCTCCATATATAATCCAACCATATCTCATAGAACCCCATTCTGCGCATAGTCTTTATAAGAAACATCCAAGAGACCCTATCATATGCCTTAGCCATGTCCAATTTAAAGATGATATTCCCTCCAAAATTCTTATGATGGAGACGAGAAATACATTCTTGAGCCAACAAAACATTTTCTGTAATGGACCTGCCTTTGATGAAGCCTGATTGAACTGGACAAATTATTTGATTCAAAAACTTTGAAAGCCTGTCATTCAAAATCTTTGAGAAGATTTTATTAATAAAATTTTGCATGCTTATAGGTCGGAACTCATTAAACGATTGAGGGTTTGAAGTCTTTGGGATCAAAGAAATTTTGGTAGTTGTTGAAATTTTTGGAAGAATAGAGCCTGCAAAGAAACTATGGACTGCCTTCAGCACATCAGCTTTTATAATACCCCAAAAAAATTTAAAGAAAAACCCAGGAAATCCATCAACACCTGGACTGCTAGAAGAACTTAGACCTTTTATAGCTTGTTCCACCTCTTCCATATCTGGCCACACAATCAGAGCTTTGTTCATTTCTTCAGTAATGGTTTTTGGAATATATCTTAGCAGATCTTGTTCCCCTTCTGGATACACAACCTCATCTGATCGAAAAACTGCAGAAAAATGATCAATAGCTTCAGCTTTTATCTCCTCTTTTGTATGAATCCACGTACCATCCTCCTTCTTTATCTTATCAATAGCTAAACGACGCTACTTATTTTTAACACACTTATGAAAATAGGCAGTGTTCCTATCCCCATCTTGACCCCATCTCTCATTTGCTTTTTGCGACCAGAATTCATATTCTATTTTAAGACTATGATTATGGGAAGCAGTGACCTGGGAAAGAACCTCTATATTAAATTCATTGGGATCATTTTCATAAGAAATTTCATCTTGCAATAGGAGGTCTTCAGCATGCCTAGCCGCCTGAAAAATATCCCCATAATAGGATCTACTCCACCTGCTAAGTTTACCTCTGATAGCTTTGAGTTTAAGTGATATAGCAACTATAGGATTAGAGCACTCCACTTCCCTCCAGGTTTCTTCCATAATTTTTATGCAGGCCTCTTTCTCAGTCCAAAATTTAAGGAATACAAAGGCTTTAGAAATCTGATGACTAATTAAGTTACCAGATAGTAATAGAGGATTGTGATCAGACATACTGCGATTAAGATGGTTAACTTCCCATTTAATTCCACAATCTAAGCACTGCTGATTCATTAAAATCCGATCAAGCCTACACCAAATACTGCTCCCACCACTTCTCGTATTATGCCAAGTGAATTTCGAACCTTTATAACCCAAATCTACTAGCCCATTTCCTTCAATGCACTCCATGAACTCAAACATAGCTCCAATATTAATATTATTACCACCAGCCTTCTCTTCCTGATTCGTTATAATGTTGAATTCCCCACAGATCATCCAAGTTGAGTTAATACATATATCAGACAAATGCGCCCACAAAACTCTTCTTTCCAGTCTGATGCAGCTAGCATAAACAAAGCTACATTTAACAGACTGTGCAACACCATTAAGCTTAATGTTCATAGTTATACACTGCGACATATCAGAAATGAGATCCCATTCCACCCCTTCCTTAAAAAAGCACCAGATTTTACTATTTAAATTAGATGTGCTAGATGCAAAGCCTAATTTAATCATAAAGCTTTGAATTTTCCCCAATTCCTGTTTAGGCTCTAAAATGACCATTACTTGCAGCCTATGGATTTTGTTAAGTCTACTTATTCTCCTCATTGCTCCTTTCTTAGAAATTCCCCGAACATTCCAGATCATAGCTTCAATCATATGGACTTATTAGAATTTTTGGAGTTTGAGTTGGACCTTAATATTCTAATATTTTTGAGACCCTTCAAAACTGGAGATTTTCTCTTCCTTACAACTGTTGTAAACCCATCCATTTGCTCTCTATCATCAGATGAACAGCCTACCCCAAAATTGTTTTGAATGACATCTTCCTGATATGCTTGGACAATACCCTCATCATTGCAGGACTTTTCTGTTACACCAACCATAGCCTCAATACAATTTTCCACAGCAACCTCTACTAGATCTGAAACAGGCATACATAAAGTATCTCCTATATCACAATTGGCTCCTACTTCTGGATCATTTGTAAGGAGATCCTTTCTAGGAGTTTGCACATTAAATTGATCATCTACAATAGGCCTCAATTCCACCAACATATCCTGTTTTTTGAAAAAATTTGAAATCAAAGTTTGTCTTACTTGTATGGGGCTGGACTGATTCTTCTCCAAAATCTCTCCATCTTCTTTCTCCAATGCATTTGCACTACCAATTTGTTCTTCTACTGGATTTGTCTCAAAAGATCTAGCTACCCATTCTTTTGTAGACTCTTTCTGGTTTTGTTTTGCTCTCTGAATTTCCTTGTTGCTCATCCTATTCTTCTCAGCTTCCGAAACCTTCTTGAAATGACATTGATCTTGATCATGACCTTTCTTACCACAAAAATAACAAAAAGGTGGTAAATCTTCATATACTATAGGTTTCCAGAAACCAGAATCTTTATCCTTATTGCCAATCCAGACCCTTGAAGGCAGAGTTTTTTTTAAATCAACTTCGACACACAACCTAGCAACACTTGGTCTAGCAATTGAACTAGTCGCACCATCAATCTTGAGAGGCCTCCCTACTACTTGACCAATAGAGAACATAGCACTCTTATTATACAAATGAATAGGAAGGAGAGGAAGTAAAATCCAAGCAGGAACAATTGATGATTCCTTATTTGGATGAAAATCTGTATCCCATTTGAAGGATCGCATAGGGAAACCATGAATGAACCAAGAGTCTTTAAGCCAAATACGATGAAAGTCTTCTTCATGATCAAGACGGATCAAAACATGTTTGTTGTCAACTAATCCTATTTGAGCAGAGGCTTTAAGGTTTAAAGAACAGAAAAACTTACGAATATCATCCACCGAAGGTCGACTATGGGAGAACTTTCCAACCAAGGTGAACTTGAATGGTGCAGCCATTTCTTGAATACTGGAGTCCTCATACATAATAGCGGGTTCACCTTTATAAGAAGATATGGGCTGAAGAATGGTTTGAGACATATTTTTGGGACACACAACATCAGCAAAAGATTTTGGTTTTGGATCAAGTTGGACGTGGTTTTGAAGATTAGGAGAGGCTTTTGAAAGGAAAGAAGAAGAGGCATTCTGATGGAGGGGTTGCATGCCTTCTCCTACGATAGGAGAAGGTAGAAAATCCATGCAAACCCTATCTAGGGTTAGGGTTAGCTAGAGAGAAAACGGCTAGAGACTAGAAAACGGCTAGAGACTAGCCTCACTATTTATGATCAAGTTATTGGTGAATTTTGTGGCTTGGATGGAAGAGGCTCCATATCGCTCGGGCCTTTCCCTCATCTGTAATGTAAATTCTTCTAATCTTATTGTTTTTTTGTTCCACATGCTACATGTTGTTATTTTTAAAAAAAAATTGAACCACTTGATTTAATAGCTAACCCTACTTCCATTATATATCCACTCACCATAATGTCAATTTACTGAAAAATAAGTTCTAATGTGGTAGGACTTGATTAACAAATTAAAAAACAGTGAATGCAAATATTTTTAAAGTTTTACAAAACATACCCATTTGAAGTCCTTTCTCTATATTTGTATAAATTCCCTTTTTCTTGCAAGAACTTTAGTTCAATTCCCTTTGATATTCAACTATCAATAATTGATAATCATATGAATAGAAGAAGTTATTTAACATTTTAGTTTCCATAATGAACTCTTCATTTGGCTTCCCGGGGAATTGGTTCCAACATGTATCATATTAGAAGAGATAGGGAGCATTATTTTTTTATTAATAAAAAACAATATTTTATGTAATTGTCAATGACTTTAATACTATCTTATATGGGCTATTCACTCTGTATGTTAAGGGTAAGTACATAAGCTTGGGATTTTGTACAAATTTAAAAATACTATATAATTGTTAATTTATTAATAATACGTGTGACTGTATTATTTCAATAGCACCCCAAAACACGTGTATATCGTTATAAACACATACTAGGTAGGATATTAGGCATGTCTAATATATATTTTAATGTCGATTACTTTGTTAGTGATGTATTCATTTAAAAAATGTATTTTAATGTTGATTACTTTGTTAGTCACGGGCATAAATATTTGTTTGTGAGGGCGAGTATATAAGTAATGGTCAATAGTGTCATCGGGAGCAAGTAATTAAATGTAGGCATTTATAAGATAACTATTATTGATGTGATTCAAATGAATCATAATAATTATTTAATTGACACAACGTTATTAACATCATGAATATCTAATCATGAATAATATTTTCATAAATTTTAAAAATAAAGACGTGTTAAAATGCATAAGTGCCCATTACAGAATTTGGTTCAATAATATATATGTTAAATATGTGTTTTTTAAAATTATCTGATTTTGGGGTCTTGTAAACCTCTTAACTAACATCTAAAACAACTAAAAAGACTTCATTTTTTATTATTGATAACTCAAAATTTGTGTTTTATGTCCTTTGGCACCATATTACTTATTATCATTCTTTACAAGTGAAATTAGTCCATATTTTAGTTTCGGTGGACAATTGGTGGCTTAATGGAACATGAAATAAGTTGTATTTCTTCAAATACCCATGACCTTCTACCAACTTATGGAGTAATATAAGTAGGTTACAAAATTTGGTTATGGAATTATAAATTATATGGCTATATTTTTCCATTAATGTAGGGATTTTGTGCGTTTAGTAGAAATATTAGGTAAATTTTGTATTTATAATTTGTTGATTGAAGAAAATTGGCATTTGTGATTTTCCCCCAACATAGTTGCGTAAGTGTGTTGTTGAAGGAGATTTTGAGGGGGGTTCTTGTGCTCGTATTGAGTGATATTCTTGAGAATTGGATTTTAAGAAATGATTTTGAAGTGAAATATTATGTTATTTGAATTGTAGTTGTGTGATCTGAATAAATGTTTGCATATATATATATATATATATATATATAAAGGTTATTTCTTTCTTATTTGAATGTTGATTTTATAGTCTTTTAACTGAAGAAATAATTTTGATGACAATACCATGTGCATATTATTCCTTTTGGTTCATATCTTGGGTGCCTTTTACGTACAGACCCAAGGTTGATAGGTATGTTTAAGGGATAAATTGCTATAGGGGTATAATAATTGCAACCTATAATTTAAACATGGTGATGCCTTTGTAGTTCACAATGTTTCGAATCTTGTCCCCCTATTTGAGGTGTGGTACACGTTAAATTTAAAGATTTAAAGTAGTTTTTGATTGATAATTTTAGATGTTATATGTCTATGATATATATCCCAACCATGTATGATTTATGAATTCGTTTTCTTTTCCTTATTCCTTTTATTTTGCAGAGTGGCCCCTCAGAAACCAAATATATCCCAACCATGTATGATTTATGAATTCGCATATACCTTAAAGAATGTATTTTGTGTCGGTTTTTACCCATTACAAATATGGAATTTGTAACGGGTAAATACCATTACAATTTAGTAAATTCGTTACTAATATATGAGATGTGGACCTAATGATACCTAAAATGATACAAACACTTAAATATGTTGAGCTCAATCCAGTGAATCCATGAACATGAAAAAATGGAGGTGATGAACAGTTTGTGCAATAAAGAAGGTGACGAGGATAAGAGGAAGAACACAGATATATAAGTGGTTTAACTATATCAGCCTACTCCACTGTGCAAATGGGTTTAGTTTTCACTATATAAAAGAGTCTTAAATGGCCTTGGTTGTACAACTCTCCAGTTCTCTCTCTCTCTCTCTCTCTCTCTCTCTCTCTCTCTCTCTCTCTCTCTTTGTGTGTGTGTGTACTATAAATTTGACAGAGTTTGGCCATGGTTTACAATTTTAGATCTTTTCCACTAGAGAAGAAGATGGGTATATATAGTTCTTAGGGTGCACAATGTATCCCCAAGCATGCAATAGGCATGTGCATAATGAGGCAACCAATGGGAATCATCCACCTGTCCATAACACATGTATGTCATGATGATGAAATATTCCCCCATGTGAGGGGAAGATCTTGTTGTAACAGTTTATCCACGTGGGGTAGTGATCCATAACCCATGAGTGCTCTGCCATGTATGATCCATATCATATTCTCTGCTAGTTTTAAGTGTTAGTCGTACTGGTCCAGGTCAAGGCTGAGCCATTAGGTTAATCCTCTGATGTAATGGTCGTTGGTGTGCTCAGCTGAGCCTACATAGAACCCTCGGCGTCCATGTCATAGACGAGGCTAAGTTAACATCAAAGGGAGTTGATATCACTGATGTTGTCATGTGACTGAGTTACAATCGAGGATGAGGCCCCTCATGAAGGGACCTTAATCGAGTCATTATATATCTAATTTGATGGTTTTCCAAGTTTGGCCTTGTCCGAGTGGGTCCTATCTTAGGACTAGGTCATACTTGGGTATATCAATCACCCTTAGTCCTTAATCTTCAATGTGAATTGAATCTTGAGGGGTATAGTTGGCTGACCCCCTATGTGTATTTTTGGTTGTCTAAGGATGTTCAAGTCGTGAACCGGTTTTGTCGAGTGTATAGTTGTCATTTGGATGTCTCTAAATGGAGTTCTATGAACTTGAGACTTGTAAATATGTATGTGGGTTGGATTTTTTGCCAAGATAGGGCGGAAACAGTCCCAGTAAGTTGTGCCAAGTAACGATTCGGCTCCTCGTTTCTCATGCACAATAATAATTGGTTTAAAGATAAAAAAATCAAAACATTTATATTTCTTCTCCCACAAAGTCATTCCCACTCAAGATCTGTAACTGTGTATTTTGGTTCTTGCTCTATCTCCTCATTCTAGTTCGTCCGACGAGTTTTAGAGCTCCGTTCAGTTCCCTAAGTTTTCCCCCTTGTCAAGGGAATCTTATCCAACTATTTTCTTTCCTTTTTTCTCGTAATTTCTTATGCTTCCGTATTTTTATTTTTTTTCGACAAGCTTCAGGTTTTTCGACCACTGTTGGTGGTTGTTTTAGGGTTTTCTGGGGGAGTTTAGGAGTGGTTTTGAGGAATAGGTTAGTTAATTTGGTTCGTTGGGCCTTTTTGTGCCTCGTTTTTCCCTCTGTGTGGATTATCAAACTTGTTCTGGTGATCTTCTTCGATGAGCTTCAAACTAGTGTTCGTTAGTTTTCTTTATTAAAAATTATTCATTTCCACCTTTTTATCTTTAGGTCAATCATATTCAAACTTCAAAGTGTTTGAATGTTAAAAACTTTAGATGAATTAGCTGACTAATACCGAACCCTTGGAGAGAGATTCCTTAGGGATATATGTAGGATTAAAATCGGGGATGGGGTAAAAAGAAAAGTCGGGGATGACTGCACACGTCTAATTTTTCCATTCCTTCTAGCTGTCATTCCCCCACCAGTAGTTTAAGTCTCTGGGGACAAGATGTTTGATAGCTCATCCTCATCATCTGAGGAACATAGTCACTCGTCTGCTCAGGCTGCCTCATCAGGTGATTCCTTTTAAGAAGCTCTTAGGTTTCCTTCATCGCGTGCTACTGAGTCTCATGCAATCGAGAGTTCACATAGCCATCAATATTCCACTTCCTAGTCCTCTGAGGAACCCAGTGTGACTTTGACATCTCCCTCTATGTCCATTCCCTTATCGTTCATGATCGAGGGAGAATTTCATGGGAGGTTCGAAAGTCGTGCCCCGACTGCTGAGGCTCCTGCCGAGGACGATGCTTATGATGCCCCGATGTTGAGTGTGCTGAAGATGAGCCGAGAGTTCCCCGTTGATGGGAAAATCCCTCTATATTCGCAAAGATGGACCCCAACCTCAACGTGACTGATAAAGAAATGATGTAAATGCTTAGAGGCTGGGAGAAGGAAGGGAACATGCCCAAATTTAAAGATCTGATAACCCCTAACTTTCTTAAAAAATCAAGTCTGGGAGTTTCCCCCTGGATGAGCTGTGTGAGTTTCCCATGTTTTATGTTTATAACTCTTTCCTTGTCTTTAACTATTTTTACTAACCATTACCTTTTATTCTTTGCAGATTTTCCTCCTAATACATCAGATCAAGCTTGGAATATGACAACTCTAACCTTTCAAGCTGCTTTTGGGAGGAAGGGCAACAAATAACCCCCCAGAAGACGACTGTTGGTGCGCTCATCTAGACTGAGGCTTCACAAAAAAGAAAGGAGAGGGTCGATGGGGTACCTTCCCCTTCAGCGTGATATGAGGCCGAGGGTTAACCCCCTCTGTCAATTCCCTCTTCCTTGACTACAGACTAGTTTGATGTCATTTGGGCAGCAAATATCACCCAGTTCAAGGCGAGCCTTGAATCTCTCACTCCTTCACTGTTGAGGT
Source organism: Sambucus nigra (assembly GCA_949130495.1). Lineage (NCBI taxonomy): Eukaryota > Viridiplantae > Streptophyta > Magnoliopsida > Dipsacales > Adoxaceae > Sambucus > Sambucus nigra. The sequence continues at coordinate 425,680,404 of OX422222.1, forward strand.
CCAAGTCCACCTCACTTCCTTTTCTCTCTAAAGACGACTACCGATTCATAGGGAAGATGAACCCCCAAAAGTCTATAACTTTTAACTTCACAAGATGCCACAGGTCTTTGAAACTGTAAATTGATTTTATTCTTTAATTTTTGCATCATTTCATACTAACATCTTTTTTTTTCTGCTTTTGCAGTCTATGTGTGCCTTCGCCTCAGCCACCAAGTGAATGACCAAGAAATTTCAAAAGATAATGGAGGTCGACAGAGCCCTCAAGTCCAAAGAAAAGTTTAAGGGGAAGCTAAAGACCAAGAAGGTCGAACACAAAAAGGCCCTAGATTCTTTGAAGCCGAATCACGATAATTCTTTGACAACTCTGATGATAGATAAGGACAATGCCATTAAGGCCCTGTTCGCCAAACATACGGCTGATCTAGTTGCAACTGTCCAAAATTCCAAGGTTGAGGCTAGGGACAAGGCTATGGAGGCTTATAAGAAGTCGAATGAGTTTGGTGACTTCGATTTCCAATACCTTGAAAGAGGTATTAAAACGGCCTATTATTCGGCCATTTTGAAATTTCTCGAGGTCGTCTCATCCATTCGGCTAGATCTGAAGGCCCCTGACATGGAACATCCTCTGTTCCAGAACGTATGTTCAGACGGTGAAGCATCGGTCGCAGTCGAGGTTCCAATTGAAGCAACTGATGCTACTGTTGCTGGGGAGGTGTCGACCGGGACGAGTGTCGAATGAACGGTCGGCCTTAATGAGCTATCTCCTTAGGGTGGTCGCATGTGGCCTATATCCTCTTCTTTTTGTACTTTTGTTTTATTTGAACATTTCATCTATTCTGTAATATTTGATATTTTGTACTTAAGTAATCATCCTAATATTTAATGAAAACAATACTTTGGCCAAGTGTTGTATCATACTTACTAATAATTCCTTTACCATGAGTGATTTTTACCATATAAATGATTTACACCACTACATTTCTCTCATAATTTCAGATATTATAAGGACTACACACAATTAAGTGCATTCAAAAGATCACCACATTAATGATGTTTGAAGTAATCTTAATAAAAGGATTTTTAATGTTAGACCACCAAACTAATGATGTAAATCCCAAGCTCACCCTCGTCTCAGCCAAGTGAGATAACCTAATAAATTATTATTAATTAGAGACCACCAAATTAATGATGTAAATCTCAAGTCCTCTTTCATCTTCAGCTGAGAGAGGCAACCAAATTAATGATTTTTTAATTAGAGATCACCAAGTTAATGACAATAATTCTCAGAAATCCTCTCCCATCTTTAGTCGAGAGAGGCAACCAAATAAATGATTTTTTAATGAGAGATCACCAAATTAATGATGTTAATTCTCAAGTCCTCTCTCGTCTTCAACCGAGAAAGAGAACCAAATTAATGATTTTTATTAGTTTTTTATGTTTTTACTACCTTAGTGATGTTATCACACCATTCCCCCCTCTCAGTGTTATTGAGAATCCATGGACGAGCTGAGTCTCGCATGGTTTATCGGGTCACCGAGAGTGAGTTAATGCTAATTAACCAAATGAATGATGTTATTTAGCTTAGGAAAATTCAAACCACACACTTGGAATAGTTATACGAGAAAGATATGAGGAAACAGTTTTTCTTTTTCCATTAATTACTTTAAGATCTTTTAAATACAAAGAGGATGAAGCATAAATTGTACACAAGTCTACTGATAGTACTTATTCAAGTGGTCTACATTCCATAGATTTGAGAAAGGTTCTCCCTTTAATTTTTCCAACCAATAGGTCCCAGGGATGACCTCCTCAATAACCCTATATGGGCCATGCCAATTCGAGTGCAACTTATGCGGCTCTCACCAAGCCTTCTTCAAGACCAGATTCCTTATAGCTATCGTCATTGCTTTGACTCTCTTATTGTAGAACTTAGTCTTTCTTTACTGATACGTTGCTTGTTTAACCTCAACATCTTCTCTTATCTCATTTATCAAGTCCAAATCCATCCTTCTTTCTTATTTGTTGGTCTCTAGGCTATAAATCTTGACTCTGTGACTTGGCAAGTCGAGTTTAGTTAGGATCACAACCTCTTACCCATAAGCCAGCATGAAGAGGGTCTCCCTTATCGGCATCATTTTTGGTGTCCTGTAATCCTATAGGACAACATGTACCTCGTTTGTCCACATGCCTTTAGTATCTTCCAAATTTTTATTGATCCCATCTAGAATTGTCCTATTGGTGACCTCAATTGGTTGTTTAATTGGGGTTGGCCTGGTGTTGAGTAGAACTGTTTGATGCCGACCCTTCCACAACAAGCCTCCAAAGATTTGTTCTTAAACTTCTTTCCATTATCTGAGATTGGGGTGTGGGGTAAACCATATCGACATATAACATTCCTCCAAATAATTTTAAAGGTCTTCATCACCATTATATAGATTAGTGCTTCGGCCTCCACCCACATTGAAAAGTATTCGACTACCACTAATAGGTATCTGTAATTGCACGCAACCTTGATCAGAAGTCCCACTAAGTGGATTCCCCATAGTGTGAACGATCAGGGGGGCATGATAGACGATAGGGCTTGATGAGGCTGATGGACGATGTATGCATATCTTTGTCACTTTTCACACTTTTTTACATAGTCGGGCACGTCTTTGGCGACGGTCAGCCACCAGTTGCCTTGCGTCACTATCCTTTTTGCCAAATATCTTCCCCTATGTGACTCGAACATGATCCTTCATACAAGTCTTTCAAGACATATTCTACCTTAGTGGGATGGACACGTCGTAGTAAAGGGAGTAAAAATCCTTTCTTATATAAGGCATATCCTATAATTATGAACTTTGTCGCCCTCTATCTTAACTTCTTATCGTCGAATTTTATCTCCAGGAGCTCCCCGTCTTTGGTATATGTGATAATAAGGTCTATCTATGAATATCCAATGTTCAAATTTAAGAAAAACTCAAGTTTACCGTCATCTTCATTGATGCTCGATCCGCATAGTATCTCAATTGGGATAGTTCGCCTGATTTCTGTTCTAATGGTCGAGGATAACCTTGCCTATGAATCATTCATATGTTCTCAAGCCGAGAGACTCTCTTTATCTTTACCTCTCTGAAATACGTGAAGACCATTTTCACCTTGGCCAAGTATTTGGCCATTTTCTCGTCCTTAGCTTCATAAATCCCCAACATCTGGACAACATGCAATACCTTGGCTAATGAAAGGCCTGCTAATAAATATTTGTACTTCAATTCATTTTTTGAGGCCTTGAAGCTGAATCTCAATGCATATTCAATGTCTATCCCATCTCGAACTGACAATATTAACCGTACTCCACTTACACTTTCACAGGAGGAACCGTCCATAAATAGACTTGATACTCGGATATCGATCAAGAGAGGCCCTTCATCTACTGCACCATTTCTAAATAAGATATCTTTCTCAGTAAGGTTGGCTCTTACCCCAACGGATATGGCTAGACCTTGGATTATTTTTTCTAGTATAACTGTAGTGTCGTCTTCTTTATCCTCGACCTCATCCCAAGTAAACTCAACCACAAAATCAGCCAATGCCTACCCCTTAATTATAGTTCTAGGATGATACATAATGTCAAACATCCCTAGATCAATTGGCCAAGTCATCAACCTATCGATTTCTTGTGTTTATGGATGACTTTCCTCAGTGGAGTGTTGGTGATCACCACTATAGTATGGGCCTGAAACTAAGGCTTCCTCTTTCTCGAGGAATGAATTAAAGCATATTCTAACTTCTTCATCTTTGGAACATCTCGTCCCCTTGGAGAGTCCTGTTGTTAAAGTATATCGATTTATAAACTGCTTCATCATCCCTAAGGATAGCTGCGCTTATAGACGACTTCGACACGTCTAAATACAAGAATAATTTCTCTCTCTGGATTGGCCTCGATAGGAGCATAAGGGATCCCAGATAAACTTTAAGCTCTTAAAAATATTTTTTAGACTCTTCCTCCCAAGTAAAAGCTTTCCTAAAAATTTTAAAGAAAGGAAAACACTTATCTGTTTCCCTAGAGACAAATTTATTGAGTGCACCGACTCTTACTATCATCCTTTACACAACTTTTGTGGTCTTTGGAGTCTTTATCTCTATCAACGTTTGATTTTCTCTGGGTTTGCCTCAATACCCCTTATTATGACTATGAAGGTGAGAAACTTTCCTTCTCCAATTCGAACCCACACTTTTCTAAATTTAATTTTATCTTGTATAGATTCATTGTTTCAAACATCCTCTTAAGGTCGGCCATATGGTCCTTGACCTTGACGCTCTTGGTCAACATATCATCAACATAGACTTCCATAGTTTAGCTTATTTTCTCTTTGAACATTTTTTTGACCAACCTTCGGTAGGTTGACCCTGCATTCTTAAAGGCTGAAAGGCATGACCTTGTACCAGTAGGTTCCTTTATTAGTGATGGAGGAATTTTGCTCTCCATCGGCTTCATCCATGAAGATCTGATTGTAGCCTGTGTATGCATCCATGAAACTCATTAACTCTTGCCCAACGGTGGTATCCACCACCTGATCAATATGAGGAAGAGGAAAGCTATCTTCTAGGAAGGCTTTGTCTAGATAAGTCAAGTTTATGCACATCCTCCACTTTTCATTAACTTTTTGGCATAATCACAACATTGGATAACCAATCAGGATAGTGTACCTCCTGAATGAATTCAACCGACTATAATTTCTTGACTTTTTCCTCGATAAGTAAGTATCTCTCTCTTGCACAGGTTCTCCTCTTTTTCTTTATCGACTTAGCATCTTCATCAATGTTCAGCTGGTGGCAGATAACCTTGGGGTCAATCTCAACATATCCCCATGACTCCAGACAAAGATGTTTTTCCTCTTCCTCTGTAATCCAATCAATCTTTCCTTCACATCTTTCTTCAGAGATGAATTGATTTGGATATTTTTTCCGGCTAGTCCTCATTGAGGATGATGGATTCTACCTCATCTACGACTTCCCCTGTTTTAAGTTTCTTCTTGTGACTCTGTCTGCTCGATCGAGATGAAGTAACACTCTCTGGCTTCCATCTGATCACCTTAAACTTCCCTCACTCCATAAGGAGACGGTAATTTTATTATCTGGTGAACAGTTGAGAGCATAACTTGAAACTCTTTGAGGGCCACTCATCCAAGTATTATATTTTAGGTCAAAAACACATTCTCTCCCATCATAAAAAGTTAATTTTCCTTATCATGCCTCTCGTCCATCAGCCCATACATACGTATATTTGGAATACCCCAAGTGGTGTACTTTTTCCCCGTTGAACCCTATCAAGGGTTGATTATAAGGAATCAATCACTTCTTACTCAGTTTCAGCCCTTTGAAGTACTCCCAAAATAATACATCAGCAGAGCTACCTCCATCTACTAGAATTCTAAACAAGTCATACCCATGAACCCTAGTGCTGATAACCAAAGGGTCGTTATGGGAGGCTAAGATGCCCTTGACATCCAATTGTGAAAATTTCACAAGAAGTGTGTCCATGTCTACCTTTTTTTCTTTGGCTTTGGCTCTATTGCAGTCGAGTTTACTTCTAACTATTTAGAGGCCGATTTGGCCTCTACAACGTCCGCCTTTTGTCGCCCACCTCTGACCCTCCACGTGACATTCCTACACTGATCATTCTAACACTCAAGGAAATCATAGTGCAACGTCCTTTAGGCTCAGTAATCTTTGGTGGGAGGTCTGGGTCGGTATGATCATCAGACTGATCATCCTTCTTTATGGCCTACTATCTCTGACTCTCATCCCTGGGTCCTCCGTACTTCTTCCTGGAATCGTCCTTGGAGCCATTCTGGTCAATGTTTTTAAAGAGTTTCCCCTATTTTAGCATTTTCTCTATCTCATCTTTAAGTGCAATACACTTATCTATTGTGTGGCCATGGTCTTGGTGGAACTCACCTCATTTGCTAGTGTCCCTCTTGTGAGGAGGGTACCTAAGCATTTTGGGCCATCTCAGATCTCTATCGTCTTTGATCTCATTCAATATCAAGTCTGGGCTTATTGTAAGTGGATTGTAGTCAGAAAACTTATCGTCTACCGACCTTTTCTTTCCATCATTTCCCCTTGATTTATGAGATTTACTCCTAATAACTTCTATGTCCTCATCTCCTTTGGATTCTATGGCCTCCTCCACGTTCATGACTCTCCCGATCGTAGCCATAAATTCTTCCATCGATTTTAGAGGATACTCGAATAGCTTCCTAAGGAGTTTGCCATTTTGTAGTCCACCCATGAGGCAGTCATGGTAATGTTCTCTTCATAGTCTTTCTCTTTATTGAACCATGAGATATAGTCTCTCAGAGACTCATTCTATCCTTGCTTAACATACAAGAGATGAGTGACCTTCTTATAAGGCTTCATGCCGACGAATAAGTTGTGAATAAACTTCTCGACTAATTGTTTGATGTTTTCTATAAATCTTTTCGGAAGATAAGTGTACTAAATATGAGTTGCGCCGGTGAGAGTGCTTGAAAAATCCCGACATATCATATTTTTTTAGATAAAGTAGATGTCAGTGATAGACTGATACATCTATATGTGATGTATCGAGTTTGAAATACCATCATATTTAGGTGTCACAATTGGAGGTTTAAATTTTTCAGTTGTAGGAAAACTTACAAACCTTGCGATGATGGGAGACCATTCAACATACCCCCTTTGAACTGGGTCTTGGTTTTTCAAAAGGTCGTCAAACTTATCCTCCTGCCTCTAGATTGAGCTATTCCATGGTCTATTGACTACCAAAACATTATTTCTCTCAGTTGCCACAGTGTTATCTCCTGCTCCTTCTCTGTTGACTGGGTGAGGCATAGGCTCTCTGACAATCGTCCTTTGATGGCTATTTATTTCTCTCTGCTTACCTTCTCGGCACTGTGGTGGTCGACAGTCGACACATCCCGCATTTACCCTAGAGACTGCATTACCACAAGAGATCATTAGAGTCGGTCTTATAGGTCTTCCACTATGTCGAGACGGTCAAAAGATGACCCTTTGCTCTATCTATCCAATGATGAAGCGCGGGGCCAACTATCTCGTGTCGGTCAACCAATATTTTCTTTGTTGGCTGGTGATGGGCGAACTCTATTTCCAAAAATTATATACGTCTCCTAGTAGTCGTCCCTATCACAACAAAGGTCGTCTGGGTTTTCCTTTACCCATCTTCCCAGGTGCAATCTCCTAGGGTAGGCTACGTCTCTAACTCTTTGGTACTGTGGCATTTTTTTATATAGGTCCGGGGGTGGTCCCCCTGTCATCGGAGCCATCTCTTCGGCGGATGAAATTATCATCTCCACTACAGCATCGGTGGGTTTGGCCATTATAGTCGGATAAGGGACACAAAATACTCTTCCATTTTCTACTATCTAGCCACCAGCGAGCGTAGAGCTGCTACCATGTCAGCCATTCCTGACAGAGGGGGTGCCTAGATATAGCTGGGGCCAAAGCCCGGACGTAAATCAGAAGCCATTTCTCATCGTAGAAAGGCTTGATAAAATGGATGAGATGGAAAAATCTTTAATAACCCAACAAGATCTTTTCTAATGGTGATACAGATCCAACAAGGGTGAAGCTGGATCACCACCAGAGAATCAAGTGATAAATAAGATGAAAAAGAAGATAAACCTTCGTAAAAAAGAAGATAAACCTTCGTTCCCACAAACGGCGCCAAAATGATGATACCTAAAATAATACCAACACTTAAATGTGTTGACCTCAATCCAGTGAATCCATGAACATGCAGAAATAGAGGTGATGAGCAGTTGTGTAATGAAGAAGATGGTGAGGATAAGAGGAATAATATAAGTATATAAATGGTTCAGTTGTATCAGCCTACTCCACTTTGCAGATGGGTGTACTTTTCACTATATAAAAGAGGCTTTAATGGCATTGGTTGTTAAACTCTCAAGCTCTCTCTCTATTGTAAATTAGAAAGAGTTTAGCTAGGGTTTACAATCTCGAATCCTTTCCACTTGGGAAGAAGATGTGTATATGTGCAGGATGAGGCAACTAATGAGAATCAAACACCCATCCCTAACACATACATGTTATAAAGATAAAATATTCGCTCACGTGAGGGGATGATCTTCCTGTAACAGTTTATCCACTTGGGACAGTGATCTATAACCCATGAGAGCTCTGTCATGCGTGCTCCATCCTATGCGCTCTACTAGGTATCAAGTGTCGATCGTACTGGTCTAGGCCGAGGCCGAGGCCGATTCGTTGGGTCAATCCTCTAATGGAATGGTCATTGGTGTGCTGAGCTGAGACTCAATAGGACCCCCAACCTCCATGTCATAGACGAGGCTAAGGGAATGTGAAAGGGATTTGATATCACTGATGTTATCATGTGACCGAGTTACGATCGAGGATGAGGCCCTCATGAAGGGACCTTGACGGAGTTGTTATATCTCCAATATCATGGTTTACCAAGGTCGTCATTGACCGAGTGGGTCCAAGCTTGGGACAAGGTCATATTTAGGTATATCAGTACCAACCCTAAATCCATTATAAAGTAAATTGTAACAGTTTTTCCTTTACAAATTTCGTTAGTAGCAAAAAATAACACCAGTTTTCTAACGGATTTAATCCGTTACAAATATTTTTTGTAACACGCAAAGACCGTTACAATTGGATTATTTTAGTGTAGTGGGATGTGTCTAAGGTGTTGAAAATGGAGTGAAGGGGCGTGAATTAGCAACAAAGGAATTATGACCCAATCACTCAAAAATGTCCAAGGAGCTCTGTTTGACTACATTAATTTTATCAAATAATGATTTAGCCTCATAGTGACTGATAAAGTAATACATAAATGGACAAATAAGCACCATTCACATTAGCTTAGAAAAAATGATGATTCTCAAATCAATAGAATTAAACATGAATTTACTAGGACTCACTGTGCAAACCCATTTGATCTTCAACTTATAACACTCTCAAAATTATAGATATATAAAAATATTACTCTCATATTTTAAAGACATCACACATTTTAAGAATCAACAAATGAATTGGCCTGGGTAATTTGTCTTTTCTTTTTCCTCTTAATTTTTAGGCTCTTGCCAACGACGACCTTTCATGTAAGGAAGATTTATACCTTCGTAGCCATTTCCCGTGCACACTCATATTTATCAATAAAATAAGAAACTTAAGGGTAATGGTTCTTACATGAACAAATCCCCCAATCAAATATATATATATAATGACAAGATTGTTAGAAGAACACCTCACTTAGTCCTGCAACATATGAAGTTAAAATCCAAACGAGCTCGTTGATGTGTGCATAGGCATATGCAAAATGAGTCCATTAAGAAGATCATTTTCAGACTACTCTATGTAGGAATTATTAATAATAACCTAATAATTAAAAATCATAATCAAATGTCCTAAACACATGGAAAAATGGAATGAAGTGGATTCAAACACACTGACACGCCACACAAAATATGTAAAACTAAACTACACATAAACCAAAAATCTTTTAGAGTTTTTAAACATTTTTTTCAAAGTCCTAGTCCTATAGGGTTGTAATATGGAAAAGGGTTTAAAACCAAGCAAACTAATATTATATAAATTTGCTCAAGTTTAAGTTCAATTAAACAAATTACCTAATCAAATTTAGCACCAATTAAACAATTGTTGTGTTAAAACATATCAACCAATTTTATCTTAACCTTAAAGCATGCATCTAGGTGATGGCAAATAAAATAAGATCCATCACACCGCATGATGATGTATGAGGAAAATCACAATGGGAAAAGCCACTTACGACCCAGCCACGCAAATTCACTATGTATGGATTTACAAAGGATGTGAATATAAAATTATAACACAGACTCGACACCCTCGAAAGACTTAATGTTATTAGTTCCTAAACCTTGGTAAAGTGACACATAATAGTCCACACATGCAACTGCCATAACATTTGAGTCCACACGCGCCTTGGTATTAACCGATAAGGCTCGACAATCTTCTGTGGATTAGACCATGGAATCCATTACTTCTTCACCACCCACAACACGGAGTCCACCATGCATAAATAACAAATATAGAGTCCTGCATATGAAACGATTCTCAACAAGATAAATGGAATAAACCAATAGTTTCCATAAAAAAGTTCTTAAAGCATAATATGATGAAACACTTGGGCCTTTAAAGAGTTGGGCGTAAAGTAGGGTTTAAGATGGAAAACATAATCATACAAGATAAAAACCCGAGGAGATCTTTTTGGAAAAGTTTAGGAACTCAAAAGAAATGAGAAAGTCTTTAAGAAAATTATTTCTCTGAAGACCTATTTATGGGAGGTTTTCCAAAGACGAGATAATTCCGAATAATAGTTTTTGCATTGAAAAACATGTCGGCTCATTCAAACGAAATTGAACCTTGTTCGAACAAAGCACCTGATCTCATTAGAACTAGATTATAATGAAACTTTTAATGGCGTAAAGTAGGGCTTTGGACCGTTTGGGGTCTTCTTATAGTTGCTCAATCATCTCATAGTATGCATAATTATTACAAACAACTATATACAACAAGAAATGAAGATGGATGTATGATTATTTGACTTGGTCGAAGGCATCAGGACCAAGAACCCCGGTTAAAACTTCCTCGAAAAAGAGAACATGACTAGTTTCTATAAGGTTCCTAATTCTCCTAAGCAGGTCAGACTCACGAAAAATTATAGATTTTTTCCTAGAATCAAATTAGAAGATCCCAAATATGGATATATATGAGTTTGGGGGGCAATTCAAGAGGGATAAATAAAATAGGAAATATAACTTCACGAAAATAATGGCAACCAAGCAAAGAGAAACAATTACAGTCAACAGAATGCATTAAACCAAAAGGATATATATTCATTGATAAAATAAAGGTGTTACAAAGGGATGTTCCTATTACAAGACATAAATGAAGAGTCCAACAAATTATAAGACTAAAGAAAAAATAGACCTTATCCTTGTCTTGAGGATTAACTTGGTTAGGATGCAGGTCTGATTAGACAATTGGTACCAAGACAAACTCAATAATTGTCATAGAAGATTCTCGTAATCCTTCTTCGTCATCAAATTCCTCTTCTAAGTTTGGAGGAGTGCCTAGTTCATGGCCCTAAAAAACCTCTGAGTTTTCGACTGTTCCAACTTCCTTAAGTGCCTTCGATCAGCCATTCTTGAAAGGCTTATTTTTTACGTACTCAATGTGTTCAGAGGTAGCCAATAGGGCTTTTTCCCAACCCTTTTCAAAGGAAGTTTCCTTTATCTTCTTACTATTGACCTTATTTGTAACAAGATCAACGGTGGGACCTACTATCTTCTCCTCGACATCTTTGAGAACGGTCTGATTCCCCAACATTCTATCCTCAGCCACCTTTAAATTTTCTTTAGTAGTCTTAACTTACTTCTCGATAGTGGTTATTTTTCCTTCAGCCACATTGGCCATATCATTGGCCTTCTTTAACTGTTCTTCCCAAGACTTTGGCTTCGTCTCCAAAGCCTGTTGAGAAGTTTCCAAAGATTTCCTTAGACCTTAAAAGGCCTCTTCAACTTCACTTGAAAAAGAATGCAATTGATCATCCCTCTCCATCAACTGGTTAAAATCCACCAAAAATTGCAAAAAGGAAAAATATCAAATCAAAACAAGAGAAATAAGATAGTAAAGACAAGCAATGAAGGGAGAATGGTTACCAAAGCCAAATTTTGGCAAGATTTTTCTATCAAGCTTGATCGGCTATCCATTGGAAGTGTCCCAGCTTTTATCAAACTTCAGGCCAGACCAAAATTGACAGCCACAGAGGATGAACCAATAATCTCCAAATCAGCTTGAATTTTCTTGAGCAACTCATGTTGATCGGCAACAGTAAGCAAGTAAATAAGTAAAACAAGGCATAAAACAAATAAATACAACTAAAATTAAGGGTAGGGAAAGATGAATATTACCTAAAACCCAAAATGGGTTGAAACCCTGGAGAGAGAATCTTATAAAGATGAACAATTAAAAATCTAACCTAAAATGAATTATATCTCGTAAAGTAAAAGCCCCAACTTTCTATTTATACGCCTAAGAAAAATACAAAGAAAATAACCCAAAAAGGTAAATTTGCATCTTTATCTAATTATCCCAGTCGACCTCGTCTTGAAAATTTTCCTTAGGCTATTGGCAGCCCCTTTTCTTACTCTGATCCAATTTTGACACATCGTATAAAAACAACTATAAGGTCTTCATACGGAATCAGAATGATGCGTGGTCGGAACCCATGCTAAGTTAATTCTTTTATCTACATGATTAGGTTTTCAAACCTTTAAAATTATGTAATATGAAATTACCAAAATTACCTTTAAGTAGAAGAAAATGTCAAAAATTTCTAAAAATGATCATAACTTCCTTTTTTTAAATAAATAAAATTTTATTAATAATTAGAGAGAAAAGCCCTCTCTAGATGGAAATACAAAAAGAAGCCAAGTCAATTAGACTTTCTAATATAAGTCAAAATATTAGCATCAAGCCTTAAACCTCCCTTAATCATCCTCGAAAGATCCAAAAAAATATGGAAATGGGTAGACTTCTTGGAATTGAGGCCATGGTTAGCCAAAATATCAGCTACATGATTAGCTTCCCTGTATATGTGGCAAACCTTAATGTTCCAAAAAGATATGATATTTTGAATTTCATATATACTGCTTCTAGTTTTCCATGAGGATTTTGATTTGGAGTTTATGCAATTCATTACTATTTGATAATCATATTCCACTTCCAAGTTGTGAGCATACAAAGAAACTCCATGATTTATACCTTCTTTCAAGGATAAAACTTTCTCCATGATACTGGCACCTCCTGAAACAAAGGCAACAACACCCCAAATAAAATATCCCTTTTTGTTTCTAATCACAGCACCAATACCCATGTTTCCATGTCTATCATAAGCACCATCAGTGTTTATCTTTAAGAAACAGTTCGAAGGTTTAAACCAGCTAATGGGTGTCAAGATATATTGATGACGTTTAGGAGGAACTTGGTTAAGAAATTAAATGATCTGAGAGCATATTAGAGAGAAAGAAGGTTTGAAATGAATAGTGGATGCGATGTCTTTGATTCTCCTCTTAATTCTCTCTATAATCACATTCACATACATTGGGATTCCATCAAATAAATCTTTATTTCTCCCCAACCAAAGCTCGTAGAAAATGCAGATAGGAATTATCTTATGAATGCACTTAGAAAATTGACTAGCGCCCGTGTGCATCCACAATTTCATAATTTGGGATTGGATCGAAAAAGATTGTTGGATTCCCATTAAGTTCCTAAAAAGATTCCAAATTTTAGAAGCCATAGGACCTTTCAAAAAGAAATTCTCTGGGTGATCTTTAGAACAATCATCTTGGATAATTTTTCCTTTATCTTGGAAAATATTGATAGCTTCATTAGCTTTGATTTCCTTAGAACTCTGAATGAGACAATTTTCTTCATCATGACCTAGTTTGTGGCACCCCACACAATACTTGTGAATAGTCTCATAGACAATAGGTTACCAGAATCCAATGTCCCCATTATTAATCCATATTCTATGAAGGTGATTGTGTATAACATTCAGTTCAATACACACTCTTTCCATACTAGTTCTGATGACATTAAAGGTTGCAGTGTCCAGTTTAAGAGGTTTAGTTACAGCCTGAGCAATGGAGAATAACGCCTCTTTAGCAAAGAGGTGGACAGGTAATCTAGGAAGACTTATCCACACGGGAACTAATGGACTCTCCTGATCAATTTTAAAGCTTGAAGACCATTTGAAAGTACGCATTGGGTTTTTGCCTATGTACTATTGGTTATGCATCCAAATCCTGATGAAGTCTTCTTCACAGTGTACTTTTATAAGGATATGTTTTTGGTCCAACAAACCAATATTCACCAATGATTTCAGCCCAAAGGTTTCAAAGTTCTTTCTAATGAATTCCATAAAAGGTTTACCGTGAAAGAACTTCCCCATATTTGCATATTTTAATGGATTGGATAGGATTTCCACTCGGTATTAGTTGAAAGAAATAGCAGGTTCTCCACGATGCTTATGAATAGGTTGGACTTCAATGGATGAAGTTTTGCATAAGCCTTTAAGGACATCTGCAAATTATTTCTGCCAAGGGTTAGGGGGATCAGGAGGTTTAGAAGAGGATGGTTGGTGGGACGAAGTGGCGGCCATAACATGCAAACCCTAGAATGATGCACGGTCAGTGGCCACACGAAGATAATTTGATAATATACATGTTGGTAACTGCATTACATACAAAATAATGAGTTTTAGAAGACCAAATTGCCCTTGAAGATTCCTTTTTCGATGAAACTTTCCTAGAACGCATCCAACTTCACACTCTGCATTAATAATACCTACAAAAGCTCAAATATACCTCACAAAATATACAAATAGATAGAACAAAGGTTATTCAATATATGATCTTAAGTACAAGAATTAATGGAAAGGGTACTAAATGAAATATTCATGACTAATCATTTACTTATTTTATTTTCTCACCTAAATGCATGATTTAGGTTAAAAGGATAAAATTGAGGAAATCGATTTTTCGCAACAAAGGCTTATAATTTATGCACAAGTTTTATTGGGTTTAATATGTTAAAAGTTTTATTATTTAAATTTGAAAAATAGAAAAATAGACTTTTTATTTATAAGACCATGCCTGCCCAAACATTGTCGGGCCCTACATTCTCAAATTAGTATCAGAGCTAGAATAATAAGTTGGTGTGTTTAGATTTCATGTTGTTAGGCATGAATTTTGGTGGATTTGATGATCTTAGAGCTCGATGTTTGATGGATCGAACTACACATACTGGAAAATGCGTATGAAAAAATCACTTAATGCTATAGATGAGTGGGTATGGCATGAGGTTTTAAATAGTTAGGCTCCACCATTACCTTAGTTAGAGAAAATAGGATACCCAAACCCATAAAATCATGGAGTGAGGCCGAGCATAGGTTAGAAAATTATAACTTGCGTGGCTTAAATGCTTTATTTTGTTCTGTTACCACATAGGAGTTCTACCATATTATGACTTGAGAGATGTCTGAAGAGGATTGGGACGTACTCCAACTCACCCATAAAGAAACTAGTATTGTTATAGCTTCCAAACTCTAAACCTCAAAACCATTCAGATGTTGGAGATTGAGACCTTTGATGAGTTTTACGCTAGATTGTCGTGTATAGTTACCTCATCTTCTAACTTGGGAGAAAAGATAGACAAAAACCAAATAATCAAGAAAATCTTAAGGTCATTGCCAAAAAAATTCAATTCAAATGTGATGTTTAGAATTCTTTGGGTACTTTAAATTATATAAAACTTATAGAGATTGCAAGTGACTTACAAACTTATGAGCTTGACATATTTTCCTCTAAGATTGAGAAGAAGAAGGATAAGAGCATTGCTTTTAAATCCCAGAAGGAGGAAACAGTTATTTAGAATAATGAGTCTGACATCGAATCCAAAGATATGGCCACGTTAGAAAATAAATTCACAAAATTTCTTAAGTTTTGTAAACAACCGACATATGCAAAAAATTTGAGGAAAATATGTATATTAAGTCCAATCACTTCCCTAAAAAGAGTAATGATAACTTTAAGATGGATGAGTTGAAAAGATGTTTTGGTTGTGAGTATTATGGCCATAGGGTAGATGAGTGCCCAACCAAACTAAGGAAGGAGGGAAAAAACCGAAGGTGTACAATTCCACCCTTAGTCATAGTGATTTGGAAGAGGGACCGTATTCCCCTATGGATCCCAACTACACTGCATTCATAGCTAGTCACATGAGCCTTGACGAAAAATCCTCCCATGAAGATATTTCTAAGCATAACACTTTTACTAACATTATTTGTGACTCCCAAGTGAATGATAGTAGAGAGAGTGGAGAAGAGAATGTAGATAAGCAAGAAGAGGAGGAGAGTAAACTCTAATTTTCCTTTCGTGAGCTGTATGGGGAAATATTGGGAGTGAAGAAGATTAACTTGAAGTTAAAAGCAATGTTAAAAGAACATGTCATAAATAATGATAAAAGTGTTTTGATCAAGGATCGTAGGATACGTGAAAGGATTCTTCAAGATAAGCTAGATTATGTTGAGTGTGAGAGAGATAGACTTTATGGTCTGATGTAGGTTATGAGGAAAGAGATTCTTGAGTTTGAGGAGTCTAGGTATTTATTCCAGTCGAGGATAGTTTAGCGTGAAGAGAGATTGAGAGACTCGAGTTGTGTAAAATTTGATTTGGAATCTTGGTTGAAAAAGATGGATAAAATGTTAGGCACCGTCCAAATCAAAGATGAAAATTGTGGTATTGACTTCGATGATCAAGATGCTTTCACTACTAAAGCCTAGACCATGCTTTTGAAATAGTCAACCATTGCTAGGAACGTTGGTAAAGGTCAACCCTTATATAACACCCCTCATCGTGTTTATACTTGCGAACATTGTGGTAGGAAAGGTCACCTGTGGTATTTTTACTATGGTTAGGGTTGTAAATCGGGCTGAATGAGTTGGGACTAAGGTTTCTTACGCTCCGCTCGAACCATCTTACTCATGCTTAAGCCCGAGGTCGACCTGAATTAAGTTTTCCCACCTAAGCCCGAACTCAACTCATAAATATTTCGAGCTTCAGGGCCGATTTTGGGCAGGTCCGATTTCAATTTTTTGTTAAAATAGTTTTCATTATTAGTTTTTTCTTATATTTCCATCATGGAGAAAATTTACACACTAAAATCTAGTTAATATTTCATAAAATAAAATATATAACTATGAATGTATTGAATTAAAACCAGGGAAATAAGAATGAAAATCTATTAAAACTCATACACATAGCAATATTTGATCACTAACAAAAGCATATTATGACTTGACAAATTAATAAATCAAATGCCCATAATAAGATTAATAATAAAATCATAAAAATGAAGACCACTTATAATCTAATGGATTATGACAAATGAATCTTTTTATAAAAAAAAGTAATAAATGTAATAAAGCAACGAATCCTAATTAAACAATGTTAACATAAATATGATATATTATATAAAATTATTTATTTATTTATTTATATATATATTCAAAGTTCAGGATTTGGTCCTAATCGTCCCTTGCAAGGTTTGGCCCAAGCTCGCTCGAAATTCATTTGGGCTTAAAATTTTGGCTTAGGCTCGGCTCGGCTTAAACTCAAATAAAGCTTGGCTAGAAAATAGCGAGCTGAATGGTTGGGCTTTGGTATTTCCCGACAAAATTTATAAGCCTAGCTATGATCCTAAATATTATCCTTGAAAGTCTAAGCCAAGAATCACTAAGTTTCCAAAAACATAAGAGAGTCACGTCACACCTATGTGGATTAGAAAATTGGATTTGGAATATTTTCATTTTAGAATTGTTGATTTTCGTTTGCTTGCATATGTTACTTCCCATGCTATATTAATTGTTAATTGGGCTCACATGTTTACATACACTAGCTTTTGGACTTCATGACATATATGTTTGCTAGTTGTACGTTGTTTGTGTATTTTGTATTTTGGTCTTTTTATTTATTGAGTCATCTTGAAAAATACAAAAAATAATTGTTTGTCTTTTGATATTTTTATTAAAAAATTGGTATTGTTTTGAAAATTTTAAAAACTCAAAAACATTTTTGCTTATGTGTATTTTAGTTTAAACATTTTTTCTGGCATATTAGTTTGTTTGAATCCAATTCATTATGTGCTTTCCATGTGACTAAGATGTTTGGTTATGATTGTTAATACCTAGATTGTTCTTAATCATCCTTGACTGGAGTTGTTTCAATCTAGCTTAATGGATTATCTTTGTATATGCCTCTGCACACACATGCACGAGCTCTTTTGAAATTTAACTTCATATGTTATATTTGAGTTATGTGAAATGTTATGCCATTTATTTTTTCATCTACATATTTATGAGCATGGGAAATTTGTTCATGTAAGAACACTTGCCCGTGAGAAAACATTCGGGTGTAGGGGAAAGGGCTACGAAAGGAGTAATTATCATTTTCGGGAAAACCATTATTGGTAAGAGCCTAATGAGAAGATTAATGGCAATAAACAAAGAAAAATTACTAAGACCAAATTTTTTTTGTTTGTTTGATTTTCAAAAATGATAGCTTCAAATTAGTTAAGTGAAAAGAAAATACGATATTAGTTTAGCTTTTGAGGGTGTTATAGTTGAAGATCAACGGGTTTGTATAATGAATCCTAGTTATGCTTAATTTGACGTGACCCTATTAATTTTTAGAATCATCAATACTCTAGGCTTGTGTGCATTGTGATTGTTTGTTCATAGAGTTAACTTTATCTTGTCACTTGAGGCTAAATCATAGTTTGATAGACTTTTGCAGTCAAATAGAACTTCTTGAACATATTTGAGTGTTTAAGTCATGATTCATTTGTATCTAGTTAATACCCATTCATTATATTCCACATTTTTAGACACATCAATACTATTCTAGTGTGTAAAGCTTATGTGTTTTATTTCTAGTTTTGTAGTTTATTTCAATACTATTCTAGTGTGTAAAGCTTATGTGTTTTATTTCTAGTTTTGTAGTTTATATATATATATATATATATATATATATATATATATATATATATATATATATATATATATATATATATATATGTATATGTATATGTGTGTGTGTGTGTGTGTCGATTTTGTCATTGGTATATTTTTTATATTTGTATATATGGTAACGTTTATGTTTTGAGTCTTTACGTGTGGATTTAATCCATGTTTGACATATGCTTTATCTTTGGACTTTATTTGGCATACTATATGATCATATTGGTATCTCACATTGTGTGCATTGAAATTTCAAATTTCAAGATGGTATCATACTTCATTGATTATTCGTATTGGTATCTTTTTGTATCGATATTGATATTAGTTGATCATTTTTTGGATTAATTATACTTGTGATGCCATGTTGTATGTTTTGTTTCATTTTACACCATTGCACGATTTTATTCCTTCCTATCTATTTCAAAATTGGTATCTCATGTTCACACATTCAGGGGGAGTTTTGGTTTATGGGGGAGAAATAGTTTTATGCTTTCTTACTTTGTCTTTTCCTGAATAAAAAGGGGGGGATAAATGGTATGTATCCTTTCATAATTAGGATATCGTTATTTTAGGGGGAGACGTCTTATATAAGTTGAGATTTTTTAGACATAGTTACATGTTTATTCTTATGCGGATTTTACTTTTTATATTCTCTTTGCATTTGAATGTGTGTTTAAATGTGCAGGTTTCCAACATGCGACAAAGTTTTCAAGCGTGCAAAGCTATTCAACATATGTGTTTATCGAGCGTCTATACTCTTTTTCCTTTTGGGTTTGGTATTGATCCCTTTAAGAGAGTTTAATGGCCCATAGGATTTTTATTTTGATTTTTTCCCGAAATAGCCAAAGCGATATATTTGTAAGGGCAAGTTTCTAGTCGAGTAATTTTTTTCTAATTAGCATAATTATGTACAAAATATTTTAGCCATGGGTTAGGCTTTGTGTTGTCAATATCATAGGCCTATGACATATTTGATGAAGACGTAGCGGCCTATCATCAAAGTTGGATAGGAATCGTTCCTTATTTGCGTTCAAAGTTTTTGTTCATGTTTATCGAGGATCTCGTAAGTATGGATGCATTTAGGATATGATCCCTAGAAATATTTTTTGGTGTTTGTTTTAAACAAAATCATTTGGAACTATTTTAAAAAATTGGAGAAAATAATTTTTTGGTTTTAAATTCATTAAAACGAAGTTGGGTACTTCGTTAAAACGAAGCTTGGATCTCGTTTGAACAAGATACAAAGATGGTTAAAAAGAAGCTAGATTCTCATTGGAATGAACTTTTATACCTCATTAGAATGTACATCTAGTGAACATCAAATGGTCATTGTCTATTAAACAGGAGGGACTTGTTGGAAACTCGTTGGAAGTTTGTTAGAACGAAGTGACATTACAAGAAAAATGGTCATTTATGTTAGTCAAAAACTGACATTAATGGCCATTTATGTCATTTCTAGAATTTTATTAAAACTAACATATAAAGCCCTGACATAAATGTTCGTAAAACTGACATAAATAAGATCACATTTATCTCACTTTTTAAGAACACACAAAAATTACGGTATTCAACGTGTTTTTAATCACATTTTAATGAAAAACTGACAAAAGTAACATCACATTGATCTCAGTTTTAATAATTTTGTGGGAGTTTTTTCAAAACTGACATAAATGTTGATATAAAAATTAAAAATATATCATTACTCCAACAATAAATGACTATAATTTGAGGTTAAATCAATCCTTGTAAATCGATAATAATCAAGGTCCTAAATATCACTAACTTGATATATATCAAGATATTTACAATAAAAAAATATTGATGTGAGCGACATCATATCCAAAAACTAGCTAGTGTTTGAGCTACGTGATGATATCCAAAAACTAGCTAATGTCTAGTTATCTACGTGATAATATCCTAAAAATAGCGATGATACATCACAATGTCCAAAACTAGCATTGCGAACTACATCATAAGATCCACAATCCGAAATAGTACTCAATCTAGGATGTTGTCGAACATAATACTCGATCAAGTTTGTTCTCAACACTATCCAACCCAGAATGAGTAACCTTACAATAAAATATAATCAACATTGTTTTCATTATAACGCAACCATCTCAACAAATTATCATTACGACATAACAAAATACAGTTATTCGAAAGGACCTAATATATATAATCCATAATGAACTCAACGAACTCTATTTGAAATTCATTTAGCTAATTAAACGTGTACGTCACTTTATCGGGCAATCTTCTCATCTAAAAATTGAAGATAGAATTGAATTTATTACAGTATATAACAGTTAATAACGAAACAATATTTTATATAATAGGGTAAAAATAGAAAACAGTGGTAACATACCTTTGTTTCAAAAGGTATGGAGGGATCCTCTATGAAGTACTTCATGAATTTTAACACAAAATATCTGCAAATGAGTTCGTCGCCTTTAAATTCGTAATTTACTATTTATAGGTGTGATCGAATCAGTTTTTTCAAGAACTTTTGGTGAAAATAAAATTCATATATGTTTACCAATGTTTCAAAACCTTAGTTTCACCATTGAGTTTAAAGATCCAAGTTTCACAATTATTATGCTTTAAGATCTTTGTGTTGGGAACAAAAGTTTTTTTCTTATCGTGTTGGATCGAAAATGTGTTTTGTGTGGTGGATTTCGGGTTGGCTTGTTGTGTTGCGGTGAAGAAATGATGTTTTGTGTTTCAATTCTATATACGGTTGTTGAGCCTCATCGGTGGATGCTAAGGCTTGCGTGGATTCACGTGTTCTGGAATATTGTGTTAGTGGATTACTGCACTGCAATCTGGATGGTAGATTGAAGATGAAATAGCATCAAGTCTTGTGAGAGAGATGAGTCGTTAAGTAAGTCTATTGTCTAGTCTTTATAAAACCTTATCATAGCATGGCCATCCCAAGGGGCATTGGGAGGGCTTCCCTCGGGCGTGTATGCATGATTAAACCCTTTCTTGGGGCGCTTGGCCGTCATCAATGTGGGATAATATGTGGAGATAAAGTCGATAACCTATTTTGCAAAAAATAAGTAAAAGAAATGATGTCACCTTGAGAGAAAGGCATCAAGGACAATACTGGTTCTTGCAAAAATCAAGAAGTTCAAGGGTCCGAGTACTAAGTTACGGAATGGGAAGGTGTTAGGCACCCATCCTGCCCTTTCGATCTATTAAGGGCATGTTTCAATCTTCTCATGTTAGACGTCGTGAAGTGTGTTCTTACATGCATAAAATAAATGGAGAATGGAATCATTCGACTCGCGTCATGGAAAAGGATGAGGTGAGTTCATTCTTAGGAAAGTTCCCATATGTATATATATATAAATAAATGTGCATAAGGGAGGACTCGACTATAGGGATTTACCCAAGATGACTACATAGCCCAAATGGAATCAAATTTCATGTAGTTTGAAAATAACATAGGGTGGGTTTTAACCCATAAATCCAAGCGAGGGACTTATCTTATATGTGTGTGTAGAGATAAACGTGATAAAAGTGTGAGAATGTGTACTGAGAATCCCTCTTTTTGTTATTTTTTGCTTTTTTAATGAAAATAGAGTATGTATAAATACTACTAATAAAGATTTGAGATTAATGTATGTGATGTAATTAAATAAAGGGCTTAAGGAGAAATAAAATAAGTAATGCTAAAATAAGAGAATTTAGAGAAAACAATTAATGGACCTCCTTATGAATATTTGAAGTGGGTCATGAGTGTAGATACGCTGATATTACAACTAAGTGATGGTGGTATGAGGATATTGGGGGAATTTCCTAAATGAAGTATGAAAAGGATGTAAGTAATGTGGGAGATGGGCTTTTTAGGAAAGAAGCCGCTCTAAATTCAAGAGAATTCTCTCTGAATTCATTAAAGGGATGTTTAGTGGTGCCTTTCAAAGTGAGGTCATGGCCACTATTTATGGGGTCAAGGGGGTGCCGATCGATAGGATCCTGGACCTGCCTATCAGCATAGAACCTCAGTGACACTACCGATAGGCAGGGTTAAAAGGGTGCCATTTGGCAGTCTGGGATAGATTTTTTAGAAAAACGATCGTAAAATGCAAACCATAAGTCATAATTGCACATAAGGTACACCATTAAAAAGGCTATTCAAAGCCTTTTAAGAATCCATGATCCACTCTTAGGTCCGAGAGTTGACCCAGGTCAAACAGGGATTGAAAGCACCCATTGGTCAATCAATATGAAATTTTTGGAGGAAAATGGATCGTTCATACAAACCACAAGTCCGATCCATGCATGTGATGAATTTTTGGAAAGGGTATTCACAGACCTTTGAGATTTCATTAAAATTAATTTGGTTCAAAGAGTTAACCAAGTTAAATGGTTCTCGAAAGCACAAGATGACCCTTCTGAGTAAAATAGGTTCTTCGTCCGTATCGTAAGGCTGATTCATGCATGGGATGGACCGTTTGAAAGGGGATTCAGATAATTTTGAATATTCATTAATATTCGATCAAGATGGAGAGTTAGCTAGAGTCAAACGGGGCCCATGAGTGCCCGATGAATTCTAGATCAATTTTTAGGGTAAATTGAATTATTCGTCCATACCATAAGGCTGATTCATGCACGGGGCTTACCATTGGAAAAGGGATATAAATACCTTTAAAGATGCAATGATTTTATACTCATGTGAGAAATTTTACTAGAGACAAATGGGGCTCAGGAGAGCCCAATAGCCTCCAAGTCATTTTTTAATAGAAAACGAATTGTTCGTGTGAACCATAAGGACAATTCGTGCATGGGGTAGACTATTGGAAAAGGGATTGAGAGTCATTTGAAGATTAATTGAGCTTCCACTCAGTTAATATAGTTTACCAGAGTTGAATGGGGCTCAGGTGCACCCGATGGCCTCTATATCGTTACTAGAGGTAAGACCTAGGGTTTGCGATAAGAGAGTGAGTGATAAGGACCTAAGGAGGTGCTTAGGGGGGCCTGGGATAGGGTGTATACAGAGAGCCCCTCGACGGGTGAGCTTAGAAAAAATGAAGGTAATCAAATTATATACACCACATCGAGTTGGGGCAGAGGATTTTAAGTTAATTTGGTTGACCTGGATTATGAGGTTGACCAATTCGTGGGATCGAAGTCAGTTTTGAGGACTTAAGGAGATGAAGATGACCGATTCAGTGAATTACGATCAGTTTTGAGGACCTAAGGAGATGAATATGATCGATTCAATGGGATGAGGTCAATTCTGAGGCCCTAAGGAGATGAGAATAGCTGATTCAGCAGGTTCAGGTCAATTCTAAGGACCTAAGGGGACAAGGATGACCAAATTAGCAGCTTGAATATGAGCTAAGATTGGTTCTAAGGGGCTAGGGAGACCAATTCAGCAGGTAGATGTTAATTCTAAGGAGGGGAGACCAATTTGGCAGGTCGAGGTCAATTCTGAGGACCTAAAGTTGGGACTACCAATTACGCAGGCCGAGGCCAATTTTGAGGACCTAAAGTTGTGATGACCAATTCTGAGGGTTGAGGTCAATTCTAAGGACTAGAGTTGTGATGACCACTTTAGAGGGTTGAGGTGAATTCTAAGGACCGAAAGTTATGACGACCAATTCTGAGGGTCGAGTTCAATTCTGAGGACCTAAAGTTAGAATGACCAATTATGTGCATCGAAGTCGATTCTGAGTAACTAAAGTCGTGATGATCAATTTTGTGGGTCAAAGTCAATTCTGAGTACCTAAAGTTGTGACGACCAATTCTGAGGGTCGAGGTCAATTCTGAGGACCTGAAGTTGTGACGGTCAATTCTTAAAATTAAGGTCAATTTTGAGGACGTGAGGTTGTGACAACCAATTGTAAGGGCCGAGATCAATTCTGAGGTTCTGAAGTTGTGGCGACCAATTATGTAGGCCAAGATCAATTCTGACGAACTGAAATTGTGATGACCAATTATGAGGGTCGAGGTTAATTTTGAGGACTTAAAGTTATGACGACCAATTATGAGGGTCGAGATCAATTCTAAGGGCCTTGGGTTGTGACGACTAGTTCTGAGGGATGAGGTTAATTCTAAGGACCTAAAGTCGTGATGAAAAATTCTAGGGGTTGATATTAATTCTAATGAACTAAAGTTGTGATAACCAATTCTCGAGGCCGAGTAAATTCTGAAGACCAAAAGTTGTGACGACTAATTATGAGGGTCGAGGTCAATTATGAGGACCTAAAGTTATGATGACGAATTATGAGGACCTAAAGTTGTAGCAACCAATTCAAAGGGTCGAGGTCAATTTTGAGGAACTTGATTTATAGCATGGGAAATTTCTCTCCTTAGGAAATTTAAATTATCTTGGGGGTGCAGGTGCACTTTTCGCTCCATTGGGGAGTGTGTTGTGTTGAGACTGCATTGGGGGATGGCAGTTTTAAGATTTCGGCTAGGGAATTGTGGTAGACTTGGATTCAAGCGCATTATTAATTCCGCGGTGGAGTAAGATTAATCCTTTTGGGGATTTTCAGAGTTCGTAAGAGGCTTAGTGTTCAAAAATTATTTTCTTGAGTGAAAATAACGTTCCATATGTTTTTAAAAAATTGAAATTTTTTGAGAATTTTTTGGCATTTTTTTTATAAAATTTAAAAGGGACTGGCGATAGGTAGGTTTAACGCAGTACTATTTAGCAATGTCACAGACTCCCGGGCTTCATTAGGAAGATGAAAAGGCAGTTGTCCATCGTTATGGCTGGGGGCTGCCAATCGGCAGGCCTTTAACCTTCTATAAAAAGCGGGTGATCCCTCCCCATTTTTCACACCTCTAAGTGTTTGAATATTCTATTTTCTCTCTCTAAAAATCATTCCTAAATCCTTTTTTCCTAAAGACTTAAAATGGATGGTTCTTCAATCGAGGTGTATAATGAGTGGTTGGATATTACTAACTAGGCCATTCTAGAGTGGAAGTTATGGTGCCCCTTCCATTGGGCAATCAGAATATTTTTTATTTGTTTGAGCCTATAGCTTATTAGTGTACCCTGTTACACGATCCCTCTTATCACAATTTATCTAGGGTGAAGAACCCTAGTGGTTATGTAAGTATGATGACTTTTGGAATTTAAATTTATTATTCTCTTCGTTCTTTGTGCTATTGAAGGGTTTTTCTTCTTTTTTCTTACAGACTGGCATATCTCTTTTGAGCATTCGGTCTAGGGGACAACTAGGTTGAAGGAGATTTGGGATAAGCTCCCTACTGTTGTGCGCTGGATGGTTTCATACATCGAGTTTGGCCTGTTGTCACGGGCTTTGGATGAGACACCGTGTTCCACTGCAGTGTTATGTGCTCTGGGGAGAGTTAGTGGGACACTGTCTACACATTCCATCTTTGATTCATGTAGATGATTGTTACTCCCATAGACATCCAGTAACTGATGGGGCTAGATTGTAAGGGGTTCCAAATGTAGGTGGCACTAGGGGACATGGGTAGAATCATGTCGAGGGATTCTATTTGAATTTCAATTTTAAGGGATACTCTCTTGAGGAGGATGGATGTTACCGATGGATGGCAGATAAGAGTGATAGATCGTCTATTTATTTTGCTTTTACTTAGTGGTTTTTTGGTGTCGACGTCGTCCATCTTTGGTTCTTGTCGTACTTGAGGACGATTTCTGACGTCTAGTTATACGATTGGGGTACCCTGACTTTGGCGTCCCTTTATTCTTCTTTTTATGCATGTAGTCGATGCTTCTAGCAAACATCTGCGAGAGCCATGTACCTCTTGGAGGTAATTTTTGATATATTTTTTCTTTTAATGCATTTCCTTTCATTTTTTTTATGAAACATGTCTTTTGAAAGCGTAGTTCTAGGAGGTGATTGGGAACAATGCAAGTTTGATGGCCATAGAGGATAAGGTTGGGGGAATTCTTTCTTGTTTCAGTGGAGGAAGTCCAACTGGCGGTCGAATCATTCCTTATCTTTGGCGGACGTATGGCGGGTTCTAAATAGCCTCAAGATCGACCAAGTTATCTTTCTTGTTTTCTGAGTTCTTTTTGGCATATTCATTTCTTGAGTAGATATCGATTCTCTGTAGTTTATTATAGGTGACCTTCTACCCTAGGGGTTGACTCCGTAGGATACCAGTGTAACGGACATGCATGCACAAATGCTGCGTGGATTGCACACGAGTTTGGATACGTCTAGTACCTGGGAGAGAGGGTGATGAAGAAGATTGTAGAGGAAGAGATAGTGGTCCAATAGTCGGCGCCCCATATGTATATGAGGCGGGTGAGGGAGATGTTAGACGATGCTATGGTAGAAGAGATGATAGGAGAGCTCTATATTTATTACACGGATATGGAGGTGAGCTATTATTATCTGAACTTTTTAAGGAGAGGGTTAATGGGTTCCTACATTTATGATATGGAGAACATGCCTCCACCTGCCATGTGTTCAGGTAGGGGTACCGGTGCACCAGTGGGATCATTCCAGATCATGGGTGGTGGTACTTCGGTCGCATAGGAGGCTCCGGTCATTCATGTGACTCCCCCTTCTTAAAAATTTTGATTGAGTAGTGGGGAGTCACTGAGTGTGCCGCACCGTCGCAATGCATCGGTGTCTAGGTTGGTGTCTGGGTTAACGGTGCTTACTGATGAGGCCCTTCGGCCTCAAGTATATTATATATTTTACTCTTTTCTATATCCATTTATTTTTCTTGCTCTTTACTGATTGATTTGTCTTCTTTGTTGCTCTTTTTCTTGCAACATGTTCGGGTGCCGACCAATTGGCTACGAGATATCGAGGATTGGATGGCCTCCATGGTTGATTATATAAATAAGTCAGTCCTTCCTATTTTGTGATGCTTTCCACTTCAGATGAGGGTTCTGGTTCTGGGAGTGGAGGATCCATCGCTTATTGCCGGGAAAGTGTGTCCATTACGGTGTTGAGGGTTTGAGGGGAAAGTTGAAGGTTGGGACAGAGTCCTGTTTGTATTTTTCGTTTTTGTTTTTATCCGTGAAATGTGATCATGTGAAGGAATAATATATATGAAAAATATGCATTTACTTTTTTTGGTATTTTCCTTAATTTAATGACTTATCGTATATAACCTTTTAATTTTCTATGGAGATTATTTATTTTATGCAAAGATATAAATAAGTATGGAAATGATAATGAAAGGCAAAATATTTTTTTTTAGAAAATGGAGTAAAAGTAATCAACTCAAGGAAAATATTTTTGAGTACGAACTTACTTTGAGAATGAAAATGATTTTTCAAGCGAAATATTTATTAAATAAAATGGGTAATTTTAAAAACAATAACCTGGGGGTAGATTTTCAAAATAAGATTTTTTATGGAAATTGATTTTGGTAAAAGAGGAAAGATGGAATTTTCTAAAATAAGGGGGCTGCCGATTAGCATACCCCTTGACCTTCCTATCGGCATGAGGGTCAAGTCAAATCATCCAGAGGATTTGATTGAACTTTCCTACATATAAATGTACTTATGTAGGGCTGAGAATTAATCAGGTTTTCAGAAATTTTGTCTTTTGCTAAGGATTTTAGGTATAAAAGGAGGGGTATAGGGTGCATTTTCTCCACCAACACCCACATTTATTTTTTGGCTTCTCGTTTCCTATTCCCCAAATGGCTCTTCCCATGTATGAAGAATTCTCCTCTTATCTCAAAGGTCTGGAGCCCATGTGCCTTTACAATGTTGACTATGATACTTTTAACTTGCGTCGGGTTCCTCTATGGCATAATCTCACCATAGACGGGAACTTTCTATTAGCAGTAGTACAACTCTAGTACTTCGAGGACCATGTCTTCCGTTTTGAACTGGACGAGGTTTTTCCTACCTAGTAGGAATTCTTAGCAATGTTGGGGTCAGCCCCAGTGTTGCGGCGACTATGCCAAATTTTTCTCATTCTCCTCAGGCATTTCTGGCGGAGTTGCACCATATTTCTCCTTCGACGGTTCGACCGTTGGTTACTGGAGGGACTGTTTCTCTTTAGGCAGTTATGTATTCAATGTGCCTAATGGTGTCTATGAGGATTGAAGAGTGCCCAATATGTGTCTTTTAAACAAAACCAATTTTTCTCCAAAAAATATCCAACTTTTAATTATGCACCAAACCAAGTTGTGAAAAACCCAATTCTTACTTTAAACCAATTTTATCTTGAATAATCCTACACATGAATCTAGTTATTAAGGCAAGTAAAGTAAAGTAAAGAATACTCACAACATCGGGTGTACGAGGAAAAAACCTAAAACGAGAAAACAACCTTGGACGGCCCAAGCCAGATAATCACTATGAACAATGGTTTTACAAAGATAGATTAGCCTTACACTAAGACTCGATCCCCACGGGTCTTGATGCTCCTTCTGATTATCAACCGTTCTTTAATAGTGCCCATGCAGAAATTCCATCTTCCACGATCCCTGTCCACAACACACGCATCCATGTATGTCTCGGTGTCCACTGAATGGCTTTGATTCGTCTACGATGTCAAACAAGAAGTCCTTCTCTTTTCTTCACTACAAAACCCTTTGTGTTCAATGTGTAGAACAAACAATTTTGGTTCAGCAAGATCACTTAAACATATAAGAATGATAACTCGGATCTTTGCAAACTCTAAGGATGTGTTTAAGATTTTTAAACCTTAGAAAACATGTGCAAACAAGGTTCTGGTTCGTAAAAATGTTTTCCAGAATGCACACTTGTGAAATTATGATGCAAACACTGTTTAAATAGGATTTAAACACCGCCTAAAAAAACGTGTCATTCGAATAACTTGAGGAACTCGTTCGAGCGACATCCCATCTTATTCAAACAAGATTGGATGTCGTTTGAACGATAGTGCGAAAGTTTGACTTTCTTTGACTTTCTTATTAAAACGTCTCTTAACAAAGAGATCCAAATGAGTCAAACTCTTTTTCGATCTAATCATCATAAAAATGAAGTGTAAACCTTTTAAAACACTAGAAGCCATTTAAAAACATTTTTCTTTATAAAAATTACATCCTTATCATTTATAAAATAATTTCGAGCACCATTAATTATATGCATTCATACCTGAGTGATCTAGAAATGAAATTAACTTTGAAGATGCATAAACTTGCACCAATTCAAACTCCGGCATGATAAAATCATTGAAGCTTTGCCACAACGTCTTCAATTTCCTCAATACATCATAGACCAAGTGGGATCGGGACAAAATAAAATCTCCCTGTGACATATTACAAACAAAGTTTTGCTCATGGAATTAAGTCAAAACAATACAGGGACTCAATTGGAAATTTATGTCTGTACAAATCTCCCCTTTTGACTATTCGGGGACAAAACTAAACCAGTGAAATGCCTAAGTTGGTCCGTCAAGCCATGTGACGCCTAAATCCCATCCCATAAACCCAAAATGAAAAATACAGGACACGGACTAGTATATGTAGCACCGACAAGCATAAACTATCTGAATGTGATGTAGACTTGAAATCTCGAATAGCTGAAGTATACCTACACACATGAAATAGACAACAAATATCCAATCAAGTATGGAGGAACAAATGATACAAATTTATATTTGAAATAAGAACAAATCATTTGAAACATGAGAGCAATAATTTAATACCAATTTGAAATAAATATAATCAAACAATATGTAAATCCAGATATCAATAGAAATGCTCAACAAATCTCCCCCTACATCACATACAACTCTCCCCCTTTTTATCTCGAATAGATAATTCGGTGAAAAGATAAACATTTTTGAAATATCTACCATGAGAAAATGAAACCAATTTGAATCAAGTTGATACCAATTTTGAGAATTGAAAAATGCTAGATAATCAAGAAACTACCAGCTAAAAATGATCAAGTAATGACAAATCAGTAGCTAGTAAACCAAGGAATGACACAAAGAATATAGCAAATTAATCAGGTGTGATAAACAGACTCATATGCAAAATGCCTATTTTGAAATAAAAAAACTTACATATAAACCAGTCAGTTCAAAAAAAACTTCCAGCAGTACCAAAAAAATACTAACTTGAACCAGAGGACTGCAAACCAATCAGAAGCTCGAAAATAGCCTATCGTTTGAACGAGCCAGGGACTTTGCTCAAACGAGATGAGGAAGTCGCTCGAACAAAGTACAGTTGTCGTTCATGCGAGATGAGATGTTGTTTGAACGACTTCGCGCGACCTGCCAAAATTTCCCAGTTTCCTAGAAATATGATATAATATTGCCCAGTGAAAAAATTTCCACAAAAAAATTCCAGGAAGGGTCTGACAGAAGAAAAACAGTGTTAAAATAGTAGGCTTTCAACACAAAACGCAAAAACTCATAAAAACTAAAAATGCGAGTTACATGCAAACATAGTACCGTTGTGCTCAAACATGGACATGGAATGAATGGGCGTGAAACTACAACAAATGAGTCACAATTACAACACATCAAATCGATCAAGAAGCTCTAATTGATAGCGAAAAATCATCAAACTTTATCATAGCCATATGACAATTCAAGAATGAGCTTAATGAACTAAACATGCTACATGCTCACAAATCCATAATTTTGACGATTCTACAAACAATAGCGTCAAATTGAAATGTTTCAACATTAGGATTAGTTGTGCAAACCCGTTTAAATTTTTAATCCATCCAAAATCCCTCAATAATATCATATTTTCTTTGGAATGAACTAAACAAATTTGGCCCTTTTCTTAGCATATTGCATTTTCTTTTGGGCTCTTTTAAATGGTGACTTTCACGACGAGTTAATTTTGAACTCTCGCAGCCCTTTCCCCTGAATCACTCATCATTTTTACGAATTTTAAATCCTCACGGTAAACGGTTCTTACATGAACACTTCTCCTTAAGTTTACTTACGCATAGATGACAAGATTGAGATAATAACGCCTCACCAAATTCAAATATTCAAGAGAAGTCAAACATCCATATAAACTTGTGCATGTGTGCAATGCTGGAATATATAGAAAGTCGAATCCAAATGCATACCAACTTCAAAACAATCCCATATAAACAATGGTTAAGATCATTCTAAGCATCGATAATTATGACCAAATGTCTTAGCCACATGGATAATGAAACGATGTAGGGGGGGCGAGGTCCAAGCACACCAATATGCCATATCAAACATGTAAACTCAAAGAACAAAAACCGAAAATATTTTTGGCTTTTTAAATTTTGACTCAAATAAAAGAAAAATATTTTTGGTTTTTCAAAAGTTTTCTCAAAAAACAAAATCTTTTTGTATTTTTCAATAAGACTCAGACAAATGAAAAACTACAATACAAAATGATACACATGTCATAATACTAGCAATGAATATATCATGAAGCAAACTAGCATATGTCAAACATGGCAACACTATCATCCTTTAGATTTAGAATGGGAAGAATCAAATGCACCCAAACGAGAATCATGAAGTTTAATTCCTAAAGCCACTAAATCCGATTTCCTAACCCAAGTAGGTGTAAAACGACGCATGGGGGTTTGGGTAACCGGGGCAACTTTATTCTTAAACTTCCTAGGAGCTTGTCTAAGGTTGTAACAATAATGCCTCAGGTGACCTTTCCTACCACAAAACGTGCAAGTGTAGCGGTGGTGGGAATGATTACCTTTATGTGGACCTTTTCTAACTTTCCTAGTGTTTCTCACACGAGTGGGGGGAATGGTAACAACTCTCTCACCAAAACCTATACCTCCCCTATCTCCCTTGATTTGGATGGTGCCTAAGATCTTATATAACTTCTCTGACCTAGCCTCCAAATCAAACTTGACTGTAGACGAGTCTTTCAACCTTCCCTCCAACTCGTGAATCCTAGACTCGAGTAAACGCCTAGACTCCTCAAACTCTAAAATCTTCGTTTTCAAGGGCTCCATCAAACCACAGAGGTTATCTCTCTCTTTCTCCACAAACTCTAGTTTCTCCCTAAACTTCTTCTCATGTGCCCTATGATCCTCAATCAAACTATCATTATTTTCTATGGCACATTCATTCAACTTAGATTGCAATTTTGAGTTAGCCTTTTTCACCTTCACCGTTTTGGCATACAACTCATTAAACGCATTTTGCAATTCTTTCACATCGACCTCCTCCTCGTCACTCTCTTCACCCTTACTAAAATGGGATACACTCAAAACCTCATCGGAAGTGTCATTCATGTGAGTATTGTCATCGCTCACATAAGATGCCATAAACGCAACAAAGTTACGCACAATGGGGTAACTCTCTCCCTCTTCCGGATCACTATCACTTAAGGTGGCATTATAGACAATGGGTTGCTTGCTCTCTTTCTTAAGTCTAGTGGGACACTCCTTAACCTTCTAACCGTACCCCTTACACCCAAAACACTTATCCAACTCATCTCTTTTAGGCTTCTCAAACTTATCCTTAGAGGTGGGATCTACTTTGTTGTTCTTGAATTTTTCAAACTTCTTATCATCTTTCGATTTCTTTTGAAACTTAATAAATTTTTTAAATTTCTTTGCCAACAAAGCAACATCCTCAAAATCGGAATCGGAATCGGAATCGGAATCGGAATCTGAAACTTTAATTCCCTCTTTCCGAGTTTTCAAAGCAATACCCTTTTCTTTCTTAGGCACTTTCTTGGAGGTAATCATGTCGATTTCATAGGTTTGTAAGTCACCTACAATCTCTTCTAGTTTCGTTGAGTCTAACCTACCCAAGGAGTTTAAAATGGTCACTTTCTCATCAAAACTACTAGGCAATGACCTAAGGATTTTCTTAATGACACGGTTGTCGGGAATTTTATCACCTTGGTTAAACGACGAGTTGACAATATTGGACAACCTAGCATAAAACTCATCAAAAGTCTCACTCTCTAACATCCTAATGGTCTCAAATTATGTAGTGAGATTTTGAAGTTTTGACGCCCTAACCGTGCTAGTGCCCTCGTGAGTGAGTGCCAAAATATCCCAAGCCTCTTTTGATGTTTCACAAGTCATAATTCTATTATATTCTTCATGTGTGACATGTGAAGCAATAACATGCAGACCCTTAGAATTATATTGTGCAAGTCTTTGTTCAGTTTCGGTCCATGACTCAACAGGCTTTAAACTAGTGACCTCGCCTACAATAGTGATAGGGGGTGTCCAACCTTTCTCAACTTCAAGCCAAACATACTCATCAATAGATTTTAAATCACATTTCATTCTCATCTTCCAATAAGTGTAATTAGTGCCATAAAAAATAGGAGTTCGAGAAAATTCATTATTTCCAAAATTCATCTTTGAAAACACACGGAATCACAAAAAAATAAAAATGTTTTCTAGCTCTGATACCAATTTGAAGAGTGCCTAATATGTGTATTTTAAACAAAACTATTTTTTCTCCGAAAAAGATCCAACTTTTAATTATGCACCATACCAAGTTGTGAAAAAACCAATTCTTACTTTAAACCAATTTTATCTTGAATAATCCTAAACATGCATCTAGTGATTAAGGAAAGTAAAGTAAAGTAAAGTAAAGAATACTCACAACGCCGGATGTACGAGGGAAAAACCTAAAAGGGGAAAACAACCTCGGACGACCCAAGCCAGATAATCACTATGAATAATGGTTTTACAAAGACATATTAGCCTTACACTAAGACTCGATCCCCACGGGTCTTGACGCTTCTTCTGATATTCAACCATTCTTCAATAGTGCCCACACAAAAATTCCATCTTCCATGATACCTGTCCACAACACACATGTCCACGTATGTCTCGGTGTCCACCGAATGGCTATGATTCGTCTACGATGTCGAACAAGAAGTCATTCTCTTTTCTTCACTGCAAAACCCTTTATGTTCAATGTGTAGAACAAACAACTTTGGTGCAAAAATATCGCTTAAACATATAAGAATGATAACTCAGATCTGTGCAAACTCTAAGGATGTGTTTAAGACTTTTAAACCTTAGAAAACATGTGCAAAAAAAATATTTTCTAGAATGCACACTTGCGAAATTATAATGCAAACGGTGTTTAAATAGGATTTAAATGACACCTCAAAAAATGTGTTGTTCGAATGAGTTGAGAAACTCGTTCGAGTGACATCCCATCTCGTTCAAACGAGATTAGATGTTGTTTGAACGACAGCGCAAAAGTTTGACTTCCTTTGACTTTTTGATTAAAACATTTCTTAATAAAGAGATCCAAATTAGTCAAACTCTTTTTCGAGCTAATCATCATAAAAATGAAGTGTAAAACTTTTAAAACACCATAAACCATTTTAAAACATTTTTCTTTATAAAAATTACATCCTTATAATTTATAAAATAATTCCGAGCACCATTAATTATACGCATTCATACCTGAGTGATCTCGAAATAAAATTAACTTTGAAGACGAATAAACTCCACCAATTCAAACTTAGGCATGATAAAATCTTTGAATCTTTGCCGCAACGTCTTCAATTTCCTCAATACGTCATAGACCAAGTGGTATCGTGACAAAATAAAATCTCCGTATGACATATTACAAATGAAGTTTTGTTCATGAAATTAAGTCAAAACAATACAGGGACTTAATTGGAAATTTATGTCCTTACAAGGATGCTGGCTTTGCTGGAGCCGTTGTTTTGGGAATTATTGCAAGGCTTTTACTGGTGACAGAAGATTTGACAACGAATACCTAAGTGGCTACGATAGCGGCATGGATGTATTACCGCTATAATCTTGCGGAGATGTTGCTGGCGGAGACCCTGAACAATCTTAATGCATGGAAATAGGGCTGTTATATTTTTTTACAGGGGAGACTGGTAGTATTATTCATGAGGCTTGCAAAGAGGTCTCATATGGAGGCCTCTCCTGAGTATCCCTTAATGGGTGTGCCTAATTTATTTTCCTGGCCTTTCTTTAATATTGTCCCATCGGTAGAGAACTTGGTCAATTGGTTTATGCAGCATGGAGCCCGGTGTCTTCATTAATCGGTTCCATAGTGGGGATACTTATAACCCATTTTTTATCTAGGAGAGTATCGATATGTGCAGTTGGTTGGAATTCAGCAAACTTCCATTTATTTTCCATGGCGCCTTCTGCACCAAGTCAGATGGGAATAATTTGTGCATCCTCACATAACGAAATTCTTCCCAGTGGATGATCTAATGAATCATTACAGATGATGATGGGTTCTTCATGGAAATGTCGTCGACCTTCCACCCATCCATCACAATCTATAGGAGGGGGCTGACACATTTCCTGGGACTACCTAAAGTGTTTACGAAAGTGGGTAGTGAAGAAGATCATGGAGGAATAGACTTGTCAAAGGTGGCTCATTGCCTTCGACACCATGGAGGAAGGTATTGTGGTTTTGTCCAGGCTTGTCAGGATTTTCCACTCTATGGAGAGCATACAGAGTGTTAACGAGTATTGGAGACTTAGGGGCGCTCTGGGGGCTGGGAAAGAAGACGAAGTGGGGCCTTCAGGTAGTTAAAGGCAATTTTTATGAAGCTTGGGTGATATTTTATGAAGATAAGGTAATTTTGGTATTTTGTATTTTTCTACAGGTTTCAGTATAATTTTTATGAAGATAGTAAAGATTAGGCTTGTTTAAAGATGGTTTATTCAGTGGAGGGGGTTTGTTTAACTCCCTTCACTAAGATTCATGTAACGAAGATGAATTCCCTAATTAGAAATAAAAATGATTTTGACCATATTTTGTTGTGCCTCTTGATGAGTATTGCATTTAATTATATAAACCAATCACTAAGGTATAAAAAATTCTTTTGTTCATTTAAATGATAAGATGGACCACCGTTCTCGGAGGTTAGAAAAGAATTGCATTTTGTGAAAAAGAAGAGGACTATGCATATATATGATGTATAGGCTACCTACGTACCTCTAGGGGTTTTAAAAAAATTCATGAGTCTCATTTTGAAAAGAAAATGTTTTAGAGAGGATTTGGTCCCACGTAGTTTTGGGTAGGGGAAATTAAGATTTTTGTTTTTTAGAATAGAAGGGTGATGCCAAGAGTCGTAGCACATCGAGATTTTAGAATAAGGGTAAAATTTCTTGAGATGGTTGAGGTTAACTGTACGCGTCATCTCTTCACCGTCGAGGTCTGTGAGCAAGGTGACACCGCCTGATAGAAATTTCTTTACAATGTAGGGGCCACTCCAATTCAGCTTGAATTTCCCTCTAGAGAAGGGTTCTATGATATCTTTAAGAGTAAGGTCTCCTTGTAAGTCCTTAACTTTTCAGTTAAACTATCGCTCTATCCAATGATGACACACTTGTATATGATATAGAGCTATAAGTCTCTTTTCATCCAATGGTGATAGTTAGTCAAAGTGGCTCTGATGCTAATATTCTTCGTTAACTTTGCTCTTGAACGTAATGCGTAGGGAAGGTATTTTCATCTCGATGGGTATGAATGCTTCCATGTCATACACCGAGGAATAAGGGGTATCCCCAGTAGGCGTTTTGATTAAAGTGATGTAGCCTCATAGGGTGTAAGGGATTCTATTGGCCCAACCTTGGTAACTCTCATTCACTTTGGTGATTATGGTTTATAGTCTTTTGTTAGCATCTTCGAAAGAACCGTTGGTTTGGGGTCACTAGGAAAAACATTTATGTCTCTGAATCCCATACTCATCGACTAATTCTGTGACCTCGACTTCAATATGGAGTCCATTATCTTATACTAATTTATAAAGAACTCCATATCGGTAAATGATGTTCTTTCTCATAAACTTGGACACTTTCTTAGCATTCAATATTGTCTATGACTCATCTTTGACCAATTTGGTGAAGTAATCAATGGCAACCAGGACGAATTCGTGACCTTTTGAAGCTTTGAGAGTAACCTTTCCTATGATGTTAATGCCCCAGGTGAAGAAAGGCTAGGGAGAGGTCATGTTATGTAGTTCTCGAGGAGTCAAGTGTTAGATATTGGCAAAACTACTGACATTTGAGGGATCTTCGAATATAGGTAGTGCAATCTTGAACCATGGTGGTCCAATAGTACCCTTGATGGATGATCTTTTTAACAAGCATATGATCATTAGTGTGGTTCGAGCATTCCCTATCGTGGATATTTTTCATCATTTCTTCAACATCATCCCATGTTATGTAGTACAAATGGGTTCCATCGATGTTTCTCTTGAAAATTTCTTTGTCGTAGATGATGTACTGGGCTCCTAATTTATGAACGATCATAAAGTCTTTCTTGTCTTGATCTTGGGGATACCTACCATGTTTGAGGAGTCATCAAATTTCATAGTACCAAAACTCGGACATATCAGAATCTTCCTCAATGATGAGTTCAATATTGTAGAAGTGGGTGATCATAAATGGTTTTTAAAATAAGAAAGGGGCCATAGATATTACCTCAAGCATGTCGACTATGGAGGCCAGGGTAGCAAGAGAACCAACTAGGTTGTTCTTTTCATGAGGAGTGTAGTGGAAGCTGACATTTTTAAACTGGGAGTCCAATTCTTCTAAGTGGCCATGGAAAGGTAGGAGCTTCTCGTTTTTAACTTTCCATTTCCTGAGGATTTAGCCGATGATAAGAGAAAAGTCTCTATAGACATCTAGGTGCCGAATTCCTTTCTTAAGGGCGATCTTGAGACCTACAGTGCAAGCCTCATACTCAGTCATTTTATTGGTACAAGGGAGGTCTAATTTGATGGAAATCGGGGTGTGATAGCCATCAAAGGAGATCAGGAGTATCCTAATGCTATATGTTTTCTTATTGGCAACTCCATCAAAGAACATTTTCCATCTAAGATACTCTTAAGAGCTGAAGACAATATCTTAATCTAAGAATTCAGAGACCCAAACATCGATCCCTTCCACGGGGTCATGAACAAGGTACTCGCAGATGGATCTCCCTTTCATAGCTTTTTGCATAACGTAAACAATATCGAATTCGGCTAGCAATATTAACCAACAGGCCATTCAGATTGACATAACGGGTTTTTCTAGCAGGTATTCAATGGGATCCATTTGGGATACTAGTCTCATAAAAAATACAAGCATGTAGTGTCATAGATTCTGCATGACCCAAACCAGGGTGACACATACCTTATCCAAAAGTAGTGTAGTTAACTTCGTATCTGGCCAATTTCCAATTGGCGTAATATATGGATCTTTCCTTACGGGATTCTTCAATGTATTGGGCTAGCAAAACCCCTGCTACTATATTTTTTACGGTCAAGTATAAGAGGATGGGGAGACATGGATGTAGAGGTATAGCATTGGAGGTCGGGTGAGGTATCACTTGATTCGATTAAAGGCTTCATGGTAGGCCTCATACCAGACTTTAGTTAAATCCTTCCGAAGAAGATTGAAAATGGGTTCACAGATAGAATTTAGTTGGCTGATGAGCCGATTGATGTACTATAGTTTATCCAGGAATCTTTGGACTTCTTTATTTGTCTGTGGTGGCGGCATCTCAAGTATGGATTTTATCTTGGAAGTGTCCACTTTGATTCCCTTCTTAATGACCATGAATCCCAAGAGTTGTCCTTTGCTAATGTCAAAAACACATTTATGTGGATTAAGCCACATTCGGTATTATCACGGTCACTCGAAGAACTTTTAGAGGGTGGGAATATGGCCATCCCAAGTCTTAGATTTAATGATCATGTCGTCTATGTAGAGTTCTACCTATTGTGCATAAGGTCGTACAGGATGGCTATGGCAGCCCTTTGGTAGGTAGCCTCAGCATTTTTGAGTTCGAATGGCATGACAATATAGCAGAAGGTTCCACTACACCAAATCTGCCAAATTGTCACGGCCATTAACCTTGACAAGTTGGACTTGTCACGGTCAATGACTGTGAAAATTCTGGGGGTTACAAATTTTGTTACCACGGACTTGACATGGTCAATGACCATGACAAGTTTATTAGACTTGTCACGGTCCTTGACCTTGACAAGTTTTATCATGGTTAAGGACCGTGACAAACCCGTGACATTTAATAAAAAATGTCACGATCATTGACCGTGACAAGTCCGTGACAAGTTTCTTTGTCACGATCTTATCAAGGTCAATGACCATGATAATACTGGGCAGAATTGAAAAAAATCTATTGGGCAATATGGCCACTGCCACTGCCTAGCAGTATATTTGTACCTGTTATAGAAACGGTGTACGTGTTCAAACATCATATATCTAAATAAAATAGAGATAATGCAAATATACATTCAAAATAATATGCATCACGATATAATCCAAATATAATTCAAATGTAACAACTTAAAGCAATTCAATTCAAATAATGTCACTACATGTCTCGGGTAAGGTTAGTTCTGAGGAGGTGATTAGGTCACACGATATACGAATTGACACACCAAGCAATATACATCGTGCTACATTGTTCGTGCAATCACAAGGGGGAGTTCTCCTTCTCGGGTATCACATGCGTGACGAGTAGGGGTGGAAATTTTCGAAACGACACGAAAAAATGATACGAAATGACACGAAATTGGCCCGAAATTGACACGATATGTCGTGTTTGTGTCACAAATTCGTGTCGTGTTGTGTTCGTGTCTAAATTATGAGTCGTGTCATGTCGTGTTATCGTGTTATCGTGTTTTTTAGGCATGAAATTTACAAAATTCTGGTATTCATGTCGTGTCGTGTCGTGTTATTTTTCATTCGGGTCGTGTTCGTGTCAACTAAAAAAACACAAAGTCATGTCATGTCGTGTTCATATTCGAAAAAACCTTATCGTGCTGTGTCGGCCCGAAACACGACCCATTGACCCAAATTGCCACCCCTAGTGACGAGCACCTTGGACTCAATGCCTCGAAGAAAACATCCATGAACCAGCATACCCTGGACAGTATTTGGGTCCCTCAACCCCCTCCCTATCCGCTGGCCATCAAATATGTCTAGTAAAAACATGCTCGGCCAACCAAGTGTCGACATCGATCGGTTGAAGGGATCGAAATAGGGGAGTGGATCATCAAAGTCCGCACGTGTCGACGATGAAACAGCGAGGTCCACATCCATGTCATCCTGCACCTCAACCTCCACCACCTTCTCCTTACCTTTACCCTTACTGTTTCCTCCCAACGAACTCTTAATGAATGAGAACATATCTTGGGCCGTGACCTCCAAACGGGACAGCTTCGCGCCATGCGAGTCCACCGTTCGAGACAACTCGGTATCGCTCGTCTCCAATCTGATGATCCTAGATTTGGCCACCCGTGAGCTCAACTCCCTTGGCCTCCCCTTGCGATCAGTGCCAAGCACTTGGTTGAGTGTGTCTGTGGACAAAGATGCCTTGTCGACCTCAAACTGTGACTCATGCACTTCCTTAAGCTTTGCCTGAAACAACAAAAAGCACATGATTAGTAAAATAAGTAAAAAAAAAATTATAACGTAATTAATAAAAAGTAAACTGTAGGATAACTTACAATCGTGGCCGCGATGCTCGGGGACACCTCCTTATCCTTCCCCTTCTTCGTCCAAATAGCCACATAAGTATCGAGCCTA
This sequence comes from Sambucus nigra, assembly GCA_949130495.1. NCBI lineage: Eukaryota > Viridiplantae > Streptophyta > Magnoliopsida > Dipsacales > Adoxaceae > Sambucus > Sambucus nigra. The sequence continues at coordinate 425,721,488 of OX422222.1, forward strand.
TGTGTCCTACCCCCAGGGCCACTCCCTGTCCCCTGAAATAAAATAAAGTAAAATTAGTATGAGCCCCGCAAAGTAAAATAATGCAGAATAATATATTTCTGTAGTTATAGAAAAATTAAATCTAACCATCATCCTATTCTCCACCTTAGGGTAAGACGTCCGGCCGGAGTAGTGCACGTCCGTTTTTTTTGCCCGATTTTCCCTCCCCGATTGGCGAGATGCCAATTGTCGCTCCCCGATCTCATTGTCAATGAACTTTTGCCATTGTGCCTATGAGATCGGCTCCTTCAGCGGGACGGATTCACGCATTCGGATAAGGAACTCTCGGGTCTTCCCAAAGTATCCGGTCCGCATCTTTTTCTTCCACGTCTTGTGTTGCTCCCTCAACTACTCCAAGACGGAATCGCGTAGCTTTGGATCCAGGATGAATTGTTCATGTCCAACAAATACAATGTTAGTTGCAAATAAATATAAATATAAAATGAAATCAAAATTGAAATTGAAATTGAAATTGAAATATTCATATTCATATAAATATAAATTCATTACTTGTAGTTCCAGCCAAATAACTAACTTGAGCTCATTTGGCACCTCCCTCCAACTAGTGTACCCCGGGCTGATGATTCTCTTTACCAGCTCGAAGGATCTCTCTAATAGCCCCGTCTTATTCTCGATGGCCATCCCCAATTTTTCATACTTGGGGATCCTAGGGGCTGAGGAGCCCTCCTCGCCTCCGCTACCACCGAGCCCAGACGACATCATCATAATTTGCATCATCATCCTTGCCTTAATACCTGAAGGAGACATTTGTTGTAAAAAAATATTGTTATTAGTACAAATCAAAATGAATTAGAAGAAGACATGCAAATATGTACAATTACTACAAATCCAAATGAATTGTTATTGTTTAATACCTCAATTATGAATTCCAAAACAACAACATCTAGCTCATAATATGTACAATTACTAAAAATCCGAAATATCCCCACCCCCACCCCTACTGCCCACACACACGCACACTACACAAGAGTGAAAATGATAAAGTGCAAATCAATTAAAAGCATTAAAAATGGATTTATAAAGTACAAATTGAAATATTTATTACAAATTGAAAAAGTGTTTCAAATTCGGGTTATCATAAAAAATGGATTGATATTCGGTAGGAGCAGCCAAGTCATCCAAACAACTATTTAGACGCTTTGGCGCATGTAGGACAATTGACCATGGCTAGTTGTTGATATAATCCAAGTAAAACACTTGGTTAACCTTTTGAAATGCACAAACAAACGGCTCATCGCTCACATGGTCGTTGCTCTTCAACTTGGACAAGTCAACCGTGATCAAATTGGTGACATGATCAACTTTACAAGCATTTGTATCCTCAACTCTTACCTACTCACATTAAAATACAACATCTTTGAGGCTTATATAATCCAATTCAAATATATTTTGAATTACACCATAGTAAGTCATTTCAGCTTCAACGAGGTTTTTATCTTTTGCGCTCGCTCGAAAGAAAGTAAGAGCCTTGTATGAAATGCTCGAGTTCTGTACATTTGTACTTTTCTCCTACACTTTTGCGTTGAATACGTAACCGTTTAATCAATACTTTTTGTACTCTTGTACCATGAACAAGGGTTCAGTGACTAGACGAGCAAGCCTTGATGTCGTTCAACCCGTCTTTAAGAAATGAGAATATAGATAAATTAATTAGACTAGTTGTAAAGTTTGAGTGTAATGTAGTGTTATATAACGACCATTTTCATTATAATTACCTCTTGTGACAACCACATCCTAAATTCGTTGTCTGATTGTCACATTGTTTTTCGTCTTTTATTGTTCTCACAAGCTTCATATATTCTTCATATTAAAAAATTAATCATGTATAAAATATTCTAAAATAATATTAAACATTAAAATAATTTAAACTTACTTTTTTCATTCTTCGACATCTTCATGTGTGTCAAATAGATAACGAGATACTTGTTCATGTTGCAAACTCGTTACTTTCAGTCATTTTCCCATCATCGATGAACTCATCAATGTCATCAACACTGGTCGAGTCAGGCATATATTCTCGAGTATATATTGATGACTCCACGGTGATGTATTCCTCTGTAATTGATCCTACAATGTATCGTGTATTCTTGACGTATTCTTTAAAAACTTTCATCAATCTTTCAAACGGATACATCCATCGGTATCTAACTGGACCACAAAGAAGTGCCTCGTCGCATAGGTGTACCAACAAGTGAACACTTATGTCAAAGAATGCTGGGGGAAAGTACTTCTCCAACACACAAATTGCTTCGGTCACCACCAATTTTACGACCACTATGTGTTCTCGATTGACTACCTTCTCACACAAGAAGGAGAAGGTAATACTAATTTTCATAATAGCCCTCCGCAAATCCTTATTCTTGGAGAAACAGTGCTTAAACAATAGATGAACCAATCGCATGATCACATGCCAATCGTGGGACTTACACTTATGTAAATCATGAGTACCATAATTCACAATCCTTTGCAAGTTGGACAAAAAATTAGATGGGTTTTTCAAATTATATATTGTGTCTAAAAGTATCTTCCTTTCCCCATTCGTCAAAGTAAACGCACCAGGAGGAATTATTGTCCTTCCCCTACTATCTTCTTTCAATCATAGTTGTGGCTTAAGTTTCAACGATTTAAGGTCTTTTCGTGAATTTTCTCCATCCTTCGAATAACTCCCCCCAAAGCAAGTGCCCACAATATGTTCAACGAAGTTCTTCTATGCATGCATCACATCCAATACATGGCGCACCGGGTTATTCTTCCAATAAGGCAAGCCAAATAAAATTGACCTCCTAAACCATGCCTTTCTTGTCTCAGTTTCATTCCCAGTTGGGGTCTTATTATGCTTGACATTCTTAAATTTGGTATTCTTACCTGGAATATTAGGGCCACATTCATAAGTTTTTCTTTCAATTTCTGAACTTGAAAGTTGTCTCGGTGGTAGCCTATGTTCAACCCCGCCCAATAAAAAATTGGAACCATTCTCAAATCTGAAACTATGAGCCGGGGGTAGAAACCTCCTATGGCAATGGTATACATTTTTTTAGCTAAAGGATAGACAAAGAGATTGAGTCTCCTCTCCTCAAATAGGACACCTCAAACAACCATATACTACACAATCGGATAAGGTCCCATAAGATGGAAAATCATGAATTGCCCACATCAACATAGCTTTTAGCGTAAACTCTTCTTTTCTAAAAGATTCAAATGATTGCACACCCTCTTCCCACAACTCATTTAGTTATTCTACCAAAAGCTCCAGCTAGATGTCAATGTCATCACTTGGTGCCTTTGGCCCACGTATTCTCCTTGGGTAGTAACCCCTTCACCTATTTCAGAATTCCTGTCACGCTATTGCCAAATAAACCGTACTACGTCTTCAAACTGTGCAAACCAACCATGGCATGCAAAGTTGTTTGATCTTTCTCACAGCCAGATTATAACGGCTGGTTTCCTTAAATTTTAAACTTTGGTAGTCATCGTCAAGGTTTATCGTGATATCTTCACGAGCACTTGAACCTTGTACATCATCAGTAACCTCATTCTCCTCTGCTTCATAAACTCCGTACACATCATCAACTAAATCTTCTAACATATTATGATCTACGTCATCCCTTTCTACATCTATCCTACTTATTGATGGTTGTTGTGAAGATTGTTCGGGGATAAAAGGAACTTTTAATTCACCGTGAAAACTCCAAAATCGATAACTATCTTGCATATCGGATCTTAACAAATGTAGTTCAACTATTTTCCACTCAAACACCTTACCATTCTTACACCTAGCACACGGGCATGAAAACTCTTCATCATTATGACATCTCTTTGCGTATTTCACAAATTCATTAGCACCTCTGCGAAACACATCCCCCATTCTATTTGTCTCACCCATCCACTCTTTGTATTTCGGATATCCCATCACAACTACCACAACTAATCACCTATTAAAGGTAAGAAGTGTATATTCATGGATTAATATAAACAAAACTTAGATTTATAGTATGTTTCATTTAATTATGTCTTATTTATATCTGATTTTTAAATTTCAAATTCAAAATCAATTTATAACAGAAATTTCTATTTCCTCCATCTGCTCTAAAGGGTGGTGGTCCTATCCCATTCAAGACCGCATTTTTCTATAATATACTTAACAAATCATGTACATTGTTACGATTTGAGAAATATTTGGCAGCATATCCCCGTAGTTCTCCAAGTACATGATGTAGATTGGCAAGTGTGAGTGTTATTTCAATTGATCAATTGAAATAACGTCACACTTGTCAATCTAGTATGTACCCAGAGAACATTAGGATACTACTGCAGAACTTCCTCCAAAAGTAACAACTTTAAGACACTAAGAATATTATTATATATAATTATGCAGTCCCAAGCTTTCCAAATGGGACAATTCGAGAGATCTCATTATAGGGTAATGACTCTCGAACGGGTGTAAGGGCTATTGAATGCGTACGCATAAGAAATATAAGGCTAGTATCTATGCGCACTATATGTAATTTCAAGTATGTTTCATTTAATTATCATATTATATATATATTGTTCATTATACAATGTAATTTTCAAAAAAAGTTGAAAAATCCCACCCCCCATATGGACAATAATCCAGTGGTCATGCCACTTTTAAAATTAACCAACCCAACATCGATCCACTATAATCCAACCGGAATGGCAACAACAAATGTGTATCCCATACTCCTTCTAATTCATCTACTCAATTAATTATTTTCATCAATTTAACTAACAATTAAAGTATACAATTATTAATTTACTAATTTACAATGAGGGACAATCCTACTTGCATATGAAAGGGGCACCAATTATTAATTTACAAAAAAAATTAAAAACCAATCAATATTAAATCAATCAATTCTTTTACAAGTGGCACTACAATATGAGGGGAAATATCTAATAAACTAATAAAAATTTATTTAAAAAAATACACACACGCATATATACACCCCCTGCCCCCCCCCCCCCCCCCCCCCGCGCTTCCCCTGCCCACCACACGTACACACACATATACACATGCACAAATACACACACACGCTTATATACACACATAAACACACACACACACACATGCCCATACACCCCCTCCCCCCAGCCCGACTCCCTCCCCCCCAACACACGCACGCATATATACACCACACACACACACACACACATTTACACACACATACATACACATACGCACATATACATACACATATACATAAATGGAGGAGAAATATAGAGAGAAAATATACCAAAGTTGTAGAGAGAAAGAGTGAGCAGCCGCTAGAGAGAGAAATGGAGGGAACAAAATCGGTGGGAAAAAAGAAGAGAGAGGGTTTTTTACTGATAGAATTGTCACGAACATGTCACGATCATTGACCATGATAACTTTATAGGCTTGTCACGGTCATTGACCATGAAAATCCTTTGTCACGACGTGATAAAAAATGTGTGTTTTTTGTCATGGTCAATGACCGTGACAAGGATAAGCGCTTAAAGGGTGCCAATTTGACCATTTTGGTGTAGTGTTCCCCATGGGCTAATGAAGGTAGTCTTCTCTAGATGGTTAAAGTACATCTTGATCTAGTTATATTCGATAAATCCATCGACAAACGATTTGAGGTTATGGATGGCCATGTTGTCAACGATCATGTCGATATTGGGCAATGGGTAATCATATTTTGGGGATGCTTTATTCAAATCTCGGTAGTCAACCCACATGTGGACTTTTCCTCCCAATTTTTGCACGAGGACGATATTGGCAGGCCATGTTGGGTATTCGACCATGTGAATGAAACTCACGTTCAATTGTTTGACCACTTCCTCTTTGACTTTGAGCGACCATTAGTTATAGATATTCCTTAGCCTATGTTTGACCGACTTGCATTCTGGAAATATCAGAATCTCATGCTGAGCTATTTCCAGGTCAATGTTGGGCATGTCATCATAGGACCATGTGAAGATTTCTGTTGATACCAAATTTATTCTGCTGACATGGCTCAATTAAGTGGAGACACATGTCAATCTACATGGCACTAACAAACATTTCTGAACAATACCTTGACTTCGAGGAACTCAATTTCCCCAACCAACTAAGATACTCCGAGCAGTAGGTGCTCACCGAGGAACTTTATTACACCGAGAAACTCATGGATACTGAGATACTTAGGCGGTCCGAGATGCACCTCGATCAGAGCATTTATTCTCAGGCAATTAAGAGGATTAAACGCTGATTATTATCATACGGATGTATACGCTTGTTGAACAGCTATGTATGACCCATTCACATGTACAACCTCGTGGCTATAAATACATTGTATCATCCTCATTGTAAGGGGACCGGAATTTCTTAAGATATATCCTACCTCGAGAATTCCCAAACAGTCAATAATAACACAAACAGTGGACGTAGGCCATTCGTTCAAGGCTGAACCACTTTAAAATCTCTTGTCTTATTTATTTTTTATCTGTGATTAAATAATTAGAGATAATTTTTATTTACATCAACAGATTGGCATCGTCTGTGTACTGTAATTTTCGTTTTTCACCAAAAACAATTCATTACCAATGGCTGATAATCCTGAATCCAGTAATCGAAACGCTGGAAACCCCCCAAATCCATCCGCTCCTCCAAATATCCAAGATCTAGCTGGAATCATGGCCAGTTTGGCTCAAGGCCAGACAGCCATGCAAGAAAAAATCCGATAACTTATGCAAACCATCCAGGGTGGAGCATCAACCTATTCAGGACAACGAAGTGGTCAAAGAAATACTCATTTACTTTCTTCACGCATTAGACAAAGCGATTCATATTGCACTGAGAAATCTGAAGATTTTTCTTATCAACCGGGTCAAACTTCGTCAGTACGAGCCACAGATACTGAACAACACGTCACTCTCTCTCTAGAAAGGACCAGTGTACTGGAAAGACTAAGTAGGGTCTCTCTTTTTGATCGATTAGTCCCTAGGAAGAATAAAAGTCATCCTAAGGCTGTGTCGAGAAACTTTCGACGACCATTTGATCTAAGAGAGGGTTCTGCCCAATCACAACCAGTTGCTCGACAAGATAGATCCCAGGAAGCCACATCCACGCGATTAGTTGCTCGAACCAACAGGACCGAGGAAGGAAACGATGCATGGAAATGCTCTATTCATAGGTTGGAGGATAGATTAGGGGAAATGGCCAAGGTCAAGAATCCTCTACAAAGAACTTTTGTCCAAGGGACACCTTTTGTCCATGCAATTGTGGACTTTCCCACACCATCAAAGTTCAAAGTACCTGTTGTGACTCCTAAATACGATGGAAAAACTGACCCCGTCCTTCAAATAGAGCAATATCAATCTGCTGCCGACATCTATGATGTGCCAAATGAGATGAGATGCAGGGCATTCTCGGGAACTCTTACAGGATCTGCTCAAATATGGTACAATAATCTTCCTCGGGATAAGATTTTAACTTTCTTTCAACTGGCCGAGCTCTTCATTAGAAACTTCTATTTTGGAGCAAAACCTGTTAAACGAGTAGCACACTTGTTAAGTGTTAGAAAAAAGGCAGGTGAGAGAACCAGAGATTATATAACTCGTTTCAATAATGAGAAACTCAAAGTTATTGATTATGAGGAAAAAATAGCGATTACTGCTCTGATGAGTGGGTTGTTGCCCAACAAGTTATACTACACTTTGGCTAAAGATCCACCCAGAACCATGTCAGAATTAATGGCAAAAGCGGACAAGATCATGAATGCCGAGGAGGCTATGGCTGCAAAGAAGAATATGGATACCAAAGAAACCAAGGTGGAGGGTGATAAGGCCAAAAATAAAGAGCATAAGAACAATGGTAGTGACAAGCACTCAAAAATAAAGCCATCATGGGAGGTATTAAAGAAATTTAAAAAATATACTCCTTTGAAGGTAGACATCAACCATGTTCTAGAAGAAATCAAGAACAACGAGGAGTTAAACTGGCCAGAGAAAATGAAGTCAGACCCTGACAAGAGGAATAAGGCCAAATATTGCGAGTTCCACCAGGATCATGGCCACATGACCAAAAATTGCATAGCTCTTCAGAATGAGATCGAACCACTCATTAGATGAGGAAAACTGGCAAAGTATGTTGATCGTAGAAATGAAAGAAGAAACAACGACCGAGTAAGAGAGAGGTCTAGTTCTCCTCATCGAGCAGAGGAGAATAAGAAAAGAGATCATGAAGATGATCCAGAAGATGACCCCGATATTTCCAAAAGACCAAGGCAGGCAGAACGTGAGGTATTTTCAATACGTTTTGGATCATTTGATTGTAATGTTATTGCAGGTGGAGATGCAGGAGGTAGAGACCTTATTGCAGAAAGAAAAGCTTACCTCAATGAGTCTCAAGCCTGTTCATATATTCAACGAATAAACTTGGCTGGAGATGATCACCCGAGGAAGGTCAACAAAGAAAAACTGGTCATCGGTTTCTCAAAAAATGACCTCGCAGGTGTGCTGTATCCTCATGATGACCCATTGGTGATCAAAATGAGAATGAAGGAAGTGATGATATCGAGAGTACTGGTTGATAATGGTAGCTCGGCTGATATTATGTTCTACTCATGCTTCGACAGCTTAAATCTAAAGTTGTCTCAGTTGGAGCCTTATCATAGGCCCCTCCTCGATTTTGCTGGCGAAAAAGTTTTTCCACTTTGGACGATTAAATTGGATATGTTCATTGGTACATGGCCTTCTTGTCGAACCGAAAGAGTACGCTTCTTCATGATGGATAAGAATGTTCAATCAGCCTACAATATCATCATGGGAAGGGTAGGATTGTAGAAGTTAGAAGCAGTACCATCTATGGTACATCAATGCCTAAATTTTCTAACTAATTTTAGAGTAGGAGTTATGAAGGGTGATCAAAAAGTAGCTCGGGAATACTACTATTCATCTTTCGAACAAGAGGAACTAGAGGAATCTAGGAAAAAGACTACTACCTATCAGTTGGATGAGGGTGCAGAAATTGAAACATTAGATCCTAGAGATGAGTCGCAACTCGTGAAAGGTCAGGTGGTTGAAGATACTGAAAACATCATTATAGAAGATGAGCACCCTGAACGAACAACTCAGATAGGTTCGTCGTTAGATGCCTCATTAAAATAGGAGTTGATAGTTTTCTTAAAAAGCAGAAAACAAACTTTTGCTTGGAGTCATGAAGATATGCCCGGAATAGACCCAAATTTCTTATGTCATGAGCTCAATGTGAATAATGAAATCAAGCCAGTGAAGCAAAGAAGAAGAGTGTTCAGCCCCGAGAAGAACCAAGCTATATAGGAGGAGGTCGAGAAGCTCCAGAAATCTTTCTTTATTGAAGTTGTTAAATATCCAGACTGGTTAGAAAATGTGGTGATGGTGAAAAAGAAGAACAACAAATGGAGGATGTGTGTAGACTTCACCGACCTCAACAAGGCATGTCTAAAGGATCATTTCCCATTGCCCCGAATTGATCAACTAGTGGATGATACCTCGGGACACAAGCTGTTAAGCTTCATGGATGCTTATTCTGGTTACAACCAGATTAAAATGAAACCTGAAGATAGGGAGAGTACTTCATTCATTACCCCTAGAGGAACTTATTGTTATAATGTTATGCCTTTTGGTTTGAAAAATGCAGGTGCGACATATCAGCGGCTGATGAACAAGGTGTTTGCAGAACAAATCAGTTGCAACATGGAAGTCTATGTTGATGATATGCTGACAAAGAGCAAGAAAGATGTTGACCATCTAGTTGACTTAGGCTAGACCTTTGATCAATTAGATAAATATCAAATGAATTTGAACCCGACCAAGTGCATATTTGGAGTACGAGAAGGCATGTTTCTCGGGTATATCATCATTCAACGAGGCATTGAAGCAAACCCTGAAAAAATCAAAGCTCTATTGGGACTACGATCTCCAACGACAAAGAAAGAAGTGCAAAGTCTTACAGGGTGAGTATCAGCACTTAACAGATTTGTATCGCGAGCAACTGATAGATGCCTCCCATTCTTCAAAACGCTCCGAAAGACTTTTGAATGCAATAAAGAATGCGAGAAAGCTTTTCAAGAATTGAAGAAATATTTAGGAGCACCTCCACTATTGTCCAGGCCTGTGATGGGAGAAAGCTTGTACTTGTATCTGTCAGTTTCAAAAAATGCAGTTAGATTGGCGTTAATAAGAGTAGAGGATGGAGTACAGAAATCGATTTATTACACTAGTAAGGCCTTCCGAGGAGTAGAGGTCAGATATCCAAAACTGGAAAAGTTAGCATTGGCGCTGATCGAAGCGAGTAGAAGAATGAAGCCATATTTCCAGGTTCATACCATAGTGGTATATACCGATATGCCGTTGAGGCAAGCTCTTCATAAACCAGAAAAATCAGGAAGATTGATGTATTGGGCAATAGAACTCGGTGAATATGACATAATTTATGAGCCTAGATAATCACTGAAAGGGCAAGTAGTGGCAGATTTTATAGCAGAGTTCACTTATCCTGATACCCCCGAGGAGAAAAAGCTGAACACCGACCAACATGTGGATGTTACAAGATCATCAAATTTAAACCCCGATCAACTTAAATTGGTCGGAGAGCAAGAGGAGAAGGTCGGCGAGCAGCGAAGTGTGGTAGAAATGGAGATAAAGGAGCAATAAATATTCCATCGAGGAACTTTGTCCAATAAAAAGTTTGAAGACGAAATACCTGTATGGAACCTATATGTGGATGGCTCATCATGCACCTCGGGTAGTGGAGCTGGGATTATATTGAAAAGCCCAGACGAGATCGATATAGAATATGATCTGCGCTTTCAATTTCAAGCTTCTAATAATGAGGCCGAATATGAAGCGATGATTGTAGGTCTTAGTCTGGTAAAAATCATGAAGGCAGATCAGGTAACCGTATGTAGTGACTCACAATTGATTGTAAACCAAATGCTTGGTGTATATACAACAAAAGGATAGTTGATGATTAAGTACCATGCAAAGGCAATGGAATTGGTATCGGAATTTATTACTGTTCAACTGGTCAGAATACCAAGAATGGAGAATGCGAGAGCAGATGCTTTAGCTCGATTAGCATCGGTTACTCGTACTGAGCTACGAAGAATAATCCCAATTGAAGTTCTAGCTGTTCGGAGCATAGATGAAGATCTGACGATGAATTTTATTACCCTTGATTTAGGGCCATCTTGGATGGATCCCATCAGGTCATATATTGAGGAGGCAGAATTACCAATTGACAAACTCGCAGCCAAGAAATTGAAGTTTAAAGCTGCTCGTTATGTACTAACTAATGGTATTCTATACAGACGAGGAATCATAACTGCCTTACAGAGGTGTGTACATCCCGTCGAGGTAAAGGGTTTGATTGAAGAAGTCCGTGAAGGGTCTTGTGGAGCCCATGTAGCAGGTTGGACACTTCTGCAAAGAATAATGACACAAGGATACTACTAGCCAACGATGAGGGCTGATTGTATAGCCTATGCCAAGAAATGTGACAAGTGTCAGTGCTTCTCCTCCATCCTAAGAACTCCCCAAGCATTGTTGACACCCATTACTTCCCCTTGGCCATTCTCCATGTGGGGAATTGACTTGGTCGGGCCACTTCCAATGACTAGAGGAAGATTTAAATATCTCGTTGTCGCAGTGGATTATTTTACTAAGTGAGTAGAAGCCGAGCCTCTTGTTGACATGACATATGAAAAGGTGTACCAATTTATTTGGAAAAATATTATTTGTAGATATGGTCTTCCCCATGCATTCATCACCGACCATGGAACATAATTTGACAACGAGGAGTTCGCTGCCTATTATCCTCAATCAAATATCTTGAAGATTCACTCAGCACCAGGCCATCCCCAAAGTAATGGACAAACTGAAGTGACAAACAGAACGTTGCTAAATGGCTTGAAGAAAATACTAAATGACGCGAAAGCAAACTGGATCAACGAGCTACATTCAGTATTGTCGGATTATCGTACTACTCCCAGAGAAGCAATTGGAGAATCTCCATATATGCTGGCATTTGGAAATGAAGCTGTTATACCTGCCGAGTTGGGCCTCCCAACACACCAAGTGCTGAACTTCAATCCCCCTGTCAGCGATTTAATGAGAAGGTTAGACTTGGACATGCTCGAGGAAGTTAGAGAAGAAGCAACCATCAGGAATGCTGCTTACCAGCAATGAACAACTTTGTTCTACTACAAGTGAGTGAAGAAGTGTGACCTGAAAGAAGGAGACTATGTGCTAAAGAAAGTGATTCAAAAGCACAACAAACTGGAAGCGAACTGGCATGGACCTTACCGAGTTACAGAAGTTGTTCAACCAGGAACCTACATAATAGAAACTTTAGAGGGGGAGGAGTTTAAGAATGCATGGAATGCAGAACACCTGCGCAAATATTATCAGTAATGTAAACTCTCATGTAATGTTGTTTCATCAGTATGAATAAAATGTGAATATTCTACCCAATTCTCTCCTTTTATTGAAATTTTTTCATGGAATACTAGTGTTACACACTACTGAGCAAAATCCACCAACTCCGGTTGGTCGGGAATAAAAAATATTTCCCAAAAGTGCCAACTCCGGTTGGTTGGGAAGAAAATCCACCAACTCCGGTTGGTCGGGAATAAATAATATTTCCCAAAAATGCCAACTCCGATTGGTTAGGATGAAAATACATCAACTCCGGTTGGTCGGGAATAAAAAATATTTCCCAAAAGTGCCAACTCCGGTTGGTTGGGAAGAAAATCCACCAACTCCGGTTGGTCGGGAATAAAAAATATTTCCCAAAAGATCCAACTCTGGTTGGTTGGGAAGAAAATCCACCAGCTCCGGTTGGTCATGATAAAAAATATTTGCCAAAAAGTGCCAACTCTAGTTGGTTGGGAAGAAAAAATATTTCTAAAAATCCACCAACTCAGGTTGGTCGAGAATAAGAAGTTGTCAACTACAGTTGGTCGGGAACATTTTTATTATACAAAGCATGAGTATGTGATAAAAGTCAACAAATGGCTTAGATTTAAAAAGTGATCAAGTAAAATTTTTGATACTCGTAACATTTTAAATTACCACCAAGCTGGTCGAGAAACAAAATATCATCAATTTTGGTTAGTCGTCAAATGATTACCACAAATTCAGGATAATCGACAATAAGTTTTAACCAGCTTTAGTTGATCGAAAAATAACACAACGTTGTTATCTTTTTAACAGATATACATACACATATGTAAAGTGTTTTACAAAATATCTATAAGACAATGGCAATCAAGATTGCAAAGAAAAATAAAAGTCTTTCATTAAATCTAGAGAAAAATACATCGAGAATGAAATACATATTAATTATTACATCAAGATTCCTATTCTATTGGTTTCTTCCCCTCTGCCTTTGAAACAGGTTCTTCACCAACAGGAGGATCGTCTAAGGCATAAGGGGAGTTAATGAAATTCAAATCTTTAAGCATCCTGATTTTCATAACTGATGGATGATCAAGGAGGTGCTCGGGGCGAGATATCTCAATGTTGGAGTGAAGATTGTAGTCGCCGAGATACTTTGAAATTAGGCATTGTGGAATGGCCCGAGCAGAAATCCAGCTCATATTAAGCTTGAAAGGAGGCACTGGTAGGTCGAGCAACCAAGGATTGTGGTAATCCCACAAATAATGACCTTGTTCCAACTTCAGCATGCCCAAAGTATTTAACCATCCTTCTTTATAACCCACATTATTTGCATTTTGGAGCCGATCATCTAAATGGTAGAGGGCTTCATTGTAACCAGCCAAGGTTGTTTGTGGAACTGGTAGGTTAATCTTTCTAACTACTTGTGGATATTCTTCACCAAATTCGTTTTATTCTCCAAGGTAGAATTTTGAGCAGCTAGTTTCTCGTCTAAAGTTTGGATTTTCTTAGACATCTCAGCCAGTGCCTGGTTCTTTGCCATCAATTGGAAGGCTTGGTTTTTGAGAGACGATTGAGTTCTTTGTTCCTCGACAGTAATCCTAGTAGCTCTTTCTCATCCCCGAGTAGAGGTAGAAGGCCCAATCCTTTTCAAGTTTTCTAATTCATCCCTCGGGTTGGCATTTTCAACCTCCAAGAAAGAGAATCCCTCATCGTTTATAGGGACCAAAGCGTTTGAGGTAGAGGCAGCAGATCTCAGTTGGGATACTTCTCCTCACAAGTTATTATTTTCCTGCTCCAGCAACTTGGCTATCTGCCTATGCTCCTCGACCTCGGTTTTCAAAGTTCTCTCCCTCACTTCATAAGCAGCAAACAATTTATCGTATCCATTATCAGCATTCAGTTGCTAATACTTCTTCTCATATCCTTGGTGCAAGAGGGATGAATATTCCTTATATTTTTGTTGAAGCTCCTCGAGAGTGATTTGTAGGTATTCAATCATGTCATAATATGCTACATTATTAGCCACTGCCCGGTCGAGCAGACACTTTAAATACTAGTAGGCTTCAACTGCATGCTCTGAAGTATCTTGACCAAGGATATCAACGATTTGAGCTTCAGTCATATCTGTGTGACCAGCTCTGAAGTAATCATTGCATTGCCTCAACAATTTTGTATCATGAGCATATAAGAATTCCATCCTGGCCATAAACTAGTAAAAAGAAGAAAGAGCAAGAATCAATAAGGAGCAAGAGAAAGAGAAACAACAGTATGAATAGGAAAAACTTTAAATTTTATTATATCATAAAAGAGAGGTACATAGTTCAGAATTACAATTGACAAAAATAAACAGAGAGAAAAATCCGAACAACTCTACACCTTCTCCTTGTCTCCCAAAACTTTCTCGGGAGGCTGGGACGAGGAGGTAGGTTGCTAGGATGGTACAGATGGTTGCTCAGAGGGTGATGGAAGCTACTCGTTTGAAATAATGGATGGTTGAAGTTGCTCGCAGGAAGACTGGACAACTATGGGATGAGAAATTTGATCTCCCATCACCATGGAGGATTCCTCAGAGGCAGCTTCGTCCTCTTTTTCTTCTTCAGGAGTTGGAGGGGGGCCGGGGATGTATCGCTGAAACAGGTCAGAATTTTCATCAACATTCATCTCTTTCAGAGCAGCGACCCATCCATCCCTAAAGTACTTAAGGCTACCATATTCCACCTGCGACATCATGGCAGCCAGACCCTTATTCCATCCTTTGTCCAAGCCAGCACTGAAGGACTTTTTCACAGCTAACTATCTTTTCACCCTCTCCGAGGAAAGCTTCTCAGATAGAAGTTCCTCGGTAGCCTTCAATTTATTCTCTACTTCCTCCTTCTGATGACCTACTTCACAAATTTTGCCCAACTCTTCCTCAGCATCTTTGAGCTTACCTTCAAGCTCCCCACCATTTTGGAGCTTCCCTTCGAGCTCTTTATTCTTCTCCTCCAAGTCTTTTATTTTCTGCTCCAACCCCTTGGAGACCTCAACAACCTGATCCTTCTCTTGTTCGATGGAATTAATCTTCTACTCCCAAGTAGCTTTATCATCATCATACTTCTGACGAGAATCCTTCAGAGACTGCGTCAGACCCACCACAGCTTGCTCTACACCTGACGAGGAGCTTGAAGCTTTAATAGCTTCATCCTTCTTCAAAATTGTATTAAAACAGGTTACCAACTGGGAAAAGAAAACAATAGCAAGTTAATGTAAAGATATAACAATGGAAAAATGAAAGTTTAGGACAATAATACTTACAGAAGCAATATGACGAGCAACCAATGTGGTAACCATATCCCGAGAAAGATTTTCTTCAATACCTTGGATCTCGGGAATGATCCAAGACTTCACCGAGCTCATGGCAGAGCTCGGGGCAACAAAAGTGGGAACACCACTTCCAATAGTCGGGGGCTGAGAGATGGATTCAGCCAAATTGACCGAAGAGCTTTTCTTCATCCTCCTCAGAGGAGCATCAACGGTCTCGACCAAGGATGTAGTCTTAGTCGAGGATATGACCATAACATCGCTTGGAGCAGCGACCTTTCTCGGAGCCACTGGGGACTTCTCAGCAACCTTCACAGGAGCAGCCGGAGGAGGTGCATCAATTTTTCTTGTCCCTTCTTCTGGGACATCATGCTTTCTTTTCTTTGCCTCTCCAGCAATAGAGGCAGATTTCTCGAAGAGGGAAGGAGCTCTTCTTCTCTTCATCCTTTCACTCAGAGGAATATGTTACTCAGGTGAAAAACTTGCAGAAGCTGGTATTGGTTCTACGTCACTTATCACTGGACGAGTAGTAAAAGACGAGGTGTAACTCTTATACTACAGCAAATATGAAGCTGATCTGATGTGCTCATCGGCAACAATCTGATGCAAACCCCATATAAGTTTCAGATGTTTTAAGTTAACTTTTGTCTCTTTTGGAGACCTTCTTTTGCTGTCAACTGCAAATAAATGAAAATTAAAATATGAGTGACACATTTTATCAAACACAAAGGAAACATAATTTTAGAAATAAAATAAAAACAACCTATCCCATTGCCATAGGGAGGGCATCTAGGACCCTGGTAGACATCATTTCTAGTTAATGGAGGGTGTTGCCAATTTTTCATAACAACCCCGTGCTCGAAGTAGTCCCTATTTGCATCTGGGAGATTGACCACTAAAGCCCTATTTAAAAACCTAGTTTTTAAATAAAAAGTATTGTCACCAACAGCCCATCTATAACAAAACATAATTTCTGGAATTCCTATACAGGTTCCATGAATCTGATTTAATCTATGAACTCCATTAATTATTCTCCATGTGTTGTGGGCTATTTTGGCAGGAACCACATCAAAATATTGACAGAATTCCAGACACAAAGGGTTTGGGGGAAAAGAAAAGCCACATTCAGCTACAAAGAGACTGGGGAACCAATGTCCCTCAGCCAAACGAAAATAGTCAGAAGGTTCAAAAAGTTCCTCCAAAATAACCCATGAAGGAATAGAGAAATCGAAACGAAACTTATCAAGAGACTCAACAAGGAAAACCATGATGAATAAAGGAAAAAAAAGAGAAGATAGAAGATCTTACAGAAAAAGGATGGATCTGTTGACAACGAACGATGAAAAAAATGAATGCAGAAGAGAAAGAGAAAATGGAAAACTCAAAGATACAGATTTGAAAAAAGTAAAAGACGAAATGGTTTTCTGCAATGCTTAAATACATTACCTTGGGAAAAGGTAAAAATAATGATTACAAAGGGAGACATTTACGCTACCGGCGGCTAAAAGGACAAAAAGGGCGCAGAGATCGAAGCAGTTAGAAAATTTTGAAAAATCTGATTCTATGAATTCGAAAAGAATAATAAATGCAAAGAAAACGCTCCTAAAATTCAGGATAGCCATTTAATCCAGCCATATTTTGAGAAGAATGTTCCACACTCCTCAGTCTCGAACTGTGAAACATTGGGGGCTTGTGTTGACACCAAATTTAGTCTGCTGACATGGCTCAATTAAGTGGAGACACGTGTCAATCTACATGGCACTAACAAACATTTATGAACAATACCTTGACTTCGAGGAACTCAATTTCCCCGACCAACTCAGATACTCCGAGCAGTAGGTGCTCACCGAGGAACTTTATTGCACCGAGCAACTCATGGATACTGAGATACTTAGGCGGTCCGAGTAGCTTAGGCGGTTCGAGCTGCACCTCGATCAGAGCATTTATTCTCAGGCAATTAAGAGGATTAAATGCGCATTAAATGTTGATTTTTATCATATGGATGTATACGCTTGTTGAACAGCTATGTATTACCCATTCACATGTAGAGCCTCATGGCTATAAATACATTGTATCATCGTCATTGTAATGGGACCGGAATTTCTTGAGATAAATCCTACCTCGAGAATTCCCAAACAGTCAATAATAACACAAATAGTGGACGCAGGCCATTCGTTCAAGGCTGAACAACTTTAAAATCTCTTGTCTTATTTATCTTTTATCTTTGATTAAATAATTAGAGATAATCTAATTTTTTACATCAACAATGTCCATGAATTCTTTCAGTATTTCTTCAAAATGTGCACGCTCATGCTCATTAAGGGTGGACCCTATCATAATCTCACGCTGACGACTACTAGAACCAAGATTAATAACAATAATCTCATCATTATTAATTTCAAAGCAGTTATGTTGTTTGTTATTATCCTTATTAACATCAGTTAAGAATTATTCATTTGTAAAATCTTTATCATTAAAAGTTTGATTACAATCAAGACACTTAATGTAAGCCACAACCGGATACTTTCGTTCAAAGAGTCTTTTGAAACATTACTTTTATCTTCCAAGATTTTTTCTGGTCTTGGTCACTGGAGTGGTTTGAGTTCATTCGGTAAAGGTCGATAACCCATGCCACATGGGGTAAATGCCTCCTTCAAGACTATGAGCTCAAGGATCCCTTGTTGGCGTTGCCCTTGCCCCATTTTGGGCATTACGTGCATATTTTTTAAATCTGAATCAAATTGACATTGCCACGAGGGTTATTTTCTGGACATACTCGAGCTTTAGAGTTGTCTCCTGCTGGGAGGGGAAGTGTATCAATTCTAAAACCAGAGAAGAGCATGGCATTCGTCCCATGTTGGATTTCTAATAATGAATTGCTAGTGCTGGCATTGTCTGTATTATCATCATCCCCTAAATAGTGATAGCTTAACATTTGGTGAAGAACTTCAATTTCTGATAAAGGGAAATGGATACTCATCGGATGTCATAAACCCATGAATGGATAAGGTGAAGATTGAAGTATGTGGTTAGGTCATTGACTTGGAAATCGATGACAGGATTAATAGGGCCAACCCCTAGTGTGAGTTGTATAGATCCCATTGCTTCTTGAGGGTATTACTATAAGAACACACGATGGGGGAAGTAGGGGTGATATCAATAACTTTCAATCCCAAATAGTTGAAGGTTCTAAGTGGATAGACATTGAGAGAAGATCCGTTATGAACAAGTGAAAGTGGGACTTTCTTTGCTAAGACTTTAACGAAGATGTTGAGGTAATAACTGTGATCAGGGCTGAACATCGGTATCTCATTTTTTTAAAAGGAGAAGAGTCTGGAAGAGGCTAGGGACCCAACTATATTTATGAATTCTTCAGGAGTAGTGGAAGAAGGGACTCCGGGTCCGGTGAGGAGATTTATTAAGGCATTTCGGTGCAACTAAGAGTACATGAAAAGCCCCCATAATGATATTGGCTTGGGTTTTCTTAAGCCGATCAAGGACTTTGCTCTATTCAATGATTATTTCTATCACGAAAGGTTCCTCGACAACTCTCGCTCCTTTATCAATTTCAATTGCATGAGGAATCGGATCTTCGTAGTGTCGCCTAGGCATGGTCATGTGGTTTACAAAAGTAGGAAAGAATAAGAATCTCGCGACTTCATCTATTTCAGGATGAACATCCATCGTATTGATTTCTCCCAACTAATCTTCGAAAGATAACATTCCACACGGGTTGTCTACTGGACTGACTTCTTCCTGACTTGGTTCATCATCTGAGTTATCAAAATCATCCCCCGTCTGTAGTGACTTTATCTTTTTGCCAAGAGTAATCAATACAATCAAAAACCTTAATAGCTCCATCGTACACATCTTTCTACTCAGTAGGGAGGTGCATGAGTGAATGGACCAACCATACCTGGAACTTGTAATACCCCGTATTTTTATGCTATATTAATTTGGGGATTTATTAAATTTAATGTGAATTAATTATTTAATAAAAATCTGGAAATTAATTATGTTATAATTATTAACGTGATGAGAGTTAGTAATTATGGGAAAATTTGTTGAATATTACTAATGAGCAAAGTAATATATAATAGTGGTCATATTAAATGTCACGAGTGAATAAAATGACAATTTTAGAAATTTGAGTCGGGACGTGCCCGTGTCGCGTCGGGACTAAATATTGATAAATAAAAGTAAATATTTTATAAGTTGTCCGTATAATATTTTTGAGTGCGCCAACGCGTCCGGAAGGGTCCAGATAGTCAGAAAAGTATACCCGGGGGTTTGATTTGGGTCTCGAGGCGTTTTTAGGCCTAATTAGTACCCCCAGGAGGGCATTTTAGTCATTTTGTATTTTTGGATAATTAAACCCACGAAAACTAAAGGGGTTATATCAGATGTTTAGGTTATCTACTAGGGTTAGATAACTCAAAACACTAGAACGGCCATTGGAGAGGAGAGGAGAGAGCTCTCAATGCATTCTAAGGCTCAAAACTCAACCGTTTGCATCGCCGACACCGCCAATGCGTAGATCGCGAGACAGGGAACGCAACCACACCAAATTCAACACCAAACTAGATTTCTGAAAATCCCAGGCAAGTGTTTATCTTGCTTATTTCGTTGATGCATCTTTAATATTGGTTTAGGAATGATTAGGATGAATTGTATGGAAGAAAAACCCAATTTGAGATAGGAAATTGCATGTAGTGATGACTTAAATGATATTCTGGAAACCTTTTGTGATGTAGAGGATTAAACCACAAAATTTTGATGTTGTATAAGAAGGAAACCTTAGAGCCAATCAGAATAAAGGAGACAAATTCGTGCATCAGGCCCCTCGAACCGGTTCGCATGTACCCCGAACCGGTTCGCCCCCAAACCGGTTCGCCCCTGGGTTCGCGAATGTTTGCTGGTCTGGGGTGCTTTTTCTTCCAGTCAACACTTAGAATATTTTTTTTTGTTTTCTTTCCTTTCTTCCTTGGATTTTTCTTCAACTTCAACGGGTCATAACTCATCAACCATAGCTCGGATTTGGGTGCCATTTCTTCCAGTGCTCTCGCTGTTCCGAGCTCTTCAACTTTCCAGTTGACTCCTCCTTCGGGATCTCGCTGCAGAATTACAAAAATACCCTTGAACTTGCCTTCTTAGGTTTTTTTTCGTTGTCTCGCTTTCTATTTTGGACTGCATGCATAATTAACCTGTAAAACAATTAAGAGAAGCATGAAACACGAAATACTTGCCAATAAAGATTAGTGGCATAAATGTGCGTCAAATCCCTATAGGTTACATCACTCGGGTTCACAAATGCACTGAAATTTGGGGAATAAATATACCATATTTATGTCCAATCACGTAGTAAGTTGGAAAAACCCTTCGAATTAAAGTTAGAAACGAACCATTATACTTGATATATAATAATGGGAAAATAAGGATAAATGTTGTGAATGTGGGTTATGGGATAAACCAAAATTGATATAATAAAAGTGGTATGTTTATATGATTGTGTATCCATATATTATATACTTGTGAAAATCATGCCCGCGCTACTTGCTATCCCTGAGGTTTCCGCGCTGGGACGATCTTATCTCGTGTGCCTTATGGGGGATATTGACTCGTACCCTAGAAGATAGAATTCCTAGGCACAGGCTATCGAATCGGTAGTCACGGTCCTAAGAGATGTGAGGGTATGTACTGACCTCTTGGACTTGGAAACTATGCTTCGCCTCAATATTGTTTGTGTATGTATTTTTACAGTTCGAGAGTAATTCCGAACTTGTATTCCCTTTAGTACGATTGATACGGGGATTGGATAGCAGAGTATGCCCGCACCATAATTTATATGTGGGGTGCTGTTAGAATATATATATTATACGAGTATTTAATATATATATGAACTTCTGAAATTTGGGAAACTGCCTACTGTGTTATGGTAAGTAAGACATGTGAAATGACTCAAATTGGAAATACTTGTTTTGAAAAGTATAATATGATATTGAAAAAACTTTATGAATCAATAAAGTTAAAATGAGCATTTTGTATTAAATGAAATTATCCTTTTAAACCATGATGTTGTTAAATCATAGATCTTGAGAGTCACCTAAGATAAGTTAAATCCTTGAGGAAAGATAGTGTGATATATGATGAGATAAACCATTGGGAAGGTTAGTGCGATAGGAGTGCACATTAGAAGATAGGTGAGAATTTCTCAAGAGAGTGTCGCAATAATATGTTGTTGCATTGGCCTGTATCAATTTAAATACTTTCTAAACGAATTTTTAAATCATATACACTATCGGGCTCTGACCCGTTTCTATTCATCTTTATCTCTTGTATATATATGTATATATTACAGGTGCCCAGCCACAGGGGCGTCTTGCTTAGGATCCCTTGGAAGGAACGTGCTGCAGCTTAG
The DNA here is from genome assembly GCA_949130495.1 of Sambucus nigra. Classification (NCBI taxonomy): domain Eukaryota; kingdom Viridiplantae; phylum Streptophyta; class Magnoliopsida; order Dipsacales; family Adoxaceae; genus Sambucus; species Sambucus nigra. The sequence continues at coordinate 425,743,674 of OX422222.1, forward strand.
GTGGGAGTTGCAGGCCACTTGATTAGACGATTTCATTTACTTGATTCCACTTCTATCATTCTCAGTTATTGGGGCATGTGTCGCCCTTTCCACTATTTAGCTGTTTTATTGGGACAATTTTATTTCAGTTATTTCTAGTACTGTTACTTTGGGATTTATTCATCATGCATGTTTTACTTTAAGTTTTAAATATTGGGATTTAGTTGTTGAATGTTTAAATTAATTGGATTATATGTTCCAGGATTATTGTGGTGTGATTCTTTAAATATTAAATTGTTTTAGATAATTAAATCTTTATTTACAAAATAAAATTTGGAAAGAAATGTTTAAAATTGGTTTTGACACTTAGCTTAATTAAATAGGGTGTTAAATTTAGAAAAGTTATTTTTACGACAGTGATGCTAAGAATGAACCAACTGTTCACCTTGATTTTAATTTAATAAAGGAGTGATCGCCAGGTATTTAATTAGGCGGGATGTCTCGGGTGGTATCAGAGCATCAGGTTCTAGTGTCCATAGGATCTGTACGGCTTATTTTCGCTTTCAGCTTAACATTTTTGCTATAGAGCCCTATTTTTACTATTGTTGTATTTCTGCTTTTACGTTTACGTCTTCAGCCATTTGGGATTTGATAATGACTGTAGAGTAATAAACTTCTTTACGTTTCAGATGCCTCCGAGACGTACACCGAAGGATAGGCGTGCCCAGGCCGAGCAGCCAGCAGCTCAGACACAAGTCACTATGAATGCTAATGAAGTAGCCGCCATTGTTGCTCAGGCGATGAATACCGCGCTAGCGGTGGTTCAGCAGGCTCCACCCCAGATTCAGGCAGTGGCGCCAGTACCAGCACAACTTCCATCTGCATGGGAGAGGGTTAGGGATGCTTTTCAGAAGGCGCATCCCCCTGAGTTCTCTGGTAGCTTAGATATCGTCACAGTCAGCCAATAGAAGAAAGACATCCAGCGGCATCTTTGTATGTATGAGTGCACCGACGTGCAAAGGCAATTATTGGCTTCCTTTAAGCTGGTGGGGGCCGCTTTGCAGTGGTGGGAGTCCACTACCACCTTGGAGGAGAGGGACACGATCCCTATTCAGTCGTTCTGGGAGCGGTTTGACCGCAAATACTTTCCACCCGCCGTGCAGACTGAGATAAGGCGGAAATTACTGAATTTGAAACAGGAGAACTCTACCATTGCTGAGTATGAGGAGGAGTTCACGATACTTCTCACCATAGCGCCAGATGAGGCACCTACTAAGAGTAAGAAAATTATATTGTTTGTGGACGGGTTAGCTTGGAGGATCCGTCAGCATCTTATAGGAAATCTATCTCTGAGTACTTTCACTGATGTACTCAATGCTGCGTTATTACATTGCCAGGATCACCGCTTCCATCTGCAAGGAAGCAAGAGAGCAGGAGAGTCCATACAGCAGGGCAGGACCGGGGGTAGTAGTACTAGTGGGGAACCATCTCATGGACAGACTCGTCATCATGAGCAAAGTTCCCATCAGGGGGACCCTGCTAAGCGATTCCGTTCAGGTGATTCTAGACAGGGATTTGGGGGTTATAGGCAGGGCCAGCCTAATCAACAAGGCCAACAGGGCCAACAACGTGCTAATCAGGGCCAACAGGACTACTGGCGGGGAGGTAACGGCCAGCAGGGCCGTGGTCAGCAGGGTCAGAGGGAAGGTAACTTCAGAGGCCGGTGTTTTGTATGCGGCAAGCATGGTCATAACCGCTAGGATTGCCGAGAGGGTAATACGGCCCCACAGCAGCAGGGTGCTCGTAATGAGCCGCAGAGACCCATTTTCCACCTTCCCTCCCAGCTCCAGCCCAGGTACCAGCCCTCCCAGCCATTCCAGCAGCTCCAGTGCAGCAGGGGCAGTTACAGTACGGACGTGTCTATAACGTCCACCAGGAAGCAGCTCCACAGGCACCACCCGCGATTGAGGGTATGTTTCATATCCATGGTACTATGGGTTGAGTTTTTTTTATACTGGGGCGATGCATTATTTTATAGCTACGCATTTTGCGAAGGCCTTAGGGTTGTTAGCCACAGCAGAGAGCACAGTGACGTGTGTAGACTCACCACTGGGGAGTGGGTCGCTTATCTTCTTTATATGCCGGGGAGTGAGGGTATAGATTGGTAGTTTGGTATTACCTACAGACATGTTAGTCTTAGATATGCATGAGCATGATGCTATTATCGGTATGGATTGGCTCGCAGCTTATAGAGCCATGATTGATTGCTTCGGTGGGAGCGTTGTTTTTGCCATTCCGGGGCGAGAGATGTTTGTAGTGGCGATGCCTCGCCCATAGGGAGGCTCGACCGCTCATTTGTATTGTATAGAGGAGGATACCTCTAAGGAGGTTTTGATTCCGTTAGACTCGATTCCAGTTGTTCGTGAGTATTCTGATGTGTTTCAAGAGATACCAGGCCTACCCCCCAGTTGAGAGATAGACTTTGTCATAGATTTATTGTCAGATACGAGACCTATAGCACACACTCCATACCGTATGGCTCCGGCGGAGATGCGAGAGTTACGAGATCAGATAGAGCAGCTGTTAGGTCAGGGCTTCATTCGCAGGAGTACCTCACCTTGGGGCGCTCCAGTATTATTTGTGAAGAAGAGAGATGGTTCACTAAGGTTATGTGTGGACTACCGGGAGTTGAACAAGGTCACGATACCGAATAAGTATCCGTTGCCTCGAATTTATGATATGTTCGACCAGCTGAGGCGAGCAACTTTTTTTCTGAAGATAGACCTGAGGTCGGGGTACCATCAACTACGTATTAGAGAGCAGGATGTTTCAAAGACTGCCTTCTTGGCGAGATATGGGTCTTACGAGTTCAGAGTGATGCCATTTGGTCTCACAAATGCTCCAGTCGTATTCATGGACTTCATGAACCGAGTATTCAGAGAGTTCTTGGATCAGTTTGTCATCGTCTTCATAGATGACATTTTGATATATTCACACTCCGAGGAGGAGCATGCCGAGCACTTGAGGAAGGTTCTTCAAACTTTATGAGAGCATCAGTTGTATGCTAAGTACGAGAAGTGTGGATTCTGGTTGAGAGAGGTACAGTTCTTGGGGCATGTTGTTTCTGAACGGAGGATAGCAGTTGACCCGAGTAAAGTGTTAGCGGTGAGGGAGTGGGGATAGCCCACGACACCGACGGAAGTGCGTAGTTTCTTGGGGTTAGCCGGATACTACAGGAGATTTATTCGGGGATTCTCCAAAATAGCGGGTTCATTGACGAACCTAACTCGCAAAGGGGTACCATATGTTTGGGATGATGCTTTTCAATTGTCTTTCGATGAGCTGAAAGACAAGCTTACTTCAGCACCAGTCCTTGCTTTACCGAAGCCGGGTGTGGAGTACCTGGTTTACACCGATGCCTCTTGACGGGGACTTGGGGGAGTACTTCAGCAGGAAGAGAAGGCTATAGCTTTTGCCTCCCACAAGCTTAAGCCGCATGAGAAGAATTACCCCACCCACGACCTGTAGTTAGCAGCGGTCGTCTTTGCATTGAGGATATGGAGACACTATTTATTGGGGGAGAAGTTATGTTTGTTCACAGACCACAAATCACTGCAGTACCTGTTCACTCAGCGAGAGCTGAATATGCGTTAGTGCAGATGGTTAGAGTTTGTGAAGGACTATCAGTTCGACATACAGTATCATCCGGGGAAGGCCAACGTAGTTGCTGATACGTTGAGTCGTAGACCGGTAAATAAGGTAGTGGACGTCTGGAAAGCGAAGTTGAAGGAGTTGGGTCACCAGGACGCAGTAGCCCGTTCCTTCATATCTGTTATGACAGTCACACCCGAGATTGTTACGAGGGTAATACAGGCCCAAACCACATACCCGTTTTTCCAAGAGCAAATTGTACGACTTTTAGCCGAGGGTGCTGAGTCCTATTCTGTTAGTTCTGATGGGGGTTTGAGGTTTAATGGGAGGTTAGTGGTTCCAGAAGGAGAAGAATTGCGTCATGCAGTGATGACCCAATATCACGGGTCCCGATTTGCGGTACATCCTGAAGGAGATAAGATGTACCAGGATATGAGGAGGCAATACTGGTGGAGTGGGATGAATAAGGAAATTGCTGAGTTCGTGTCCAAGTGTTATACCTACCAGCTGGTGAAGGTGGACCATCAAAAACCGTTAGGATTGCTTCAGCCATTGGAAGTCCCCGCGTGGAAGTGGGAGAGTATTTCCATGGATTTTATTACAGGGTTGCCTACATCACAGCGGGGCCACGACTCTATCTGGGTGATTGTAGACCGTTTGACTAAGGTGTCTCATTTTCTACCAGTCCGGACAGATTATACCACGGGCAGTATGCTCAGTTGTTCATTTCTGAGATTGTCAGATTACATGGGCTGCCCCTGAATATTGTGTCAGATAGAGACAAGATTTTCGTATCACGTTTCTGGGAAAGCTTTCAGGAGGCTATGGGTACTGAGTTGAGGTTGAGTTCAGCTTATCACCCACAGACAGATGGACAGACATATCGTACTAATCAGATGTTAGAGGATATTCTACCCATGTGTGTTCTAAATTTTGGAGGAGGTTGGGAGCCACATCTTCCACTGGTAGAGTTTGCTCATAATAACTCTTATCAGTTTACGATTTGTATGGCTCCATTTGAGGCTTTGTATGGAAGGCGTTGTCCTTCTCCAACTTGTTGGCTCGAGGTGGGGGATAACAAGTTTCTAGGACCGTAGGTAATTCAGTAAACCTCCGCGAGGATTGAGATGATTAGGAGTCGCATTCGAGTAGCCCAGGACAGGCAAAAGAGCTACGACGATGCGAAACGGTTCTTCTGAGTTTAATGTGGGGGAACAAGTGTTACTGTGTGTATCTCCTATGAAAGGAGTGATGAGGTTCGGGAAGAAAGGGAAATTGGCCCCGAGGTACGTGGGACCATTTCTCATTATCGAGAGGATTGGACCGGTAGCATACAGATTGGGACTGCCAGAGCATTTATATCGCATTCACGATGTATTCCAAATCTCGTCGTTGAGACAATATCTTGGGGATGATATGGCCCATACTCACATCCCGATAGATGAGATAGACTTACAGCCTGACAACTCTTACGAGGAGAGACCGGTGGCTATCCTAGACTATAGTGAGAGGAGATTGAGGTCGAATATAGTTCCACTTGTACGGGTCCAGTGGGAGCATCATAACGTGGAGGAATCCACTTGGGAGCGCGAGGCCGATATGCGCGAGAGATATCCAGATTTGTTCTTACCAGGTATGCCTTATTTTCCTAATTTCGGGACGAAATTCCGTTATTAGGGGGGAAGTATGTAATACCCCGTATTTTTATGCTATATTAATTTGGGGATTTATTAAATATAATGTGAATTAATTATTTAATAAAAATCCAGAAATTAATTATGTTATAATTATTAAATTGATACAGGCCAATGCAACAACATATTAGTGCGACACTCTCTTGAGAAATTCTCACCTCTCTTCTAATGTGCACTCCTATCGCACTAACCTTCCCAATGGTTTATCTCATCATATATCACATCTTTCCCCAAGGATTTAACTCTTCTTAGGTGACTCTCAAGATTTATGATTTAACAACATCATGGTTTAAAAGGATAATTTCATTTAATACAAAACGCTCATTTTAACTTTATTGATTTATAAAGTTTTTCAATATCATATTGTAATTTTCAAAACAAGTATTTCCAATTTGAGTCATTTCACATGTCTTACTTACCATAACAGAGTAGGTAGTTTCCCAAATTTCAGAAGTTCATATATATATATATATATATATATATATATATATATATATATATATATATTAAATACTTGTATAATATATATATTCTAACAGCACCCCACATATAAATTATGGTGCGGGCATACTCTGCTATCCAATCCCCGTATCAATCGTACTAAAGGGAATACAAGTTCGGAATCACGCTCGAACTGTATAAATACATACACAAACAATATTGAGGGGAAGTATAGTTTTCAAGTCCAAGAAGTCAGTACATACCCTCACGTCTCTTAGGACCGTGACTACCGATTCGATAGCCTGTACCTAGGATTTTTATCTTCTAGGGTACGAGTCAATATCCCTCATAAGTCACACGAGATAAGATCGTCCCAGCGCGGAAACCTCAGGGATAACAAGTAGCGCGACGATGATTTTCACAAGTATATAATATATGCATACACAATCATATAAATATACCACTTTTATTATATCAATTTAGGTTTATCCCATAACCCACATTCACAACATTTATCCTTATTTTCCCATTATTATATATCAAGAATAATGGTTCGTTTCTGACTTTAATTCGAAGGGTTTTTCCAACTTACTACGTGATTGGACATAAATATTGTATATTTATTCCCCTAATTTCAGTGCATTTGTGAACCCAAGTGATGTAACCTATATGGATTTGATGCACATTTATGCTACTAATCTTCGTTGGCAAGTATTTCGTGTTTCGTGCTTCTCTTATTGGTTTTACAGGTTAATTATGCAAGCAGCGCAAAAGAGAAAGTGAGACAATGAAAGAAAATCTAAGAAGGCAAGTTCAAGGGAATTTTGGTAATTCTTCAGCCAGATACCGAAGGAGGAGTCAACTTTAAAGTTGAAGAGCTCGGAACAACGAGAACACTGGAAGAAACGGGATCCAAATCCGAGCTACGGTTGATGAGTTATGACCCGTTGAAGTTGAAGAAAAATCCAAAGAAGAAAGGAAAGAAAACAAAAAAAAAAATTCTAAGTGTTGAATGGAAGAAAAATCACCCCAGACCAGCAAACATTCGCGAACCCAGGGGAGAACCGGTTTGGGGGTCGAACTGGTTCGGGGTACATGCGAACCGGTTCGGGGGCCCGATGCGCGAATTTGCCTCCTTTATTCTGATTGGCTCTAAGGTTTCCTTCTTATACAACATCAAAATTTCGTGGTTTAATCCTCTACGTCACAAAAGGTTTCCAGAATATCATTTAAGTCATAACTACATGCAATTTCCTATCTCAAATTGGGTTTTTCTTCCATACAATTCATCCTAATCATTCCTAAACCAATATGAAAGAGACATCAACGAAATAAGCAAGATAAACACTTGCCTGGGATTTTCAGAAATTTGGTTTGGTGTTGAAACCACACCTTTCCCAAATAATCTTCAATATTATACAAATCTTTCCCAAATAATCCTCGCTAAAATCAATCTCCATAGCGCCCCAAAATCCGCGCTAACCTGCCACTAAAAGAAAATATGGGGAAGTACACAATACGACAGGAAAGATGTTCAACAAATATATATTAGGGATGAATAAAACGTAACAACACGAGTACGAATATTCAAATCAAATGAAAATATCAATAGCATTTCGTCATTATAATTTCTCAACAACACTTTAACCGGGTCACCAAGCCTCACCACATCCGTATATGCTTTATCAAGCCATAGCCCGGGAAACAGGAATTTTGGCGGGTGCCCAACATCCGTGCCATATTAAAATCTCATGACAACGTGCTCATCAACAATATAATGATACCACGTGAATCAAAATAATTTCAACAATTATTTTCCAGATTTCAATGGATTTATCAATTCAAATATGAGTTCAATTAACAAGAATTCAAAGAGAATGACACTCGCGAGATTTAAGGAGCATATTGTGTAAACCCCCATACCTCAAACCATGATGAGAAACCAACGATCACATCCTCAAGATCAACAAAAAAGATCTACAAAATCTCCTCCAAGAACCTCCAACAAAATAGCCCCGAGAACACCTCTAATCTAAGGTTGGAACTCACAAATCTCAAGGGCCAATGTGTATATAAAAAGAAGAGGAATATAAAATATATTTGCTGCCAAAAATTGTGCCAAAAGTAGGTTAAAAAGGGTTGCCCATGACTCCTTTTATAATGCAAATAAATGAAGAGTTGGAATCCAAAAGACTCCTTTAAATAAGGCAAAGAAATGAAGAGTTGGAAGCCAAAACAACTCCAAGAGTTAAAAACATTTAAAAATCATTTTAAAATCCATTTTAACTTCGTTTTTGAAACCGTTTGAAATTCTCACCTTTAAAAATAATAACCAACATATTTTAGCAATAAAATAATTTTATCAAAAACTTTATTTTCCTCCATTTTCCAAAAAATAATTAAAATAGCCCAAAATTACGCGGGTTGTTACACTTCCCCACTAACAATGGAATTTTGCCCTCGAAATTCGCCGAATGCCTAACTCTCAAAATCAGGCCACTACACAAACTCCAAAAATAAATCACGTCTCCCAAAAATAAATTCCTCACCTCTAATCTCGAAACTTATCACGAATATCACCTAAAATTTGATATCTCCAAAAATTGCTAACAACGCAATGAACCCAAAACCCAAGCCCCGAGGGTTGTCGTATACCTAAGCTCTGATACCATTTGTAACACCCCGCTCGCCCGGGGTGAGCGAACGGAGCGCTAATGCGATAAAATAAATCCAGATCCACAAGTGACAAGGTATAGATCATCTAAGTCCAACAACAACAATAGAAAAACTACAAATCTCAATTTCTTCAAATTAAATACCAAATCTCTCGAATTACATACAACAACTAACTCGAAAATAAAATACAAATCTCCAAAGCTCTATACATCAATATTATACAAATCTTTCCCAAATAATCCTCGCTAAAATCAATCTCCATAGCGCAACACAAAAGATCTACAAAAGATATCCAGATTTGGCATACCGGTTCGCATGTACCCGAACCGGTTCGCCCCTCGGTTCGCGAATGTTTGCTGGTCTGGGGTGCTTTTTCTTCCATTCAACACTTAGAATTTTTTTTTTGTTTTTTTTCTTTCCTTTCTTACTTGGATTTTTCTTCAACTTCAACGGGTCATAACTCATCAACCGTAGCTCGGATTTGGGTGTCGTTTCTTCCAGTGTTCTCGTTGTTCCGAGCTATTAAACTTTCCATTTTACTCCTCCTTCGGGATCTGTCTGAAGAATTACCAAAATGCCCTTGAACTTTCCTTCTTAGCCTTTCTTTCATTGTCTCGCTTTCTCTTTTGCGCTACTTGCATAATTAACCTGTAAAACCAATAAGAGAAGCACAAAACACGAAATACTTGGCAACAAATATTAGTAGCATAAATGTGCGTCAAATCCCTATAGGTTACATCACTCGGGTTCACAAATGCACTGAAATTAGGGGAATAAATATACAATATTTATATCCAATCACGTAGTAAGTTGGAAAAACCCTTCGAATTAAAGTTAGAAACGAACCATTATACTTGATATATAATAATGGGAAAATAAGGATAAATGTTGTGAATGTGGGTTATGGGATAAACCTAAATTGATATAATAAAAGTGTTATATATATATGATTGTGTATGGATATATTATATACTTGTGAAAATCATGCCCGCGCTACTTGCTATCCCTGAGGTTTCCACGCTGGGACGATCTTATCTCGTGTGACTTATGGGGGGTATTGACTCGTACCCTAGAAGATAGAAATATTAGGTACAGGCTATCGAATCGGTAGTCACGGTCCTAAGAGACGTGAGGGTATGTACTGACCTCTTGGACTTGGAAACTATGCTTTGCCTCAATATTGTTTGTGTATGTATTTATACAGTTCGAGAGTGATTCCGAACTTGTATTCCCTTTAGTACGATTGATACGGGGATTGGATAGCAGAGTGTGCCCGCACCATAATTTTTATATGGGGTGTTGTTAGAATATATATATTATACGAGTATTTAATATATATATATATATGAACTTCTGAAATTTGGGAAACTGCCTACTGTGTTATGGTAAGTAAGACATGTGAAATGACTCAAATTGGAAATACTTGTTTTGAAAAGTATAATATGATATTGAAAAAACTTTATGAATCAATAAAGTTAAAATGAGCGTTTTGTATTAAATGAAATTATCCTTTTAAACCATGATGTTGTTAAATCCTAAATCTTGAGAGTCACCTAAGATAAGTTAAATCCTTGGGGAAAGATAGTGTGATATATGATGAGATAAACCATTGGGAAGGTTAGTGCGGTAGGAGTGCAGAATAGAAGAGAGGTGAGAATTTCTCAAGAGAGTGTCACACTAATATGTTGTTGCATTGGCCTGTATCAATTTAAATACTTGCTGAACAAATTTTTAAATCATATACACTATCGGGCTCTGACCTGCGTCTATTCCTCTTTCTCTCTTGTATATATATGTATATATTACAGGTGCCCAGCCACAGGGGCGTCTTGCTTAGGATCCCTTGGAAGGAACGTGCTGCAGCTTAGGTGGGAGTTGCAGGCCACTTGATTAGACGATTTCATTTACTTGATTCCACTTCTATCATTCTCAGTTATTGGGGCATGTGTCGCCCTTTCCACTATTTAGCTGTTTTATTGGGACAATTGTATTTCAGTTATTTCTAGTATTGTTACTTTGGGATTTATTCAGCATGCATGTTTTACTTTAAGTTTTAAATACTGGGATTTAGTTGTTGAATGTTTAAATTAATTGGATTATATGTTCCAGGATTATTGTGGTGTGATTCTTTAAATATTAAATTATTGTAGATAATTAAATCTTTATTTTCAAAATAAAATTTGGAAAGAAATGTTTAAAATTGGTTTTGACACTTAGCTTAATTAAATAGGGTGTTAAATTTGGAAAAGTTATTTTTACGACAGTGATGCTAAGAATGAACCAACTGTTCACCTTGATTTTAATTTAATAAAGGAGTGATCGCCCGGTATTTAATTAGGCGGGGTGTCTCAGAACTTTAAAGCAATGAGCAACTCATAAATGATGCAAATTTCACTTGTTCCTCGAAATATATCGACCATGATCTGTACCACATCATCTAGACTGTCTTCTTCAACGAATACTACCTATTCATATGATTTTTTAGCCCAATTTCGGGCTTCCATGATCAATCCACTGAAATTCTAATAATCAACGATCATCTGAGCGGCCAATCTAAGCCTAAACTCTAAGAGTTGGTTCAATACCATCGATAACTACATGGCTCACCCCTGAGATTGGGTGTGAACAATGATATAGCCTCTCGTAAGGAGTGATAAATCTTGATCCGGAAAGCATGTAGGGTGTAGGAGAAAATATAAGAAACCCTTGAATGGTTTGGGTGAAACTATAGGGATAATTGGTGCTTTGTTGAGCACGATTTGAGTAGATATGTCAAATTCTAGGTCACTTTCTAGAAAGATGGCATTTGTATGTCCTTTAAATGGGTTGTGAGTTGTATTGGTTATAGGATTAGCTGCTAGGACAATGATTCCCCGATTAATTAGGCCTTGAAACACATTCATAAGGTGAAAGCATTGGTCGGTGGTATGACTTGCTGATTGGTGGAAATCGAAATGGGCTTCGGGTTTGATGTTTTTAGGGAGTGGATTTGGTAATGAACAAGGTCCAAGGGTTTGATGAGATTTGGGCTTAAAAGTCCTTATAAACATTGGACGGGGGATGATGGAGCTCGGTGTACTCTTTTTTGGCCGAATTTGGGTGACTTTCGGGTGCCAACGAGGTAGCAGGTCATGAAATGTTATTGATATTTGAAACTGTAGCACTGTAAGGATTATCATACTCTTAGGGACTAAATTGTTCGGTCACTTTCTTTGGTTCAGATTCCATTTTCCTCAATTTCTACACCAGCCTCTCGAAGTGCTCGAAAGTGTGGGTAATATTGTCCTCCTATGGATACTCAAATATAAGGCAAAAATTTCTTCTTCACAATATTGACTTATTCCTCCTTGAAAGGTTTGTTGGTCATGGTAGAAGCTTTCTCTCTCCACCTTCCCATAAATCTACTAATTGTTTCCCTAGGGTTTTGTTTAAGAGGCTCTAAATCTTAGCACGTAACTTCTATCTCCTCATTTTACTTGTACTGAGACATGAATTCTGATGAGATGTCCTCCCAACCACGGATCCTATACTCTTCAAGGGATATAAACCACCGGAGGGAAATTTCATTCAAGAAATATTGAAACATCTAGGACATTATCTCTTCAGATTCACTAAGAAGGGTCAAGGCTTAGTGATAGCTTCAAAGGTGAACAATTGGGGGTTCGCTTCCTTAGAATTTCTCAATGTCTAAAATCTTGAACTTCTTTGGAAGTTTATCTTTAGGATAAGGAGACATATGGGTGTAATCCATGTAGTTTCCAAATATCTTAATTTGGTTGAAATTTTTTTATAGCAGTTTTAGGTCTTTCTTAACCTTGTTCAGTTACTCTTCTTTGGGATCCATGGTAACTAGAAGATTAGCCCTTAATTGGGCAAGGTTCGAAATAGGGAGTTAAAATGATGGGGCCCATTGGCAGGTGGGGCATGTGGAGCATGTTTATACTCTTCTAGGACCTAAATAGGTTCAGGAGTGGGTGGACCCATGGCACAATGAAAGAGAAGCTTGGGTTCTTCGGGAATCTGGGTCCGGTGATGCTACATTTAATAGACCTCGACTTAGAGGTTATCAATCTTAGTGTTGAGTTGGGCTAAGACAGTCATCAGATCTGGCTCAATATTCAGTGCTTGGTTAATGTTTTCTATGAAGAGCTCGTGGAGCTAGATCCTAAATTCGAAAAGAAGTAGTAAAAAAAGAGGTGGAGCTTCGCGGAGGTTTGATAAAATACCGAAGCCAATAGGGAGTCAGGCCAAAATCAGTTATGCGATCGACCTGAGAGGTAAAATGGTTGGAATTTATTTTTGAAAGAAGGAGGGAGAAATTTTTTGGCTTTTTGGAAAGAAGAGAAAAATGTTTTGGGTACTTTTGGTTTTTGGAAAATGAGGGAAAACGGGTAGGAATCTTAGCATTATTATTATTATTAATGTTATTATTAGGTTTTCACTTATATTAGGTTTCTCTAAATGCAGAAAAAATGTTGAACAGGAACCGAGCCTGGGAACATATGGTTTGAAAATATGTAAGACACAATTTGACTTGTTTCCAAGCTCACGGACGGGGTCCTGTTTTGAGAAAAGGTGAAATAGCACAAAAATTCGGGCGGTCTGCCAACTCGAAATTTTAGCAGAGTTTCCCATGGTAATAGGAAGACTAAATATAAGTGCCCTAGGTTCGAAACCTATATGAGTGTTATGAAATTATTGGGTTCTCCCCATTGGGATGACTTCCACGATGTACCTCTTTCTTATAAGGGCAATCATTCATCGGTACGTGTAAATAAGCCTTTTGATATACTTGAGTGTACATTAATTGCCTCACTATATACCTTGTAGGGACAGTATGTGTGAGAGAGAATTTAATATACTCAATGTAGGTGAACGAGTTCCCTGCTATATACCTCCCGTCATGAGTTCGGTCAAGCGATAAGTTGCGTGGGGAACCGTTCAATATGCGTCAAACGTACAAGACCAATGGAAGGTGAGAGTCATATCGCTTAGGCTAACTGTGCTCCGCAGGACTAGCGCCCATCACAAAGTGACCCCCCAATATAGGATAAAATTTTAGTTAATATTGCATGCTCTTGGTGATATAGTTTGCAAAAATGCATGAGTCTTAATTAGCATACTATAGAGATGGAGTATTTTTTTTTTTTTTTGCATAATGAGATAAGGGAGCACTAAACTAATGAGGGAGCATATACGATTATCATGAAAAGTAAATCTATTATGGAAACTATACTACCCATGGATATATATGAGTGAGTAAGTGACAATGGAATATATTGTGAGTGTGTGTGGTAGTTAGCCTATACATAGATTAACTACAAATGGTGTGTGGTATGTGTAAGTGATTATGGAGATATATACAAGTATGGGAAGTGTGGGGGTGTGCTAGTGAAGCCTAAGCATGGATATTCTAAGTGGTGTGTAAAGCATATGAGTAAAAGTGAAGCTAAGTGTGAGTGTGTGAAGCATACATGGAGAGTATATACAAATGTGTGAAGTGTATAATTGAGTGCAATTTGATATATACATGATACAGATATACACAAAAGGTAAATAGAGTAGAAAAGGGAACATACAAGTATATACATATGCACACATGCAGAAAAGAATAACACTCATGAAGAAAAAGAGTATATTCCTCTTAAAATATACCCAACCGAATCGCCACTGTGGCCATCCCGAGGGTGGCTCGGAGGGCTTCCCTCTGGCGTGCACATGGGATTACTCCCCTGAACAGGGCCCTCGGTAATCATCAATGTGGGTTAATATGTAGAGATAGAATCGCCAACCTATTCTGTACAAAACAAATAAAATAAATGTTTCTGCTTCGAGAGAATGACATCAAGGACAATATTGATGCTTGCAAAACCAAGTAGTTTGAAGGTCCGGGGACTAAGTTACAGAATGAAAAAGTGTTAGTCACACATCCCTCCCTTTCCATCTCTCATGGGCATATGCTAATCTTCTCTTGTTAGACTTCGTGAAGTGTGTGCTTACATGCATAACATAGATGGAGAATGAAATCGTTCAACTCGCGTCAAGGAAAAGGACGGAGATATTTCATCCTTAGGATTGTTCCCAAAAAATAGTAATTTAAAATATTATGTGGGTGTTTGCTGAATCATGAGTCGTTATAGAAGAACGAATGTATACATCGGACAAGGCACAAACATGGAAGAATATGGCATCCATTAAGAATATATATAACAATATAACAAGCGTGCATAAGGGAGGACTCGAGTCTATGGATTTACCCAAGGTGCCTATATATCCTAAAGGGAATTAAAATTCACGTAGTTCGAAGATAACATAGAGTGGGGTTTAACTCAGAAATCCAAACGGGGGATTTATCTTATAAGTGTATGTAGAGATAAACACGCTTAAAGTGTGAGAATGTGTAATGAGAATACCTCCTTTGGAATTTATAAATAAACCCTCTTTTACTTATTTTTTTTTATGAAAATGGAGTATGTTTAAATAATACTAATAAATATTGGAGATTAATGTATGTGATGGAATGAAATAAATCGCTAAGGTGGAAATGAAATAACTAATGCTAAAATAAGGAAATTTAGAGGAAATGAGGTAGAATTGGACCTCCTTATGAATACTTAAAGTGGATCTTGAATGTAGATACACTGATCTTGCAACTAGGTGATGGTGGTATGAGGATAAGGGTGAAATTTTCTAAATGAAGTATGAAAAGGATCAAAGGAATGTGGGTGATGGGCTTTTTAAGAAGGGAGCAACTTTGAATTCGAGAGAATCTTCTCTGAATTACTGAGAGGGATGTTCAGGGGTGCATTTCAAAGTGAGGTTATGAACTCTATTTATAGTTCCAAGGGGGGTTCTTATCGACAGGGTCATGGACTTTCCTAGCGGCATAGAACCTCAGTCACAATGCCAATAGGAAGGGTCCTAAGGGTGCCGATTGGTAGTCTGGAATAATTTTTCATAAAATGGTCCTAAAATACGAACCGTAAGTTAAAATTTCACACGGGATGGATCATTGGAAAGGATATTCATATCCTTTTAAGAATCCATTGATCCACTCTAGGGTTCGCCAGTTAATCGAGGTCAAATAGGGCTCGGAAGCACCTATTAGTCATTGGACATAAAATTTTCAAAGGGAAATTGATTGTTCGTTGGAATCGTAAGGCCTATTCATACACAAGATCAGCCATTGGAAAGGATATTCATATCCTTTAAATATTTCATTTAGCTTACTTCGGTTCGAAGAGTTGACCGAGGTCAAACGGGGCTTGGAAGCGCTTGGTGACCCTTCGGAGTAAAATGGGTCCTTCGTCTATATCGTAATGATGATTCGTGCATGGGGAGGAATTTTGGAAAAGAAGATTCAGAGCCCTTAAAGTATTCATTGATCTTATCTCAAGATGGAGAGTTGACGAGAGTAAAACGGGGCCCGAGAGCACTCCGTGGCCTCTAAATCAATTTTTAAGGTAAAACGAATCATTCGTCCGCACTGTAAGGTAGATTCGTGCATAAAACAGACCATTCAAAAGTGTATTCAGGTCTCTTTGAAGATTTAATGAGCTTCCTCTCAGGTTATACAGTTGACCATAGTCAATCGGCGCTCAGGAGCGCTCGATAGGCTCCGAATTAGTTTTTTATAGTAAAATGGATTGTTCGTCCGAACTATAAGGTCCATTCATGCATAGGGTAGACCATTCGAGAAAGGATATTCAGAACCCTTCAAAGATTCATTGAGCTTCTGCTCAGGTGAGATAGTTAACTGGAGTTAAACGGGCCTTAGGAGTGCCCAGTGGCCTCTAGATTAGTACTCGAAGTTGGACCTAGGGTTTGCAATGAGCGAGTAAGTGATAGGGACCTAAGGAGGTTCTTAAGGGGTCCTAGTATAGGGATCTATACATGGTGATCTATTTTTTGGGGTTGTCCAAGGTTTTTTACTTTGTGATTTTCCTCGTACACCGACTCATAGTGGATGTTTTACTTATTTTATTTGCTTATCGCCTGGATTCATATTTAAGGTTTAAAACAAAATTTTGGGTAAATCGTTTTTTCACAACAATGGTTTAAAATTGGTGCACACGTTTTATTGGATTTAATTTTTTTTAAATTTCATTCTTTAAAATTGAAAAATATAAAAACTATTTTTTTGTTTGCAAGATCATCCTTGCCTAAGAACTATCGAGTCCTGTGTTCTCGAGGACTAGAGGGTTAGAGACACTTAAAGTATTTTAACAATGGATAGTGGGAGGGGATGAAGGGGGAAGGGTAACATTTGACTAAGGGAATGACACTACAAAGTTTCATATCTGGGTGAAGTGAAAGACAAACTTTAAGGTGTGATGCGCCAGACTTAAAGACAAGGAGTTTACAGAAAAATAGGGAAAAGAAGATAAATGAAGCAAACATGTTAGAAGGGAGATGATGATGGAAGTGGACTTTTTAAACAAGGGGAAGTAGTTTTAATAAGGACAATGGGGCGCACCTGTAGTGAAAATGGGGTTTTGAGGAACGATTACAAGACAGCGGAGTTTTAGTTGCTTAAAAATGGGAATAGGAAAGTTTAAAATTGAAGCAGACTGGAGTTTTTACAATGTCCGTTCAATTTCGATGGTGAAATTGAAATAAATTAGATCGTTCTCATTAAATTGGTGAAATTCATGTGAGGGTAAGGCAAGTCGGATAAAATTATATTCCGACACGCACCTAGGGAATCTACACGTCATCAGACGGATAATGATTGTGCCTTGATATTCGATCGGTGCGTGATGTTGGAAATATATCATGTCCAATAACTATTTTTTCATTGAAAACGATATCAGCACGGGACCCCTGAGTAATCATGATAAAATAGGGAATTGAAACGACTGGCATTGCGGATTAACAAAACTAGGGGATGCATGGCATCATCTGAGGTTGCTCGGCTATGAAAAAGACTTCTTGTCTCAGTTCTATGAACACAAAGAATCTGGGGGTAACTGATGATGGAAATTTTTTTAACATCCTAAGTCCAAATGAGGAAGGGATTAATTGTCCTGGATGAACGATTAAAGAACGATGCACACAGTTTGATGTGAGGATGCAATGACTGATTGGTCAATTTCCATGTTGTATAAAGTCCTAGTAAATCCTTTTAGCCGAAGGCTTATGACTCTTCAACCAGCGCTCAACTTCGTCTTTATACTAAATATTACCTTCAGCATCCTAAGACTTGACATCCTTTGGCACATCACCTGCCACCATCAGTCAAAAATTCATCTTCATCAGCTCTAACATATTTGAACCTCTAAAAACTTAATCAAAAGTATGTACTCCTAACGGCTAACATAAAATCTATTTTTGCAAACGAGTATCTCGGATGATCTCAACATGCATTACCTCCAAATTAAAATAATTCAAACGTGCATGCTAAAAATAAGGAGGAACATTGTAACAGGCTATGTATATAAAAGCCTTGTTTAGTGTTAGTAAGGCTAAGCTTTATAGCTCAGCAACTCTATACTCAAACATTCTCCATAATTTTAAAGAAATACCCCACACCCCTTCACCCGTGGACGTAGATCGTGCTTGGACAAACCACGTACATATAATATGATTCTTTTCCTCTTACCTCATTCTATTTATTTGGCATTTCGATATAAATTCATAGTGTTGTGTATAAGAAGTCCTTTTTCTTTTCCAATAGTATCATATTTTCTAATTAAGCATGTTATTTATTGCATTATATATAATAATAAACTGTATTCATTAAACACGTTCAATTAAAAAAATAAAATGGTTGTGCAAAAAAATTAATGGGATTTAGTTGTCGACCTCGACAATGGGTATCATTTCTGTCAATTTATAATCCTCGTGATAGCCATTGTTTAAACTAAATATAATCATTATATAAAATAGAATTTAGAGTGAAAATTTATATACGAAATTAAAATAAATATACAAGGTGAAAAGTTAAGTTTTCAATTAGGTAAAAATAAATCTACAATTCGAATGGATTTGAGGTTAAAAATAGAGTTACCAATTAAAAATATAATTGGGGACAAAATTATGCATAACGATAAATTGTAATGCAAGTACCGTTTCAACTTGAATGCGAAACCCCAAAATTACACGACACGACTTCCTGTTTTTTTTATCTAACATGACTTGTTGAAACACGAAATGACACGACCAATATGACTCTTAAATTTATACTCAATTCAACATAAATAAACTTGATAACACGATTATAAACATTTATAACACAACAATACACGAATTTAACGATTCATAATTCTGAAACAAATGCAAAAAAGAACGAAAACGTACTGCAAATCAATTTTTTTTGTCATTTCATTCATGTTTTAGATTTCATATATAATCTGAATGTCTATTTTAAAAATAATATTCATCGAACAAGAGAACTTAAACCTTTATTTTTTCGGACAGACAATTGCATCAAATTTTTGTAACAGATAACAAAAATGATACATACAAAGATAGGTTCAATTTTTTTGACTCTCTTTAAAATTTGGTTATGATGACCCTCTCACGTGATGCGTTAATAAATTACAATCTTTAGGAGCCACTGTAGTTACTCATTTATTATTTAATATTTTAATCAATCATGTGAGAGGTGGGACCTTGTGTAATTATTTATTTATTATTTTAATATTTTAATAAATCATGTAAGGGTCAACATGACCCACTATTAAAGTGGGTCAACAAAATTAAGCTCTATAAAAATATAAGTGGGTCAGCCTTTAAAATTATTATATATAATGTACATAAATTTTTGGTCTTTGAACTTTCGGTTGAAAAGTGAGTACAAACTGAATTAAAAAAATAGCAAGATGTTGTGGGATTATTGTAAAAGTTTAGAGGGGCTATGTCCCCCTTGCCCCTCTTTAGTTTCGCCTCTTCGTAAATCGTACCCGAGCGACATCTCACTTGATGCCCCAACATTGTTTTTAACTCTAAGATTATCTCCCCAATTATTTTCTTATTTTATTTGTTTCTAGGACCACACAAGTTATGACACTAAAAGAAAAAATTGAATCATCTAGGTTTGTGCGCCTTTTGTAAAATGGTTTATACCTATTATGGTCATATAAAATGGCTCGACTCATATGGAATATTCTTAATATACTTCAAAGGGAAAATTGTTAGAGAAAAATAAAGAAAGGGTAAAATTCAAGGACCACTAATATATTTACTCTTCAATATAATTATTTATCAACTCATTTTCTCAATATCCTTCAAGTGTCACATAAATAAAATAACGGCAAAAAAAATGCAGAGGGCCAACCACCATCCCTCCACAACTACAATTTGCAGCTCTACTTATTACTTAATCTCTAACAATATTCGTTAACCTCTCTCATTATATCCCTTAAGGAGTCCTAAATATTACGAACCATATCCACATAATTTAAACCCACTTGAGCATTGAATAACAACAAGTCCTTAAGATATTATTTGTTTCACCTGCAAAAGAAAAGTCCAAATATATTAACCCACTTTTAGGAGGGTTAACGTGAAGATCTAATGTGATTGGTTAAAACATGGACAACTCATTACAAAGTGTGGGGTCCATTGATGAGTCATTTATGTTTCAACTAATCACATTGGAAGGTCATGGTAACCCTCATTTGAGTATGTTCAATAAATTGTACTCTTCAAAGAACGTATTGAGTATTTGACATTGTATCCCTAAACCAATTACGAGTTGATATATAGATTGAAAGAAGTACATAATATGATATACATTTCAAACTAAAAACTATTTTTATACAATATTTGTAGAACATATTGATTAAGCAGAGATATCCCGACATTCTGATTGTCTTGACAAAGATATGACACCACTGTACTAATCTAATACTAGTGCAACAAGGCAACCTACGGACATATACTCATTCTTGACGGCTAAACTACGTATCTCTTGGTGTTAATGTTTTTATCCTCATCTCCATATCTATTTATTTACATACACTATTTATTTATTATTTGTTATTTATGACTTGATTTCATTTAGCTAAGACCCAACCTTGAATTAATTTTTAGACGATAATAGAATGGCTCCATATATGGGAATGTTAAAAGCCTAGTTGTTTCTAATCCAATTCCCAATTTCTACATGTGGAAAATTTGGTTTTTTCAATAACATCCCCCAAATTTTGTTAATAGTCATCTTACTAATTTGATCAAAAAATTCACTAGCTTTCTCGCCTAAAATCCTTGATTTACTATTCCATTAACAATTTTTGTGTAAGCTTTAATTAAAGACTTTGATTTCTAGCCTTAAACAGTTCCCCATATAAAAATTCTCAAGAACTCTATCATAATCTGTTTTCCCGTGTCTATACTCTTTTTTTATGGGAATTTTTATAATAATGGAAGAACATCCAGGAAGTAGAGGAAAAAGAAGCTTCACCACCCTCCACCCTAATTAGAATAGGGGATCTAGTAGGATTCATTTGAAGCTTAGTGAAAAGTCAGGAAGCTATGCAAGAAAATATGAGACATCTCACCCAAAGTGTCTTGGCCTCATAGAGTTGACCAATCAACCCAGAACCATCTTCAATAACCCAAATTTGGAGAAACGTCTAGGCAAACAAAAGGAGTCGACTCCTACTTCCCCCTATAGAGATAGTTGAGAAAAGAGTCAAGGAAAAGCTTTAAAAAATCCTGTGAGATTAAATCTAGGATTGGAGACAAGCAGATAGGCTCGGACATATGGGTGAGAGCATAACGAATCCTTATACCGACCAGGTAGAACCTCTACCATAAGGTTAACTGGTTATGATGATGATTAAACATATTTGAATTAACACATAAGTGGATTTGAGAGCTCAATAGAGTACCAGTATTTTATAGTTGGGAATGAGAGAGGCGTGAGCACATCTGCATCCAAAAATGGCACAAGATGAGTCGAATATAGAAGTCAAGATCCAGAAAGAGAGAATAGATTAAGATGCAATGTCAAGGAATCAAACCGGCACCAACAAGTTGGCTAAAGAGAAGAAACATCTATTAAGAGTTGAGGACGAAATAATAAATCAGTTGATGGATATCAACCATGAATGAGATCCATCCAAAGGATATAAGACCATCTAGGCAATATCATTAAAATAAAATCCACTACAAAAGTTTTTTCAAGTGGTCTTCATTCACAAGCTCTGTAATTAGATATCTCATGCCTACAAGATTCAATACACCTAAGATCATTCCCATGTATGAAGGGAAATCATATCCAATTTTGCATCTTAAGCAATATCAAGCAGCATGCAATATATTATCTCTAGTCGATGAGATGTATTATAGATCTTTTTTAATCACTCTCACAGGACCCCGCTCAAATTTGGTATAATGGGTTATCAAGAGGGGTAATCTCGAAGTCTGAACAACTGTCCAACCTCTTTGTTAACAATTTTTACTTCGGAGAAAAACCTAGTAAGAGACTAGTTCACTTATTAAGTGTCCGTCAATGAGAGAATGAAATGATAAGAGAGTGTATTATCAGGTTCAATACTAAAAAATTGGATATGGTGGACTATAATGAGAAAGTATCCATTAGAGCAATCATGAGTTGGTTGCTGCCAAGGAAGTTGTACTAGGCATTGGCCAAGGAACCGCCAAACCATATAGTCGGGATCTTGGGAAAGTTAGGAAAGATCATGAACGCATTGGAAGCCATGGATGAAAAAGATTTTAACCACAGAAAGTTTAAAGAAAACAGCATCTCTGAAAGAAAGAAGAAACCCAAAGATGGCCCCAAGACGAAGAGTAAGAGGAGGTCATACCACAAGTTTGACAAATATACTCCTTTTATAGTGGGAGTACACCACAGCCTCGAAGAGATACGAGGAGATGGCCAATTAAAGTGGTTGGAGAAGTTAATAACTCCTGGTGAAAGAAGAGACAAGAGAAAGTTTTGCAAATTCCATAAGGATCAATGGCACGGGACCAAAGACTGCCTAGCCTTCAAAGATGAAATTGAGGCTCCTCAAAAGAGGAAATCTTAATAAGTACGTGGGGAAGAATGCCAGATCAACACAAGCTTGCGACGACTTGAATTCTAGGAGGAAATCAAGATCTCCTCGAATAGGGAATAAAGACTAGAAAATAGCTCAGGAGAGCAAAGACAATGAGGATCTGGACCTCTCTGCAAGGCCCAAGGAGACCTTAGAAGAGCTGAATATGATCTCTTTCAGGTGAAATTTCACAACACGAGGAGATGCTTGTGGAGGTGATGAACGAGCAGAAAGAAAGTCATATCTCAATGAAGCAAGAGGTTGTGCCGACAAAAACAATATCAACATGACAGCAGTGGAAGACGTTCAACCTCATAAAGTCTTTATAGGTAGGCACATAATAGGCTTTTTCAGCAATAACCTCTCATGATTTTTATATCGTTATGACCATCCACTCGTGATAACCGTGACAATTCGTGGCAAAAACATAAATAGAATTTTGGTGGATAACGGAAACTTGGCGGATGTATTATTCTATAATTATTTCTAAAGGTCGAATCTATCTCATAGGAAATTAAAAGCATACCATAGTCCTCTAATTGGATACTTCGGTGAAAAAGGGTACCCACTAGGTATAATTGTGCTATAAGTGGTTACCAGAACTTGACCGACCTATAGGACAAAGACGATGAGAATCTTCATTCCCGACAAGAATGTCTCATAGGCCTATAATATTATCTTTAGAAGTTTATGTCTGAAGAAGTTTGAGGTTGTAGCCTTAAAAGTTCATTAGTGTCTCA
Source organism: Sambucus nigra (assembly GCA_949130495.1). NCBI lineage: Eukaryota > Viridiplantae > Streptophyta > Magnoliopsida > Dipsacales > Adoxaceae > Sambucus > Sambucus nigra. The sequence continues at coordinate 425,766,861 of OX422222.1, forward strand.
AGTTCCCCACCAACTTTTGTGTAGGAATGGTGAAAGGAAACACAATAGAAGAAAATGAATGCTACTACGCATGATTGACGAGGAAGAAGGCAGTTCAAACCTATCAGATAAATACATTTGATCGTCAAGATGAAGATAGGTTAATAACCAGTGAAGAAATTTAAGAAACAGAGCCAGTAATCCTGGATGATGAGCATATTCAAAGGATAACCTAGATCGGCTAGTCCATAGATCGTTTCCTCAATAAGAAATTATTTGACTTCGTACGAGCTATAAAAAGTTCATGTGCATGGAGCCATGAATACATGCCTAAAATCAATCCACCGTTTATCATCCACAAGCTCAACATATTCAACAAATTTAAAGTAGTAAAATAGAAATGACGAGTATTCTCATAAAAGAAAATTATGGCAATTTAGGAGGAAGTGTTAAGTTGAAGAAAGCCAAATTCATTGAAGACATGATGTATATCAACTGGTTTGCAAGCATGGTAATGGTATCGAAAAAATAATAAGTGGAGAATGTGTGTGGACTTTACAAATATAAATAAAGCATGTACCATGATTCTTATCCTTTGTATTAGATATATCAATTGGTGGATGCAACAACTGGGTATGAGTTACTGAGCTTCATGAATGCATAGTCTGATTATAACAAGATTAAATTAAAGCCATAAGATAAAGAGAATACTTCTTTCATCACTATCTGAGGTACCATTTGGTACAATCTTATGCCCTTCGAACTAAAAACTACATGTACCGCTTATCAAAGGCTAGTGAACAATATATTTGAGAAGAAGATAGGGAAAAACTTAAAGGTTTATGTGGATGACATGATTACCAAGAGCATAAGAGCAGACAAATATATCAATGACCTTGGCCAAAATTTCGATGAGCTAGTGAAATACCAGATGAAGTTGAATCTAGCCAAGTGAATGTTCGGAGTTAAGGCTATAAATTATTTGGTCTTTATCACGAATCAAAGGGTCTTAGAGAACAAACCTAACAAGATACGTGATTTGATCAATATTAAGACTCCTAAAAATAAGTTGGAAATCCAAATCCTAACAAGTCAAGTAACAGATCTGAACAGATTTGTATCTAGAGCCAAAAATAAATGCCCCACATTCTTTAAAGTTATTAAAAACTCTTTTAAATGGACAGTGGAATGTAAAACTACATTTTTTTTAGATAAAAAGATACTTAGGAAGGGACCCATTACTATCAAGGCCAATCCTAGGGGAAAACCTATACATGTATTTGGCGGTGTCGGAGTTAGTAGTCAGTTTTTCTCTAGTCAGAAGCGATGAAGGAATCCAAAAGCTAGTATACTATATGAGCAAAGGTTTTTTCTAGTGCAAAAATTAGATATTCGAGTATAGATAAGTTGGATTTAGTTTTGATATTGGCATCCAAGAAAATGAAGAAACACTTTAAATCCCACTCTATAGTGGTCTACATTTACCTCTCACTTCGACAAACCATCCACAAACTTGAGAAATATGGAAAGTTGATTTCATAGGTGATAGAGTTGGGTGAATATGAAATTTCATATGAGCCAAGAACTGCAATTAAAGGCTAAGTCATAGCGCATTTCATTATAGAATTCATCTATGATGAGAAAAAGATTGGCAACATCAACTGCTACCCTAGCCAAGGAGATCCAATAACCAATCGAGCACTCTATTGCAATTCCATCTTATCAGATCCAGAGCCTAGCGAAATCATCACACAAAGAAAATGATCCTAGCTGTAGAGAAAAGTTTACTACACAATTATTTAAAGAAAGTTCTCTAATACAAGGAGAGTTTGAGCGTGATCTGGTAGGATGGAAAGTATTCGGGATGCATTATCGTTTGTAAGAAGTATTAGAGCTAGTTTGATAGTCAACACACCTGATGGAGCTGACATAGAATCTGCTCTGCATTTTAAATTTGAAACATCCAATAATGAAAATAAATATGTGGCTTTGATTTTTGGATCAGAGTTGGCTATATCACTTAGAGTCGAGTATATAATGGCTCATAATAGTTCGCAAATGGTAGAATAAAAATCAAGAGAAGGAAACATGTTAAAATATCTTTCAAGGGTGAAATTTTTAATCCTTAAGTTAAAATCACTCCAGATGATCATAAACCTTAGAATTGAATATAGCAGATCAGATGCATTAGCTTATCTCACATCAACTTTCAGGGCTGACCTAAGGAGAACTGTAGCTATAAAAATCTTATTGTAGAGGAGAATTGACGTGGAAGAAGTAAATTTTTTATAGCTGAATATGGGCTCATCATCGATTGATCTCGTCATGGATTGATCCAATTATCACGTACATGCAAGAAGGCCATATGATCAGAAGGAGACGAGGAGACTTCATTACAAAGATGCTAAGTACATCATGGATAAGGGAGTATTATACAAAAGATGTTTTATAGTCTCAATGATGATATGTGTTCATCCCATGGAAGAACCAAACCTGGGTCATGTAGTGTCCACGCAGCAAGTCAGACACAAGTGAAAAGAATAATCATCTAAGTATGTTATTGGAAAATAATAAGGAAAGACTATGAACAATACATGCATAAGTGCGAAAAATGCCTGAGATTTGGAGTGATAAATAAAAGACCAAAAGCCGAGTTGGTGCCAATCGCATCACCTTAGCCTTTTTCTATCCTGGGTATAGATTTGGTAAGCCCACTGCCGAAGACCAAAGGAAGGTTCATATATCTGGTGGTAGCAGTGGAAAACTTTACAAAATGGGTGGAGGCCTAATCACTCATAGAGATCGCTAAAATTTCTCCATCTTAATTAGCTCACTTTTGGAGACAAATATTTTTTTCTGCATATCTATTTTTTACTGCATTTTTTGTGATTTAAAAACTCATTTTATTTATTTTTATATTCCTCAAATCATATTTATTTTATTTAAGTTAATATATAAACTATTTTTTATGAAATACCCCTTGTATATATTTTTTACTTAAATAATTTTTAGAATGTGTATTATAAATAGTAATTCATTTCTACAATTTTTAAATATTGTTTTTTTATATTTGTAAAAGTGTTAAAATATCAATTGATTAAACAAAATAATTGTTTAACTATTAAATTTAACACAAAATCATATTAGTGGCATTTTGTAGGTTGTTGGGCATTGTTTTGATCCTCGTTTGTGGCTTGTGTGGCGATATTTGTGATTATATATTGGCCAATGGTCTTGTGCGTGTCAACACACACAATTTCTCAGTGCGTGTGCTGAGAGTAGGTTAGCTCAACCGTTGCATTGTCTAGCTTTTTTTCTCCTTTTTGCCCGTACTATTCACCTGGCTTATTACGCATGTATCCCTGAAATAGGTATCTCGATTTTTCCCTTGGACCCTTATAGCGAATGTCTTGTCTTCCCATATTTGTTGTTGTATTTATTTACTAACCAATGTCATTGGGTTGTGCCTATAAATAGAGATAGTGGGTTGTTTGAAAAGTAAGAGTTTTTATTTTGATCAAACTCTACTATTATGCAGCCAAAATTTTCCCTTACTTTCTCTCTCTAATTTTATAATTATCTAACCTTATATTTTTAAGAGATATTTCTTCCCATACACTTCCTACTCCAAACAAAGTCCATATACGCATCGAGTGTTTGCGATTCCCCTTTCTATGGTATTTTTTAAGGTAGTTTGAACTTTCTGCGTTGGTGTTTTAAAAACTTGTTGAAGACTTGTAACCTTTAACCTTTCTGGGTTTAAGATGAAGGTTGGTTGTTGTTGTTCTTAGTTCGTTTGAGGAGTCTTTTGATTTATTAAGTTGGCTCTCATTGTGAGTTGTTTCCTTGCTCATATATATATATATATATATATTGTGTGTGTGTTAGATCTTGTGTTGCATGTTAAGATCTAATTTGTGAGATCTATTTTCTTAAAACCAAAAACTAATCAGATTTTTTAGAAATCATATATATTGTTTTTTATTTTTGTTTAAAACGGCTTTTTGTTTGATAAAGTCAAAACTAGGTGTGAGGGTTTATAATCTCAGTTTGGTTAGTACTTCTTTGTGAAGTTCGTTATTTGTTAACACTTTTCTGTTAAAAACTTCCCCCTCCTCTAAAACTAAACATAACTCTAATTTGTAATCACACACTTGGGTGCATGTGTTTTGGTGATGTTCACACAAACTAGTTTTAGTGTGGTTTAATTTTATTTAATTAATTAACCTGTTTAATGTATTGGGTAACTAAAACTAGTTTAGGGTAATTTGTGAGATTAAGTTTAACCTATTTTATTTGCTTTACAGCTATATGATTATCTCAAGTTTTTTTGCAAGTTTGGTTTGTTCAGTTTGTGTGGTCATAATGAGTTGTTGTAACCTATTCTAAAACCTCTCCTTATTATGTTATGTATCACTTCACGGATGCTATTGTGTTGAGTGTGTAGTGCGCGTGTTTTCAAAGCATTTACTGCCTTAGTTTGTTTAATACTGTATTTCAGATTTTGTGTGGGGTTGGATAACTTAGTCTAAGTTTAGAGTTTATATTGACTAGATTTATTCATTTACACTTGTGATTCTGTAATTTGTAATTAAACATTGGTATTATTGGACTTGGGTGTGTGCATGGTCCTCGAACTAAGAGACCCAGAGTTTTCCACTTTGGAGGTTTCCTCGTGAACAAATACCATGTTCCATTCTTCTTTTCCTCATCCCATTCTACGTCATTTTTATTTGGGCAACATCATCACAAATATGCTTTTTTTTGTGTGTGTGTGTACAACAATATCAATCAATTTTAAAACTGATTAATAAAAGAGTAAAAAGAGTTTTATTTAATAACTAAAACAAGTTAGGGTGAATAGGTTATTTCAAGTGTATCAGAGCTTTAAGATTCACTTTTTTAAAGTTTTTACTATGCAAAGATCCTGAACTCTTTTGTTTTAAATATCAATATTTTACTATGGGTGACCATAATGGGTCTTCCGTACGTCCTCCTGTGTTCGATAGAGACACCTTCTCTTACTGGAAAGTAAGAATGGTTGCGCGCCTTTAACACTTGGGAGATGAGGTATGGGAAATTGTTGAAACTGGTTTTTGTACTTCTAGTAGTCATTTAGTTGGTGATGGTGATGCTCAAATTTCAGCTAAAAACCTCTTTCATAATGGACTAAAGAGGAAAAGTTAACCTCACAGTATAATACTAAAGGTAGAAATGCTATTTTCCAAGCGATGGGTGCAACTGAATTTAACAGAATTTCATCCTGCACCACATCTAAAGAGGCTTAGGACATTCTAATGACAGCTCATAAAGGAGACTTTGGGGTTAAAAGGGCTAAGTTACAAATGCTAGTTAGACTTCATGATTCCCTTTATATGTAAGAAAATGAGGAATTTAATGGTTTGTACCATAAATTGCAAGATATTATAAATCTATCACATGCTAATGGTGTTGTATAAGATGATTCAGAAATATGTGATAAAATCATTAGGTATCTTCTTAAGAGTTTTGACTTAATTATTCATGTTGTGAGTGAAAATTAGATAATACTTATACCTCTCATCTCTTGTGTATTAAACTTAAAACTTTTGAATATCAAAACACTTTAAGAGATGAACAAAGAGGCAAATCACCTACACACATCGAAACTCAAAATGTGTTGAATTTTAGGTCTAGTGAAAATAGTTTAGTCTTTATATCCTCCTTGGTTAATTTTAATTAAATCTGAAATTTTCTTAGATTCTTTAGATAATGAAATTGCTCTCATGACTGAACACTTTAAGAAATTTGTAAAGTTTAGTAATAAGTTTGCTTCAAAGGAAGGTCGACCTAGTTATTCTAATAGACCCCATGAAAAATATTTTTTTTAAAAATGTTTGAAAAATCAGAACCAATAAAGGATTTAAGTCACATTCATGCAGAAAGTGCAATGAATATGGACATTACACAAACAAATATTTTTCTAAAACTAAATGGGAATCCTCAAATAAAGAACATTTGTCCAAAACATGGGATGATAGTTTCGATGGAATGCAGACCACATGCACAAGTATTATCAGTAATCCAATTCTGAAAATTATGTCGTTAACGTAATAGCTTATTCAAGTTAATGAAATTTCAGGTTTTATCCATTATACATCCTTTTTGTGTTTTATTTTTCAGATTATGGTGGTTACACCTTAACTAGAATTAATGAGCAATTTTAATTTTAATTCAAAATTTTCCAACTTCAGAAAAGTCTTCAAAAAGTTCCTCGTCGAAAGGTGTATGGTTCAAACTTTTCCAACTTTAGAAAAGTTTTCAAAAAGCTCCTCACCGAAAGATGCATGGTTTAAACCTTTTTAACTTCAGAAAAGTTTTCAAAAAGTTCCTTATTGGATAGCGTAGTTCAAACCTTTACAAACTTTTCTAAGATCAGAAAAGTTAAACTTCATGTATAATTTGTCCTCCGCAAGTAATGAACAAGAAGTTAGTAAAATTTCTTAATCCGAGGTTTTACCCGACCAAGTTAAAATACAGGAATAATTATACATTCCCATTACACTTAGTTGCCAGTGATAACTATTGCTACAACTTAGTATAATAAATCTATTTACAGTTTTATCTAAGTGCCTTAGTCGAATATAAGGTCGTATACATTATTCAAACATGAATCAGATATTAAACATTTCAACGGGTTAATTAGTCTATAGCCGATTAACTAATCATTATACAGGTTACTAGTCAACAAAAAGATTAATAACAACCATAATCCTGAATAAAGAAAACTCAATAAAAAATGACTTCATTTCATTGATCAAAATAAGTTAGCAAAATGCAGTATAAGAAATATAAATTTATTCTGCTGGATGTTTTCCTTTGGCCTTATCCATCCCGACAGGAGGATTATCAAGGGTATATGGAGAGTTAATGGTGTTGAAATCCCTTAAAATTTGCTTGTTTCTGCTACTCGATCCATCAAGCAAATGAGGAGGACGAACTACCTCACACTCATTATAAAGACCATAATCCCCTAAATATTTAGTTGTCAGGTATTAGGGAATGACATTGAGAGGAATCCGTCTTGTGTCTAATTTGAAAGGAGGCTTGTCATAATCCAATATACCTGGGTCATTCCAGTGTCATAAGTCACCGTTCTGATCATAATTCAGCAAAATTAGCAAGTTGGTCCGTCCCCATTTATAGCCTTCACGATTACTTTAAGAAAAATGATCATCCATGTGGGCTAAGGCTTCATTGTAAACCTCCATCCAAACTTATCTGGGATGTTTGTGAAATTTAAATGTTATCCTCTCCACTTGATTTTGAAATTTCTTAAGGACAATATCCTTGTCTTTAAGCTGGGAAGCTTAGTCAGCAATAGCAGTATCTTTTTCTTTCAACTGAGCATCTTGGTCGGCAATAGTTTTCTTAGTTATTTCTTCCTCAATAGTTGGTCGAACAACTATCCTTTGCTTAGAATTTTGCCCAGGTTTGGTCTTCTTCTTCTGTAAGGCTTCCAGTTCTTCCAATAGCCTAGCATTTTCATTCTCTAAAAAGGAAGCACCCTCATCGATACCAGTAGCAGTTAGCCTATTCAGTCTGTCTAGTTCATCCATTGGGGCATTATTTTCCTTCTCAAGCATTGCACCAATTGATTGGGCACTATCCAAATCTTTTTTTAAGTAAAGTTCATTCTGGTTCAGTGCAAAAGTGATATCTTTCAACTTGGTGTTAATGCCCCAGCCTTCATTGAAGGCTTTATACTTAGCCTCATAATTAGAATGAAGTAAGTCCAAGGACAACTTGTGATCTTATTGCAGTTGTTCAATTATTTCATAATATCCAGTGTTATTAGCAACAACCATGTCCAACAAACAATAAAGATGGATGTATGATTCCTTCACTTGGTCAAAAGCATTTATTCTGAGTAATAAAGGAATATGTCCAGCCTCCATTAAGTTTCTACTTCACCTTAACGTGTTAGATTCAGTAGAAATTTTGGCCCTCTCCCTGGCATCAAACTGTAAAGTTACAAGTGTAGGAGTTTATAGAGAAATTCCAAATGGTTAGATAACATAATAAATAAATAACACAATTCAATAAGAAATCAAAATCAATCAAAGGTATTAATAGAAGTTGGAGATAAAAAGTTATTCTTTTATTGATTAATAGTTGAGGTACAAAGGTTGCTACATCATCAAGGAAGAAAAGACAAAGAAAAACAAAAAGTAAACTTGTTAGACCTTCTCTTTGTCTTTGGCTTGATCTTGGCCAGCAACTGGTTAGTTGGAACTAGTACTGGGAATCATGAAAGAATCAAGGGGAATCACAAACGATTCTCTTAACCCCTCCTCATCATCAAACTACCCATCCAGTTTAGGAGGAGTTCTAGGGTCATGCCTTGTGAATAGTTTAGAACTTTCTTCTATGCCGACCAACTTCAAAGCCTCAGTTAAACCTTCCTTGAACGACCATTTCTTAGTGTACTCAACTGGAGTAGAGGCAAATTTACCTTTGGCCTTCAAAGCAGTCACCTTGCCTCATCAAAGGTAGATTTTCCTTTTGCGTTCAAAGCAGTCATGTTGCCTTCAGCAACTTATGCCCTAGTAGTGGCATTTGAAAGTTTATCTTCGGCGGCCTTGGCCCTGACTTTAACCTCATTCAGCTTCTTCTCGACAACCTCAGCTCTGTCCTGGCAACCTTTATTTTTCCTTCAACCGCATTGTCCCTATAATTGGCCTTCTTCAGATCCTCTTCCCGGTATTTTTATTTTTCTTCCCAGGCTCATCTGGACTCTTCTAAAGAATGCTTTGAACCTTTAAAGGCCTCTTCAACTTCTCCCTGAGAAGAATACAGTTAATCGTCCTTCTCCATCATCTGAAATAAACTGGGAAATTTAAGAAGGGAAAAGATCAAATATCAACAAGAGTTCATCATCATGAAGAAAATAGCAGAAAAGTAAAAAAAGGCCAGTGCCAAATAATGGAAAGTCCTATCAGTCAACCTGAACCTGGGCATGGAAGTTGACGCAATTCTGTCAGTAAAAAGTGTCCCAGATTTAATCAAACCCTTGGCTAGCAACATAGGCTGACCCAATGTCAAGGTCAGCCAGAATTTTTCACACCAACTCTTATTAGTCGATGATCTCCTTTGAAGCTAATACCTCTTGCTCGTCTGAATTTTTCTGAACCAATTTTGAAGGATCAGGCAAACCTCTCCTCAACCTCTTCAGATGAGGTTCAACAGTGTGAGTCTCATCAACACCAATAATCCTCTTATCATTGGCCTGAGACTTTTTTAAACTGGCTTCTTACCAATATCAACAGATTTCTTAGGATCACCCATAAAGTTAGGCATCTTCTTCATAGTCATATCTAAAGAAGGAGAAAAGGGAATCTCATAAATGTCCAAGGACTCAAATAAGGGAGAAGTTCCTCCTTGGATAAATTCAGCCCCGGCAGACTCAGTGGCTGAGGAAGTTAGTACAGGATCCTCCTCAAAATTGATAGCAACTTGAGGCAGAACAAGTGTAGGTTGGGCAATAAAAGAAGTGATGTAACTTTTATATTCCAACAGCAACGAAGCAACCCTAGGATGTTTTTCTCCAACTTTCTAGTTTAATCCCCACAGGACCTTAAGATCATTGATATTGATTTCCCCTTCCTTGGGCCACTTCCTCTTACTTTCCTTTGTATGAAAAAGAAACAACAAAGTTAGTCGGCAAACATTAGAAATGCATAGTAAAAGAGGAAAAAATAATTAATAGAATTACAACCTATGCCAAGTCCTGATTGAGGACATCGGGGACTATTATAAGATTCTCTAGTAATGAGAGGTGTCTATTTCCAATTATTAACAAATACACCATATTCCCAATAATCCTTATTAGAATCTAGCAGATTTACTATTAAAGCCCTATTAGCGTATATAGTCTTCAAGTAATAGGTATTTTCTCCAATAGTACCCTATTTGTAACATAACATCAACTCTAAGACCCCAATATGGGTCCCATAAAGTTCATTCAACCTATGTACCCCATTCACAACCCTCCAAGTGTTGGGCGATATTATAGAAGGAGTAACGTCAAAATATTAACAAAATTGGAGAAATAGGGGGTTTTGTGGAAATGTGATGCCACAATCAGCTATAAACAAAGTGGTGATCTACTGACCCTTAAGAAGGGAATAAATGTCTATGGGACCTTGGGATATCTCTAATTCTACCTAAGAGGGGATTTTTCTTTTCTCTCTAAACTCATCTAATGAACACTCATCTACAATGTGAACCATGATGGGAAAAGAGAAATATATGATAAAATAGAGAGAAAGGAAAAGAAGGCTTACAGGGAATCAAAGAAGGTTACAAAAATTGAAGAGAAAATGGCAGCAAATGATCACACATAAAAAAATTTGAAGGCAAAGAAAATGCTAAAGTTCAAAAGGTTTAAAGTAAAAAAGAAATTAGGGAAATTTCGTACCTATGTATAGGTTTCCTCAATAAGTGAGAATGAAATGATTAACTGAACGAACAATATAGCTACCACCAGCTGCACATTTCTAGAAGCATCAAAAGGCTATTGTGTCCTTTGACGGTTTAAAAAATTTTGAATTATTTACAAAAATACTATCATCAAACAAAGAAAGTAGAAATTTTTACAAGTATGGGAGGTCGGCTGCCGACCAAACACTCAAACAGTATACCGAGAAGCTTCTTGGGATAAATACTTCATACTGTCACTTAATCATCAAGCATAGAGCATTGGAGGCTTTTGTTGTATGTAAACATTATACTCCCACGTGGACCAATGCTAAATGTACACCTTTCCTTCTACGTGGCCAACCAGCCACTTTGATCGACTTCAGAGACACTTACTCGACTGTAATGCCGACCAACTCCAGAAGGCCAATCAACAAGAATACCAATAGCTACTCGGATGGGATGCCAAACATCACTGAATTCTAAAGAGTTTTATTTATTATACACAGATGAAAATGCCTGGCAATATAAAGGCGCTCCATCATTAGGGTTATGAACCATTATAAATACAAACTACTCCTTTATCTCAAGGGACAACTCGAATCACTCATATGCACACCATACTGAGCTATTGTAAACCCTACTGAATAAAACCAACAGTGGACGTAGGTTATTTTACAGCTGAATTACTCTCAAAACCTTTTCTCTTATGTGTGTGGTTTGAGTTACTTATTTTATTTTTATCCATGATTATATATTTGGAGTTAGTCCATTTTTAGACATCAACACATATATTTTTAAATTAACTGTTGCATACTACGTGTTTGTCTTTTGGTTTATGTGAACTTTTTCTTCGTAGTGGTTTGTCTTGAAAGTAAGCAAGTAACATTTGATAAAATAAAGTGTATTTTTAGGTAAACATATATTTTTTAAATGATTGTTCCATACTAAGTGTTTTTGTCTATTGATTTATGTGATGTTCTTCTTGGTAGTGGTTAGTCTTGAAAGTAAGGAAACATTAGTACGAAGGATTCATTTTATGGTTAGGAGGAAGAGAATGAGAAGTAAAATTTCATTAAATTAACAATGTATTTTTAGATAAACGTAAAGAGATTATTTAACTTGAAAAAATAAATCAGGTTTGTTATAATAAAATGTAATACGAAAGTACATCCCACTATTTTAAACTGAGAGATTTTTGCTGCAAAACACAAGCCACTATTTTAAACTGAGCAATATTTGCATTTATCACTCATAATAGTAGCCCTATTTTGAAACGTTAACGTTACACCTTTTTATCAAGAATCATTTTTCTTAGGCATAATTGGAATCTATGTACACATATTTGAATTGTCCGTTTGTGCTTCCCAATCCCTTAAATCTGTATTAGATTGAAATCTTATAACTATTCTCATGAATATTATGACTGGTTATTATTTCATATTTTATTAAAGAAATTTATTGTAGTTGATAATTATTTGAATAAGGATTATTGGTGAGGAATCTTCTTGAAGACTATAAAAATGTCTCTGTGCATATGTGGGCTGGAACTATTTTTCGAGAGAACCCCCCATTTCTAAATAATTGTTGCAATCAACATTGTTTCTTGGATAGACGAGAAATCAATACTCATATTCCCATTTATAAACTTCAACTCACAATGGGATGCATATAAGCGATTGGAGAAATTAGGAAGAATATCAGTAGGTAGAAATAATGAACAAAGTAGTACACTTTGATCTTTTATGTGGGGTATGAGTTTGACGGTATATTGATTTATTATTCTTCTACTCTGCCCCATCCAGGCATCTTGAAGGGGGAGGTTAGTTTTGGTGGATAAAAAGCGCTCGTTCATTGCGCGGGGCTAAAACCTAATTTATGGTAAATATAGGGTGCGACAAGTACTTTTTTTAAGGTTAGTTATACCATAAATGTTTGTAAATTTGACATACCCATTAGGATCCTCTAAAGGTCAAATTGTTGAATTAGTGATTTGGATCCAAAATTGTTGATACCTAAAATGGTATGCACTGTCACACCCCAAAACTCTCATCATGAAGTATGGGATTCATTATGAAGTTTGGGTACGGGCAAACCTTGATACTAAAGGAAAATGGGTTAGTTCACTTTGACTAAGGCGTGCAGCTAGAACAAAGTGGTTATGCTATTCGAAGTTATCAGATTGTGTGGAGCTGGGTTCTTTTCAATCATTTGGTAGTTGACGTCTACTGCTACCACTCTGGAATTTTTGTTAAAAACATATATAAGGAGGGGGGTACCTCCGAGGAAAAATTCGTTATTTAGCCATGAGCGCTCCTAGGCTTTAGGCAACTTCGTGCGCATGTTGGGTTATCCATAATACCGAATGTTGGATTGGTAGTGCATGGATTTTGGGTTGTGATCGGTAATTTCTCGATCACACCTATTATGCAACATCGGGTTGCATCGGTGGGCTGAGTTGCTTATATTTTTGAGGTGGCATTGTCTTAATTCGTGGGTTGTTGCTAGTTGACTTCAAAGAGCAGTTGTGCTTATCCCAAAAATGGAATTGGGTAGTTTACATGGGAGTTGCTGGGCTAAATAGGTGAAAAAACGGGTTTGCACCAATGTGGCACATGTGAGAGCATGAGATAACTCCTTGGACACCTGTTGGGATGCTGATGTAGCAGTTCTAGAGCAGTTTCATGGCAGTTACGGGTCAGAACATGTGTAAAATGGGAATACATCAGTTGGGCACTTGAAGATCATGGGTTAACTTCTCTAAACACCTGTTGGAAGGATAATGCAGCAGTTTTGAAGGCAGTTTCATGGGAAAAACCTAGCAGCATTTAATTAAGACACATGTCCTAGTAGTTGGGGTTGTCAACTGTAATTTTGTACCTATTTATAAGCATTAGCCCCTTGTATTTTTAGGGAGGCAGCCTTAGGACGAAATTGAGTGTTCCTTTGTAATTGTGGAGTGATTTAATAAAGGTTGGGAGTTGAGTTCCTGTAAATTTCATGTCTATTGTGTGTGTGCCTCATATTATGACTTGGTTTGCTATTTTGCTCGCTATAAATGTGTTAACAGCAGGTCGTGTTGGTGAACCTCGTGTATTGGTTGACTGATCAAGTTTCGTGGGAGAAACTTGGTGCCTCACCGGAAGATTTTATGAAAAAAAAATATCCGTGTGACAATTGGTATCAGAGATGAATTTTGGAGAAAATTCTGGTGTGTTCAAACCAATTTTTGAAGGGAGAAGTCCGAATTTGTCAAGGGAGTACGAGTTTGGCAAGAGTTTTCTTGAATTCTGCAAGAAATGGCAGGAGGCAGCAGTGCATAATTACGAGAAAGGGTGCAAAAATTAGAGGAATTCGTTGCAAATCCTCCAACGGATGTTGTACATACAGCACTCTCAGTCAAGTTAGAAGAATTGCGGTTGGAACTGCAACGTGTTCAAATGGTGCAAGAAAGTCACATCCGGGAAACTAAAGAAAAAGTTGAGAACCTTGCTACAGATGTGGGTGTTTTGGCGGACGAGCTTCGTACTCGTTTGGGCAGACTTGATGAGGATGCTGGGTCACTGAAAAAGGCGTGGCTAAATGTTGGGAGCAATGACACCAGTGGTGTTGATGTCAAGAAGTACATAATTCCCGAACTGAAGGCGTTTGCTGGTGCAAGGTCGGCAAAGGAATTAGAGAATTTCGTGTATGATATGGAACATTATTTCAAGACTGCTCATATCAACGAAATGTAGATGGTGGTGATTACCAGAATGTATATATGTGACGATGTAAAACTTTAGTGGAGAACTCGAACCAAAGACAACAGTAGGTCAGAGATCAGTTCGTTGAGTGAACTGAAGAAGGAATTGAGGGATCAATTCTTACTGGAAAATTATGGTTGGCAAGCGAGGGAGGCGTTGCGACCCGTGAAGCATGACAAGAATGTGCGGGATTACGTGAAAGAGTTCACGTCGGTGATGCTGGACATTAAGGGGATGTCCGAGGAAGACAAGGTCTTCAATTTCACTTCCAATCTTTAGCCTTGGGCGCAGGCTAAATTGAGGAGACAAGGTGTGTGATTTTCAGTAAGCAGTGGCAGCAGTGGATAGCCTACTGGATCTCAAACTTGACCGGTCAGATGCTGTTTCATCTAAGTTCAAGGGTAAAGACAAGGTCGTCTCAGAATCGGGCAAAGATGGAGGGACAGAACATGACAAGGGAAACGGGGCTGAAGGACATCCAAACAAAGGCAGGGGTAGCTATTCTAGGTGTTTCATTTGCAAGGGTCCACATCAGGCAAGGGATTGACCAACACGGGAGAAACTTGCAGAAATTCAAGTGGAAGAGTCATGAGGTGGCTCGAATTCTAGTGCGGGAGATGGTGGTGTCAACTCCTTGGTTATGTTGGGCGGACTCCAAGCGAAGGAGTTCGGTTAAGTTGGGCGATTGAATCCTTGGTATGCGGGGGCTGCAGGAACCTCGCATTACCAAGAGAAACTTCTACGTAGATGGTGAAAACGTGGAGGTTATGATCCTGTCGGGAGACATTGAATCGAGTGGAGTTTGGTTCGGTGTTACACTTGGGTTGAATCGAAGACTTGGTGTTGTTCTCGGTGAAATTCAAGGTGCTATTGGGAAATTTTCAATGGAGTTGGAATTTTCTTGATATCGATGAGGTCGTCGAATTCTTTTCGTGGGGGAAGGTTTGTCATACCCCAAAACTCTCATCATGAAGTATGGGATTCATTATGAAGTTTGGGTACGGGCAAACCTTGATACTAACGAAAAATGGGTTAGTTCACTTTGACTAAGGCGTGCAGCTAGAACAAAGTCGTTATGCTATTCGAAGTTGTCAGATTGTGCGAAGCTGGGTTCTTTTCAATCATTTGGTCGTTGACGTCTACTGCTACCACTCTGAACATATATAAGGAGGGGGGTACCTCCGAGGCAAAATTCGGTATTTATCAATGAGCGCTCCTAGGCTCTAGGCAACTTCGTGGGCATATTGGGTTATCAATAATACCGAATGTGGGATTGGTAATGCATGGATTTTGGGTTGTGATCGGGAATTTCTCGATCACACCTGTTATGCAACATCGGGTTGCATCGGTGGGCTGAGTTGCTTATATTTTTTAGGTGGCATTGTCTTAATTCGTGGGTTGTTGCTAGTTGACTTCAAAGAGCAGTTGTGCTTGTCCTAAAAATGGATTTGGGTAGTTTTCATGGGAGTTGCTGGACTGGATAGATGCAAAAACGGGTTTGCACCAATGTGGCACATGTGAGAGCATGAGATAACTCCTTGGACACCTGTTGGGATGCTGATGCAGCAGTTCTAGAGCAGTTTCATGGCAGTTACGGGTCAAAACAGGTGTAAAATGGGAATACATCAGTTGGGCAATTGAAGATCATGGGTTAACTTCTCTAGACACCTGTTGGAAGGATAATGCAACAGTTTTGAAGGCAGTTTTGTTTGAGAAACCTGGCAGCATTTAATTAAGACACATGTCCTAGCAGTTGGGGTTGTCAACTACAATTTTGTACCTACTTATAAGCATTAGCCCCTTGTATTTTTAGGGAGGCAGCCTTAGGACGAAATTGAGTGTTCCTTTGTAATCGTGGAAGGATTTAATAAAGGTTGGTAGTTGAGTTCCTCTAAATTTTGTGTCTATTGGGTGTGTGCCTCATATTGTGACTTGGTTTGCTATTTTGCTTGCTATAAACGTGTTAACAGCAGGTCGTGTTGGTGAACCTCGTGTATTGGTTGGCTGATCAGTTGTCGTGGGAGAAACTTGGTGCCTCACCGGAAGATTTTATGAAAAAAAAATATCTGTGTGACATGTACCATAGTTGAGAGGAAGCAAAGTCTAAATGACATTTTAATTATTTGACTCACAAAATTTTCCAAAGGAATCAGTCAAAACACTACAAATGAAATGGATATCTGATTGGGATCAGTTAAAATTGCTCATTTCGTGCTGGATCGAATTATCATTTCATGTTTTTTGTGGTTATGAGTATCTATCGTTTCTTATAATCAATTGGGCCAAAAGGAGAGTACTAGAAAGTGTTCGCATAATTGAGATTTAATAAATGAGATCAAATGTAATAAATCTGCAGAGAATGAACGTAATTTCATTACAAAAAATTTCATCTAAACATTTTTCTATCTATACACTATCTATTAAGTCTCCTCTTATGTTTAGACAACAGAAAAAAAAATGAAATTATCAGTATCATCGAAACTCGTACAGGCCTTCCTATTAAAGTTGGGTTTGTGGGTTGAGTATTCAATTTCTTGAGGTGGCGCGTGGCTTTCACTGCCACCGTTTTTCGAGCGGTGGTATTTGTTCATAGAGTTGGAAGGTGGGTGATAATATAACCGAGCTGTATGTGGACAGTGGGAATGAAATGTGGCTGCCAATCTCACCCCTAAATCCAATATCTCCACATACTTGCCCATAATCTATATGTTCTTGTATGTAGAGAGATAGTGGATCTTTAGAAAAAATGGGTGAGAATATGTGTCCACTACACCAAAACTGGCGATTGGTCACGGCCAAAATCCCTTAGGCGATTGGCGACTGGAGAAATAGTCAGAGAGAAATGATACTGAAACCTTAGGTGCTTAGCCTCTCTATATATATGAGAGATAAAAGAGAGTGCACTTCTAGCATATTTCCTTGAACCTTTGACCATAACGTCTTTCCCATCTCTTTCTTCAATATTATTTTTCTTTCTAGGTGTGCCCTATTTTTCGAGGAGCATATACCAAATAGTTTTTCAAATTTTTTTAATACACATTTAGTTCAAGTCTTTTTAATTTATACCAAAAAAAAAATTTTAGTACAAAATAAAAGGCTTTGACTAAATATGTATTAAAAAATATTTAAGGAACTTTTAGGTATTTGATCTTAAAATAAATATTAGTCCCATAATTAATTTTAAAAAAACCAGAAAAAAGAGAAATAAAAGAGAGAATTCAATAAAAACATAAAAAAAATGAAAAAAATACAGAAAATGAATAAAAAATAGAAAACAAATATTAACCCCTTAATTAATTTTAAAAAAACCTATAATTTTATTAAAAAGTCAGAAATTTATTAATTCAAAAAAATAAAAGAAAATAAAAAAGCGCTCAAAAAATTTTAAAAATGGAAATGAATAAATACACTAGAAAACTAATAAAAATGCAAATATTTGAAAAAAAAAAAGAAACAACAGAATTAAAAAAAAACAGACCTGGTGACACGGGGGGACGAAGCAGTTGGGAGTTAGGATGGGGGGGGGGGGTGGATTTGATTTTTATTCATTTTTTTATTTTTTTCCTAATACTCCGAATACATTTTTTCCATTTTTTATATTTAATACCAGGTTAATATTTATTTTCTGGTCTTTTATTCATTTTTTGTGTGTTTTTTTAAAAAAAAATTGATTATTTTTTATTAATATTCTAGAATTTTTATTAAGTTTTTGCTATTTTTATTAATTTTCTATTTTTATATATATTTTCTAAATTTTTTTCATGAAAAATATTGGAAATCAAACACAAAAGATGGAAAATAGAACATTTTCCACCTGAAAAATAATTGCAATCAAACAACACCAACAAAATTTTTCCATGGAAAATATTTCCAAGTTTTCAATTCCATAAAAATTGACTCTTAGGAGTTATTTCCATTTTATTTATCAAACACACCCTCAGAGAAACAATTATAAACATAACTGAAAAATGGGTCAAATATAAAAAAGTCCCTCAAATATTTTTTAATACACATTTAGTCCAAGCCTTTTATTTTGTACCAAAAAGTCCCTTATTCTCTTATCTTTAAATGTCCGCACCAGTGGCATGGTAAAGCCTTTTTGGCATGGTTGATTAACGTTTTTGCCATGGTGAAGAACTTTTTGGTGCAAAATAAAAAGGCTTGGACTATACATGTATTAAAAGAAGTTTAAGGGACTATTGGATATATGCCCCTTATTTTTTAGGATTTTATTCACTTTCTGAATTTTTTCCATTATTTTTGGGAGTTTATTCACTTATGTATTTTTTCATTATTTTGGAGGTTTTATTCACTTTCTGGCTTTTTTTTAAAATTATTTTTTGGATTTTATTTCACATTCTGGATTTTTTTAAATTATTTTTGAGAATTTATTCAATTTTTATCAAGGTTCTAAAAAATGCGGGGCGTGACCGAGGCGTGAAAGCCAAGCCTAGGCGTAAAAAGGCATGAAAAGGCGTTTAGGCCTTTTTTTAATATATTTTAATATTTTTTTACTATGACAAGGCTATTAAAAATACTAAAATGGTACGTACCTTAAAAATATGTCTAAATATTTGTAAATTAAAATACAATTTTTTTAACATTAAAAAAAAACAAAAAAATTTGCGTTTTTCACCCCTTACTTCTAAAAAACTCGCGTTTTTCACGTCTTACCCCCAAAAAATGCTCATTTTTCCACGTCTTACCCCAAAAACGTTGACCACGCCTATAGAAATTTTTTCAATATTTTTGAGTTTTTATTCACTTTCTAGATTTTTTTTTCATTTTTGAGGGGGTTCTATTCACTTTCTGGATTTTTTCATTATTTTTTTGTTTTTATTCACTTTATGAATTTTTTTTTTGTGATTTTATTCACTTTCTGTATTTTTTTCATTGTTTTTTCCTGGATTTTTTTCCATTATTTTGGGGCTTTTATTCACTTTCTGGATTTTTTTCATTACTTTTGGATTTTATTTATTTAATGGATTTTTTTTTTTAGATTTTATTCACTTTTTGTATTATTATTATTATTTTTGGGATTTTATTCATTTTCTGGATTTATTTCAATTTTTTTTAGGTTTTTATTCACTTTCTGGATTTTTTCATTTTTTGGGGAGGTTATTCACTTTCTGATTTTTTTCCCATTATTTTTAGAATTTTATTCACTTTCAGTATTTTTTCATTATTTTTGGGTTTTTATTGACTTTCTGAATTTTTTTTCATTATTTTTGGGTTTTTATTGACATTCTGAAAATTTTTCATTATTTTTGGGTTTTTACTCATTTCCTGGATTTTTTATCAATTTTTTGGCGTGGCAATTCTTTTCCCTGAAAAATGAATAACAAGGTGGGAGGAGGTTTTTTAATTCCACATTTTTGTGAAAAAGTGGTTATGTGAGTTGTTTTAAGGAAATCAATTACATGAAAAATTTTGTTTACCAAACATTCAAAAGATGGAAAATGACTCCATATATTGTATTTTTCATAGAAAATTAGTGTTATCAAACACAACCTAAGGTATTCATGTTAATTAAACACAACATGACAAACAAGATGGGAAATTATTTATTAATTAGGTGTTCCTTAAGCAATGATGAATCCTCTGGATAGCTAAATCTACAAAATTAAAAGGTTTAAATGGTTTTTCTGTGAGGGAAATTCTAAAGGAGTGGAAGATGACAAATTTATAATATAACTTTCTTTGGACTAGTATTGTTAGTAGAAAAAAAAAATATTGTTTATGAATAATATTTGTTTGTATAAATTTTTACGAATTAATGTTGTTCGTAATAATTCAAATATGTAATAAAAATTGATTATTTATATTTGATACGAATCAATGAAATTCTTAAGAAATTCTACGAACTAATAAAATTTGTAAGAAGACTTTACAAAATTTGTAGTCATTCTCTAAATTAATTTACAAACTTACAAAATCACTTTGACTTTTGCATCACCATTGTGAATGCTCTAAGATTTCAGGTCTATCAAGTAATTATCTAGTTAGACACATTATTTAATGGGTTAAGTTTAGTGTTGACTAACCTCACCCATTACAAACTATTAAGCCCCGTTAATTTAAGTAAAAAAAATAATTGTTTGGCATTTTGATAAGTTTGTGTAATTAATGTTAATAAATTCTAATAAATTTTACTAAATTAGAGCTTTAATGATGTTAATGAGTTAATTAGTCTAATTGTATTTTTAAACGGGCTAATGTGTCAATTCGCATATAATTCAAAATAATTCTTTGTTTTTCTTAATAATACATGGCACGTTAAAGTAACATGTTTGATTTGAATATGTTTTTTACACTCGAAAAAAAAATCCTCATGTTTAGACATGAACACGACTTGACATTGTCCATTGTCATATTGAGTTCCTCTTCAAAATTATTCTACTCCTACCAATTAAGTATAGTTCATCTTATGTCATCTCGAGTACGTGATTGAATTATTGTTATGTCAACTATTTAATTAATACAGTAGTACATAATTACGAATAATAATATTACAAAAATAAAACATAATTACAAAAAAAGTGAGACTTTCTTGGTTTTGCAGAACTAAATACTAGAAATAGAAAAGATAAATCTGTGCCCGGTACAATAGAATGGATTTTTCGAATTATACCTTCCAATGTGCAAATTTATACCTTCCAATGTGCTTTAAGGTTGTTGAATAATTGACTCTCAAGATAGAACTGATTTTTCGAATTAATTATGTAGCACAACAATAATTAATTCCAACTAACACAAGTCTGTATTTTTATACTCAACCGGAATAGTAATATGATATGCAAAAACACTACACCAAAAATAGGAAACTGACACGGTTTAAAACTGTGTCAGATCAAATCTGGCATAGTTTTGAACTCTGCCAGAATCAGGTGTTCCAAAATGACCATTTTTTTTGGCACGGTTTAAAAGTGTGCCAGATTTGACCAAACAGGAACACTTCTGGCACACTTTTAAACCGTGCCAGAATTTGATATTTCTAGCACAGTTTTGGCACAGTTTTGAAATGTGCCAGATTGAACATATTTTGATAAAACTTTTGGCATAGTTCCAAACCGTGCCAAAATTTGATACACCTTTGGCACGGTTTTGAACTGTGCCAAATTTTTGAATAAAAGAAAAAAAAATTATTTGAAAACAAGAAAATTCACAAATTGCAAATCTTGCACGTTATTGATAAACTAATATACATAGAAACTTCAAAATATTACAAGTCTTTAGCAGTTCACAGGCCAAAAAAAATTGGGCAAAGTTTCCTCAATTTTCTGGACATTCTAAAACCTGATAATATAAAACCTGTGTAATATAAAGTCCGCACGGCCACAAAATATAACAATAAACTTACAAAAGCCCTCACGGCCATAAAAGTTAACAATAAAACTACAAAAGCCCGCACGACCATACCACGAAAATAGAATCATGATTATTAACGACATTAAATAAATAAACCCCTTGTTGTAAACCATTGACTTCTCCGTGTGTTCCACGTGAATAAATGCTAACGATAAAATGTTATCCTGCAAAAAAATAGAATACAAAAAAGAGACGATATTAGTAACTAAGTAATTTATAAAAAAAAGCTTACTCAAGCTAAAAAAATACATATAGGAGTTGCAATTATTATAATATTCTAAAATTAAAAATCTAATCCAAGTTATGACTACCTGATTAGTTTTTACGAGTTACATTGGTCTCGTGTTAGGTGTTAGTGCTTCTTACGCGATCGTTTGGGGGCTAGTTTGGGTTTTCACCATTCAACCGCTTGTTTATAAGCCTAATCCATATATTATCAAATTATCATCATATTCTCAAACCGAGAGGCCGGTGACTACGCGGTCAGTTCCTCCGAGTTACATTGGTCTCGTGTGATCTGTTATTGCCTCTTACGGGGTCGTTTGGGAGCGGATTTGGGTTTTCACCCTTCAACGGCTTGTTTTAAAGCCTAATCTATATATTTCCAAAGTATCATCATATTCTCACATCAAGAGGTCCGTGACTATGCGGTTAGTTCCTATAAGTTACATTGGTCCCGTGCGAGGTGTTCGTGCCTCTTACGGGGCTTTTTGGGGCTGGTTTGGGTTTTCACCCTCAAACTGCTTGTTTTTAAGCCTAATCTAGATATTTTCAAATTATCATCATATTCTCAAACCAGGAGACCCGCGACTACACGGTCAGTTCCTACAAGTTACATTGGTACAGTGCGAGGTGTCCGTACCTCTTACAGGGCCGTTTGGCGGCTGGTTTGGATTTTCACCCTCAAACGACTTGTTTTTAAGCCTAAACTAGATATTTCTAATTATCATCATATTCTCAAACCGTGAGAACCGCGACTACGTGGTCAGTTCCTACAAGTTATATTAGTCCCGTGCGAAGTGTTCGTTCCTCTAACGGGGCCGTTTGAGGGTTGGTTTGGGTTTTCACTCTTTAACTGCTTGTTTTAAGCCTAATTTAGATATTTTCAAATTATCGTTATATTCTCAAACCGGGAGACCCGTGACTACGCGATCAGTTCCTACAAATTATATTGGTCCCGTCGGAGGTGTTCGTGCCTCTTACGGGGCTTTTTGGCTGCGGGTTTGAGTTGTCACCCTCAAACGGCTTGTTTTTAGGCATAATCTAGATATTTCCAAATTATCGTCATATTTTCAAACCGGGAGACCCGCGACTACGAGGTCAATTCCTACAAGTTACATTGGTCCCCTGCGAGGTGTCCGTGCCTCTTACAGGGCCATTTGGGGGTTGGATTGGGTTTTCACCCTCAAACGGCTTATTTTTAAGCTTAATCAAGATATTTCCAGATTATCGTCATATTCTCAAACCGAGAGACCTGCGACTATGCGATCATTTCCTACAAGTTATATTGGCCCGCGCGAGGTGTTCCTGCCTCTTACGGGGTCGTTTGGGGGCTGGTTTGGGCTTTCACTCTTCAACGGCTTATTTCTAAGCGTAAGCTATATATTTTCAAATTATCATCATATTATCTAACCGAGAGGCCCGTGACTAAGCGATCAGTTCCTACGAGTTACACTGGTCCCGTGCGAGGTGTTAGTGCCTCTTGCGGGGCCATTTGGGGGCTGATTTTCATTTTCTCCCTTGAACGGCTTATTTCTAAGCCGAAGCTATATATTTTAAAATTATCATCATATTCTCAAACCGAGAGGCCCGTGACTACGCGGTCAGTTCCTATGAGTTACATTAGTCCCGTGCGAGGTGTTAATGCCTCAAGCGGGGCCGTTTGGGGGCTGATTTGGGTTTTCACCCTTCAAGGGCTCATTTTTAAGCCTAATCTATATATTTTCAAAGTATCATCATATTCTCAAATCGATAGGTCCATTACTACACGATCAATTCCTACGAGTTATATTGGTCCCGTGCGAGGTGTTCGTACCTCTTACGGGGCCATTTGGGTGCTGGTTTGGGTTTTCACCCTCAAACGACTTGTTTTTAAGCCTAATCTAGTTATTTCAAAAATATTGTCATATTTTCAAACTGAGCGGCCGATGACTACGCGATCATTTCCTACAAGTTACATTGGTCCTGTGTGAGGTGTTCGTGCCTCTTACGGGGTCGTTTGGGGGCTGATTTGGGTTTCCACCCTTCAACGGCTTGTTTGAAAGCCTAATCTATACATTTCCAAATTATCATCATATTCTCAAACCAGGAGACCCTCCACTACGGGGTTAGTTCCTACAAGTTATATTGGTCCAGTGCGAGGTGTCCGTGCCTCGTACGGGGCCATTTGGGGGCTGGTTTGGGTTTCACCCTCAAACAACTTATTTTTAAGCCTAATCCAGATATTTCCAAATTATCGTCAAATTATCAAACCGAGAGACCTGCGACTACACGGTCAGTTCCTACAAGTTACATTAGTCCCGTACGAGGTGTTTGCACCTCTTACGGGGACGTTTGGTGGCTGGTTTGGGTTTTCACCCTCAAACGGCTTGTTTTTAAGCCTAATATAGATATTTCCAAATTATCATCATATTCTCAAATCGCGAGACCCGCGACTATGCGGTCAATTCCTACAAGTTACATTGGTCCTGTGTGAGGTGTTCGTGCTTCTTACGGGGCCGTTTGGAGGTTGGTTTGGGTTTTCACCCTTTAACTGCTTGTTTTAAGCCTAATTTAGATATTTTCAAATTATCGTCATATTCTCAAACCAGGAGACCCGTGACTACGTGTAATACCCCGTATTTTTAAATGACTTTTAAAATGGGTTATATTTTAAACTAATGGATTAATTAGATTTTATTATTAATTAATTCATTCGAGTTTTATCCGGACTGTGGATATGGATATGGATGATTCTGAATATTACTTAAAGATATTTAGGTAATATATGAATGTGATGTCATTGAGATGACCGTATGATATAAATTCGGTAATTTATATTTTTTAGTCAGACGCGGTATGGGATGTGTCGGGACTAGTTTATTAAATTAAAAAGGGAAATTTATTATCTATCGACCTAATAGTCATTTTGACTGCGTAGTTGCGTCCGGAAGGTTCGAAATAGTCAGAAAAGTCTATTTGGATGTTAATTTTGAGTCTCGGGTCATTTGGAAATGAATAGACAACCCGAAAGGGCATTTTGGTCATTTTTCTAGGGGGGATGAATAGTGATTTCGGATTTGGGATCATTATAAGAATAGGTAGATTAATTGAATGGGAGTTATTCATCTCCTCTTCACAAATAAGAGCAGCCATCTTCTTAGAGTGAGAGTAAGAGTGATTGGGAAGGGAAAAGTCACTTGGGAAGGAGAAGAACTAGAACCAAGGTTCACCACCACCAACCACCACCAGCCACCACCGGAGTTTGACCGGAGAAGGGACAACCAACTGAGATAAACTACACCAAAGGATCAAACCTACACTAAAGGCAAGTGTTTAATAATAGCAATTTAAGTTTGTATATTGTCCATGTTAGAATAGTATGAAAAGAGAAGATTATTCATGTTTGGAAGAGATAATGGATCATTAAATGGATTTCTGGAAAACTGAAATGATATAGGAATTTAACTCATGTGTTAGGATATTAATAATCCACGAATTAGTCATGAATCTGTTGAAGAAATGATGGAAACCATTGATGTGTTCTTGAAGAGGTTATGTTAATAAATTTCTGGGAATAAGGAGATAAACATGCTTTTTAATCCAATCCTTTGATGATTCTAGGATGTTTAGAGTATTGAAAATCGTTCATATATGTTGATATATCATCCAGTAAAGTTTATAAGTCATTTGGGATGTTTAGATGAAGGTTTAAATGATCAAAAGTTGTTAAACCCGTAGTTGCAGAAAATGCAGAAAATCAGGCCTGGACCTGAGGGATCGATCGATCGACCCCTACCTTCGATTGATCGACCTCCCCTGATTAAGTAAAGTTGTTTCTTTTTAAATGTTGATTCTTATCCCGAAACTTTTATGGATCTTTGGTGATTATTATTTGAATATTTTGGGACTTAGAAAATATCAGTAAACGCTTGTTAAGATTTGAATTAATTGGATTTAGATTCAAATGATTTAAATGATGAAAATTATATCGAATGGAATTTCGGTTTCTAGATTCGTTTGTTAATTTCCGAATGGTGATGTATGAGGATTTAAGATAGGACCATTAAGGGTGATTTTATATAATACCTGGGTATCCTTAAGTTTACAAGAGGGTTTAATCCTAAGTAAAAAATACGTGTTTATAAGAGATTTGAAACTATCGGTTTTAACCGTAATTAAAAGGACAATTAAATTCGTAGTAGTTCGGGAGAAATAAAGGTTATGGACCAGTAGGAAATTAGTGACTTATCACTGATTATAAGATGAGAGAAATCCTAATTAAATCTTGTGAGATGGGAGTTTAGAACTCATTTGGTTGAAAGAGGGTATGAGGTTATCCCGATCGCATAGTTGAAGTTTTCGGACCTCCTCGATTGACAAAGTTAAGTAGTAGTGTATTGGAGGGGTTTCTTGTTTGGATTTCGCTTTGCGAGACGCTCCGCGCATGAACCTTAACGACGTCGGGAGTGGAGGGATGTCATAGGATGCGGGGATAGTTAAATATGTTATATTAATACGTGGAATTTAAAAGAGATATAATACTACGTATGGGAAATATCTTAGGGAAATGATAATTACCTTATTGATATTATATTATAGGTATGATAATACCTATTTGATTGATTAATGATTTATGTGTATGACATACCTAGATTACTTGCTATCGGTGGGAGGTTTACGCGTGAGGGCAGTCATATCCTGATGAATCCATGGGATATTTGAATTATCGCTCGAGAACATAGGTCTATGAAAGACTTATCGGGGAGTTGATAAGTCCACTGACTGTGGGTGCGTAGGTATGTGCGTGACCCATGGATACGAGAACTATGTTCGCCTCCAATTTGTTTGTTGTTGTTTGTGGTTCGTGGAATCTTACCGAACCTTTAGTCCCCTATTCGGCGACCTGCGATGATGGGACATGATAGCAGTGTAATGCATTGCACCGCAGCTGTGACTCGGGGTGCCGTATTATATATAAATATATATATATATATATATATATATATATATATATATATATATATATATATATATATATATATATATATATATAATGAATTAAATGATTAAATGGATATATTATGGTTAGATCTATCTACGGTGATAATTGTAGATAACGGTGAATAAAATATGTTAATGGAATTTAGTTAATAAATGTTTATGCTTTTAGAATTGAAAAGCTTAACTCATATTAATGAGTAACGATTCATATTAATGAGAAATAATGAGTTATGATTCATATTAATGAAAAACTAATCATAAAGGAGAAATGTAAATGCATAATAAGGTGACGTATGGTATGGGACATACGGGGATTTTGATATGGAAATGGAATTTTAATATGGAGACTAGAAAGAGGAACCATTAAATAGGAGGTTAATAGGAAACGTTAAGTGTGCACTCTAGTTGAGAGGTGAGTATTGCAAGTGAGAGTTGGATCTAACATGTACATAATAAATGCTTTATTGCACTTGTTAAATACTTGATGTTTTAAAAATACTCTTCACATTCGGGCTCTGACCCGTTTCCTTGCATATTTTCTCTTCTATTGTATCTCTATATCAGGTGTCCAGCAACAGGGACGCCAACCTTAGTTGATTTTGACGAGCTATGGAGCTATGGAAGTTTTGCTTAGACGCTTATCATCTTTTTGATTCACAGTATTCTTAGTTAGGGCATGTTGCCCAAAAGGATTCAGTTATCATTTTCTGTTGGAGTAAAATATTGTTGTATTCTGATTTTTAATACATTTAACATTGTTGGGATTATTGTAAAGGATTTATATTACTTAGGAATGTTTATTCCAGTTGCATTTTAATTATTTTGTGATACTTATTGTGTTATCAGTGTTGTAAAATAAATGTGTTGTGTTATTCTTAAAAATGGAAAAAGGTTTTGTTGAAATTTAAATTGGAAAGTTTTTAACACCAGCTTATTTGAGTATTGGGTGAGTTGTAAATGTTTTCGACAATGATTCTAAGAATGAGCCAACTGTATATTATGTTTTAATTTGGTATGGGACTGGCCACCCGGTATTTAATTATTCGGGGTGTTACAGGTGGTATCAGAGCATCAGGTTCTAGTGTCCTTTAGGATCTGTACGGCTTATTGTGTCTTCAGCTTAGCGTTCTTTGATGTAGAGCCCTATGAGTAGAATTATTGCTTTTCTATTTACGCTTACGATCTTCAGCTATTTTGAGATATCAAATACTGACAGTATTCTCTCGTTTCAGATGCCTCCTCGATGTGCACCTCAGCCCGCCCCAGCTCAGGGAACAATGACTGCAGCTGAAGTTGCTGCAATGGTCGCTCAGGCAGTCAATACTGCTGTAGCTGCTGTTCAACAGGCTCCCGCACCGGCACCGGTTGTGCCACCCGTGCAAGGGCAAGTGTTTCCTACTGCATGGGAACGAGCGAGGGATGCCTTTCAGAAAGCACACCCACCTGAGTTTCAGGGAGGATCTGATGTTGTGACTGCTAGCCAATGGAAGAAAGATATCCAACGGCACTTGAGAATGATCTAATGCACTAAGGTTCAACGTCAGATACTAGCCACATTCAAGATAGTAGGAGCAGCTTTATAATGGTGGGAAGCTACGACCACTATGGAGGAGAGGGACACAATGACTATCCAAGACTTTTGGATACGGTTTGATGGGAAGTATTTTCCTTCCGCCATCCAGACAGAGATGAGACGGAAGCTACTTGATTTGAGGCAGGGTGAGAAAACTGTGGCGGAATACGAGGAAGAGTTTACGCGATTAACTAATTTGGTACCAGCTGAAGTACCTACTGAGGAGAGGAGAGTCCTAATGTTCACTGATGGGTTGAACTATAAAATTCGCCAGCATTTATTGGGAAATCTTTCACTACGTACGTATGCCGATGTTCTAAATGCTGCAATGCTCCACTGTCAAGATAACCGCTTCCATAATCAAGGTTTCAAGCAGGGGTTTGGGTCAGGCCTGCAGGGCAAGACTTTTGGGGGCAGTTCTAGTGGGACTCAGTCAGGGCAGAGTCATCAGCGTCAGAGTGAGAAGGGTTCCCAGACAGGGGACTATGCTAAGCGTTTGCGATCTGGAGATTCTCGATTTGAGGATAAAGGTATTGGGCAAGGACAACAGGGCCATCAGAGCCAGAGACAGGCTCATCAGGGCCAAGGGAAGGGAGGTAATGGCCAGCAGGTTCGGGGTCAACAAGGGCAAGGTGGTGGAAAGTTTGCGGGAAAATGTTTCGTGTGTGGCAAGTATGGCCATAAACGTTAAGATTGTCCTGATAAAGACAAATTCCCTCAACAACAACATGCTCGACAGGATCCACAGGTACCAGTGTTTCCACCAGCTGCTCTTCCAGCTCCGGTGCTAGCACTACCTCCCATTCCAGCGGCACCCGCGCAGCAGGGTCAGTACGGGTGTGTATATAACGTCCATCAGGCAGTAAATCAACAACCACCACCCGCGAATGAGGGTATGTTTCCTATCTAAGGATTATGAAGCGTATATTGATTTTGTTACGATGAATGTTGTGTGGGCAAAAGGGTTGCTAAACTTAGCCAATAGCACTGTTATTTACGTAGACTCATTGAAGGGTGTGGGACACCTTTATATTACATGTTATCACTGGGGTTTGATTTTTATCATGGGATTACTTACCTTGAGCATGTCCGAGTGTGATTTGACTATCGGCGTGCATTGACTTGTGGTATATGAGAGCATATGTCTGCATCTTGTCTTCTATAAGAGAGTAGATGCGTAGACTCTATTTGAAATCGAAAGAAAACCAAATTTTTGTTTAAATCAATAAACCTGATATTTTTATAAACAAAATTTTTATACATTATTGACTAAGGACCTTAGGAGTTTCGATGACCGACTACTTTAGGAAGTAGTGTATCGGGGTGGTTCCTTGTTTGGATTTCGCTTGCGAGACACCCCACACACGAAACTAATAACCGTTGGGAGTCGAAATAAGTTAGGTCTTTAGTATATGAGTTTATAACCTTTGCGAAACTTTTAATATTGAAAGTGGTACGACAGGGTGTATGGGCGCCCTGGATGATTGTATGGCAGTAATTTTCATAATTGTAAAAGGTAAGTAGCTGGAACTTCAGGAATTATTTGTTAAATGTGTGAGGCTCAGTTCTTTTTCCCAAAGTTTGTCACGAGGACGGTATAGGGAAGATTAGGTAAAGTCTAAATTTGATTTAGTTGCGACTATATGGTGAAGCTTGGCGTATAACATCGATAGGAATTTTGTTAATGTACTGTATGGGCGGTACATCTTGGATTTCTTGCGATATGAGATTTATACTCGGAGTTGACCTTATCGGTATGACTTATATTCCAGAATTTCGGGACGAAATTCTGTTATAAGGGGGGAAGTATGTAATACCCCGTATTTTTAAATGACTTTTAAAATGGGTTATATTTTAAATTAATGGATTAATTAGATTTTATTATTAATTAATTCATTCGAGTTTTATCCGGACTGTGGATATGGATATGGATGATTCTGAATATCACTTAAATATATTTAGGTAATATATGAATGTGATGTCATTGAGATGACCGTATGATATAAAATCGGTAATTTATATTTTTTAGTCAGACGCGGTATGGGACGTGTCGGGACTAGTTTATTAAATTAAAAAGGGAAATTTATTTTCTATCGACCTAATAGTCATTTCGACTGCGTAGTTGCGTCCGGAAGGTTCAAAATAGTCAGAAAAGTCTATTTGGATTTTAATTTTGAGTCTCGGGTCATTTGGAAATGAATAGACAACCCGAAAGGGCATTTTGGTCATTTTTCTAGGGGGGATGAATAGTGATTTCGGATTTGGGATCATTATAAGAATAGGTAGATTAACTGAATGGGAGTTATTCATCTCCTCTTCACAAATAAGAGCATCCATCTTCTTAGAGTGAGAGTAAGAGTGCTTGGGAAGGGAAAAGTCACTTGGGAAGGATAAGAACTAAAACCAAGGTTCACCACCACCAGCCACCACCGGAGTTTGACCGGAGAAGGGACAAACAACTGAGATAAACTACACCAAAGGATCAGACCTACACTAAAGGCAAGTGTTTAATAATAGCAATTTAAGTTTGTATATTGTCCATGTTAGAATAGTATGAAAAGAGAAGATTATTCATGTTTGGAAGAGATAATGGATCATTAAATGGATTTCTGGAAAACTGAAATAATATAGGAATTTAACTCATGTGTTAGGATATTAATAATCCACGAATTAGTCATGAATCTGTTGAAGAAATGATGGAAACCATTGATGTGTTCTTGAAGAGGTTATGTTAATAAATTTATGGGAATAAGGAGATAAACATGTTTTTTAATCCAATCCTTTGATGATTCTAGGATGTTTAGAGTATTGGAAATCGTTCATATATGTTGATATATCATGTAGTAAAGTTTATAAGTCATTTGGGATGTTTAGATGAAGGTTTAAATGATCAAAAGTTGTTAAACCCGTAGTTGCAGAAAATGCAGAAAATCAGGCCTGGACCTGAGGGATCGATCGATCGACCCCTACCTTCGATCGATCGACCTCCCCTGATTAAGTAAAGTTGTTTCTTTTTAAATGTTGATTCTTATCCTGAAACTTTTATGGATCTTTGGTGATTATTATTTGAATATTTTTGGACTTAGAAAATATCAGTAAACCCTTGTTAAGATTTGAATTAATTGGATTTAGATTCAAATGATTTAAATGATGAAAATTATATCGAATGGAATTTCGGTTTCTAGATTCGTTTGTTAATTTACGAATGGTGATGTATGAGGATTTAAGATAGGACCAGTAGGGGTGATTTTATATAATACCTGGGTATCCTTAAGTTTACAAGAGGGTTTAATCCTAAGTGAAAAATACGTGTTTATAAGAGATTTGAAACTATCGATTTTAACCGTAATTGAAAAGAGAATTAAATTCGTAGTAGTTCGGGAGAAATAAAGGTTATGGACCAGTAGGAAATTAGTGACTTATCACTGATTATAAGATGAGAGAAATCCTAATTAAATCTTGTGAGATGGGAGTTTAGAACTCATTTGGTTGAAAGAGGGTATGAGGTTATCCCGATCACATAGTTGAAGTTTTTGGACCTCCTCGATCGACAAAGTTAAGTAGTAGTGTATTGGAGGGGTTCCTTGTTTGGATTTCGCTTTGCGAGACGCTCCGCACATGAACCTTAACGACGTCGGGAGTGGAGGGATGTCATAGGATGCGGGGATAATTAAATATGTTATATTAATACGTGAAATTTAGAAGTGATATAATACTACGTATGGGAAATATCTTAGGGAAATGATAATTACCTTATTGATATTATATTATAGGAATGATAATACCTATTTGATTGATTAATGATTTATGTGTATGACATACCTAGCTTACATGCTATCGGTGGGAGGTTTACGCGTGAGGGCAGTCATATCCTGATGAATCCATGGGATCTTTGAATTGTCGCTCGAGAACATAGGTCTATGAAAGACTTATCGTGGAGTTGATAAGTCCACTGACTGTGGGTGCGTAGGTATGTGCGTGACCCATGGATACGAGAACTATGTTCGCCTCCAATTTGTTTGTTGTTGTTTGTGGTTCTTGGAATCTTACCGAACCTTTAGTCCCCTATTCGGCGACCTGCGATGATGGGACATGATAGCAGAGTAATGCATTGCACCGCAGCAGTGACTCGGGGTGCCGTATTATATATGAATATATATATATATATATATATATATATATATAAAATGAATTAAATGATTAAATGGATATATTGTGGTTAGATCTATCTACGATGATAATTGTAGATAACGGTGAATAAAATATGTTAATGGAATTTAGTTAATAAATGTTTATGCTTTTAGAATTGAAAAGCTTAACTCATATTAATGAGTAACGATTCATATTAATGAGAAATAATGAGTTTTGATTCATATTAATGAAAAACTAATCATAAAGGAGAAATGTAAATGCATAATAAGGTGACGTATGGTATGGGACATACGGGGATTTTGATATGGAAATGGAATTTTATTATGGAGACTAGAAAGAGGAACCATTAAATAGGAGGTTAATAGGAAACGTTAAGTGTGCACTCTAGTTGAGAGGTGAGTATTGCAAGTGAGAGTTGGATCTAACATGTACATAATAAATGCTTTATTGCACTTGTTAAATACTTGATGTTTTAAAAATACTCTTCACATTCGGGCTCTGACCCGTTTCCTTGCATATTTTCTCTTCTATTGTATCTCTATATCAGGTGTCCAGCAACAGGGACGCCAACCTTAGTTGATTTTGACGAGCTATGGAGCTATGAAACTTTTGCTTAGACGCTTATCATCTTTTTGATTCACAATATTCTTAGTTAGGGCATGTTGCCCAAAAGGATTCAGTTATCATTTTCTGTTGGAGTAAAATATTATTGTATTCTGATTTTTAATACATTTAACATTGTTGGGATTATTGTAAAGGATTTATATTACTTGGGAATGTTTATTCCAGTTGCATTTAAATTATTTTGTGATACTTATTGTGTTATCAGTGTTGTAAAATAAATGTGTTGTGTTATTCTTAAAAATTGAAAAAGGTTTTGTTGAAATTTAAATTGGAAAGTTTTTAACACCAGCTTATTTGAGTATTGGGTGAGTTGTAAATGTTTTCGACAGTGATGCTAAGAATGATCCAACTGTATATTCTGTTTTAATTTGGTATGGGACTGGCCACCCGGTATTTAAATAGGCGGGGTGTTACACTACGCGGCCAGTTCCTATAAGTTACATTGGTCCCGTGTGAGGTGTTCTTGCCTCTTATGGGGCTGTATGGCGGCTGGTTTGGATTTTCACCCTCAAACGCTTATTTTTAGGCATAATCTAGATATTTCCAAATTATCGTCATATTCTCAAACCGAGAGACCTGCGACTACGCGGTCAGTTCCTACAAGTTACATTGGTCCCGTGCGAGGTGTTCGGGCCTCTTATAGGGCCATTTGTGGCAGAATTGGATTTTCACCCTCAAACGCCTTATTTTTAAGCCCAATCTAGATTTTTCCAGATTATCTTCATATTTTGAAATCGGGAGACCCGCGACTACGCGATCAGTTCCTAGAGCGAGGTGTTCGTGCCTCTCAAGGGGCCGTTTGGGGACTAATTTGGGTTTTCACCCTTCAACTGCTTATTTCTATGTGTAAGCTATATATTTCCAAATTATCATCATAATCTCAAATCAAGAGGCCGTACCTAAGAGATGAGTTCCTACGAGTTACATTGGTCCCGTACGAGGAGTTAGTGCCTCTTGTAGGGCCGTTTGGGGACTGATTAGGGTTTTCTCCCTTCAACAGCTTATTTCTAATCCTAAGATATATATTTTAAAATTATCGTCATATTCTCAAACCGAGAGGCCCGTGACTACGCGGTCAGTTCCTACGAGTTACATTGGTACCATGCGAGGTGTTGGTGCCTCATGCGGGGCCATTTGGGGGTTGATTTATGCTTCCACCCTTCAACGGCTCGTTTATAAGCCTAATCTATATATTTTCAAAGTATCGTCATATTCTCAAACCGAGAGGTCTGTTACTACACGATCAATTCCTATGAGTTACATTGGTCCCGTACGAGGTGTGCGTGCCTCTTATAGGGCCGTTTAGGGGCTAGTTTGGGTTTTTACCCTCAAACGGATTATTTTTAAGCCTGATCTAGATATTTCCAAATATCATTATTTTGTCAAACCGAGAGGCTCGTGACTACGCGATCAGTTCCTACAAGTTACATTGGTCCCGTGTGAGGTGTTCGTGCCTCTTACGGGCCCATTTGGGGGCTGGTTTGGGTTTTCACCCTGAAACGGCTTATTTTTAAGACTAATCTAGATATTTCCAATTTATCATCATCTCCTCAAACCCAGAGACCTAAGACTACGAGGTCGGTTCCTACAAGTTACATTGGTCCCGTACGAGGTGTTCGTGCCTCTTACGGGGCCATTTGAGGGCTGGTTTGGGTTTTCACCCTCAAACGGCTTATTTTTAAGCATAATCTACATATTTCCAAATTATCGTCATATTCTCAAACCAGGAGACCCGCCACTCTAGGGTTAGTTTCTACAAGTTACATTGGTCCCGTGCGAGGTGTCCGTGCTTCTTACGGGGCCGTTTGGGGGCTGGTTTGGGTTTTCACCCTTTAACTGCTTGTTTTGAAGCCTAATTTAGATATTTTCAAATTATGGTCATACTCTCAAACTAGGAGACCCGTGACTATCAATCAGTTTCTACAAGTTACATTGGTCCCATACGAGGTGTCCGTGCCTCTTACGGGGTCGTTTGGTTATTGGTTTGGGTTTTTACCCTCAAACGGCTTATTTTTAAGCCTAATCTAAATATTTCCAAATTATCGTCATATCCTCAAACCCAGAGAACCGGGACTATTCGATCAGTTCCTACAAGTTACATTGGTCCCGTTCGAGGTGTTCGTGCCTCTTACGGGGCCGTTTGGGGGCTGGTTTGGGTTTTCATTCTCAAACGACTTGTTTTTAAGCCTAATCTACATATTTCCAAATTATTGTTGTATTCTCAAACCAGGAGACCTGCCACTACGGGGTCAGTTCCTACAAGTTACATTCGTTCCGTGAGAGGTGTTAGTGCCTCTTATGGGGCCGTTTGGAGGATAGTTTGGGTTTTCACCCTTTAATTGCTTATTTTTAACCCTAATTTAGATATTTTCAAATTATCATCATATTCTCAAACCGGGAGACCCGTGACTATGCGGTCAATTCCTATAAGTTACATTGGTCCCGTGCGAGGTGTTTGTGCCTCTTACGGGGCCGTTTGGTGACTGGTTTGAGTTTTCACCCTCAAATGGTTTATTTCTATGCCTAAGCTATATATTTTCAAAATATCATCATATTCATAAACCGGGAGGTCCGTGACTACGCGGTGAGTTTCTACGAGTTACATTGGTCCCGTGTGAGGTATTAGTGCCTCTTGCGGGGCCATTTGGGGGCTAATTTGGGTTTCGACCCTTCAACGGCTTTTTTTTATATTTTTTCAAATTATCATCATATTCTCAAATCGAGAGGCCCGTGACTACGCGATCAGTTTCTATGAGTTACATTGGTCACATGCGAGGTGTTAGTGCCTCTTATGGGGCCGTTTGGGGGCTGGTTTGGGTTTTCACCCTTTAATAACTTATTTCTAAGCCTAATTTATATATTTTTACATTATCGTCATACTCTCAAACCGACAGGCCCGTGGCTACGCGGTCAGTTCCTACGAGTTGCATTGGTCCCGTGCGAGGTGTTAGTCTTACGGGGTCATTTGGGGGTTGATTTGGGTTTTCACCCTTCAACGACTTCTTTCGAAGCCTAATCTATATATTTTCGAATTATCGTCATATTTTCAAACCGAGAGGCTCGTGACTACGCGGTCCGTTCCTATGAGTGACATTGGTCCCGTACGAGGTGTTAGTGCCTCTTGCAAGGCCATTTTGGGACTGATTTGGGTTTCCACCCTTCAACGGTGGTGTGATTTATCATCATCTTCCTACAGTTTTCACCCTTCAATGGTGTTTAAGTTTGAGATGATTGATTATGTCCGTAGTTTAATTATGAATTATGTAATATGAGACTAAAGTTTAGAGGTTGCTAAAGTTTGGTAAAGTTTAGAGCTTTGACAGGGATATTATGTATATAATAGTTGTTATAGATATATAATAGTATATAACAATTTTAACAACCAAAAATGTAAATAATACCTGAGTAGGAAGATGACAAGCTAAGAACGTAATCAGAATATCAAAAACTAAATCAAAATTTAAATAATACCTGAGTAGGAAGATAACACCACTTATTAGAACCAATACAACTATTCGTCGGTGTCAGCAATGAGAGGACACAGGTCGTTGGGCCAATATATAATTCCATTTTTACCAACATCTCTCAAGTTCTCGCAATGAACTTGTTTTCCACCCCATACTAACTACTCGGGAACTTTGATGTCATCGAGTAAAACTCGCACTTCATTATTTCTCAACGTAATTTATTGCAGTGAGGGCACGAAAGTTCACCATTGACATGTTTGATAAATCAAAATCACAAAACCAATGTGAATACCAAATATCACAAAACCAACGTGAATACCAAATATCATAAAACTAACATGAATACCATCTTGGACGACGTCTTGAAGGCGTTGTTGTTTACCTATGATATCCTTAGCCACTACATTCATTAGTCACTACATTCATTGCTGAAACAGGAAGTACTGCATTCAGTAGCCACTGCTGGCTCGAAGGCGCTGTTGGTCAACTATCTCAACGACTTGCTTTGGAGATATCCTTAGCCATTACATTCATTGCTAAAATAGGAACCACAAAGGAAAGAGATGACAATGTTAGAAATGTTTTAAGTGCTTATTTGTAACAAATGTTATATAATTTTGGGATGCTATATTGACAAACATTAATATAATACAAAAATACACACACAAATATGTACAGTTCTATATATCAAATAAAACATTGTGGAATGCTATATTGACAAACATTGATCACTCTTACCTCAATATTGTTGTTAGGTCCAAATATGGGCTTGTAACTCATTTTATTATGTGTGTACCAAAACAAAGAGGTGAAAAAATAAATAATTCATGTCAATGTTAATCTATGTTTACCTAAAAAGAGAGGGTGATAAGGAAGAGATGAAACGTGGTTGTGATAATGTAGAAATTGAAGACAGAGTCACTGAAATGGTCTCAAATACGACAAAACCAAGACAATTACTATGTGTATGTGAACTTTACCACAAAACTAGGAAAATAAATCGATATAACTACTCATTGAATACCCACAACACCATGTTCACATAATGAACGATGCATAACTTATATTCGTGTACCTCATGTTACAACATTCTTCCATTTATCACTACTTCCATCCATATGTAAGCCCTAAAATCAGAGATTAAATCGGAAACTTAAGTTGAAGTTTAAATTGAAAGTTGAACCATTTGAATTAAACATGAATATTACACAATTACCGCAAATTAGCAAATAGGGCAGCATACAAAGTCAATCTCAACCACACAAACAATTTAGATTAAAAAATGGCCTCAAATGTTAGAACAATCCATATATGTAAGATATGGATTCCCAAGATATTTTTCAGGTGTATTACATGAATGCGACAACTAATAAACACCCACTTAAGCAAAATAACTATGTAGAAAAAAAATTAAGATCAACAATGAGATGGAATCTGACATTATGAACACACCTCTGCTTCATGTGATTCCCCATGACATCACATTAAGTTTTGGTTGAGATTAAGTTGTTCGACCAACCCAATCGAACATCTTTTGATATATGCCAACACCAACATGTCAAAAATTATATAAATTATTAACACACCTCTGCTTCCTCTCTCTCCCATTCTTTGAGCCATACACCATAACTTGAACCTAAAGCACGCCATAAATCTAACATAGTTTAAAGTCCCCAGTGACACCACGTGCCTGCTTTTCTCTTCATTAAACACCACGCCGATAAAAACACCGTCCACAGGACCGGTGCTAGAACTGGAAGTCGATGTCACATTTTTCGGTACGTTTGTTAATATCAACCTGTCTTTTACCACCAATTTATGATCTGAAACTCGAACCCCCGACGTGATTGTCATTCTCTAAACATGCTGCCACATTAAGTTGTTCGACCAACCCAACTGAATAACTTCAAGCACGATAGAACTGTTTCCCGTACCCCAAAACCTCAAGCACCATACCTTCCCACAGCTGAATACCCATCTTAGAGAGACCCGCTCCACGGATTCTTCGTCGCCACCTAGTATCTTCAAGATTCGATCCAGCGATGGCTTTTTTCGGGGCGGATTTGAGGCGGAAGAGATAAGCTAGGGATTTTCTTGAGTAAGAGAGAGAGAGAGAGCGGGAGACGATATTGGTAGAGGAGAGAGCGAGAGAACAAAAACCTTTTAGGAGAATTAATTTTTTTTAGGATATTTATATTTTAGTGAAGTGTTCTCAATTTTGGCACACTTTTAAATAGTGCCAAAATTTGGCACTACTTTTGGCACTGTTTAAAAGTGTGCCAGATTGTTATTAAGTAGTGCCAAAATTTGGCACAGTTTTAAACTGTTCTAGATTTTTAATATCAAGGTGTGCCAAATTAGTGTTTTTGGTGTAGTGAAATGAAGAAAATAATTTTCTGGATGAAGGAAATAATGCAATAGCATTTTCGAAATTTCTGGAGGGGAAAAATTTTTAGCAGTTAAAACTGGAGGGAATTAAGTTTATTTATAGCATTGGTTTTGACTGTTGGGAACAATCAAAACTATTAAACCGTTTTTAACTGTCAACTAACAGTTAATTTCAGTTTAATTAACTGTTGACTGTTGGCATTAATCAATTTCATAATTAATTAATTAATTTAGGTGTGCTATATATAGGTACCTTCAAACTCCCCCATTGGACTAATTTTGACAAAACCCTTGAGTACATCAAATGATATACTAAGGTAAGATAAATCCTAATATGCCCTATACAAAATAGTATCTAACTACCCACCCATCCTAGAAAAGAAAAGACACAACTCAAGACAACTGACGAGAATACCTGCAAAACATAAATCACTTTTTGTCGAGAAAAAAAGTTAGTAGCACTTGCTCTACCAAAATATAAAAATGACATGATTAAATGTGCAGGAAATTATAAGGCAGGATATGTATGAAGAATATCAACAACACAAGATAAGAATATGCACTCAACTCTCCCCCATTTTGGCTAAGTTTGATATTGGTAAGAAAAAAAATAAGTGTTTATAAATTGCAAAGAAAGCGTCCCCTACATTATACATGGCTTTAAGAGATACCGGTTATTAGTAGATATCTTTATCCTAAAACCTCGGAGATCTAGTAATCAAAGTGCAGAATAAAGACAAGCAAAAATTCAAGTACAATCTCTCCAATCAAATGTTGAAGTTACATCTAAATAAGAGTTATCATAAGGCATAGAAAGCATATCATCAAGCTGAAAATCTCAAGCAATAGAAGGAACTAACCTAATTCGTTTATGAGCTTTTGGAGCATTAAACTGGTACGAATATCCATTACTGTCACAATACTTGGTAACTCCATTTTGATTAAACTCACCTCCCCCATCATTGAACAAATCTAAGGGTTTGGCGACGTTTAAGTCCTTAACCTTCTCGTGAGGTGACTTAATGATTTTCTCACTCTCGTAAGAGTCACATACATTATTTGGGCCTTTCTTTGACTTTAAAAATCCATTTGAGGTCTCAAGTCACAAGTCCTAATCCAAATAGGCATAGTTTTCAAAGGTTTTTGTGCCTTTCGGAATTTAGGATAAAAATTATTGTTCGAAAATATTTTCTTGTTAACATGAGGCCTAGACTTATTGAAGAAATGATTCCAATTATTATTAGTGTGTTGCCTATGAAAATTTATAAATCGCTTCACATTTTGGTTATGACTTTTAAAATGAGTACCTTTCTTACGATTACTAAGGCATTCCCAGTTTTGTTGACTAAAAACATCACACCCAGTACATAATTTACTAGAAGTAGGTAGGTCTGATTGGTAGTGTTTTTCCTCTACCTGCTTGACAGATTCATTACGAATAAATGGTTTAGGAGGTCTATAGAGTCTCTCGGAAGGAGGGCAATATTTTGATGTAGACGGTCCTACAAAGTTCTCAATGAAATTTTCAATATCACTTTCATAATCACTTTTAATTAAAACTTGTCTTCCTTTATCCTTTTCAGACAACTTACTTTCCAACGGAAGAGCCATTTCTTCTTGGGCTTTTACAAATAAGATTAATCTACTTGGATTAACTTTTTCAAGAAGACCCTCATATCCAATTCCTCTAGTATCACCCTTATATCGTTGTTCAGCAAGCAGTTTGTCAACGTCAAAACATTTTATATCATGACTATGACACATTCTGAAAGCTGTTTTACAAACTTATTTGGATTTTTCAACTTGCAAAAGCGCTTCATTATATTTTTCTTCAAAAGAAGACAAATTTTCATTTAGAGTCGTAATCTGACATTTAAAATCAAGTGACTATTTCTCAAAATCAATTTTTACATTGTTCATTATAATAGAATTTTGTTGAACGATCTTATACTGATTCTCTAAGGTCTCACTAAGCATTTTTACCAAATTTGATAATTCTTGTCTATTTTGCAAAGCCATGACATATAATTCGAGTAATCATCATAGCCAACAAAATTTTCATGATCATTACTGTCCGTTTATGAATTGTTGCTATCATCAGATTTAGTATCATACAAGGCACGTTTAGCATCAAACGGAGCAGTTATTTCAAGCATATAAGGTTGATTAGCTAATAAAGATTTATCAGGATCAATTAAATCAAGCACTTCATCAGATTCACATTCATCTTCGGAATCAGTCATTCCTGCTAAGTACACATCTCCACAACAATCATAAACTTCTCCTAAGAAAGCAAGGCAATTTGATTTAGAATTTTCTAACCTAAGAAACTGACTAGAATCTTCCATTAAAACAAGGTAAAAATAGTTTGAAATTTTTTTTGGAAAATGATCTTTTTAAAGTCTATCTCTGATACCAGTTGTAAGCACCCATGGTGCGCTAAAGACTATATATGCGGAAGTAAACTATTACCAATTAAACGCAAATTACCTACGAGTTTTACCGGTTATTCTAGGAGGGAGAAATTCAAACATTTCTTTAATCGTTAACTTTATGAAAGTGAATTTAATTTCCAAAGTCAATTAAAAGTCCAAATTATTATCTTTGTTAAATCTCGGTGATTTACAAAATAATAAACTATTCAGTTTTTAGGCAAGTTTCTATTTATTTAAACCCTACTTTTTCGTGTGAGGTGATATACAAAAATTGTAAAGCACGACATATTTATTTTACATCGCAAAAACCCTTTCCTGGGAAAAACGACGAACTCCTCTAGGAGTTACCTAATCTATTTCCACTAAAATCAAACGAAATAGGAACGATTATACAAACATGCAACAAAACTCAAAGCAAGATAAATCAAAACAAGCTATTACCTATCTCGACCAAGCTTCTCTCCGCTCTGGTTGCCTTTTCGCAATTATCCTCACAATGCAGCTCTTGTTCACTTTGCTTTCTTCACGTCTTCACCTCCCCTCTAGCTTCTTTAGCGCAGGTTGGCTCAGTTCCTATTGTCCTAGTTCTTAGTGAAGTACTTACTCTTAAATGGTATACACCGAATGCAATGTAAAAAATTATATCTCATATATATCTTCGCAAGTTTTGTGTCAAACCATATCAAGTCTTCTTGACTTTCAATACAGTTTTGAAAAACTTACTTTTCTTTTCTTTTACACTTTGAACACTAGACTTGTTCAAATATTCACATACATAAATGTGTCTATGTGAGTAGAAAGTGAGTGAATATATCTAAGTGATATGATATGCAAATCAATTCCTGAAAATCACTTAAATCAACCAAGTAATCATATTCGCAGAATAATATGACTTCAAATATTAGATTGAATCAGGTTTTAATCTAAAACTTATCAAGACTATTTTTACAAATATTTCAGATTATATCAAAACAGTCTTAAGCACTTAAAAAATAATATACAACCCATATTTTAAATCTTCACAAATCAAATCTCAGAAATCTTGGTTTAACTTTTTAAACCACAAACAATATAAATCTGAATATTACCAAAATATTTTTCTGAAAAATATGTTTTAAAACAAAATGTTTAAAAACATTCAAGATCTTACAAAAAAGTCACAAACAGAAAATTCACACAAAAATTAATTTCGTGAATAGTGTGTGTTGTGTACAAATATTATATCTAAAGACTGATCTAAAGAAAATACACAAAAGATGAGAGAAATCAGTTACAAAAATTATATACTCTTCAAAAATCGTAAGTGCAGATTTAGAATAAGAGATGTCCAATCTTCATTTTCGTTTTGACAGAAATCAACCCTTGAAGATAACAAAATTATAATCTGATTTATTCTCTCTCTCCCTCTCTAGAAATTTTGATAGATTTTAGCCACAAAAATTATTTCTCAGACTCTTAAAAATGATACCCAAAGGGTGCTATTTATAGAGTGCACAAGTGTGTGCTGATTGGTGAAAAAAGAATCACATGGATTAACACATAATACACACCAGCCATTGATTAGAAAAAATAATCTAAAGGTTGTAAAAGAAACACAGATGAGTGCATTAAAAAATTGACACGTGTAGTGCAAGCTGTAACAGACTAACAAACAAGTTGTTGAAATTAGTTTGCAAAAATGAAGTCATTTTACTAGATCGAGGATGCCAACTGTAGTCCACTAAAAGTGTTACCATTGGAAATAAAATGGCGACGTCAATTTTAAAAACAATATGAATACAACTTTGGTTTTAGGCAAAACCGTGGGCGGTGAAAAGCAGTTATGGGAGCCAGCTATAATCCACCAAAAGAAACTATTACCGTTGCAAGAAAATAAAACATGTGACGTCGTTTTAAAATATAAAATCAAAAATCCATTTTCGGTAACAACAAAATCGTGAGCAGTATTGGAAAAATAAGGGGTGGTCAAAAAAATAGTGGCCACGTCGAAATCGTGAACAAATAAGGGACAAATGCCATGGGGCACACCAACAGTTGGTCTATATCACATGCCAAAGTGAAATTGGCAAAAAAGGTGTTTTTTTTTTTTTGGTAAACATTGAAATAGAAAGGTTACATAAGGACTACATCACATAGAAACAAAAGCCATATAGGCAGCAAAGAAAACATAATAGCAATAGAGCAATAGCGGGTAAGAGCCCAGCTACATCGTAGGGTTTGTAAGGATCCAACGCATGCCATTTGGGATGTCATCAATCTCCACAAAGGCCTCCTCCTGAACTTTCGCCTCGCGCGCCAACCAGTCCGCACCCTGAATCATTCCGGGGTTAGCATAGATGAAATCCACACCCATATTCCTCATAAGTTTATAGGAGTCAACCCTAATATTCTCAAAGTCAGTTTCCTAGTATTGAACCCCTTGAAGATATCAATCAGATCATACAAATTGGTTTCCACCAGGATATCCTTCCACCCGCGCATCCTAGCCATATTCAGGCTATGGTAGAGGCCTTCCATCAATGCGTGAAGAAGCGAGGGGGTGCCCCAAAGCCGTCCGTAGAAGCCAACCTTCCAATGACCCATATCATCAAGGACATAGCCCCCAAAGGTGGCAATACGGTGAATAGGGTAAGTGAAAGCCTGTAGAGCAACCTTAGTCTTACCCCGATCAGCATTCTCAAGGAGACATAATAGAGAATCTGGAACATCATCATACGCGACATAGTCGTGTGTTTAACGCCTCCCAAGTCGGGCAAGGAAGTCCGCCCAAATGTTGTTGGAGCGTCTGATATGGGTGACCTTTATATCCATTTCAGTCATGATGGCCATACATTCCTCGATGATATTCGTCAGTGGATGGTTCTGATGGTCCTGCCTGTTAAGAATATGCACAACATCCAAG
This sequence comes from Sambucus nigra, assembly GCA_949130495.1. Taxonomy (NCBI): domain Eukaryota; kingdom Viridiplantae; phylum Streptophyta; class Magnoliopsida; order Dipsacales; family Adoxaceae; genus Sambucus; species Sambucus nigra. Next base: position 425,811,155 of record OX422222.1, read on the forward strand.
CAGTCACTGTACACTATACTCCCCATCCAACCCTTAATTTTAGCTAAATTTAAGCCATGAAGAATTCCCACAAATTCAGCCTTTATGAGGTTGCTGTCTCCGGTAATCTTGTCGTTGAACCCAAGGATCCACCGTTGCTCGTTGTTGCTGACCATGCCACCAAATCCACCAATGTTGCTAAAAGGATCATAGCTGACATCCGTAAAAATTTTGTAGCCTTAAAAGATAACATCACTTAAGGAGGTGTTAGGAATATTACTCGGACTATAGTCAGTACTAGTTATAGGTTTGGTAATGAGATCTAGTTCCCTGGCGAGGGTATTAGAGTTAGTACAGACCATAGTCGGGGTGATATGTTTCTTTTCAAAAATGCGTTTATTACGCACAGTCCAAATAAGCCAAAGAGTATAAATAAAGAGGTTTTTGCCATTCAATACAGAATTATCCCATATGTTTTCTTTAATCCATTCAAAAAAGTAAGTGTATCTACGGTGGTTCCATTCCGGAGGGTAAGTGTATCTACGGTTGTTCCATTCCTGAGGGGAGTAGGTGGTCTCCCACACAGTAGTGGCAAAGTGGCAGTTTCTAAGCACATGATCAATATCTTCATCGTACGCACAAAACTCCCATTTTTTTGGAATCAGTAAGGCGTCTTTTAAATCTCTGGCAATTAGTAAGTAATTTATTGTGAAAAATGATCCAGAGAAAGGTTTTGAGTTTTGGGGGAATTTTAAGTTTCCAAATGCTTCTCCAGTTGATCAAGGAGGAAGTATTTAGATCAATCTTGAGAAGGGAATCATAAGCCAATTTTATAGTGAATTTACCGTTGGCGGATGGGCCCAACTAGGACAATCAATTTTTTCGGGATTGTGGGGGAGGGGGTTCCCAAAATAAGATTGACAGTATCATGGATGAAGGTGTCTTTAATCAGTTGCTCGTTCCAGCCCCGTCTTTGATCAGATCACTAACCAGAGATACATGGGAGTTATTGTGGGTCATAGGGATGGGGGAGTTGCCGACTCACCAATCATTGAAAATGTTTGTAGACTTCCCATCACCAATCACCCATTTTGTATTCTTAACAAGATCATGTTTACATTTAATGGTGCCCCTTCATATATGGGAGGCCTGGGATTTTTTAGTCCAATTGTCGGGCTTGTTATGAGTCTTATACTTCGAGCTAAGCACGCGAACCCAAAGGGAGCTTTTATCATTGAGAAGTTTCCAACCAATCTTTGAGACAATGGCACTATTATTCTCTTCACTACTCCTAATCCCCAGTCCGCCCAAGTCTTTTGGGCGACAGACAATATTCTAATTTATAAGGTGGATCTTCTTTTTGTCTTCTGAATCTCCCTAGAGGAAATTCCTATTTAGGTTATCTAGTTTATCATTTATATTTTTAGGGAAAATCGAGGTTTGAATATTATAGACGGGGATGGTAGAGGTGACGATCTGGATAAGAGTAGTTCTACCGGCAAGGGATAGAAGATTAACGCTCCACCCCGAGAGTCGCTTTTGGACTTTCTAAATGATATCGTTGAAATGGATGTTAGTGACCTTACCATGAATGAGGTTTGTACCAAGGTACATTCCAAGGTCCTTGGTTATGCTAATCCCACAGCTTCTACCAATGTTACAGGCACTCTGTTTCGGAATATTAGGTGAAACGTAAAATTTTGATTTCGAGCCCGCAAAAATTCTGGAGTGTATTCATGACCACACCGCAGCTGGTGGGGGAAGCTTTTGTGAAGAGAATGAGGTCATCGGCAAAGAAGAGATGGGAGATGGTCGGGCCATTATGGGAGGCCCTAAGTCCCTTCCAGTTCCCCTGGTCCACCTAATAATTAATAGCGGCGCCCATGTACTCCATGCATATGAAAAATAAATAGGGGGACAGGCTTCCGAAGACCTCTAGAGGGTTTAAAGTTTCGGAGGGGTGCCCCATTCCACAGAACAAAAGTGAACCGCTGGTGATGTAGTTAAGGATGAGATGTCTGAGGTTAGGGCTGACATTGAACCACAAGAGAGTGTGTTTCACGAAATCCCAGCTAATCTTGCCATGGGTTTTTTCAACGTCGATTTTGAAGATAGCACCCCCTTTCTTGCATTCTTCTTATTAAGAGAATGAACAATTTCCTGGGTAATGATGATATTATCCGAGGACTAGCGACCAGGTAGAAAACTAGCTTGGTTGGGGTGATAATCCTACAGAGAATCGGACGAAGTCTATTCACAATGACCTTGTCCAGGACTTTATAAGGCACATTACAGAGGGTGATAGGTCTAAATTGAGTGATGTTTTCAAGGTTACCCATTTTGGGGATCAGGGTGATATGGATAGCGTTCGCCTCCTCGGGGAAGGATTGGGAAGTAAAGCATTCATTAAGGAAGTTAAAAAGATTGAGTTTGGTAGTCTCCCAAAAGGTATGATAAAACATAGGTTGGATGCTGTTGATGCAAAAAACTAGACCGAATCCCATTTTTATGATCACAGATAAATAGATAAAAGCAATCCAATCAAGCACATGAGAGACAAAGATTTTTAAAGTGGTTCGGCTATAAGGAAAAGCCTACGTCCACTGTTATTTTATTCCCAGGGGTTTACAATAGCACAATGTGGTGTAGAGAGAGAAAAAGGTATGGATCTTGTGTATGGTGTCTCTCGGTTCTTGGATCTCTTGGATCTCTTGGATCTCTTGGATCTCATGGATCTCTTGGATCTCTCGGATCTCTTGGATCTCATGGATCTCTTGGATCTCATGGATCTCTTGGATCGCTCGGATCTCTTGGATCTCATGGATCTCTTGGATCTCTCGGATCTCTTGGATCTCTCTTCATAGTTGTCCCTTTTGGCTAAGGGAATACATGTATTTATAGTGATGGGAGATAAAGAGATTCATTGTATGTAGACATTTATACATTATGTCTACATTCAACGAATCTAATTGCTTGGTATGCTATGTGTTGTCATCTACAATATAAATGTACATTAATGATCATTAAATGCATAGTTATCCTTTGATATTCCTGGTTGGTATGCCGACCAACACTCCTCGGGTGCCGACCAACTTTCCTCGGGTGCCGACTAATACTCCTCGGGTGCCGATCAACTCTCCTCGGATGCCGACTAACACTCCTCGGGTGCCGATCAACTCTCCTCGGGTGTCGAATATTTCCACGTAGGATGACATGTGTCCTTTTCTGATTGGTCCTCGTAGATGGAGAATTTTTGCGTTAACAGAAGCCCCCAATGCTCCATGCTTGATGGTTTACTTGAAAGGATGGAGTATTTATTCTGCAGTGTTGCTCGGTGCTCGTGAAATTCTTGATCTACCTTCTTGATTTGTTCAATACAAAGTGCATTATCTCCTGGATGACATATGATGCAGGCTGATCGATGGTTGCTAATCTTTCTTTTGAGGAACTCCGTGTGCTATGTATCACCCCTGGGAATTTGGATGCAGCCATGCCATAATATGCAGCTTGTAGCTTGTCATAATCTTCAAGTATGTTGATTGGTTTGCCAGCCGACCAAATGCTTCCTGTATCGAGCAACTGAATTCTAACTTTACGTGCTTGATTTTTCTGATTTATGCTCCTCTGAATACTTTGTCGAGTAACATATTAGATTTTGAATCCAACTCTTCAATTTGATTAGTACCAAGCTAGTGGTGGACTTCGAAATATTTTCACATAAATTCTTCTTCATTATTGGTCGAGACAGTATTAGCAAAGATCTCAGTGCTGTAGATGCTGATTTTGACTTCTACATCTGCTCGGGGACGAGCAAGAGGTTCTCGGGGACTAACAAGTGATTCTCAGGGACGAGCAAGAGCTTCTCGGACTAACAAGTATTGTTCTTCGCAGCTCGGTACGAGTAGCTGATGCTAGTCGGGCTAGTGCGTCTGCTTGTGCATTTTCTATTCAGGGTATCCTGATCAATTGAAGTGCTGGAAAGTCGGAGCATAGATGAGGACTTGACGATGAATGTCATTGCCATTGATTTAGGACCATCTTGGATGGATCCCATCAGGGTATATATTGAAGAGGGAAAATTGCCTGAGGATAAGCTTGCTGCCAAGAAATTGAAGTATAAAGCTGCTCGGTATGTATTAACTAATGGTATTTTATATAGACGAGGAATTATGGCAGGTTTGCAGATATGTGTACATCCCTCCGAAGTGAAGGAATTGATTGAAGAGATCCATGAAGGGTCTTGTGGAGCTCATGTAGCAGGTCGAACACTTTTGCAAAGGGTAATGACTCAAGGATACTACTGGCCGACGATGAGGGCTGATTGTATAGCCTATGCTAAGAAATGTGACAAGTGCCAACGTTTTTCCTCCATCCGACGAACTCCACAAGCATTGTTGACACCCATAACTTCCCCTTGGCCATTTGCCATGTGGGTAATTGATTTGGTTGGACCATTGCCGACCACCCGAGGAAGATTCAAGTACCTCATCGTTGCAGTGGACTATTTTACTAAGTGGGTAGAAGCTGAGCCGCTTATCGATATGACGTACGAGAAGGTATACCAGTTTGTTTGGAAGAATATCATCTGTCGATATGGTCTCCCTCATGCCTTCATCACAGATCATGGAACACAATTTGACAATGAGGAGTTTGCTGCCTATTGTCAACAATCAAACATCCTGAAGACCCATTCAGCACCAGGTCATCCTCAAAGCAATGGGCAGACTGAGGTGACGAACAGAACGCTGCTAAATGGTTTGAAGAAAAGACTAAGTGAAGCTAAAGCTAACTGGATTAATGAGCTACAATCAGTATTGTGGGCTTACCGAAAAACTCCCCGAGCAGCGACTGGAGAATCACCATATATGCTGGCATTTGGAAGTGAAGCTGTAATACCTGCTGAATTGGGCCTACCAACACACAGAGTGCTGAATTTCAATTCTCCGATCAGTGACTTGATGAGAAGACTGGATTTGGATATGCTCGAAGAGGTTAGAGAAGAGGCAGCCATTAGGAATGCTGCTTATCAACAACGAACAGCTCTGTTCTACAACAAAAGGGTGAAGAAATGCGATTTAAAAGAAGGAGATTATGTGCTGAAGAAGGTCATTCAGAAGCACAATAAATTGGAAGCAAATTGGCATGGACCTTACCGAGTTACAGAAGTTGTTCGACCAGGAACTTACCGAATAGCAACTCTAGAAGGAGAAGAATGCAAGAATGCTTGGAATGCTGAACACCTTCGCAAGTATTATCAATGATGTAAAATGTACAACGGGTCTATCAATATGAATAAAACGATGATGTTTTTCACAAATTTTCTCTCCTTTGTTTGAAAGTTTTTCGGGGAATACTAGTGTTGTACACTACGCTGCTTGATAGCAAGAAAAAGACGATAGTTCAGACCCACGATCAACTCCGGTTGGTAAAAGGGCGAGAACACTGATATACTCCTTTGGTTAGGAGGCGTACACTGGCGTGATCAACTTTGGTTGGTAAAATAACTAGTGTACAAGATAGTTCGAAAGAACATGATAGTTCAGACCCACGATCAACTCCGGTTGGTAAAAGGGCGAGAACACTGATATACTCCTTTGGTTAGGAGGCGTACACTGGCGTGATCAACTTCGGTTGGTAAAATAACTAGTGTACAAGATAGTTCAAAAGAACACGATAGTTCAGACCCACGATCAACTCCGGTTGGTAAAAGGGCGAGAACACTGATATACTCCTTTGGTTAGGAGGTGTACACTGGCGTGATCAACTTCGGTTGGTAAAATAACTAGTGCACAAGATAGTTCGAAAGAACCTGATAGTTCAAACCCACGACCAACTTTGTTGGTAAAAGGGCCAGAACAACATCTCAAAATGCCAATTTATGTTGGTTGGAAGGTAATATTATTACAAAAATTCCTCAGAGAACAAAATATTCCAAACTGAACCAAGTATGGTTGGTCGGGGATAAAAACCCACTAACTGAAGTTGGTCGACAAACATTATTTAACCACCCTGGTTGGTTGGAAACATTTTGAACATTTTATACTCATTACTTTATTATTAAAGTGATTGAACAACCTTGATACTTATAACTTTTATTAAGTTTCTCGATGAATAATATTATTGTTATCTTTTTAACAGATACATATGCACAAATATAAAGGTGTTTGATAAACACAAGACAATAGCAAAATTGTCAAACAGAAAATGAAAGTCTTTCATTAAAATTCAAGATAAATTACAGGTTACATGAATGTACTAACTATTACATTGATATTCCTATTCTATTATTTTCTTGCCCTTTGCTTTAGAAACAGGCTCTTCGCCAGCAGGAGGATCTTCCAGGCAAAGGGGAGAATTAATAAAGTTCAAGTCCTTCAACATTCTGACATTCATTATTGAAGGTGTCTCCATTAGATGCTCTGGACGAGATACTTCGGTTTGGGAATGAAGATTGTAGTCACCAAGGTATTTTAAAATTAAGCTCCGAGGAATGGAACAAGCTGGGATCCATTCCATGTCTAATTTGTAAGGTGGTACAGGCAAGTCTAGTAGCCCAGGAGTATGATAATCCCGTAAGAAATGGCACTGCTCTAGCTTTAACACACCCAGGGCGTTCAACCATCCTTGTTTATAACCTTCGTTATTGTCACTTTAAAGACGAGCATCCAAATGACAGAGGGCTTCATTACAACCTCCCATCCAAAACTCACGAGGCTGTTTATGGAATTGGAAGGTTAATCTATCCAATTGTTCATGAAGGTTTTTGGCAAAAAGGTCTTTTGTATGTAGAGCAGACTTCGTCGCTGTAAGTTGATCTTCCAAAGATAGGTTTTTCTTGGACAACTCAGACAGAGCACGATCTTTCGCATTCAATTGGAACGCTTGAGTTTTCAAAGTAGACTGAGTGCGAGCCTCTTCAACATTACGGCTGAGAACTCTTGATCGACTCCGAGAAGCGACTGGAGAACTTTGCTCCTCGACAACACCTTGAACAGCTCTTCCTCGCCCACGAGAACCTCTTCCTCGTCCTCGAGCAGTAGCAAAAACGCCAGATCTTCTTAAGTTATCCAGTTCTTGCCTTAATTTGGCATTTTCAACCTCTAAGAACGAGAAACCTTCATCAGTAACTGGTACTAAAGCAGTGGAAGATGATGCTGCAGATTCATACTGAGCCAACTTTTTCTGCAAATTATTGTTCTCCTGTTCCAGCAACTCAGCAATCTGCCTGCAGGCCTCAACCTCACCTTTTAGAGTTCTTTCCCTAACATCATATCCAGCGAGGATCTTTTTATGGCCTGTTTTAGAAGAAAGCTGCTGATATCTATTTTCATATTCCTTGTGCAGCAAAGTAGTTGATTCATTATGTTGATTCTGAAGATCTTCTAAAGTACAATGAAGTTCCTCGATCAATTCGTAGTAGGCCACATTATTGGCCACAGATCTATCAAGTAGATCCTTCAAGTACCGGTAAGCCTCAACTGCTTGCTCTGAGGCATCGTGGCCAAGAATGTCGACAATCTCTGATACACTCAGGTCTGTATGACCAGCTTTGTAATATCCATTGCATTGTCTCATCAACTCAGTATCAGGGGCAGATATCAATTCCATTCTGGCCAAAAACTAATAAAGAAGAGAAGGCAGGAGTTAATAAATAAAAGCAGACAGAGTATCAACAATGAAGAGGAACAAAGATGTATTTTATTAGATCATCAAAAGATTACATTGTTTGATTACAAATAATGAAAGATAGAAATGGTACCGAACAACTTCACACCTTTTCCTTGTCTCCCAAGACTTTCTCGGGAGGCTGGGATGAGGAGCTCGGTTGCTCGGTGGTAACGGCGACTTGGTCTGCAGGAGTTGAAAATTTTTCAGGAGGAAGAGGCATGGAAGAAATATCCTCGATGGCAGAGGATAGAGATGCAGGGACTTGATCACCTGTGACCACAGAAGATTCATCAGAGACAGGCTCATCTTCTTCTTCTTCCACAATTAGTGGAGGAGTACAAGGGAGGTGTAGTTGGAATAGCTCAGAATCATCCTTGATCTTCAATTCCTGCAGAGCAGCTACCCAGCCATCATGGAAGTATTTCAACTTCCCATATTGAACTTGGGATGTCATCGCAGCAATCCCCTTATCCCATCCTTTATCCCAGCCAGCACTGAAGGATTTTTTGACTGCGACCTTCTTCTCAGTTTCTTCGAAGAGAGCTTCACGTCCAATTCTTCTTTTTTACTTTTAATATCTCGCAGGGTGGACAATTCTTCCTCTGCCTTCTTCAGTTTATCCTCAAGCTCTCCAAACTTCTTGAGCTTGTCATCATATTTCTTATGCTCAACCTCTAAATCTTTCACTTTATTCTCCAAAATCTTGGAGGTCTCAGCCATCTTCACCTTCTCGGCCTCAACTGTTGACAACTTTTTCTCCCAAATAGATTTTTCTTCAATATACTGTTGACGAGATTCTTTCAAGGATTGGGCCAAACCCAGCAGAGCATCATCAACTTCTGACGAGGAGCTGGAAGCTTTAATAGCTTCATCTTTCTTCACGATGTTATTGAAACAATTCACCAGCTGAAAGATGAGAAAAACAGCAAAGTCAATACAAAAATGCAAGAATTCAGAGAAAGAAAGAAAATCCAGAGTATGAGAAATTTACTGAAGCAAGATGACGAGTAGCTAGGGATGTCAGCATATCCCTAGAATTTTTTTCATCAAATCCTTGGACCTCGGGTATGATCCAAGTTTTTACCGAGCTCATTGCAGAGCTCGGAGGAATGATGGTTGGAACACCAGCACCACCAACAAGTAAAGAGGAGGAAGTTTCATCCAGATTGACTGAGGATGATTTCCTCAATCTCCTCAAAGGGACTTCAGCAGATTCAACCAAGGAAGAACTCTTGGTCGGAGAGATAGTAATCACTTCCACAGGAGCAACTTTCTTGCTCGGAGCCACTGGGGGCTTCTCAGTAGCTTTGGAAGGTGCAGCATCCACCTTCTTATTCCCCTCTGGGACATCAGTTTTGCTCTTCTTGGCCCCAGCAGCAGAAGTAGTGTCATCAAATAGAGAAGGAGGAGCTCTCTTCTTGCCCATTCTCTGACTTAAAGGAAGATGAGAATCTGAAGAGGAGTCCTCTGGAGTCGAAGCTGGCTCAACAGGGCGAGCACTATAAGAGGTTGTATAACTCTTATACTGTAGCAAATATGATGCACACCTGATATGCTCGTCTGCAACGTTCTTATGCAAACCCCAGATAAGTTTCAGATGCTTGATATTAACTTCTGACTCCTTTGGAGTTTTTCTTTTACTATCAACTGCAAACAAATACATAATGAGATATCAGTCATACATTTTGTCAAACATGATAAAAGCATAATTTCATAAGTAAAATAAAATGAAAAATAAACCTATCTCATTGCCATATGGGGGGCATCTGGGACCGTTGTATACTCCATCTCCGATTAAAGGGGCATATTGCCAATTTTTAATAATCACCCCATGTTCAAAATAATCTCTATTTGAATCAGGGAGGTTAACTACAAGGGCTCTATTCAGAAACCTAGTTTTTAAATAATAAATATTATCTAAAGTGGCCCACTTATAGCAGTACATAATTTCAGGGATCCCTATACGAGTCCCATGAGTTAGATTTAATTTGTACACCCCGTTAATTATTCTCCATGAATTGGGGGCTATTTTTGCAGGGACAAGATCGAAATACTGACAAAACTCAAGACACAATGGGTTTGGTGGAAAAGAAAATCCACATTCAGCAACAAATAGACTGGGGAACCAATGTCCCTCAGCCAATCGAAAATAATCTAAAGGCTCAGAAAGAACCTCTAGAGTTACCCAGGAAGGAATGGAAAAATCATAACGAAATTTCTCAACAGACTCCACAATATAAACCATACTGAATAAAAGAGATACAGAAGAAAGGAAGAAGATCTTACAGGAAGAAAGGAGGTATGTTGACAACGAACGAAAACACGGATGAACGCACAAGAGAGAAGGAGAGAATAGAAAGCTTGAATGCAAGAAATTGGGAAAAGAAGAAGACGGTATGGTTACCTAAGAAGTTTAAATACTTTGCCTTGGGAAGCGGCGAAGGAAATGATTACACAAAATAAACTATTGAACTTCCGGAGGCTAAAAGGACAAAAAGGACACAAATATCGAAGCGCTCTTAAAAGTTCGAAAAAGGCGGATTCTTTGAATTTGGAAATAAATTCAAATACGATGCTCCTAAAACCCAGGAAGATCATTCAATATTGCCATATACCGAGAAAGAATATTCCATACTTCTCAAAGTTCGAAATATGAAACATTGGGGGCTTCTGTTGATACCAAAATTAATATGCTGATGTGGACGAATCATACGAAGACACTTGTCAATCTACGTGACACAATAACAACGAGAAACTTCATTTCCCCGACCAACTATGTTCTCTCCGAGCAACGAGGATATACCGAGGAACGTCAGCACCCCGAGGTACATTAGCGCTCCGAGGAACTCCTGATCAATGTGCAACTGAGGCGGTCCGAACTGCATCTCGGACGTAGCATTAATTTCCAGAATATCAACAGTTCAACTATTCATTGAATGTTTAGATCTTGACGCACACGCTGCATTAAATGTATTACCCTTTCATATGTATATCATTTAATGTATCAACCCATTCATGTACAGCCTAAGGGCTATAAATACCTTGTATCACCCTCATTCAAAGGGACGGGAATTTCTTGATAGAACTTGTAATCGAGAATTCCCAAACACTCAGCAATAACATAACAGTGGATGTAGGCCATTCTTATAAGGCTGAACCACTTTAAAAATCTTTGTTTCATTTTATTTATCTGTGATTGATTAATTAGAGCGATCTAATTTTTTACATCAACAGATGCCATCCGATCCTGGGGCTTTGAACCCATTCATGCTAAACACAACCCTCCTGACCTCCTCAAGGGAAAGCGGGTGGTCCAAGATGTTATTGTCAACATCTTCAAAGAGTCGGTGGTTGAAATAAAAAAGCATATCTTTATGAAAAGAGTCATTGGAATTAAAAAAACAGAGATATGAAATAATTATTAGTGTGGAGGGCGATGTCGGCACAATTGTCAACCCACTCTCCGTTTATTTTAATACGATCAATCTTGTTATAGCATCTTCTGATGATAGTGGACGTGTGGAAGAATTTTGTGTTTCTATCTCCCTCACTAAGACACTTAATGCGGGATTTTTGTTTCCAAAGGAGCTCTTCTTGACGTAGAATGTCATTATACTCGTTTTTAAGTTGTTTTTCAAGAATGTTAGATAAGGCCTAACATATATGACAGATAGCATCCAAAAGCTAAGGCTATATGGGACAAAACGACAAGGACAAATTGCCATGCAATGGTGAAATCTACCAACAGTAAAGGGCCAAACATGACAAAGGTTAAGCCATCATATATAATCGCTATAGCAGGTCAAATCGACTCAATAAAGATCAGGACACTAACTATATAATATTAACATATGAAATATATATATAAGCAAAGGTCCATGACAATAATCCAACTGTTAAAGTAGAGTACTCATATAAACGCGCATAATATATATAACAAACATACATGCATGCATAGAAACATATACAATTTTATTATATATATTTTTTTTCAAAAATTTAATTCTGCAAGTGTTTTTAAAAAAATGTTTAGTGTCAAATTTATTTATTTTTATGAAAAAAAAATTCTTATAAAAACATCAATTAAAGTTTTGAACTCAAAAAAACTTTATTATGACAAATCATAGAACTATTAAAAGGTGTGATAAACTATATGCACATGCAACGTGGTGTGGAGTCCTACGTGACAGAAATTCCTATGAGCCATAGAAAATGAAAATTACCTTTTTCTGAGATGACGGACTGAATCGAGATCTCATTTGATGTAGACGAACATAGAGAGCTTGGATTAGATAAGCGGGACACAATCCTAATTACAAAAATATTTTGTCAAAATTCAAATCCAACTAGATGAACTCCTATATAGATAAAGCACGGAAAGCAAACCCTAGGTGTGCTCTATATAGGTACCTTCACAAAGTTTCTCAAAATTTTGTTCAAAAAATCTGGACAACTTATGTCCAATTTTTCAAAAAATACCCCACATGAATGATATATTGCTATTGTACTAAAATGCTTAAAAGTGTTAATACATATTACATTAGTTATGGAGTCCATACAACGATCACAACACTTTGATTAACCCAAAGTTCTAGCTTTATTGCGTGTGTTAGCATAGAAATATTGCAAATAAAGTAAAGTGTATATTGCTCCCAGTCTTTAATATGAAAATATTTTAGTAAAAATTCAATGCTTTTGATACTTTAGACTTTAGTAAGTAGTCCTTAAAACTTATAAATTGCAGTCTATGGGGATATTTTACCTGAAATATTGTAATATATTACACCATATATTATAGTTTTGCGCAATCATTTTTCTTCGCGAAAGTTTATTAAAAGGGACCAAATGCTAGAATTTTTTACGTGCTTAATATTTTGAAAATTGAATTATTTGAAAAATGTATTATCCCAATATATACCTCGTCATAATAAAACATGTGCACATTTAATCAAGAAATTATGTATGTTTTTAACCATGTAATCTACTTAGGTGTGGATATTATATGATTTTTTTACATGATTATTGTTTTAACTACTTTTCATTATTAGAAAATGAAATGACCGAAACTAAAATTACTGAAAACTTTAAGATTGGTTTTGATTTACACACCTAAAAAATAATTTACAAAAATTACCGTAACTAATTAAGATACCGAAATTACCGTCCTAAAATACTGATTTCATATACAAGAGATGCCAAATTTCTACCTTTTTTTAACAATTTCTACCATTAGTTGAATGTAACACCTCGCGCCCTTGAAAAGAGAACGCAGCGTGCTACTACGATAAAACTAACCGAATCCACAATCAACAAGGTATAAAGCATATAAATAACAATCCCACAATAAAAAAAAAGAGAATCCACTATTCTCAATTCTCTAAATTAAATACAACAATTATCTCTCGAAATAATACAATTATCTATCTCGAAATAAAATGAATTGTCAATGCTCTATATAACAAAATAAATGCAAATCTTCTCATTTTGTACTCTCGAATATTCTTCCGAATATAACGAAACTAAAAATCAATCTCCAATTAGTCCATAGCGCCCAAATCTGCGCTAACCTGCCACTAAGAAAAAAATATGGGGAAGTACACAATACGACAGAAAAGATGCTCAACAAATATTAGCAGTGAATAAAGCGTAACAATACGAGTATGAATATTCAAATCAAATGTCAATCTCACAAGCATTTTATCAATATAATTTCTCAACAACACATTATCTGGGTCACCGGGCCTCATCATACAGCGCCCATACTTTATCAAGTAGTCAGAAATTGGAATATTGGTGGGTGCCTAACCTTTGTGCCATATTAAAATCTCTTGACAACATGCTCAACACAGATATAATAACACATGAATCAAAAATAGATTCCAATAATAATTTCTAGATTCCAAATGAATTTAGCAATTCAAATATGAGTTCAATAATCACATCATATCAAAGAGAATAACTCTCGAGACATTTAAGAGTATATTGTGTAAAACCCCATACCTTAAACCATCATGAGAAAACAACATGAATCTGCCCAGAAACTTAGATTAAACCATCACAATCACTTGACAAGTATGCACAAATCATCTCCAAGATCCAACATCAAAACAGCCCCAAGAACACGTCCAAAAACTAAGGTTGAATACATAATTATAAAGTGGATATGTGTATATAAAAAGGAGAGGAAATAAAAATATGTTTACTGTATATTTTTATTATTAAAGTTGGTTTAGAAAAGGTCTCTCACTACCTCTTTTTATAAGGCAAAAGAGTAGGAATTTGAATCAAAACAAAACTCTTCAAAAAAACTTGTAGCGCACAAAAACAGAAGGGGTCGATCGATCTATCCCCAGGAGTCGATCGATCGATCACTCAGAAATTTTGATTCTGCTAACTTAAAATAATTTCAAGGGATAAACTTTTGAAATCATTTAAAAATCCATTATAACTCTGATTTTGAAACCGATTGAAAATCTCATCCTTAAAAATAATTCTCAACATTTTTTAGCAAGAAAAATAATTAAATCAAAAACTTTATGTTCCTCTATATTTTGAAATTAATTTAAAATAACCCAAAATTACGCGGGTTGTTACACTTCCCCACTAACAATGAAATTTCTCCCTCGAAATTCGCCGAAAGACTAACTCTCAAAATCAGGCCACTATAACAATCTCCAAAAATAATCTCGTCCCCCAAAAATAAATTCCTCACATCTAATCTCGGAACCTATCACGAATATCACCGTAAATACTCTATCTCCAAAAATTACTGATCACGCATTGAACCCAAAATCCAAGCCCTAAAGGTTGTCGTATACCTAAGCTTTGATACCATTTGTAACACCATGCGCCCCGAAAAGAGAATGCGGCGTGCTACTACGATAAAACTAACCGAATCCACAATCAACAAGGTATAGATCATATAGATAACAATCCCACAATAAAAAATAAGAGAATACACTAATTCCAATTCTTCAAATTAAATACAACAATTATCTCTCTAAATAATACAACTATCTACCTCGAAATAAAATGAATCGCTAATGCTCTATACAACAAAATAAATAAAAATGTTCTCATTTTGTACTCTCCAATATTCTTCCCAATACAGCCAAGCTAAAAATCAATCTCCAATTAGTCCATAGCGCCCAAATTCGCGCTACCTTGCCACTAAGAAAAAATATGAGAAAGTACACAATATGACAGGAACGATGCTCAAGAAATATTACCGGTGAATAAAGCATAACAATACGAGTACGAATATTCAAATCAAATGTCAATCTCATAAGCATTTTATCAATATAATTTATCAACAACACATTATTCGGCCTCACCATACTGCGCCCATAATTTATCAAGTAGCTGGAAATTGGAATATTAGCGGGTGCCCAACCTTTGTGCCATATTAAAATCTCATGACAACATGCTCAAAATAAATATAATAACATGTGAATAAAAAATAGATTCCAATAATAATTTCCAGATTCCAAATGAATTTAGCAATTCAAATATTAGTTCAATAATCACATGAGATCAAAGGCAATAACTCTCGAGAGATTTAAGAGCATATTGTGTAAAACCCCATACCTTAAACCATCATAAGAAATCAATATGAATCTGCCTAGAAACTCAGATTAAACCACCAAAATCACCTCACAATGATCCAGAAATCATCTCCAAGCTCCAACATCAAAACAGCCCCAAGAACAACTCCAAAAACAAAGGTTGAATACACAATTATAAAGGGGCTATGTGTATATAAAAAGGAGAGGGAATAAAAATATGTTTATTGCATATTTTTTGTGATAAAAGTTGGTTTAGAAAAGGTCTCCCACAACCTCTTTTTATAAGGCGAAAGAGTAAGAATTTGAATCAAAACAAAACTCTTTAAAAAAACTTGCAGCGCACGAAAACAGAAGGAGTCGATCAATCAATCCCTAGGAGTCGATCGATCGATCACTCAGAAATTTTGATTCTGCCGACTTAAAATAATTTCAAGGGATAAACTTTTAAAATCATTTAAAAATCCGTTATAACTCCGATTTTGAAACCGATTGAAAATCTTATCTTTAAAAATAATTCTCAACATTTTAGAACAAGAAAAATAATTAAATCAAAAACTTTATTTTCCTCTATATTTTGAAATTAATTTAAAATGCCCTAAAATTACGCGAGTTGTTACAATGGACTCATTAATCACAACACATAATATTAAAAGTGATCTCAATTATTAATTTTATCTCCAATATAAAAGATCTCATGTAATCTTCGTTTTCATTTGAATAAGTATATGGCATTTTTTTGTCATTGACAAAGTATATGTAATAATTTTTCAATTTAAGAATACATGCTAATTAAATTATTATTATTTTGTTTGTGGTATATTTTTCTTGTTCCCATGTAAGGAATGTGGATCTATTACGAGACTATTTGATATCTTATGTGTATGATGTACAAACTAATATGTAACATATTTGATAGCTTATGTTTTAGTTCATTTATTTCATTTGAAAATTGAAAATACCCAAAAAAGAACAATACAAAAATAATAAAATGTTTTAAAAAACTAAAAATACTTGAAAAGGCCAAAACTACCGGGATAGAAAAGCTATCGAACATACTGAAAAAATTGATTTACCGCATGATTTGGTATTGGTAAGTTTTTTAAAGCAACCGAAACTAACGAGCTAAACACGGTAGAAAATTAATACTCCCTCCGTCATAAATTAATAGTCATTTTTATTTGAGCGTAATCAGTGAACCAAATTACATGATAGTGAGAAAGGCTTGGCCTTGTCCATTAATTTAGTGAATCCTTAAAAATCCCCATTTTCAAATAGTGACTATTAATTTAGGACGGTGGTAATATAATATTCCCCCTGTCCCAAATTTAAAATTCGTTATTTCTTTTTTGATTCGTTCCAAATTAAAAGATACTTTTCTTTTATGGATATTATCAACTAACCAAATATTACAATGATGAAAAAAAGTTCATCCTAATAAATTATCGTGTGTCTGAATTTATACAAAATAAAAACATGAAATATTAATTTAGGATAGAAAGAGAATGTATACAGTAGTTGTAAATCCGCGCGATGCGCGGGCGAGACACAATGTGGTAAACATAAATAATAAGAAAAAACACGGATCGGAATTTTAGATCAATTAAATATTTTTTACCACCATCTTTCAGACGTTATTCAAACAATACATGGATAACATGAAGTTAAGAAAGAGGGCATGGTTTACATATCATTTTGTCTCTATTTAGCTATAACTTGTAATAATAAAATACTTTCCAAAACACCATGGACTATTATCAGAAAAAAATGCGATACATAACAAAGCCTAAGGTACATAAAAGAAAAATATATGTATATATCACAGTCATAAAAATAAATATATGAATAAATACTCTAACTAAAAATATATAATCTCACTCAAACATAATTATTAGACATGTGGGAACAAATAAATGTTTACAATAAAAAGCATAAAAGAAAAAAAAGTGACCCAGTTGATGAAAGCTTATCCTTAATGACATTGGAATCATTTACCAATTTATTTCTTTCGTTTGTTATAGATCTAAACATAAGAATAAAAGGTATAAACACCGTTTTATAAGAAAATTTTGACTTCAAAAAATAGAAAAAGTCAACATAGTTATATAATTCAACAATCAAACTCATGATAAAACTTTAACATCAATAAGTAAAACAAAGAACAAACAATAAACAAAAAAATTAAAAAAAAGGCCTAAAGCACACTAAACATAAAAAAACATAAACATAATATCTTCCTAATCAATTAAACAAAGTAGTACACCCTTCACAGATGCCACATGGTAGAAACACTTCGCTAATTAGTGTATTTAGACTTTCATACCTTTCTAAAAAAATCTGACAGATATACTTTTTTTTTATTATTGAATGTGAATATTTCATATTAATTCCTAAGAAAAATTATATTAATATATTTAAGTGGCAGCATGTTTATATATGGCTACGAAGTCAAAAAATATTTTTATAGTACTTAAGAAGATATCAAAATCAATGTGGTAATCAAATCAAATCGCCCATTGTGATTTTTTTTATAAGTCAACTACATAGAAGTAGAGAAAGATGAAAACTCGCGCATACCTAATATAATAATTTCTCTTAACATGGTTTGTTTTTAAACTCTAAAATAAAAAGAAACCCAAAAAAGAAAACATCTAGAAACCATTTTTTCCTATGTCTCACACATGGCAATAGTTTTGTCAGTGTGTGCGTCTGTGTGAGAGAGACAACAAATGAGAAAAATCACCAATAAAGGTCAATCTATTGTGGTGAATGTTATGAAATAAAGATTTGGTCTTTTATCTCTGAAGGTAAGAAAAGAATTCTCCATGGAAATGGAAAAGAGGGGAGGAAATGAGTGAGTCGGTTCGTTGTGGTCATAGAAATCTTTATTTATGAGAGGGTGGTTGACATTTTAATGTCAGAATGACGATTGAACTTCTTCATGGAAATTGGGGAAAAGATAAACCATGTGTGAGTTAATAGATGGGTATCCAAGAGTCCTACAAATGTGTGCAAATAGAGTTTCGCATCGATACTCTAATAATAAAGGACAATTAAATGTTGTAAAGCATTTTATAATATTATATAGAATATAGATATGATGGTTGGGGAACAAGTAATTAAACGGTGGTGGATAATGAAGGTGCATCGTTCACAATTATTACAAGTGTTTTTCCCTTTATGTTTACATTATCGTATCATGAAGTTTACGACCCCATCAAGCTTCCGTATAAAAGCAACTTTATATTGAATACTTGATCTTCGATGAAGAAATTGAATTGGGTACTTTTTGACTTGGTTCTATGTTACTCTTCAACTGTATATTCTTATGAAATTATTTGTGTATATTCTTATGCAATTATTTGTGTAGCTACTAAAATAAACATTTTAATTTGTATGTTTTACTTTCAAAGAGTTGTTAAGAGAAATATATCTATACTAGTTGGAATCTCGGGCGATGCACGGGTTATATGTTAGTGTAATGAAAAATAACCGAGTAAATGCAAACATGTAAAAATGATAAATGAAGTTAGGAAATATATTAAATAGGTAGTTGATAAAAAAGAAATGATATTGTGTTCGAGCCGGTAAATAAATATCAAAAACCATATATACAGAAAACACGATCTTAGATATTGTAACACAAATCACCAGTAATGTCAACATAATCTCAAAAACTATAAATATTATATAGACACTAAATGAGTTTTCCACACAAAAATTATAATAGTAAGAATGGGAACAATGTTAATAATCCACTATTGTCCAAACTCAGTCACAATCTTCCAATGAAAAAAATGGTGTCATGTTCATGTCAGTTTTTTTACATGAAATCGTGTTGTCTCCGTGTCAAAATTATGAGTCATCTAAGAAATTATTTTAGTCATATGTGCCTGCTCTATAGGGTCGTGTTTGTATTAGATTAAAAAATGAAATGGGTTGTGATATACCCATATATATTCTCGGTCAGGACGACGACGACCTGCACCTGGACGGGGCCAGGATGACCTCTCAACAAATATCAGACGACCCTCCAAGGGGCCGACCCCTCATCAGGTCCAGACGACCCTCCAAGGGGCCGACCCCTCATCAGGCCCAGACGACCACACAAGGGACCAACCCCTCATCAGTCCCAGACGACCCTCCAAGGGGTCGACCCCTTATCAGGCCCAGACAAACCTCTAAGGGACCAACCCCTCATCAGGCCCAGACGACCCTCCAAGGGGCCGACCCCTCATCAGGCCCAGACGACCCTCCAAGGGGCCGACCCCTCATCAAGTCCAAACGACCCTCCAAGGGGTCGACCCCTCATCAGGCCCAGACGACCCTCCAAGGAGCCGACCCCTCATCATGGCCCGAACGACCCTCCGAGGGCACGACAGTACGAGGCCCAAATTAGGACAGACTCACTGCAAGAAGGAACTTTGCCCTCGACTTCATATCATATGCCGAGGGTGACATCATCACAGCGTGTTGTTTGGGAGACGTGTGGAACAGTGCACGTGAGGCTCACATGGCACGTGGAAGACCGTTATAACAATATCACCCCCTCATATGAGGGAATATTATGTCATCATTAATCAAAGGTGGCATCTACAAGTGTCAACATGGGATTGGCTAGATCATCATTCACATGCACCATGCATGCTTGGGGGGTACACTACACCCCCAAGACCTATATATACTTGTCACCTACAACCCTACAAAGGAATTGATAATTGTAACCCTAGCTGAAACTCTGCTTGTACACACAGTAGAGAGAGAAAGTGAGAATTTGTGCATTGTATCCAAGGCCATTAGTGCCCATACTTAGTGGATCACACACTCATAGTGGATGTAGGCCTAATTGTCTGAACCACTATACATCATTGTCTGATTCCTCTTATACTCACCTCTTTCTATATACGTATACATATATATCTCCATGGCTGCCATGCTTACTATTGTTTGAGCTCATCATCACTTATCTGGTGGTGCTGAATCTAAGCATCATCAGTTTGGCGCTGTCTGAGGGAACGAGAAGACATCTCTTCCTTTGTACAAATTGACCTCACTGGGCACTCTGGTGGTGAGCCAGTTCTCCCTCTTTATGGAGTTGTTTCACCATTGAAAGAGACCCATTAAGGTTCTTAATCCCCTCAGCCTTTTCTTCAGTTCAGCTCTTCATAGCTCAAACACATGGCACCAGAGATGCCACCACCACCACTTCCTCCACCGGATAGTGGAGTAGGGCCCAGTTCCTATCTCCACCACCTCAGTCTGAGATAGCTGATGTGGCAGCAGCCTTGAAGTCTCTGGCATGAAGCTTGCGGATCATGCAGGAGGAGTTTATAGCTCTAACCAAGAACATACTAAGACCACCATGGGTCTCACCTGAGATGATTACTCTTGCAGCAGCTCCAAGGCAGCATGAGTCTAGGGGACCACCTTAGGCACCACGCAAAGACTTGCCACCCCCATAGAGGCAGAGGGATGTTGCTGACCCCCGACATCTACACCTTGGGAGGTGAGGAAACCCTTGCCTTGAGGACAGATATGACGATCTGGAGGGAGAGGAGGCACCCATAGAATGCTGGGAGTCGTATGGGGTCTCCAAAAATATTGTACGACCTCTACAGGAGAGTAGAGGGAAGTGTGGGAGGCAAAATCATGACGATCGCCCGAGAGGCTCTGCTTTTGATCGCTTGAGCAGGGGGTCGGCCTTTGAGAGGCTGGGCCCAGTAAATGACCTACGGGAAAAATTGTCCAGATTAAGAAGTGATGCGAGATCCAGAAGGGAGGCAGCAGATGGCCGACCCCACGGGGGCCAACCCCTAGGACGGGATAACGGTCAGAGGTAAGTAAACAACCGACACAGGCCTGCCACAGTTGAACCCTCTGTCCACCTCAAAGAGGCGACGGGGGATACCCTCAGCCAAGCCGACCCTACGAGGCCCTAGAATGAATCGATCCAGCGATTAGAGGATAAGATCGGTGATATTCTGAAGAGTCGGGACCCTCTTCAGAGAGGATACTCCATAGGATCACCCTTTGTGGCGAAGATAGTCAACTTCCCAACGCCATCAAAGTTTAATCCACTTGTGGTCACCCCAAGGTATGACGGGAGTACAAACCTTGTCCATCATATTGAGATGTATCAATCGGCGGTAGACATATAATCTATCTCAGATGAGATGAGGTGTCGTGCCTTTTTTGGCACTCTGACTGGGGATGCACATGTCTGGTATATGTCTCTTTAAAAAAACTCCATTGAAAGCTTTAAGCAGTTAGCAGACCGGTTCATCCACAACTTTTGCTTTGGGGTGAGGCCACAGAAGAAGACCACACACCTGCTCTATGTTAAGCAGGGGAAGAACGAGAGTCTAAGAGACTACATAACCAGATTCAATAAAGAAAAGTTAGAGGTGGAAGACTATGAGGAGAGCATAACCATGATCTCCCTTATTGGAGGACTCCAGAAGGGGAAGCTGCTATGGAAGCTTGCTGAAGACCCTACGAGGACGATGGTTGAATTGCTATCGATGGTAGGAAAGGTGATGAACGCCAAAGAGGCGATGGCCGTAAAATACAAAGATGAAAAAGGAGGCACTAGTGGGGGTAAGTACCCTAAGAAGAACAAAAAGGGGAAGACGAGGTCTATGGATGACAAGTTCGCTGATCACACCCCTCTAACGATCAGCTGTGAACATATTCTCAATGAGATAAAGAGTGACTAGTCCCTGAAGTGGCCTGAAAAGTTGAGGGTAGCCCCCAACAAGAGGAACAAAAACCTGTGGTGTGAATTTCACCAAGATCATGGACACGTGACAGACAAATGCTTTTCTCTGAAAGATGAGATTGAAAAAATGTTAAAAGAAGGGAAGCCAAGGAAGTACGTTGATAAGAGTGCCTTCAAGCGGGGCCGAGGGGACGACCCCAGAAAGAAGAGAGGTGATGC
Source organism: Sambucus nigra (assembly GCA_949130495.1). NCBI lineage: Eukaryota > Viridiplantae > Streptophyta > Magnoliopsida > Dipsacales > Adoxaceae > Sambucus > Sambucus nigra. Next base: position 425,833,301 of record OX422222.1, read on the forward strand.
ATGTAGAGAAGGTCCTCCAAAAAGAGGGACAACCCTTCTGATGATGAGGACGACCCTGACCTCCCTTCGAGAGATGACCACGGCCCTATCAAGAGACTCAATATGATCTCTATCTATGTGGGGATGATCTCCGGGGGACTAGCAGGAGGAGGGTCATAGGTCACAGACAGGAAGGCCCATGTAGCTAAAGCCAAGGCAGTGATGAAAACTGTACACTCAACTTCTCTGGAGGCAAAGTCAGAAAAGAGGAAGAAGGTCGATATGGATACTCTGATAGTGGGGTTCTCAAGAATGGACTTCAAAGTCCTCTTAGCCCCACATGATGACCCTCTCGTCATCACTACCAAGGTGCACGGATGAGAGTTACCGAGGATCTTAGTAGATGGGGGTAGCTCTGCAGATGTGATGTTTTGGCCATGCTTCAAAGATTTAGGTCTCAGTCGTGCTAGACTCATCCCATACCATCATCCATTGATTGGGTTAAGTGGGAAAAAGGTTCATCCCCTTGGAGTGTACGAGGCCGATGTCAGGATGGGGGACGAGTGGCCGAGATGGCTCACCAAGAAGGTAACCTTCTTTGTGATGGATGAACATGTCTTCTCAGCCTACAACATTATACTGGGGCGAGTAGCCCTCAAGGGGTTTGAAGCTGTGCCGTCTACGGTTCATCAGATGATTAAATTTCCAACCCCTTACGGGGTAGGGGAAGTTCAGGGAGACCAGATGACAACACGGGAATGTTATTACAACTCTGCCGAAGAAAGAGAGGCACACAATAAGGCAACAACCCCTTACATTATTGATACCCTCGACCCCAGGGATGAGACAAAGCTGAAGAAAGGAGATGCCACGGAAGAGGTAGAATCCATCATCCTCAATGAAGATGAGCAAGAAAAAATCGTCCAAGTCTGCAAGACTCTGAAGCCAAACATCAAGGAAGACCTCATCAAGATATTGAGGAGAAGACAGAGCGTCTTTGCATGGAGTCATGCAGATATGTCGAGGATCGACCCCAAAATCATGTGCCACAAGCTCAACGTGGTAAAGGGTGCAAAGCCGGTAAAGCAGAAGAGGAGAATTTACTCTCGAGAAAATATGAGGTCATAAGGGACGAGGTCAAGAAGCTAGAAGATGTCGAGTTTATCAGAGAGGTCATCTACCCCGAATGGTTGTCCAATGCAGTCATTAGCCCAAAAGACAATGGTAAGTGGAGAATGTGTGTAGACTTCACCGACCTCAACAAGCATTGTCCCAAAGATAGCTTCCCTCTCCCCCGCATTGATCAGATGGTAGACGCTACCGTAGGCCATGAACTAATGAGTTCCATGGATGCCTACTCAGGTTACAACCAGATCTTTATAAGCCCTAGGGACTCGGAGAAAACTGCTTTTATTACCGATAAGGGGACAACTGTTATAGGGTCATGCCCTTTGGCCTGAAGAATGAAAGGGCAACGTATCAGCGCCTTGTAAATAAAATGTTTGAAGACCAAATTAGGAAGTCTATGGAGGTCTATGTAGATAACATGCTGACTAAGAGTTTAAAGGTAGAGGATCATGTGGTTGACCTTGAGAGGACTTTTAATACGATGGACAAGTACCAGATGAAGCTCAACCTAGCCAAGTGTGTCTTCGGGGTTGGAGCAGGGAAATTCTTGGGGTTTATCATGAATCAAAGAGGAATTGAGGCCAATCCTGAGAAAATAAAGGCCCTCCTAGAAATGAAGACCCCCAAGACCATTAAAGACGTTCATAGGCTCACGGGGCGAGTGGCTGCTTTGAATAGGTTCGTGTCCAGAGCCACAGACAAGTGTTTACCATTCTTCAAAATTCTCAGAAAGGCCTTCGAATGGAGTGAAGAGTACGATGAGGCTTTTAAGGAGTTAAAGTCATAACTAAGGTCTCCTTTGCTATTGTCATGACCAGTATAGGGTGAACAGCTACATATGTACTTAGCCGTCTCAGAATTAGCCATTAGCGTAGCTATTGTAAGAGAAGAGTACAGAGTACAGAAGCCAGTGTATTTCAACAGTAAGGCACTCCAGGATGCAGAGAAAAGATACCCAAGGATGGATAAGTTAGCCTATGCCTTGATCCATGCATCAAGAAAGATGAAGCCATACTTCCAGTCCCATACAATAGCCATCCTCACCGACTCTCCTCTTAGGCAGGTCTTACACAAGCTAGAAAAATTAGGGAGGCTAATGGCCTGGGCTATAGAGTTGGGGGAGTTTGAGATCGTGTATCAACCTAGGATGGCTATTAAAGGGCAAGCATTGTCAGATTTCATGGATGAATTGACTTGGGAAGATGATGAAGCTGAAGATGAGAGCATCGGGAAGACAGGTACCCTACAAGGCAGACTCACCGGCACTTCCGTTGATAAGGCTAAGACAAGCACCACTAGAGGGAAAGTGGCTGAAAATGAAGAGGGAAGATACCTCTTCAGACATGGGTCTCTCACCGAGGGAAATTTCTCAGAAGAACAGACTGTGTGGAGACTCTTAGTCGATGGGTCCTCCTGAGATAGCGAAAGTGGAGCTGGACTGATAGTATCAACACCTGATGGCACACACATTGAGTACACCCTGAGGTTCAACTTCAAAGCCTCCAACAACGAGTCTGAATATGAGGCCTTGATAGCAGGCCTCTCCTTGGCGAAGTCTCTTAGTGTTGACCAAATTTTGGTCCATAGTGATTCAAGGCTAGTAGTGAATCAGATACTACGAGCCTACTTAGGTGTGTTCACCCGTCTGAAGTCCCACACATTTTATAAGACGTGCACGAGGGGTTATGTTCAAGCCATATTGGAGGCAGATCTTTAGCAAAGAGGGTGGTAACCCAGGGGTATTGGTGGCCGACCTTGGGGAAATATGTCGCAGCATACGTAAAAAAGTGTGATAAATGTCAAAGATTTACCACCATCCCTCACCAGCCCCATCAGCCTCTTACCTCCATCACATCCCCATGGCCATTCACAGTGTGGGGAATCAACCTAGTAGGACCCTTGTCTAGGGATGTCAATAACTATCGGTACCTGATCGTAGCAATTGGCTATTTTTCAAAATGGGTGGAGGCGGAACCGATGGTCACGATTGCCGAGCAGAAGACCTTCCAGTTCATCTGGAAAAACATTATATGTAGATATGGCCTCCTCAACACCCTCATCTCAGATAACGGGGCTCAATTCAAGAATACATCTCTAGAGAAGTACTGTGAAAGGGTGAGTATCAAACAATTCTTCTCTACCCCAGGTCGACCTCAGGCTAATGGGAAAATGGAAGTTACAAATAGGATAATCCTAGACGGGATCAAGAAGAGACTTGAGGAGGCAAAAGAAATATGGTTTGAGGAGTTATATGTTGTACTGTGGGCCTACAGGTCGATGAAAAAGACCTCTATCAGAGAAACCCCGTTCATGCTAGCTTATGGCTCAGAAGACGTCATCCCCATCGAAATTGGGTTTCCTACTCACAACGTCAAAATGTATGACCCCCAGAGAAATATGGAAGAGAGGAGACTTGACTTAGACCTGATTAAGGAAAGGAGGGAAGACACCAAGAGAAGGCAAGCCGCCTACCAGCAGAGGACTGCAAGGTTTTACAACCAGAGGATGAAGCAAAGTCCAATCGCAGTAGGGGACTTAGTACTGAAAAAGACTTGGTAAAAGCCCAACAAGCTCCACCCACACTGGTGATGAGGGACAATGGTGGTAACCACCCTTGGCTATGATGAGGGACAATGGTGGGGACGACCCCTCATTCACCCTCAAGAAAGATGAGGGGGGACTTGAAAAACCATTAGGTTGGTGAGAAACCACCCTCGGCTATGATGAGGGACAATGGTGGGGATGACCCCTCATTAACCCTCAAGAAAGACGAGGGGGGGCTTAAAATTTAAAACATCATTAAGTTGGTGGAAACCACCCTCGGCTATGATGAGGGTCAATGGTAGGGATGACCCCTCATTCACCCTCAAGAAAGACGAGGGGGGACTTAATTGAAAACCATTAAGATTGCTGGTAACCACCCTCGGCTATGATGAGGGCAAATGGTGGGGACAACCCCTCATTTACCCTCAAGAAAGACGAGGGGGACTTAAAATTTAAAACATCATTAAGTTGGTGGAAATCACCATCGGCTATGATGAGCGACAATGGTGGGGACGACCCCTCATTCACCCTCAAGAAATACGAGGGGGGACTTGAAAAACCATTAGGTTGGTGAGAAACCACCCTCGGCTATGATGAGGGCAAATGGTGGGGACGACCCCTCATTTACCCTCAAGAAATATGAGGGGGGACTTAAAATTTAAAACATCATTAAGTTGGTGGAAACCACCCTCGGCTATGATGAGGGTCAATGGTGGGGACGAGCCCTCATTCACCTTCAAGAAAGACGAGGGGGACTTAAAATTTATTATATCATTAAGTTGGTGGAAACCGCCCTCGGCTATGATGAGGGTCAATGGTGGGGATGACCCCTCATTCACCCTCAAGAAAGACGAGGGGGGACTTGAAATTTAAAACCATTAAGTTGGTGAGAAACCACCCTCGGCTATGATGAGGGTCAATGGTGGGGGCGACCCCTCATTCACCCTCAAGAAAGACGAGGCAGGGGTTAGTGAGTGTTAATTTAAAAACATCACAAGGCAATCATACAAGAGACAAGTATAGAAGACAGAAAGAGGAATTATATTACAAAATGTTAATGTTTGTCCAACAAAAGTAAGGTACAAAAATGTGATACATGAAGAGGGTATTGGCTACAAACATCCACCCTATTAAGAGGCATCAGAGGGCAAGGCCTCAACATCTATGGGAGTTTCCTCTATGACCAAGACATGCCGAGCCTCAGACGTGCCTGTTCCTTCTACATGCACATGAGATTCCACTTGAGCTAAGGCTTCAGCAATAAGGGGATCATCTAGTTTAACTGCCTCAAGAGAGGGGCGAATAGACGATACTACATCAGCGAACTTAAGGATGACCCACCGACAGGCAGTCCTAATTCCCCTCTCTAAGTATTCGAGACCGAAGCCTTGAAACTCATCTAACAGTTTGTAGGCCTCCACAGCATCGGCCCCAGCCTTCTTCACTACCTCGGCCAGCTCACTCTTGAACTGGGAATTCAAGGCTTCTTCCTTCGAACTGAAGAGGTCATCCGTCGTCTTCATATCAGCAGCATGTTGCTTCGTCAGCTCATCCAAGACCCTTGCATGTTCGATCCTCGCAGTCTCCAACTTGTCCCTTGAAGTCTCGAGCTCAGTCTGCAGGTCAGCCTTGTGCTGAATGGCCCTCTCGGCTTCATGAAATTTCTGTTGGTTCTCAGCCATCCACTTGGTAGTTGATGTGAAGGCACAAATAGACTGCACAGAAAAAGACACTTGTTAAGGGGTCGAGGAAACAGTTAGTGAAAAATTCAACTAAGGAAATGAAGTAAAAATAAATACCTGGGCCAGGGTGTGCAAACCATAGTCATACACCTTTGTCGGGGCCATCTTCGACAAGAAGTCATAGTTAGCGGCCGAGGGGGCAGAGAACATAGAAACCTTGGCCGCCCTCAAATTGGCTATAAGAGAAGATGGCTCAACCTTCAAGAATGTTAAATTCTGGGATAAAAAGTCCCCCATGCTGGACGAGGAGCCAGTCCCCTCAGACGCCTCCACCCTCGCCCTCGTCCTAGAATCCGGCTAAGGGTCAGTAGGAACTTCTGGACCCTTTCTTTTCTGGCTGTCAGCAGATGGTTCAACAGGTGTCGGCCCCACGGCCTTTGACTTCATCGGAGCCTGCTGAGGCTCCTTGCCTTTCTTCTTGCCTAGACCAGACAGTGAGCTTGGGGCAGTCATTTCCTAAAGATGGTCAGAGATACCTACAGGACGACCTGAAAAGGAGACGAAACATCAGAAAAATACAGAGGCAAAGATGAAACACTTGAAAAAAATCAAAGATTGAGCAAAAATAATAAATCACATAGCTCTGTCAAGGGGCGGTCAGACTAACTTCTTTTGAGGAATCGAGGGGTCATCAAATCTTCAAACTTTGCAAGTTCACCCTCTTTCCCTCATTCTCTCAGATATTCAACTATGTACTTTTCATCCAGACTAAGTCTGAGGTCTGACCTAGCCTTCGTAGAGGGGTTAGACCATCTCCTTGGAACCCTCGGATCGTCGTCCAAAGGCTGAGCCTCGGCAGCAAATTCCATTCCCCATATATGAAGAAAAATATCTTCTTCCAGTTGTGGTTAGAGGTTTGTGCCACATAGAGAAGTTTTTTATTAGACTTCCTCACCCCCAGATTATAGTACCCAGGCTGTTTGGATGAGGAAGTGATATTATAGCAAGCTAAGAACACATCGGCTGAAGGCTCGTTAGTGAAGGTATTCTTCCCCAAGGAGACATAACCGAGGATAGTCCTCCAGGAGTTGGGAGGAAGTTGAGAGGGGGAAACGCCGAGGGATGACAATATATTAACTATGGCAGGGTGCAGAGGGAACCTAACGCCGACCTTTAACATCTGTTCATATACATCGATCTCTCCCTCATCACACTCGAAGACTTTCTCAGACTCAGAGGGAACCCTCATACTTATGTTGGGGGCACACCAAATGTATGCCTCCATAGAAAGAGGTCACGATCCCTAACGGTGGAAACATAAGCTGAGGCATGGGAGGTGTCAAATGGGTCAGTGTCCGAATCCTCACCATCATCCTCAGTCCCCTCTCCCTCGGCCTCATCACCTGTCAGAGATCCACCAGGAAAGGCCATCTAGAAGGCATGAAGGGATAAAGTTATTATAGGAATATCCCCGGAAGGGACTACTCCCTCAGCCTATCGGCCTGGGCTAAGATCAGACGTTTCTTTCCTCTTAGAAGGCTCAGTGCCTGTTGGTGACGATGATCTCTCATCTATCTCTCCTTCGTATGAATGACTCTCGGTTGGACGATAAGATGACCCGCCGAACTCATATGGTACAATAGTGGCTAATGGAATGGGAAAAATAGGTCGTACCCAATTAAGGTCGACCCCTCATCTTCTCTTCTCCTCTTCCTCTACTCGTCTGATCTCTACGAAGAACTTATCTCTCAGGGATGGGAATTCCTCAGCTAAACTGTAAAGCCTCATAAGCATTAAGGGGAAGACCTTACACTCAGAAGAATTTTCCTAAGCTAATTACAAAAAATCTCAGAGTTGACTAAGTTGGTCTTTTTGATCAAAACCAAAGAAGGAAAGGGTTTTGATCAAGAACACTCAAGAAAGGGAAGAACTCGACTTGCCGGAGAAAGCACCGAAAAACAGACGGAAACCCTAGAAACACCACAAGGGGCCGTCAACCCCAATGCATGAAATGAAATTGAAGATTAAAAATGGAAGTTATGGAAAGGAAAAGTACCTGAAGACGAAAGCAACGGCTGAATGAAGCCTGATACAGAAAGGTTACAGAAATGGCTATGGAAGCTATTTAGAAGCTAGAAAGAGAGAGAGTTAAGGCACAAAAAAGAGGAAGAAGAAAGGAAATGATTTCAAAAAATTATTTAAATACCTTGCTAATGAGTGGGCCCATTAACCAAGGACGAACACAGCCCACAAGGAGGACATCATTAGGGCACAAAGTCCCAAGCAAAGTGTGCAACCGCCATGCCTAGGAAACTTAAAACGATAATAGATATCTGCCTAAGTGTCACATTAGCTTAACAAGTGTCACTCATCAAACTGACAATACAGTCATCTCAAAAGCAATACTATTCCTCAGTCATCTCAACGACATTGATGGCTAAGGGCTGGGGGTAATTGATATACCCATATATACCCTTGGCCAGGCTGAGGGCGCCCTACACCTGGACGGGGCCAGGATAACCTCTCAAGCAATATCAAACGACCCTCCAAAGGGCCGACCCCTCATCAGGCCCAGACGACCCTCTAAGGGGCTGACCCCTTATTAGGTCCAGACGACCCTCCAAGGGGTCGACCCCTCATCAGGCCCAAACGACCCCCCAAGGGGCCGACCCCTTATCAGGCCCAAACGACCCTCTAAGGGGCCGACCCCTCATTAGGCCCAAACGACCCTCCAAAGGGCCGACCCCTCATCATGGCCCAGACGACCCTCCGAGGGTACGACAGTACAAGGCCCAAATTAGGCCAGACTCACTGCCAGAAGGAACTTTGCCCTCGGCCTCATATCATAGGCTGAGGGTGACATCATCACAACGCGTGGTTTGGGAGACGCGTGGAATAGTGCGCGTGAGGCTCACATGTCATGTGGAAGACCGTTATAATCATATCACTCCCTCACTTTAGGGAATATTATGTCATTATTAATCACAGGTGGCATCTACAGGTGTCAACAGGGGAGTGGCTAGATCATCATTCACATCAACCATGCATGCTTGGGGGGTACACTACACCCCCCAAGACCTATATATACTTATCACCTACAACCCTACAAAGGAATCAATAATTGTAACCCTAGCTGAAACTCTGCTTGTACACACAGTAGAGAGAGAAAGTGAGCTTATGTGCATTCTATCCAAGGCTATTAGTGCCCATACTTAGTGGATCACACACTCACAGTGGATGTAGGCCTAATTGGCTGAACCACTATACATCATTGTATGATTCCTCTTATACTCACCTCCTTCTATATACTTATACATACATATCTCCATGGCTTCCATGGTTACTACTGTTTGATCTCATAATCACTGATCTGGTGGTGCTGAATCTAAGCATCATCAGGTTGTATCTATGTTCGTGTAAAAAAAACATCATCGGACCGAAATTCGACCCAAAAACACGAATTGACCGCCTAATTTAGATGAATAAGAGAATACTTTATGTGATCGTAAAATAATTTAATAACACAACCGGATAACATTGATCGTCTATGTTTCAAATATCTATTCTAGTCTGTAGAATATTTTATTATGAGAGCCATTCAAAAGAGTTGGATGAAAAAATTGGAAAAATAACGTTAACATTTGACACATATATGGGATATACACTTCAAAAAAAACCAAATTTGTCATTCATTCATGACATATATTTGCATACAATATATAAAATTTATGAACGAAAGGAAACAACATATGTTTCAACTAAAAAAGAAAACTTTCTTGGCTTTAGAGTATCCACAATGGTGGATGCTCTCATCAACGAGTTTACAAATGCAGAAAGTGATGTTACCTTTCGTGGATGAAGTCTTAACACAATGGTGATGGGAATATTTGTAGAGATATTATATATTGATAGTTCCTACGAACTACTCTTCCCCATAGGAAATAAAAATTCAACTTCCTACGAACAACATTTGTTCGTAATAATGTTACGAACAAATGTTATTCGTAAGAACCCACATATACAATAAAAATGATTATTTATATATGTTATGAACTTCATTTGTTCGTAGGAATTCCTACGAATAAATGAGGTTAGTAGTAACCCTTTACAAATTCTGTCCGCGTTCTGTATATTCGGAGAACCATTGTAAATTGAGGTACGGAATTAGTTCGTCAAACCACACCAGTGCAGACATCCCAATTTGCATATTTACATATTTTCTTGGCATCTTATATCCCCATTGCAGATGTTCTTATAGAGAAATAGAAAACGTGTCAAGAAAAGGGGGAAAACAAAAAGTCTCGACCTCACTGTCGTCACTAAGGGTAGCATTAAGGACAGATTTCCCTTTCTCTCTATTCAGACGAGTGGCACACTCAAAGGCTCTATGACCCCTACCATCGCACTCAAAACATCTCTCACTTTCTTTCTTAGGAGTATTTTTGGCGTCTTTTTCATTTTTCTTTTCAAACTTATTTTTCTCAAATTTCTTTTTATCTTTAAAATTTCCATTTTTCTTAAATTTGAGAATCCTCTTGAAATTTTTTGCAAAAAGATCCAAATCATCTAGGTCAAAATCACACTCAGAATCTGACGTGTCAGTCTCTTTCTTTCTAGACGACTCTACCCTTTTTCTAGTCGACCCCTCACTCCTTCTCTCTTGGGCTTTAAGTGCAATTCCCTTATCTTTAGATTTAGCAGTTTTAGGGAACATATCAATTTCATAAGTTTGCAAATCTCCTAGAAGTTCTTCCAATTTTATCGTATTTAAATTACCCATAGAATTCAGCACAGCGACTTTAGGGATAAAACGCTTAGGTAAAGAATGAAGAATCTTTTAAACAACTCTAGCATTAGGAATATGTTCACCAAGATTAAAGCTAGTATTCACAATGTCAGAAAGTCTAGCATAAAATTCATCAAAGCATTCAGATTCGTGCATGGTGATGGTTTCAAATTGAGTTGTCAAATTTTGCAACTTAGATTCTTTCACAGCATTAGTTCCTTCATGGGTGAGTTGTAAAACATCCCATGCCTCTTTTGACGTGGTTCACGTCATTATACGTTTGAACTCATCTGGTGTGACAGACCCAGAAATAGCACTTAGGCCCTTAGAATTAAAAGATGACCATTTAAATTCTTCATCAGTCCAAGAAGTGACAGGTTTCAAGTTGATCACATTATCAACAGTCACGGAGGGAGGAGTCCATCCACTTTCAACTAAAATCCAAACCCTTTCATCTATGACTTTTAAAGCCGACCTCATTCGGGCTTTCCAATAAGCATAATTTGTCCCGTCAAAAACAAACATTTTATTATATAACTTCTCCATTTGAACACGTACTTTTTCAAAAATCAATTTTTTCAGAAAATTGATATCTTAGAAAATTTTTGCGGAAAATAGGAATACGCGATAGATTAGCGTAACCTGCTCTGATACCAATTTGAGAACGTATGTGCTTGCGTTCTAATGAGAAAATTATATATTAAACACCTTTTAACCCAAACAAACCCTAAACATGCACCAATATGTGATTGAATAAGATGATAATCTAAGCAAGAACATTCAAACACATGCTTGTGAGGAAAAATCCCCCAAAGGGGCAAAACCATTTATTTTCATTATAATATTGTAGCTATACAATTTCGGATTACAATGAAAATACAAGTGACTAAGAATTACCCTCATGTGTCGGATTCTGTAGTCGCGGCTGGAACTATCCCTTTCCAGTAGGGCTGCAATGGAGAAGAAGAACGGTCTTCTCCACAAGGGTGTGAACCGCAAAAGTGCGTTCCTGGGTTGCAAAGTGATTCACAAAGGATTGGCAATTTGTGTGAATCAAATACCTAGAGTCTAGATGCTCAATAGGTGAAGACTTAGGGCTTTCTTTACTCTGGAAATCGTCTTGAAAAGTCTTAGAAAACCACTTCCCGTAGTGGGATTAAATAAGAGGACTTGAGCCATAAAAATCTGACCACGATCTGAACACGATCTGTTTAAGATTATCCCAAGCGGACCGGTCTGGATCTTAGGTGGATCAGTCCGGTTGACCGGATCAGTTCTTTTATTCTGAGGCGAATCGATCCGGTTGTGACCGGATCGGTTCTTTTATTTCAGCTTCATCGGTTTTCTTGCGGTCCGGGGTATACTGGATCTACAGTAAAACGGATTGGTCCGGTCTGAGGCGGACCGGTCCGGTTGACCGGATCGGTTCTTTTATTTCAGGCGGACCGGTCCGGTCTATCAGACTTTGATTCCCCTTCTTCTTCTGATATTCGGATCCGTTGATGAATGTATGAAACTTGAATTTCTTCAACGGTGTAACGGCGTACGACATATAATTGTTAATGGACAAAAATGTCCGTACAAATGATATCGTCTCATTTATTCTACATAATAGATTTTTAACGTGATAATTCTCGACATATAGCTTCCAGTACATATCCTATCCCAAAAAGGGTTACTAAATTCCTCGCTAGTATCTAAGGTTTTCTCAGTATTTAAAGTTTCCCACTTTTAGTCTTTAACCTCAAATTATAAATTGGAGCAAAAGATATTCAGGTTCTCACAACTTACAATCGTACCTCACTAATCGGATATTCGTAAGTTTACCACTTAACCTCAATTAAATCTAATAATTTTCCCGGCTTCAAATACAATCCTATTGGTCTTCCCTAAGTACCAATGTGCTCAATCAATCATCACTAAAGAGTTATAAAGGTTGGGAGTTATTCAATTATTTAAAGGAAGAATACTTCACTTTTTCTAGAGGGGTCGATCGATCGAATAAATGGATCGATCAATCGACGATTTTCTTGGATCGATTGATCGATCAAGCAGTTATCTGCCCAGAATTGACAGTTACAGATTCTTCCAATTTTTACACCCCAAATCCTAACTCCCAAAAAATTCACTAATCATCATATTAACATATTAGCATAATCTTTAACGTATAAGAATCATTAAATCATCATGGATCATCAGTTTCTTGGATCAAAACACCCAATTTTCATAAAAAAAAAACTTATTTCTTCTATTTTCTTTAAGATCTTCGTAAAAATCAACATAAATTCACAATTCCCTATGCATAGATCATGGTTTGCTAACTAGTATATGCCCAAAAGTATATCTACATGAAGCCTACCCATATTCAATGTTTAATTCTCGAGTTTCACAATTAACTCAATTATTTACGATAAATCAACAAATCTAAACTATCATGTAAAATATATACTTTGAATCTTTGCAAGATAAATCACTTGCCTATGATTGTAAGTTATCATCCATTGATGACGGTATTGGTTGGTTCTCCCTCTCTTTCCGGTCACAAATCTGGCAATGGTGGGGGTGTGTGGTGGTTGTTTTACCTTGGAAACCCTTGGAGTTTAACAAATAATGGCCCTAATAACCCTTTCTTTCTTCTCACGTTACTCTTTCTTATGGTTAACAAATAATGGCCCTAATAACCGTAAGTGTTGGCTGATAAATAAAACCTAAATTTCGTAGGTCACTCTTCACCAAAAATTGGAATGACTAAAATACTCTCTCGGGTTGCCGGTTAGGCCTAAAAATGCCCCGGGACCCAAACTAAACCCCCGACTAGTGTTTTCTGACTATCTCGACCCTTTCGGACACGTTGGCACACTCAAAATGACTATACGGATGACATAAAAATAAAATACTTTTAAATCCTTTAAATTGCGTCCTTACACGACTGACACGCGCGTCCCAACTTAATTACTGAAATTGTCGTATTTTCAACTCACGACAATTTAAATAAATTCAATAATCACATACAATCATAATCACTCAGTAATATTCAACATTATCATCATATTTAAATACTAACTCTCGTCTCGCTAGTTATTTAAATTTGAATTAATTTCCAATTAATTGTCCCAAATTAATTTAATTAATCCCATAATTAAAAATATTTTTATTTAATTAATCTCATAATTAAAAGCCATAAAAATTCGGGGTATTACATACTTCCCCCCTAATAACGTAATTTCGGCCCAAAATTCAAAAAAGTAAGGCATACCTGGAAAAATTAGGTATCCTTCGGTATTTAAAACAAAATTCAAAGTAAGGCTCAATCACTACAGGTCCTGCTTCACAACAAGCTTGTTGACCACTCTCAACACTTTATTAGTTATAGGGTTACACTTTAATAAATGCACCTCACGTTGTGCTCTTACTAAACAACCTTCGAATAAGAAAAGCCTATACATCATTGGCCGTATTCTCTCAATATTATTGTGAGTTCGCACCTCACTTCGTATTAACTCCCGCGTTTATCTAGACACAAAACTCCCATCCTGGGAGAAACCATAAAACATCTGACTACTCTTGTCCGTTCTTTGAATCTCTGTTCCTGGCATTGCGACTTTTACACAAGGGAAAGCCACTTAAGACGGTTGGTGGTTATCCCATTATAGTCATCGGACTCTAACTTCTGACTGATCCCAAAACTTTGATTATCAGCTCACCTCTAAGCATCCAGAGAGAGGATAGTAATGTTTATTTACACAAAACATTTGTAAACACCTTGTCCACTATAAATAGGTACGGGTGCTTTTACACAGCTCTACTATTACATAATATCCTCTCCCCTATACCGTATTATTTTCACTTACTATCAATACCCATTGTGGAAATCAAATGATCGCAATGAGTCCAAAATTACTTTCATACAGTTCCACCAGTCGTCAATCACCTTGTGCCTATTCCTCGGGCTATAGGTGATACAACTTTCTCAAAACGAAATTATTCCCACTACTTCCTTATACCCCATATTGAAGGTGGATTTCAAGGATCTCATTCTAGTTCAAAATAATACCGGGCAGGACCACATACCGGATCGATCCCTATTTAATACTGTAAATCACCCAAGGATATAACAATTACTTTCCTTCTTGGCAACCCGTTCCACCCATTTGAAGGAACTCGTTACTTATCTTTATGATTGCAACCCATCAAAGAAATTTACCAACTTGACTCTTCCGCTACTGGAATCATCGGCTCGACACCAAGTTTCTGGTTGATACCCTTACTCCAATCAATTTCTATCTACAAGTGGTACACGTGGGGGCTACTCATTATGTCCCGTTCAACACCGATTTACACTTATAAATCCTCCCATTAAGTGGTATTTATTAACCCTCTTCTTCCCTCGGCGTATACCAAAAGTTCCGACTCGTGCACTTTTCACCACGATGTGCACATCTGGACTCTTTATACCTTATTGACATCAGTATTCTATTTGTGGGTAAGTCACTCTCAATATTCTACTGGGTAGAGCTCCGCTTCAATTTGTCCATAATAGTTAAATATTTGCCTTCTCAAGGGATACCCCCTTTTTAAATGGCATCCCACTGCCTTTCAACCAAGGCCGGATGTGCAACTCTGATTGCACATGAATCTATAGATTGTTGTCCTTCTCATAACACTTAATCCACTCTACCACATCCATTTTGTCATATTAGTCCCACAAGTATAAATTTCACCTATCTATTTCCATGTCTCTTCTTCCAGCGATTCTGACACCAGCAAACCAAGGTGTCCATACACCTTATACATCGTCCAAACGGGTTTAAACATCATACAAGCTCATACGTACGCTGATTATAAACTAAAAGGAAAAAGATGCATAAAAACGAAATATTAATCTAGGCGAGCGTATTGAAACTAGATTAACAAAGCGAGTAAAACTATAGGTTGCGTTGAATATCCCTCACCCGAGTTAATTAGTATAAAATGGTCACATGGGTCGACGAGTTATTTAGAATGTGTCTCGTTTTGAAAGTTAATTGAACCAAGGGTTGTTATGCCCCTAAATCCGTATAAAAGCCTAATATGATTTTGGTGTCAACAAATATCCCAAAAATTGCACACGCAAGGTCGTAATCACGGGACATACATGATATGCCCCGTCAAATCTCCTAAGCCTAATAATTAGGACAACGCACCCGAAATAGACCCGTAAACACCATCGCCAAAGCCAAGCAACGCGTCAACTCAAGTGAGTTCAATTCAAGCACAACCTAATTTAAATTATCTAGAAAGCATATTAAAAATGCGATAAAGAAAGCGGTAAATAAACGCGGTAAATCTACACTAGAAAGAGAGTAAATCAAAGCATGTAAATCTAATTAGCAAAGCATGTAAATTATCTAGAAAGCAAGAATTAATGGAAAACAAGCTATATTAAATGGTAGGGACGATGAATAGTGTAACTTACAACCCAATCGGGTGTCAAATCGAGAAGAATCAAAGCCAAACTCTCAAAAACCCAAACCCTAACCTAAATCTCTCTAAAATCTAATCTAAATCTCAATATCTGATTATTACAACAAAAAAGGGTATATATAGTAAGTGAAAAAGAAATAAAGAAGAAAGAAAAGAAAAGAAAATATCCTAAAAATATCTGCAATCATCGGTCGACCGCGTCCAGGGGACCGGTCGATCGGTCCCTTAAGAAAAAACCTAATATCTCCTTCCCATGACAAAATGTGAAACCGTGGTCGATCGGTACTCTGTTTTCTGTAATCTTTGTTCCGTGAAGAGGGGGAAAAGGTCAATAACGGAAACGAGCATATCTTCTTCGTCCGAACTCCAAACAACGCACCGTTTGTGGCCAAGCAATGCTAACTCAATGAAATACGCATCCGTGGAATTTCCATGAGCTAGATAAGAAATGTGAATTGACTAAAATTCCCTTGAAGTAACATCCAGCGACGAAACTTCTCCGAAATGCAACGGATCTTGGGTTTTAGCGTTCCAATACCAACAAAAACACAATTAACCCCTGAAAAACATGTATATATCCAAATCCAAGGTTATCTGGTTAATGAGCATAAATATAGGCATTAGGACTGTAAAAGCGCTAGAATGCATAAAGATAACGGGCGAAAATATGCAATATTTAATACGAATCATACGCCTAATTCTTTAATAACCTTGTATTCGCAACATGGCTATATCACTTGGACTATCTCAATTACCCTTGAATTTGAAATCCTAAATCCTCCTTAACATCATTCCATCCTGCAACCTGCCGTAATAAAACAAAGTTTTATGTACTTCCTCACCACATAACTGACTCTACTGGCCTTATATCGTAATTTACCCTTTAACTTTCAGTTATAACTACATACTTCCATAATGATAGAGGTACCCAAATCATGGACGAATGGCCAGACATCTCCCTACTACCAACCTTACGCTAAGTTTCATGCGTGGGATGTCTCGCAAAGCGAAATCTAAATAAGGAACCCCCCCGATTCATTACTACCTAGCATTGTTGGTCATCGGAATCCGTTAGGCCCTCAGTCCATAACATGTACCCCTATATTCTCGTCTCTTGACAACAATGTTACATCTCCTTTCGCAATAACACTTAAACTAGGAACTTCTTCCGAAAGACACTGTCACTTAACATTGATGGTAATCACATTCCGTAAACATCATGCAAATATAATCGGGGCTCTCAAAATCCCATCCCCAGACATACAACTATGATTATTAACTTCCACGTCTCTAAAGGGTGATATAATAATGCACTCTTACTATTGCCACATCATGAGCGTTAATTATAATAACCATCTAAATCTTTCCGCTGAACAGTAAACCAAATACACTCCGAATCATATCAATAAAATTCCTACATATACCAGGATCAAATATCTGAGACCATTATACCTTTAGAAGTCTCGATAATATATTTATATACATATATATAAATATATAAATGCGAGCCCGGCCCTCTCGAAGGTGGGGTCTCACCGAAACAAAACATTCTACACCAAGGTAGTAACCCCGATAGACTTGCAATATCTGCACACTATCGGTTTAATCATTATTATAAAACCATAATTTGGATAATATCATGCTCATATAACACAAAACTAAAACGAGTAATTTCAATAAAGTATATACCACTATCGATACACCCATTCATCCTCCGCGGATAACACTAAAGGTAACCCCACTATATCGGGGAAAATATTCACATAAATAATAACATTGTCGATATACGAAGTAAACTCATCGCTCATGCGAATATAGCAATAATAAAATGTAATAACTCGTTTCTATCACATACAACACGCATCATCATCTGAGGATATAATTCATACTTCTACTTTGCCAATCACCCTGGATGCTCAAATAGTTCATGAACTTAACACGCTTGTCCGTACCAAACTGAAAATCTTGATAACTATTGCCCTTCCTAGGCACCATACCCTTATCCCTATACTTGCTTCGAAAAAAAAAATTCAACACACGGGTTTCACTTCCCCTAAATTACCTTTACACATTCTCCACTTATCTCCAGGCACACTGACCATGTTAGGGTTGTCCTTCTCTCGAACGTTGGTAGTCTCGACTCTAATGACTACCTCCGTTGTTCCCTTAGCTTTGATGGCCCTACGGAATACGCTACTGGCTTCGATAGCTCTTACTGAAATCACCATCGTTCAGTAAATTTTTTGCTATCCGAATCATTTAAATGGGTCCCCTACTGGGTCTCCCCCTTATGGTTCTTCACCAACACCATTTTCCGAGTCATACTCTGTCTAAATGCTTCGATTCTTATAGCTCTCCACCCAAGGAAGCGTTTGCCTCCATATTAACAAAACGCGACATTGTTACCATCTGCATTGACCATCTAAGGAGAATTCATCATAAGTGCTAGCAATTATTCTCCATTGCATCTACTTCATCCGGTGTAAGGTTCACTAATGAATTAAATTTCTTTTCACAAAGTGACTTCTATCTGACCCTCTTATGTGAGTTCAGAGCAACGTTCACATCTTATCCTGAACATCTGATGAAGGAACTTATGGCCAAACCATACATATGCGCCTTTTCCTGACAAAACATTCAACTTCTAAGTGTGGTGGTTACCTCTCACCACTATAACTCTGCTCTTACGGGACAAGAAAAATTTTAGCCTAAATTTTCACTCCTGATTAGCCATACTCCGACATATGCCCAAGTCTTTAGATATTTTACCTTCGTTGGCTAACACACGCCATTTTCGCATTTCTAGAATGTCCACTGCTGGTTCTCTTCAATGTTTCGTCTGACTCTCTCTCAATCCAACCTTGTTGGGTGAGTCTAATTCGACTCCACTTTCTAACATAGCGGTACTATAATGTCATATGTTGTGCCCAAGCCGCCTTTACCGTCCTGGATTTTCGTACCATCATAGGGGTGACCTCAACTACAGTCATCATTATTGAACATACCCAATAACCTCAACTGAGCCTTGCCTCCTACTTTCTGCCCAACTGTCCTCGCCTAACATACTACATCGTTCGGCACATGAACACACCCGAATGAAAATAATATTCACTATCATATACATTATAACATGAGAATTAAATCTCACTAAAGAAATCAATAATTCTAAACATAGGGCTCTACATCAAAGAAAGCTATGCAGGAAGCACAATAAGCCGCACAGATCCTAAAGGACACTAGAACCTGATGCTCTGATACCACCTTTAACACCCCATCTAATTAAATACCGGGTAGCTACTCCTTTAATAAATTAATACAGAATATCAAGTTGGTTCAGTCTTAGCATCACTGTCGAAAATATTTAATTAATTACTAGCCACCTAATATTTAAAATAGTGAGATGCCAAATTTTATTAAATAAGTTAAAAATCAACCAAGAATTAAATCATCAACCATCAATTGTGTAGCCAATCTCATATGAATAACCAACGTAAAAAAATAAATTGAGTCTGGAGTAAACACTCCAATAATAATGCCAGGGTAAAATAAAATCCCGAAATAAGAGTTTGAATAAACAAACCAACATCTAAAATAGAATAAAAAGTCTGATAATGTTATCTCTAAATGGAAATGGGCGACATGCCCTACCAGATGAGTAACCCTGAGTAGAATCAAGTACAGAATGTGAAGGTATCTAATACCCAGATCCTGTAACTTCCACATCAGTTACAACACGTCAATGTAATGGAACTCCTATACTTGGCATCCCTATGGCTGGGCACTTAAAAATGTTTTTACACAACAAAATAGATTTGGAGGAAAACGGGTCAGAGCCCGAGGTGAAAACAGTTTAAAAATATAGCAAGTGTTTAAATTACAATTAAACAACACATATTATAAACATGTTAGTTGCGTACTCTCACATGAGTTTCTCACCTCTCAACTAATGTGCACACTTAACGTATATCCTTAACCCATCCTAGTTATGCCACTATCTAACTAGTCCGTACTAACCCCTCCTATCACATTCTAATATAAGGTGTCTACTCGTGTTACACAAACAAGTTATATTTATAACTCACATCCACATTCATTAAATTACTTATCGCAAGTGTTATTTAAATTCTCATATTCGTACCCATTCAAACATCTTAGTTATTCACATCTATTAAGCAATGGTGAACCAGTCACAAGTATATATATATATATATATATATATATATATATATATATATATATATATATAAGGAGTAGAATTTTTGCGACTATTCCATAAGATGATAAGCTAATTAGGGGCTAGGATTGAACCACCAATGCAAGAATCCAAGGGTTGAGATTATTTTGTTGCATTTTCCTCTTTTAACCTTTCATTTTTTGTTTTCCCCCTCTTTTGCCTCACTACTATTTGGTTTCATCTCTTACTTTAATTCAAAAGAACGGCTAAATTAGGAAGTTTACCCACTTATTTGATCTCATCTTAGCTTGCTCCTCTTTTGACCCCCGTTTTTCTCTCCCTCTCTCGCTCGGCTCATCTTTGGGTCTTGGTTCATCTCCATCTCCATCATCAGGTAATGTTTTCATCTTTTAATATTTGAATCATAGGTTGATAATTTAATCATTTTTTACTACATCTCAATCGTGTTAGTGTGGTAATTAGCTTAGAGTTGTTTATTTTTGTGTTGATCATTTGGGTTATTTTTGCCCAAATTTCTTTTTAGAGATCTGACATTTTTTTCCTTTCGATTTTTGGGGGAGCTATTGATTTATAGAGTAGGTATTTTAGATCTAGGTAAACTCATTGACGTCTATCTTAGCAATGTTTTCGCCCTAATTTCTGGAGTAGGTTGTTTTAGCCCTAATTCATTTCTAGAGATCTGACATTATCTTAGCAATTTTCGAGTTTGCTTTCTCAAATATAATTTTGTTCATGTTCTCTTTTTTCCTCAGATCTATCGAAACCCCAGATATACTTTACACTATGTATTCTCTTTATTTATGTTGTTTTAGTAATATATCTTACTTGGGTAATATATATTGCATTTTTGTTATTTTTATGCTATATGCAGATGGAAGATTATATTTTGTGGATGAAGTCCAATACATTTTGCGGATCCATGAATAAAATTCAGGGTTAAGAGTTTTTTTACTTTATTTCAAGTGCTCTTCGGATTTTTAAAATAAGGTACTATGTCTCATTTTGTTTTTTAAATCATTATAAATTTTGTAAAATTATTTTGTATGCGTGGGATTTGTGTCGTGTTGGTTTTATAATGTTATATTCGGTTGCCCAATCAACCTCAACGTCAAAATTTAGCGGATCTTTCATTATATTTTGTGTGATTTTGGGATTTGGTGGTTCAAATTTGGTTTTGGAAATGTGTGTTTTTTGTTCTTCTTTGTTGTTTATCGTTGAATTTACTATAAGTTCTTTTCTAATTTTGGGATGTCGAATCATAAATCTTTAATTTATAGTTTTTTTACTGGAGGCTTTACACTCTCTGATAGTTATTTTTTTCTTTAAACTCAAACCATAACACCACCTAAGTTTCGAAATGTTACTATTTTGGTGTTTTCTTTTGAGTTTTTGTAAGGACATTTTTGTCCAACATACTTGTATATGTCATTAGCCGTAACACCGTTGCAAAGATTCAAAGTCCATTCATCATCAACGGAATCCGAAGATCAAAAGAAAGGAAGAATTCAGAAATCCAGACAGCCGGACCGGTCCGCCTGATATTAAAACGAACCGATCCGCCTAGCCGGACCGATCCGCTGAGACCCGGACCGATCCGCCTTGCTCATTTAAGACCAGTGAGCCCCGGACCGAATGCGAACCGAATCAGCCTCAATTTAAAAGAACCGGTCCGCCATCGGACCGATCCGCCTAAGGCCCGGAACGGTCCGCCCTGGATAACCACGAACAGATCGTGTGCAGATTTTTAGGGAAAATGAATTCTTATTTATACCACGATCGGGGAGTTGGTTTTCTTAAGACTTATACATGATTTTCTGAGTTCCATAACTCTTAAGTCTTCACGGTATTTGAGTCCATTGATTCATACCCTTGATTCACACAAATTCCATACATTTGTGAGTCACTTTTGGTAACCCTAGAACACCATTGATGTTCAACCCTTTGTGAAGTGGACCGCTTCTTCCTCTTCATTGCAGCCCTACTGGACAGGGATAGTTCCAGCCGCCAACCCTACTGGAAAGGGATATTCCAGCCACGACTACAGAATCCGATACCCGAGGGTAATTCTTAGTCAACCTGTATTTCATTGTAATCCGATTGTAAACCGTATTTTACAAATTATAGTGATATACAAATGGTTTTGCCCCTGTGGGGGATTTTTCCTTAACTTTGTGTGTTGAATATCTTGTGCATGATTTCATATTGTTTCAATCACACCTAGTTGCATGCTTAGGGTTAATTTGGGTTAAAAATGGCAGTTATTATATTATTTCTTAATTGAACGCAAGCGCCAACTCTTTCAAATTGGTATCAGAGCGGGTTACGCCAATCTATCGCGTATTCCTTACTTCCGCAAAAATTTTCTAAAGATATCAATTTTTGAAATAAATTGATTTTTTTGAAAAGAGCGAGGACAGCTTTCCCTTTCTCTCTATTCAGACGATTGGCACACTCAAACGCTCTATGACCCTTACAATCACATTCAAAACATTTCTCACTGTCCCTTTTAGGATGTTCTTTGAAATCTTCTTTGATCTCTTTCTCATTTTTCTTTTCAAAAGTATTTTTCTCAAAATTCCTTTTATCGTTGAAATTCCCATTTTTCTTGAATTTGAGAATTCTTTTGAAATTTTTTGCAAACAGGGCCAAGTCATCTAAGTCAAAATCACACTCAGACTTGGATTCACAAACTTTTTCTTTCTTTTTCTGAAAATGAGTCTTTAAAGCAATCCCATTATCCTTAGCCTTAATGGTTTTGGGAAACATGTCAATCTCATAGGTTTGAAGATCTCCTACAAGTTCTTCCAACTTAAGTGATTTCAGATTTCCCAAAGAGTTCAAAACAGTGACTTTAGGAATAAAGCGTTTTGGGAGAGATCTCAAAATATTTTTAACGACACGCGTGTTATCAATCACCTCACCCAAATTAAAACATGTGATAACAATGTCTGACAAACGAGCATAAAAATCATCAAAGCATTTGAGTTCATTCGTTAGGAATATCCAATATTCATCGTGCACATATGTCATGCTTGTATGCATTGATTTTCCTATCGAATTTTGTTCACACCCATTCTTTTACGCTATCACCGACTTGGTTGTTTTATGTTCATTCATGGTGTGATTTTATGCCTTGTGTCACTCCGGTTCTTGATTGCTTGATTTATTTCTCTCATTTGTCTATTTGGGGACATCATAAAAAGGGGGAGAATGAATTATCTGATTATGGGGGAGTAGTTTTTGAAATTAAATTGATATATATGCTTATGTTTATCTCATTTCAAAATCGATACGTCACTTGGTATTTGCTTTGTCTCATGTGTGTAGGTACATCTTTTGATAATCCCATGTTGCACACCCTGATGAGAAAAGCGGTGAGATTTCTAAAGATTCGAAGAAAAAACGATGCAGCCTTAGTCATTTGTACCTCTTTCAGTTTTTGGGTTCATGGAAGGGTAGATTTGTATAGGCATTGTGATTATAGATAATTCAGATTTTTTATGTTTGTTCCGGCATAGACATAGGGGGAGATTTGTAAGGACATTTTTGTCCAACATACTTGTACATGTCATTAGCCGTAACACCGTTGCAAAGATTCAAAGTCCATTCATCATCAACGGAATCCGAAGATCAAAAGAAAGGAAGAATTCAGAAATCCAGACAGCCGGACCGGTCCGCCTGATATTAAAACGAACCGATCCGCCTAGCCTGACCGATCCGCTGAGACCCGGACCGATCCGCCTTGCTCGTTTAAGACCAGTGAGCCCCGGACCGAATGCGAACCGAATCAGCCTCAATTTAAAAGAACCGGTCCGCCATCGGACCGATCCGCCTAAGGCCCGGACCGGTCCGCCCTGGATAACCACGAACAGATCGTGTGCAGATTTTTAGGGCAAATGAATTCTTATTTATACCACGATCGGGGAGTTGGTTTTCTTAAGACTTATACACGATTTTCTGAGTTCCATAACTCTTAAGTCTTCACGGTATTTGAGTCCATTGATTCATACCCTTGATTCACACAAATTCCATACATTTGTGAGTCACTTTTTGTAACCCTAGAACACCATTGATGTTCAACCCTTTGTGAAGTGGACCGCTTCTTCCTCTTCATTGCAGCCCTACTGGACAGGGATATTTCCAGCCGCCAACCCTACTGGAAAGGGATATTCCAGTCGCGACTACAGAATCCGATACCCGAGGGTAATTCTTAGTCAACCTGTATTTCATTGTAATCCGATTGTAAATCGTATTTTACAAATTATAGTGATATACAAATGGTTTTGCCCCTGTGGAGGATTTTTCCTTAACTTTGTGTGTTGAATATATTGTGCATGATTTCATATTGTTTCAATCACACCTAGTTGCATGCTTAGGGTTAATTTGGGTTAAAAATGGCAGTTATTATATTATTTCTTAATTGAACGCAAGCGCCAACTCTTTCAGTTTTTGCACATCTTTATAGGTTTATAGGTTTAATTCCCATATTGTTTTGGTGTTTTCTTTTGATATTTTACAGATCTTTGAATGTGGTGACTTTCTAAGTGGCTCATGGTTAAAGGGATTTTTTTTGCATTTTATGGAGTTCAGACTGGGGCCTACTCTTCTCCTATTTTTCAGCATTTTATCGAGGTGTGTTCTTCCTGTTCTCATACTTTCTTTCTTGATTTGTTAGGTTAGTTAGTTCACCCAATTGTTATTCATGGTTCTGTCATCCTTTTTACCACATGGATAAGGATGTTGTAATGTTAAGATGTTGTATTGGTGTATGTAATATTTGATTTTTGCGAAGGGATTTACAAATTTCTATTTCAATTGCAACAGTGTTACACTACAAAAGGACTTAGGTGGAATGATTAGACATGGTTGCATTTGCGGAGATATTATTGAATGATTGGACATGGCTGCGTTTGTGATTTATCAGACATGACTGAGTTTGTGACTTATCAGACATGACTGCATTTCTCTGAGGTATTATTTTCTTCTCTCACCCCGAGTGCTTGGGTATACAAAGTCTATAATATTTTTTGCATTTTTAGTTGTATTTCTATTAGGGATTTGAGGTTGAAATTTTGAAATCATTTTTATTTGAGTTTCATTATTCTACTTGCGTGGTTCAGATTCATTTTTATGATTTTGTCTTCAAAATTATATTTGGGTCTAATAGTATTTTCTTAACAGGTGTTTAGCTTGATCGAGCAATGATTGAACATAATCCTTCCGAAATTGTTGTAGGGAGTGAAGTGAAGAGATGAAATTGTAATAGAGAAGAGAAGAGAAGCAGCTGAAGAGAAAGATGAGTATGGTGGATAAGATGCTGATAAAGGGCATCCAGAGTTTTGACCTAGAGAACAAGCGCGTCATCACCTTCTTCAGGCCCTTAACCCTCATCGTCGGCCCTAATGGGGCCGAAAAAACTACTATTATCGAGTGCTTGAATCTCTCCTGTACAGGTGAGTTGCCCTTAACCTTGTTCATTATGATTACATGCATCGACACTTATTTATATGATCCGGATCATTCTCAGTTTCCTGATTTTATTGATTTATATTTTTTCTAGGTGCAACAAAGAGTTTTGTACAAAGCTAATTTTTTGCAAAGTCTCAGAGATTCAACGCGTACGAAGAAGAAACAATGGTTATGTGATTCAGGATGAATCAAAACTTGCACATTTTTCGTAATCCGTTTCCTTTTGTTTTAAATTTTTCAGCACTCATATACGTTAAAAGGTAATTATATATGTCAATTATTTTAATGCACTTATTATATTGGTTTGTAGGCATGGCCATTCTTTGGAAATTGGAGGTTGAATAATGTGGCATGTGTGAGACATTTCTAAGATTGTGGGCAATCGTATTAACATATGGAACTTGAGGAAGCATTAGGTTTTTACAAAATCATAGCCATGCAACTACTTGGTGTAGGTACTAACTCGAATCTCTTATATGCTTTTCTAAAGGTGTTCAATTACAAATTTAGGGAACACTATTAGTATTTTAAAGATCCCATATTTCATGTGCTTTTCTGTTTCGTTTATTGGGTTGGGACTTTCTGTATGCATATTTTTACGTTTATGCATATTCTCATTATCGTGCCCATAATCTACTGCATATGTTTTGAAACATGAACTATTAATATGTAACTATGAACATATTGACATAAAATAAATCTATTGATGACATGGACTTTGTTATGATGACATGGACTTTGTTGCATTTAAATGCCATTATATTTGTATACGTATCAAGTGACATGGGTTTGAGTTAGGCTCTAGAGAGATGATATGGTCATCGAACTCTCCACGTTTTTGTAAGACGAACATCCCTATGGTCTTTAATTGTGTTTTTCTATATTAATAAAGTTTCAAATGCAATATATTTGGTGATATTTTATCTTCTTTAACCAAAATCATTGAGTTTTATTGGACGGGACATGTTTTTTTTGCTTCTTAAGAGTTAAGTAGCACAACCCCCTTATAAGGATGATTTTTTGCACGCCCAATGTTTCTTAAAATGGTTCCAGGAGTTTAAAATTAATTTTGACAGTTTGAACACTGCAATGCATCGGTTTCGTCTTTTGGATATGGAGAAAGTCAAGTTTATAATTACTGAAATGGAGATCAGTTAGACCGATGGTCAACCTCTCTTCTTAAGAATAGCTTACTTATTTCTTCCTTGACAACATTGCTTCCTACAATAATCTGAGGGAGAAGCAGAAGACAACCTGCTGTCTTAGTAGTGCTCCTTGAGGGGGTAATCTCCCCCTTGGAACTTTACTATAAGGACAAGTGGAAGCCGATCAATTTGTGCACCATCATCATTAAGTCAAGGTGGCACCAAAGCAGAGGTCGCGGACACTGGACTTTCTATTTGCAAACATGAACGAGCAGATGATGTGGGATTTCTCAACAGAATAATGTAGAAACAGAGGCTGAGCTCAAACCTTAAAAGCTTACCCTCGGGAAAGCTTAACAACATCGTTCACTCATTAACAAGTGTAACTTAACACTTTGTCAATGTGTCAACATCGTTCATATCATGAAATTAGTTAGGATGCTTTCTGTTTTATGATTTTTAGTCATTTTTTATTTGTATTTTTTCATACTCTTATTTACTGACTACTGACACTTGAAGTTGGATATCTAGAAAAATTAAATATGGAAAAGACCATGTCTACCAAACAGGTATGTAAGAATTTGCCTTTCCTCCTTTTGATGTTATTTTCCTTATATTATCATAAATATAACTTATTATTTTTTGGGTTTTGTGTAATATTGATCATGTTTGTAGGTGTTCAACTCAAGTTTTAACAATTTAATTAAACATAAAAACCTATGCATATGTTTTGTTTGTTTGTTTACTGTTCCTTAAATTTGTAATTGACCTAGAGTGGATTTAAAATTATAGTATAAAAGAGTTTTTTGGGCTTTGGGGAATAATGAGGACTGTAATCTGATGTATCACCTAATGATCATACAAGGAGTTTCTGCTACAATTGGTTCAATTTCTCATGGAAGAATAAAATCTATGGATAGCATTTCGAATCAGTACTCTACAGTAATCATTGGTACAAGTTATTGGATTCCAACTCCATATGGTAATTTTTCAACTAAATCTGCTTAGACCTCATCAGGTATGCTAAACCAATCTCTATATTGTTTAAATTCATTTGGAACTCAGATATTTTGTATTCCTCACAAAATATCTATATTCCAATTGCTCAATCAGTCTGGAAACATTTTTCTCAGCTTCTTGGAGTGCGGATCTCTTAGTCATCTATTCATATGGCTCTTATGTCTTGGTGGCTAAGAATTCTTAAACACGATTACCTCAAATTTGTTTTCTCTGTTGTACTTCCTAAACAAGATTAGTCGTACCAAACCCCCAAATCCCCATAATAACATGCTTAACCCCAAACTCTCCACCTCGAAACAAATCATCTCCTTCATGATATGATAATTAACAATATGGATAACGAGGAACACTATTATTTTGTCCGTCGAGGAGGTGGGTGATGGGGGTGATTGTGTTTTGTACAAGAAACACTTCTACATTTCTTGATGATAGAAAGTAATTGAATAATTTAATCATTTTTAATTTATTCATTTACCCATGTCGTCTGGTGTTGATTTTATGTTACTGATTTTATTGTTTGTAGTGTGCCTTCCATCACTAAGCATTCACTGGACTCAAAGCACCAACTGCTGCACGTGTTGTCCGACGTATGTTACTGATTCTCTGGTGTTGATTTTATGATCCTGATTTTATTGTTTGGTTTTTAAAACATTCATATTAGATCTAACATGTGTTTAATTTCTAACACAGATTTTTTACACTTGATGGTTCTATGGCTCGGATATTTTTTTTTTAACATCAGACTTTTGACAGATCTGGAAAAATTCCAAAGGTATTCATTATATCCCTCTCTTATTTCTTCGTGTACTCGAATTCAAAGTGTTATATCGTCAACATCAACGACAACTACCAAGCCCTGGCTATCAGGAACTAATTAGTTTCACTTTTATTGTTTTTTTGTTTGATTACTTATTTCTTGAATCATCATCATTATATTATACAAACTTTCTTGTTATTGGAAAAAAAACCTTGGACATTTTAGTGATGTTCTTTAGAAATATTATGCAAACTTTGTTTTTTCTATTACCTAATATCCATTTATTATTCCTTTTTAAAAATTTCAAGTTTAATACAAAATCAAGACGAAGAAGATGACTTCGAAGGAATATAAGCCACATCGACTATAGGTGCAGGCATTGGTTGCTGATTCAGGCCAGCAGTGTCAAGCACAACATTAATAAGCACAAATCCACGACCTTCCTTAACGAATAGTCCTAACACGGTCCCTACAAAATAAGATAAAAGTGATGCGAAGCCAAAAGAGTTGTTGGCAAAAAATAAGGAAAAGAGGAAACCCGAATTAGACTTGGGTGAAGCCCAGGCCCAACCGGAGACGTTGACTGCGGCCCAAGGAGAGGAAAAGAAAAGAATAGTAATCTAAGGAAACATAATATGTGTTCACAGAGCTGGAAATAAAGTTGAAAAAGGAGTTATCCAACCTAATTGAAGGTGAAAAAGGATCTGGAAATAAATTTGGTTGAGGGCATGAGAAAAAATATAAACACAGAGCAAATCATTGAAGATATGAGCACTGAACAATATTTTGTTAAAGAACTATTTTCTTTATATTCCAGTAGTGTTACTATTTAGCATATTTTTGTATCTTTATTAGGATGTGTGTGATTTATTTTTTATCTCTTATCAAATTTGGCACTAATTGAATTTTATATTTGTGTTTTTCTTTATGATCTGCACAATTTCTATTTATCGCAGCGTCATTGCTATTAGCCTTCCAATGCAACACCTTTGAAGTTTAAGCACAGCTTATTGATACCCCTGACTTTTTTTGTACCAGTGGTAAGTTATATTATTTTTTTCTTCTTATTTAATATTTGAAATCTCTAAAATTACAATTAGGAGGGATAACTTAATAATTCTCATTATGTACGTGTATGCTATTTTTGAGAGGCACATGTATGCTATGGAAAAAACGGGCATTAACTATGGCAAAAAAAAAATTACTTCATTTTACAGCAGGTCAAATTTTACACAGCATTGACCTACACATAATGCAGAATCTGCTACTCCTCAAGGCAAGAAAGAACATTCATAAACTAGCAATTATGTACATGTATGATATTGTTACGAAGTTTATTTTAGGAAGAAACTTATAGCAAAGGATCCCAATAGAAGGGACAAGACTTATGAGAAACAGAGGTTGAGCTCAAACCTTTAAACCTATATATATAATATAATTAGCATTTTTGCATCACTATAAAGTAAAATGAATTTCCCGAAATAAATTTGAATTTCTCGACCCTTTTCTATGAATTTATCGGACTCTAAACACATAAAAGGTCAGTGGTGATTGCTCTTCTCCTTTTCTCAGATGTGTGGCACTGATGTTTCACGTGATTTTGGTATTTGTTTTAGCTACTCTCCTTTTCATCAGTCTACCTATGTTTATTTCAATTTTGTAGGTTTAAATTAGGTTTTATGGTGTGCATATCACTATAATTTTGGATGGTTTGGTGCAAAGTCTCAAGGTTTTTTGGAGAATAACCATGTATGGGAAGACGACAATGATAGGTATGACGTTGATGAAATCTCGATCTATGATTTTGCTGAAGATGAGGCTTCAGCAAAGCTCGATAAATTTATAAGTCAAACTGAAATAATCAGATCACTATTATTTCTTTTTCAGATTTGGTGTGACCATATTGATATTTAGTTAGCTTGCACTCACACACGCTCTCATCTCACCTCTTTCCTCCTTCATAAGTTCCTCCGGATTTATCAAAACTTTTAGATTAAGTTTGAATATTATAGTGTTGGTATTGCCTTACTTATTTCAACTAACCATTGGATATGATAATGACTCATGCATCTGCTTCAACTTGCAGATAGGTATTTGGATAGGATACTAAATGTTCCGTTTTGAACTGTTCAAGCTTCGAACGACTTAAATTATTTGAACTACTCACCTGAACCAAGCTTTGAACTGCTCTCCAAAGCTGTTCAAAGAAGTTCAAATTCGTTTAACTGCAGTTATCATTAGTTTTAATTGCTCACCAGGTCTGACATTCTTGGATATAATGAGTTTATGAATTCCCCTACTAATAACTTTTGCTTCTAAAATGAAAATAGTTAAAACGAGTGGGTCCCCTGCTTGAGACCTCTTGAGGATTTTAAAAAGGATGTTGAATTTTCATTAACAACAACAGAGTACCAGTTATTTGTGTTTGCATTTGGGCTTGAAACCACTCCAATTTAGTTGAAATATTGAATATGCAAACGTTGGACGAATACACCCTAATGTCTCACGAAACATCGCCAATAAGCATCAAATCTCCTTCTTCATCTCTGTACGGTGATTTTATTTATTCAAGGTATGGGGATTTCATGTTTTGGACTGAATTATGGCATTTCAGTAATTTTCCTTTTGTATTACTTAAAATACAAATTTGGTTTTGGCTTTTATAATGTGAGATATCATATATCTATACTCCTAATAATGAATTTGTTTTTGGATTTTTTGGACTGAACATGCATCTGGAAGGCATCGACTTAGAACGTTCCTGTAAATATGCATCTACCATGAGCATTTGGGATCTTCACGTTACCATGTTTTTCGCTCTCAAATATGCTGCTGATGTTGTTTGCACTGTGCTACGAATAGAACAGATTATAATGGCAAAACCAGCAACGGACGAGGACTAAGATGGCTACCAACTTATTATTTTGAGATATTGCTTGTATCTCTGTGGTCCCATCCTTGGTTGAGCATGGTTTTCTTCCTCTATGCCTGAGATTGGGTTAAAGAATTTTTTTCCAGGAAATAAACACAGTTAACTGCAAATGTCACATAGTTTTTCTTTGTTTGGAAAATATAATGGTGGTGATGATTGAGGGTGTATTGCTCAATTTGATCATTGGTCCCCCGTATGCTTGATGGAGCTGGTGAAATGCATGTTTAATATTGTATTGTAGGTTAATGGGTGTTTGAACGAAAAGACTCGAGGTCCAGCTGAGAGCTATGACGACTTCACTGCATCTATGCCTAAGAATGGTTGTCGACGACTTTGATTTTGTGACTTCGGATCTGAGAACTGCCAAAAGAGAAAGATCTTCTTTATTGAATGGTCTCCTTTGTTATCCCAAATTCGAGCCAAGATGATGTATGTCGCATCGAAACACAGGTTCAGAAGGGAGCTGCTAGGAGCTTCATTTTAGAGCAGGTCAAAAACATATTAGAGCAGGGAGCATCGAAGCAAAGCATTGACCTACACATAATGCAGAATCTGCTACTCCTTAAGGCAAGAAAGAACATTTATAAACTAGCAATTATGTACATGTATCTTACGAAGAAACTTATAGAAAAGGATCCCAATTGAACGGACACGACTTATTATTCATCACAACGGTATCTTTTGTTCTTTTTCCCCTCTTGGGGTGATGGGTAACGGCATTCATCACAACTATATTATTTATATATCGCTCTGACAAAATATTCAATGCCTTATATTTTGCTCTTACCAATTTTTTCATCCACATTTTAGCCAATAGTGTGATACTCTTTCCCATTATATTTTGATCTTACCAAATTTTTAAATGTTTACTTGAGTTTTCATTTAAATAGTCCTCACTATGGTATAAGCATACCCGTTTCGATAGAGTAACAATTTACTTTGACTTTTAATTGTTGCTTTATCAATTTTGCTATCCTATTCTGAAGTAACATATATAAACTATACATGTGTTGTTTTTCTTTTAGGATTTATTGGAGATCATTTTATTCATGAAAACTCTTTGTTATTTTAACTCAGTGTTCTAATTCAAGAGAAGATGGATCAAAGGTAGTTTATTTGGACTCTACAAAGTCTTGCAAAGCTCGAGGATCCGATCTCTCAGGGCATTCACTTCCGTCACCAATACTCCACACATGGTTCAACAGTAGCAGTCGTAAGCTTTTATCCCTCTCTTTACGTGCAGGATCTCAAATTATCTTTCTTATTTACACATTTCAGATCTGCTGTAATTTTATTTTCTTTTATTGTATTTTGTTTTTGCAAGGAACGTTTGTGAAGAGTAACGTGAGTTTGTCAACATTCAATCTCTATTTCCAAATATGGCAGTATAATATTAGGTTTCGAAGTTGGCCAGAAATTCATATAAAATATTCCTATTAGTTTCCATGATCGATGATGAATTAGGAAAGGTTACTAAAGACAAAATGAATGCAAGAGCTACAACGGAGAAGTGTATCATCTATACCCTCACATTTTCGCTTCTTTGGTACAATTTTTTATTTATTTCAATGGTAATCGAGAACTTTGTGATGCTATTATTGTGTTCTCATTATACCACTTTTAAATGATTAGTCATTCTTTATGTAATTCTCAAGACTTCTCAACATAGTGCCATTGGAATGGGCATAGTGTTATTGACACAGTCATATAAATAAAGGATATTATGTTCCATTTTTTTTAAATTACACTTTGTTTTGTTAGGGAATGATATTTTTGTCATTTTGCAATTATTTACTTTGGAATTTTTTGCCGTTTTGTGATTATGTACGTTAAAAATTTTCTCCGTGCCTTCAGGCACGGGCATTCCACTAGTATGTATAAATCATCCTCAATACATATATACATATATTACACCCAAAGGCTAGGCTACGGTGCACGCATACTCTGCTATCAAATCTATCTACATCACATAAGTAAGGATCACGTGTTCTGAATCACTCAGGAACCGTCTCAATACAAATCACACGTATTGGAGGCGAACATAATTCACATACCCATGCGTCATGCACATACCTACGCTCACATGGTTAGTTGACTTATCAACTCACAAATAAGTCATTCACAGTCATATGTCCTTGAGGTACCAGTCTAAATCCCCCTGAAGGCACACAAAGATAAGACAGTCCTTTACCGAAAATAAACCTCCCGCGATAGAAAGTATGGTAGGTATGTCATACACATAATCATCCATATACTAAGTATTCACATAACTTAGGTAATCATCATTTTAGTATAGGTATATTCCAGCCCCATATCGTATGTCTCACACATATAATGATATCGTCTCATTTATTCTACACAATAGATTTTTAACGTGATAATTCTCGACATATAGCTTCGAGTACATATCCTATCCCAAAAAGGGTTACTAAATTCCCCGCTAGTATCTAAGGTTTTCTCAGTATTTAAAATTTCCCACTTTTAGTCTTTAACCTCAAATTATAAATTGGAGCAAAAGATATTCAGGTTCTCACAACTTACAATCGTACCTCACTAATCGGATATTCGTAAGTTTACCACTTAACCTCAATTAAATCTAATAATTTTTTTAGCTTCAAATACCATCCTACTGGTCTTCCCTAAGTACCAATGTGCTCAATCAATCATCACTAAAGAGTTCTAAAGGTTAGGAGTTATTCAATTATCACCACACCAAAAAGGATAAATTGGCACCCTTTAATCGCTTAGCCTTGTCACGGTCATTGACCATGACAACAAACACGCATTTTGTGTCACGGTCATTGACCGGGACAAAGTCTTGTCACGGTCATTGATCGTGATAAGTCCATGACAAACTTACTTGTCACGGACTTCTCATGGTCAATGACCGTGACAATACCAAAAATATTGTCACGGTCAAGGACCGTGACACGTCCGTGACAAGTTGTTCAGTAAAAAAACCCTACGCTTTCTTTTTTTTCCACCGTTTTTGGTTTTCCCTCTCTTTATATCTCTAAGATATTTCAAGCTCTCTCTCTCTCTCTAAGGTATGTTTTTTTCCTCTCTTTATCTTTCATTTCTATATGTGTGTATGTGTGTGTGTATATGCGTGTGGTGGTGTGTGGTGGGGGAGGGGGAGGGGTTGTGAGGGTGGGGTGGGGTGTGTGTGTACGTGTGTGTGTGCGTGTGTGGTGGGGGGAGGGACAGGGGGCTAGGGAGGGGAGGGACAGGAGGCTGGGAGGGGGGCAGGGGTGGTGGTGTGTGTGTGTGTGCAGGTGTGTGCGTGTGTGTGGTGGGGTGAGGGGGCAGGGGTGGTGGGGTGTATGTGTGTGTGTGTGTGCAGGTTTGTGCGTGTGTGTGTGGTGGGGGAGGGGGCAGTGGGTGGGGTGGTTTGTGTGCGTGTACGTGTGTGTGTGTGTGGTGGGGAAATCTCAACAATTGAAACGGATAAATTGATTAATAAAATATGTATTGCCCCTTTCATATGCAAGTAGGATTGTCCCTCATTAACAGAAAATTGTTGAGATTCGAAATAACTTTAATTGTATAGCTTTAATAAAATAAATTGTATAGATTTAATTGTATTATTTTATATGAAAGTAAATTAATAATTAGTGCCCATTTCATATGTAAGTAGGATTGCTCCTCATTGTAAATTAGTAAATTAATAATTGTATACTTTAATTGTTAGTTTAATTGATGAAATGAATTAATTGAGTAGATGAATTAGAAGGAGTACGGGATACACATTTGTTATTGCGGTTGGATTATGGTGGATCGATGTTGGGTTGGTTAATTTTAGAAGTGGTATGGCCACTAGATTAATGTCCATATGGGGGTGAGATTTTTCAACTTTTTTTAAAAAATTACTTTGTATCACGAACAATATATATATATATATATATATATATATATATATATATATATATATATATATATATATATATATAATAATGCTCTTGTGCGGACTAGTCCGCATTTTAAGAATGCGGATTGGACATGTGTCACCTAACGGTGCACCTAAAAATTATCGCCTAAATTATAGGTACACTCTCTATCTTTTCTGGGCTCACCGTCAGGTAACACATGTCCGGTCTGCATTCTTAAAATGCAGACTAGTCCGCACAAGAGCAGAACTGTATATATATATTATGATAACTAAATGAAACATACTTGAAATTACATATAGTGCGCATATATACTAGCCTTCTAGTTCTTATGCGTACGCATTCAATAGCCCCTAGACCCGTTCGAGAGTCATTACCCCTGTAATGAGATCTCTCAAATTATCCCAATTGGACAATTTGGGACTGCATAATTTCTGTATAATATTCTTAGTGGCTTAAAGTTGTTACTTTTGGAGGAAGTTCTCCAGTCGTATCCTAATGTTCTCTGGGTACATACTAGATTTACAAGTGTGACTGTTATTTCAATTGATCAATTGAAATAACACTCACACTTGCCAATCTACGTCGTGTACTTGGAGAACTACGGGGATATGCTGCCGAATATTTTTCAAATTGTAACAATGTGCATGAGCTGTTAAGTATATTACAGAAAAATGCGGTCTTGAATGGGATAGGCCCACTCACCCTTTAGAGGAGATGGAGGAAATAAAAATTTCTATTATAAATTGAATTTGAATATAAATAAGACATAATTAAATGAAACATACTATAAATCAAAGTTTTGTTTATACTAATCCATGAATATACGCTTCGTACCTTTAATAGGTGATTAGTTGTGGTAGTTGTGATGGGATATCCGAAATACAAAGAGTGGATGGGTGAGACAAATAGAATGGGGGATGTCTTTCGCAGAGGTGCTAATGAATTTATGAAATATGCAAAGACATGTCATAATGATGAAGAGTTTCCGTGTCCGTGTGCTAGGTGTAAGAATGGTAAGGTGTTTGAGTGGAAAACAGTTGAACTACATTTGTTAAGATTGGGTATGCAAGATAGTTATCGATTTTGGAGTTTTCACGGTGAATTGAAAGTTCCTTTTGTACCCGACCAATCTTCATAACAACCATCAACAAGTAGGATAGATGTAGAAAGGGATGACGTAGATCATAATATGTCAGAGGATTTAGTTGATGATGCGTACGAAGTTTATGAAGCATAGGAGAATGAGGTTACTAATGATGTATAAGGTTCAAGTGCTCGCAAAGCTATCACGATAAAACTTGACGATGACTACCAAAGTTTAAAATTTAAGGTGACCCAACCGTTATACTCTGGCTGTGAGAAAGATCAAATAACTTTACATGCCATGGTTGGTTTACACAATTTGAATAGCAGTACAGTTTGTCTTGCAATAGTGTGATAGGAATTATGAAATGGATGAAGGGCTTATTACCCAAGGAGAATACACTTACAAATAGCTATCCTGTTATGAAGAATAGTTTGAAAGGTTTGGGAATGAAGTATAAATCGATTCATGCTTGTGTGTATGACTGCATACTATACCGAAAGGAGTAAGAAAATCTCGATCGTTGTTCGAAATGCGATGAACCTAGATATGTCCAATCTACTAGTAAGGAAGGCACAAGCTCAAAAGTGCCTCAAAAAGTATTGAAATATTTTCCCGTTGGGCGTAGATTAAAGCAATTTTTCACAGTACAATGGATAGCATAGGCAATGACTTTGCATGCTAGGGCAGAAATAGGGGGTAATATCATGCGTCATCCAATTGATTCTATCCTGATTTTTCTCGAGAACAATGCAACATTCGTTTGGCTATATCAAAAGATGGTTTCAATCCATTTGGAAATCTAAGCACCAATCAGAGTGTATGGCACGTGATCCTAGCCCCACTCAACCTCCCTCCTTCACAGTTTATGAGACCTAAATTTTTTATGATGGCTTTATTGATACCTGGGCCAAAGGCACCAAGTGATGACATCGACATCTACCTGGCTCCTTTGGTAGAATAATTAAATGAGTTGTGGGAAGAGTGTGTGCAATTATTTAACTCTTTTAGAAAAGAATAGTTTACGCTGAAAGCTATGTTGATGTGGGCAATTCATGATTTTCCAGCTTATGGGACATTATCTGGTTGTGTAGTACATGGTTATTTGGGGTGTCCTATTTATGGAGAGGAGACTGAATCTCTTCGTCTATCCTTTAGCTCAAAAAATGTATACCATTGCCACATGAGGTTTTTACCCCCGACTCATAGTTTCAGATCTGAGAAAGGTTTCAATTTTTTATTAGGCGAGGTTGAACATAGGCTACCACCGAGACAACTTTCGGGTTCAGAAATTAAAAGTAAATCTTCTGAATGTGGCCCTAATATGCTAGGTAAGAATCCCAAATTTAAGAACGTCAAGCATAAGAAGACCCCAACTGGGAATGAAACTGAGACAAGAAAGGCATGGTCTAGGAAGTCAATTTTATTTGACTTACCTTATTGGAAGAATAACCCGGTGTGACATGTATTGGATGTGATGCATGCAGAGAAGAACTTCGCTGAACATATTGTGGGAACTTGCCTTGGGGGGAGTCATTCGAAGGATGGAGAAAATGCACAAAAAGACCTTAAATCGTTGAAACTTAAGCCACAACTATGGTTGAAAGAGGATAGTAGGGGAAGGACAATAATTACCCCTGGTGTGTTTACTTTGACGAGTGGGGAAAGCAAGGTGCTTTTAGACACAATATATAATTTGAAGGGCCCGTATACTTTTTCTTCCAACTTGCAAAGGATTGTGAATTATGTTACTTATGATTTACATAAGTGTACGTCGCACAATTGGCATGTGATTATACAATTTATTCCTCTATTGTTCAAGCATTGTTTATCCAAGCACAAGGATTTGCAGAGGGCTATTATGCAAATTAGTAATACCTTCTCACTCTTGTGTGAGAAGGTTGTCAATCGAGAACACATAGTGGGCGCAAAATTGGCGGTGATCGAAGCATTTTGTGTATTGGAGAAGTACTTTCTCCCAGCATTCTTTGACATAAGTGTTCATTTGTTGGTA
The DNA here is from genome assembly GCA_949130495.1 of Sambucus nigra. Classification (NCBI taxonomy): domain Eukaryota; kingdom Viridiplantae; phylum Streptophyta; class Magnoliopsida; order Dipsacales; family Adoxaceae; genus Sambucus; species Sambucus nigra. The sequence goes on from OX422222.1 coordinate 425,871,389, forward strand.
CACCTATGCGACGAGGAACTTCTTTCTGGTCCAGTTAGATATCGGTGGATGTATCCATTTGAAAGATTGATGAAAGTTTTTAAAGATTACGTCAAGAATACGTGATACATTGCAGGATCAATTGTAGAGGAATACATCACCGTGGAGACATCAATATATACTCGAGAATATATGCCTGACTCGACTAGCGTTGATGACACTGATGAGTTCGTCGATGATGGTGGTCATGTGATGGGAAAACAAGTGAAATTAACGAGTTTACAACATGAACAAGTAACTCGTTATCTATTTGACACACATGAAGATGTCAAAGAATGGAAAAAGTAAGTTTCGATTATTATAATGTTTAACACTATTTTAGATTATTTTATACATGACTAATTTTGTAATATGGAAAAAATATGAAGCCTGTGAGAACAATAAAAGACAAAAAATAATGGTACAATCAGACAGCGAATTTAGGTTGTGGTTGACACAAGAGGAAATTATAATGAAAATGGTCTTTATATAACGTTACATTACACTCAAATTTTACCACTAATATAATTTATTTATCTATATTCTCAGCTCTTAAAGACGGGTGATGCGATATCAAGGGTTGCTCGTCTAGCCACTGGACCCTTGTTCGTGGCACAAGAGTACAAAAAGTATTGATTGAACGGTTACATTTTCGGTGCTAAAGTGTAAGAGGAAAGTACAAATGTACAGAACTCGGGCATTTCATACAAGGCTCTTACTTTATTTCGAGCGAGCACAAAAGATAAAAACCTCGTTGAAGCTGAAATGACTTACTATGGTGTAATTCGAAATATATTTGAATTGGATTATATAACCTTCAAAGAGGTTGTATTTTACTGTGACTAGGTAAGAGTTGAGGATAAAAATGCTTGTAAAGTTGATCCTGTCACCAATTTGATCATGGTTGACTTGTCCAAGTTGAAGAGCAACGACCATGTGGGCGATGAGCCGTTTGTTTGTGCATTTCAAACGGTTAACCAAGTATTTTACTCGGAGTATATCAACAACGAGCTATGGTCAATTGTCCAACATGGGCCAAAGCGTCTAAATAGTAGTGTGGATGACTTGGCTGCTCTTACCGAATATCAATCCATTTTATATGATAACCCGAATTTCAAACAATTTTTTAATTTGTAATAAATATTCCAATTTGTATCAAAACATCAATTTTTAATGCTTTTAATTGATTTGCACTTTATCATTTTCACTCTTGTGTAATGTGCGTGTGTGGGGGCAGTAGGGGTGGGGGTGGGGATGTTTCACTCTTGTACATATTATGAGCTAGATGTTGTTGTTTTGGAATTCAGAATTGAGGTGTTTAACAGTAACAATTCATTTTTATTTTTAGTAATTGTACATATTTGCATGTCTTCTTTTAATTCATTTTGATATGTACTAATAACATTTTTTTACAGCAAATGTCTCCTTCAGGTATTAAGGCGAGGATGATGATGTTGGTTATGATGATGTCGTCTGGGCTCGGTGGTAGCGGAGGCGACGAGGGCTCCTCGGCCCCTAGTCTCCTCAAATATGGAAAATTGGGGATGCCCATCGAGAACAAGTCGTGGTTATTAGCGAGATTCCTCGAGCTGGTAAAGACGATCATCGACCCGGGGTACATTAGTTGGAAGGAGGTGCCGTATGAGCTCAAGTTAGCTGTCTGAGCGGCACTACAGGTAATGTATTTATATTTATATTTATGTTTATACTTATATGAATATTTCAATTTCAATTTCAATTTCGATTTCAATTTCAATTTCATTTTATATTTATATTTATATTTATTTCTAACTAACATTGTATTTGTTGGACAGGAACGATTCAACCTGGATCCAAAGCTACGCGATTCCGTCTTGGAGCAGTTGAGGGAGCAACACAAGACGTGGAAGAAAAATATACGGACCCAGTACTTTGGGAAGACACGAGAGTCCATTATCCAAAGGCGTGGAACAATGGCAAAGTTTCATTGACAATGAGATCGGAGAGCGACAATTGGCATCTCGCCAATCGGGAAGGGAAAACCGGGCAAAAAAGACGGACATGCACTACTCCGACCGGACGTCTTACACCGTGGTGGAGTATAGGATGATGGTAATATTTAATTTTTTTTATAACTACATAAAATATATTATTCTGCATTATTTAACTTTGCGGGGCCGATACTAATTTTACTTTATTTTATTTCAGGGGACAAGGAATGGCCCTAGGGGTAGGCCACATAGGATCGATACTTATGTGGCTCTTCGAACGAAGAAGGGGAAGGACAAGGAGGTGTCCCCAAGCGTCGTGTCCACGATTGTAAGTAATCCGACAGTTTACTTTTTGTTAATTACGTTATAATTTTTTAATTTACTTATTTTTCTAATCATGTGCTTTTTTCGTTTCAAGCAAAGCTTAAGGAAGTGCATGAGTCGCAGTCTGATGTTGACAAGGCATCTTTGTCCACAGACGCACTCAGCCAAGTGATTGGCTCTGGTCGCAAGGGGGGTGAGCTCGCGGGAGGCCAAATCTAGGATCATCGGATTAGAGACGAGCGACACCGGGTTGGCTCGAACGGTGGATTCACATGACGCAAAGTTGTCCCATTTGGAGGCGACGGTCTAGGATATGTTCTCATTCGTGAAGCGTTTATTGGGTGAAAACTGTAAGGGTAAAGGGAAGGAGAAGGCGGTGCAGGAGGAGGTGCATGAGGAGGAGGTGTGGGAGGACGAGTATGTGGACCTCACTGCTTCATCGCCGACACGTGCAAACTTTGATGATCCACTTCCCTATTTAGCTCCCTTCAACAGACCGATCTCGACACTTGGTTGGCCGAGCATGTTTATAATGGACATATTTGATGGCCAGCGGATAGGGCAGGGGTTTAGGGACCTGAATATCGTCCAGGGTGCACTAGTTCATGGACGTGATCTTCAACACATCGAGTCTCGGGTGCTCATCACGCATGTGATGCCCAGGAAGGAGAACTCCCAATTGTGGTTGCGCGAATAATGTGGCATGGTGTATATTAGTTGATGTGTTAATTCGTATATCGTGTGGCCTACTCACCTCCTCAGAGTTAACCATACCCCAAACATTTAGTGACAATGTTTTCAGTTTAAATTGAATTGTTTTAAGGTTGAATTGAATTGTTTTAAGTTATTACATTTGAATTATATTTGGATTATACTGTGATGCATATTCTCTCTATTTTGAATGTATATTTGCATTGTCTCTATTTTATTTGAATATATGATGTTTGAATAGTTACAACGTTGCTATAACAGGTACAAATATACTGCTGGGTAGTGGCAGTGGCCATACTGCCCAGCAGAATTTTTTTCAATTCTGCCCAGAATTGTCACGGTCATTGACCGTGACAAGTCCTTGACAAAGAAACTTCTCACGGACTTGTCACAATTAATGACTGCAAATTTTTTTTAAATAATGTCACGGGCTTGTCACGGTCAAGGACCGTGACACGATCGTGATAATTCTAATGAACTTGTCACGGTCAATGACCGTGACAAGTCCGTGACAAAAAAAGTTGTCTCACCCAGAATTGTCACGGTCATTGACCTTGACAAGTTGAACTTGTCAAGGTCAATGGCTGTGACAATTTGACAGATTTGGTGTAGTGTATTTAAAGGAAAAATATTTCACTTTTTCTAGAGGGGTCGATCGATCGAATAAATGGATCGATCGATCGACATTCTTGGATCGATCGATTGATCAAGCAGGTATCTGCCCAGAATTTCTTTAACAGTTACGGGTTCTTCCAATTTTTACACCCCAAATCCTTCATTACAACGTCCCAAACTCTCAAAAAAGTTCACTAATCATCCTATTAACATATTAGCATAATCTTTAATGTATAAGAATCATTAAATCATCATGGATCATCAGTTTCTTGGATCAAAACACCCAATTTTCATAAAAAAACTATTTCTTCTATTTCCTTCAAGATCTTCATAAAAATCAACATAAATTCAAAATTCCCTACGCAGAGATCAAGGTCTTCCTAACTACTATATTCCCAGAGGTTTATCTACATAAAGCCTACCCATATTTAATGTTTAATTCTCGAGTTTCACAATTAATTCACTTATTTACGATAAATCATCAAATCTAAACTATCATGTAAAATATATACTTTGAATCTTTTCAAGATAAATCACTTGCCTATGATTATAAGTTCTCATCCGTTGATGACGGTATTGGTTGGTTCTCCCTCTCTTTCCCGTCACAAATCCGGCGATGGTGGTGGTGTGTGGTGGTTGTTTTGCCTTGAAAACCCTTGGAGTTCTCCTGAAACCCTTTCTTTCTTCTCACGTTAGTCTCACTTGTGTTTAGCAAATAATGGCCCTAATAACCATAAGTGTTGGCTGATAAATAAAACCTAAATTTCGTAGGTCACTATTCACCAAAAATAGGAATGTCTAAAATACCCTCCCAGGTTGCCGGTTAGGCCTAAAAATGCCTCGGGACCCAAACTAAAATCGGCTAGTGTTTTATGACTATATCAATCCTTTCGGACACGTTGGCGCATTAAAAATGATTATACAGATGACATAAAAATAAAATACTTTTAAATCCATTAAATTGGGTCCTAGCACGACTGACACGTGTGTCCCAACTTAATTACCGAAACTGTCGTATTTTTAACACACGATAATTTTAATAAATTCAGTAATCACATATTACCATAATCACTCAATAATATTCAACATTATCATCATATTTAAATACTAATTCTCATCTCGCTAGTTATTTAAATCTTAATTAATTTCCAATTAATTATCCCCAATTAATTTAATTAATCTCATAATTAAAAGTAATTTCATTTAATTAATCTCATAATTAAAAGACATAAAAATACGGGGTATTACAGTTTGTTCACATTATTAACTGTTCACCTCCGTGAAGGTGACCGGATAGATGGCCAACCATAAAATATCTGAGCTGACTAGGTGTATACACAATTTGAGGATTCAGTGAAAATGTTGATAGGGGTCACTACTTTACTGGTCCACGTGGCTTAGTTGTTTTATGCTACAACATATACATTACAAAAAATCATGTATACATTATAATTTTACACATGTAAAATATAAAAAATATCGTATAAATTACTTTAAAAATTCGGTGTACACTACAGACAGGGTGTGCACTACAATGAATTTTTCATCATCCTAGATTTTAAAAAACCTATCTACTAGAGTTAAAGCCTATATATCTACTATAAAAATATAGTATAGATTATGACTCTACTATATATATATATATATATATATATATATATATATATATATATATATATATATATAGATAGATAGATAGAGAGAGAGAGAGAGAGAGAGAGAGAGAGAGGACATGTTAAATAAGCACTAGATTAAGGACCAATCCATGCATACTATTTTTTAATAGTAAAAATAATTACTTTTAGTTGTTTTTTTCTTCTTTTTTTGGGGGGGGGGGGGGGGGTATTTTAACATTTCACCACCCCCGAAAAAAATCTACTCGAAAAATAGTTTTTTGTTATTTTAAAAAACTTGTCAAAATATGTAACTTTTTAAAGAGCTAATTATTTTTGGATTGCCGAAAGTGTTATCGTGATATGGAATGGAATTTGCTCAAGAGTTATTCTACGCGAACTCATAAACGCGACACATTTGGTGCAACAAATTGACGTGTATTAACTCGTGTTCAGATACAATAATAGTGGAACCCTAACACAAACTAATGCGGGTACGATGCGCGAGTGTGTCATACTATTATCTGTCATAATTTTGACTCAATCCAGAAATATTATTTGCACAAACTCTAGTCATATCATTAATCTGGTGAAAAATAATGGTAAGCAATAGTTTGATAATTATCGTACCCAACCATTCTCTAGTTCCTCTCTACTATATTTCCTCGAATCTGCCTCAGTCAGATCATTCGAAGTCCTTGTTGGGTTGACATAGAATTAGAAATAACTTTTTATTGTCAACTCCAATCATTTAGAGAGAGATTTTTTGTGTAGGACAAAAATAACTCATTTAGCCATTTTTATTCACCAAAATCACCAATTGTTGTCCAAAAGACATCCTGATATTTAACTTGTTTATCTCATCACACACCACAAAAAATTAGTTATATAAGCAAAAATTATTGGGTCCTTCAATATATTTCTTGCTATAAAAATGTCTACAAAAACATTTTTCTCCTTCTCCTTCTCCTTCTCCTTCTCCTCCTCATTCTTGTACTCCTTATGCTTACACAAGAAATAACCTGATACCATTTTGTTGAAATTAGTGACGACATTTAATGAGTACATGACTATGAAGCACAAATGCGGGTGAGACACGACAAAAATCTTTAAAAAGTCAGAAATGGGTGCGTTAGGTAGTATAATAAAAATAAAAAATAGATAAAATATTCCTTAATTTTATGTAGATAGTACTTTAGGTTTTATACAAATAAATAACTACTTTATAAATCTCCAACATAAAAAAATGGACTATAACGAAAAAGATTTAAGTGGTAATATCTTTCTTGAAAAAGATCTATTCTCAAATAATTTCTCAATCACTATACCAAAACTAGCAAATGGTCACGGCCAAAATCCCTAACCAAGAGTGTGGGTCACGGACTTGGGTCGTAACCATTTCAGGCACAACCAATTTTGTAGGTCGCGGTCCAAGTCCGTGAACAATCAGGGGTCACGAAAGATGGTCGCGGACTTGGGCCGTGACCCACAATGCAACGGGAAAAAAATGGTCGTGACCAAAGTCCGTGACCCCCAACCATGATGACTAATGGTAGCGGACAAATTCCATGACCCCCGCCACGAAAAAAAAAAATGGTCGCGAAAAAAGTCTGTGACGAAAAATAGTCGCGGCCAAAGTCCGTGACCCATACTGCGGCCATTTTTTTCCAATTTGATTCGTCGCAGTGTGGGTCACGGACTTTGACCGCGACAATTTTTTCATTTTTTTTCTCGCGGTGTGGGTCACGAACTTTGGCCGCAGCCTTTTTTCATCATGGTTGGGGGTCATGAACTTTGACCGTGACCATTTTAATGTGCGGCGAAAAAAATAAAATTGGTCATGGACAAAGTCCATGACCATATTCAGCTATAATAAAAAAATGGTTTTTTTCATGTCCAATCCTAAAATTGGGGGTTCCCGTGACTGCCCGACCGGTTGCTATGTGTTACGCTGGATGCGCACAAGGTGTTACAAATATTTATTGTTGGCAAAACAACAAAAAAATCACAAACTACAACTCGGGAACGTTGTTAATAAACTAATATACATACAAACTTAAAAATATTACACGTCTTAATAATTAATAGACCAAAAAAAATTTGGGCAGAGTTTTCTCTGTTTTTTGGACATTTCAAACCCTGTTAATATGAAACATGTTTATTATAAAGCCCACACAACCATAAAATTTAACAATCAAATTATAAAAGCATGCGCGACCATAAAACTAAACAATAAAACTATATAAGCCCGTACGACCATAACACACAAAAAAACATAATCCTAAATGTCAACAGCATTTTATAGACAATCTTCATGTTGTAAACCATTGCCTTCTTCATGTGCTCCACGTGCATAAAAGCAAACGGTACAACGTTATCTTGCAAAAAATAGGATACAAAAAAGAAATAATATTAGTAAAAAAGTAGTTTCAAAAAAATCATATTCAAGCTGAAAAATTGCATATTCGAGTTATAATTATCATCATATCAGTTCCCACTAGTTACATTGGTCCCGTGCGAGGTGTTGGTGCCTCTCACGGGGTCGTTTGGGGATTGTTTCGAGTTTTCTTCCTCTAACATCGTGTTGTTAAGCTTAAGTTTAGATATTTTCAAATTATCATCATATTCTCAAACTGGGAGTTCCGTTAGTGCGCGGTCAGTATCTACGAGTTATATTGGTCCTGTGCGAGGCGTTGGTGCCTCTCATGGGGTCGTTCGGGGGCTGTTTCGGGGTGTCACCCTCTAGTGTAGTGCTTTTATGCCAAAGTCTAGATATTTTCAAGTTATCTCCGTATTCTCAAGTCGGGAGACCCGTGGCTATGCAGTCAGTTTTTATGAGTTACAATTGTTCCGTGCAAGGTGTTGGTACCTCTCACGGGGCCATTTGGGGGGCTATTTTGGGATGTCACCCTCCAACGCCATGTTTTTAAGCCTAAATCGATATATTTTCAAATTATCATCATATTTTCAAATCGGGTGTCCCTTAACCACGTTGTCAGTTTTACGAGTTACATTAGCCGCGTGCGAGGTGTTTGTACCTCTCATGGGACCGTTTAGGGGTTGTTTCGAGGTTTCCCCTCTAACGTCTTGTTTTTAATACTAAGTCTAGATATTTGTAAATTAACGTTATATTCTCAAACCGAGAGTCTTGTGATCGTGCGGTAAAGTCCCTTCGAGTTATATTGGTCCCGTGCGAGGTGTTGGTACCAATCATGGGGTCATTCGGGGCTTATTTTTGGGTTACGCCTTCTAACGCCGTGTTTTCAATCCTAAGTCTAGATATTTATAATTATCGTGGTATTCTCAAATAGGGAGTAACTTGATCGCGCAATCAGTCCATACGAGTTACAATGGTCCCGTGTAAGGTGTTGGGGCCTCTCATAGGGCCGTTCGGGGACTGTTTCGGGATTTTCCCCTTTAACGCCTTATTTTTAGGCATAAGTCTATATATTTTCAAATTATTGTTGTATTCTCGAATTGGGAGTCTCGTGATCATGCAGTCAGTCCGTACGAGTTACAATGGTAACGTGTGAGGTGTTAGTACCTCTCACGGGGCCGTTCGGGGAACGTTTCGGGGTGTCGCCCTATAACGCATTATTTTTAAGACTAAGTCTAGACATTTTTAAATTATCTTCGTATTCTCAAATCGGGAGTCCCGTGATCGCACGGTGAGTCCCTACGAGTTACATTGGTCCCATGCGAGGTGTTGGTGCGTCTCACGGGACCGTTCATGGGATGTTTTGGGGTGTAGCCATCTAACGCCTTATTTTTAAGCTTGCGTCTAGATATTTTCAAATTATCATCATATTCTCAAGACAGTAGTTCCGTGATCGCACGGTCAGTCCCGACGAGTTACATTGATCCCGTGCGAGGTGTTGGTGCCTCCTATGGTGCTATTCGATGGTTATTTCGGGGTTTTGCCCTCTAACGCCTTATTTTTAAGACTTGGTATAGATATTTTCAAATTATCATTGTATTCTCAAATCGGAAGCCATGTGATCGTGTGGTCTGTCCCTACAAGTTACATTGGTCCCGTGTGAGGTGTAAGTGCCTCTCACGGGTCCTTTCGGGGGTGCTTTTGGGGTGTCGCCCTCTAAAGTCTTATTTTTAAGCCTAAGTCTAGATATTTTCAATTTATTATCAAATTATCAAATCGAGAGTCCCGTGATCACGCGGTCACTCTCGATGAGTTACATTGGTCCAATGTGAGGTGTTGGTGCCTCTCACGGGGCCGTTCGGGATATGTTTTGAGGTGTCTCTGATATTTTAAATTTATTATCGTATTCTCAAACCGAGAGTCCCGTGATCGCGCGGTCAGTCCCTATGAGTTACATTGGTCCCGTGAGAGGTGTTGATACCTCTCACAATCCGGGGATATTTCAAGGTGTCTCCCTCAAACGCCTTATTTTTAAGCCTAAGTCTAGATATTTTCAAATTATCATCATATTCTCACATTAGGAGTCCCATGATCGCGCGGTCAGTCCCTACGAGTTACATTGGTCCTGTGTGAGGTGTTGGTGCCTCTCACGACACCGTTCGGGGGCTATTTTAAGGTGTCTCCCTCTAGCGCCTTGTTTTTAAGCCTAGGTCTAGGTATTTTCAAATTAACGTCGTATTCTTAAATCAAGAGTCCCGTGATCGTGCAGTGGGTCCCTACGAGTTACATTAGCCCCGTGCGAGGTGTTGGTGCCTCTCACAAGGCCGTTCGGGGACTTTTCCGGAGTGTCTCCCTCTAACGTTGTGTTTCTATGACCAAGTCTATATATTTTCAAGTTATCATAGTATTCTCAAACTGGGAGATCCGTGACCACACGGTTAGTTTTACGAGTTACATTAGTCCCATGCGAGGTGTCGGTGCCTCTTATGTAGTGTTTTTACCCTCTAATGTAGTGATTTTAAGCCCCTGTTTAGATATTTTCAAATTATTGTCATATTTTAAATTTGGGAGTCCCGTGACTGTACGATCAGTCCCTATGAGTTACATTGATCACGTGTGAGGTGTTAGTGACTCTCACGGGACCGTTCAGGAGCTGTTTCGGGGTGTCTCCCTCTAAAGTCGTGTTTTTATACCTAAGTCTAGATATTTTCAAGTTATCGTCATATTCTCAAGTAGGGAGGCCCGTGACCACGCGATCAGTTCCTACGAGCTACATTAATCCCATGCGAGGTGTCGGTGCCTCTCATGGGGCCATTTGTGGGTTATTTCTGGGTGTCGCCCTCCAACGCCATGTTTTTAAGCCTAAGTCTAGATATTTTAAAATTATCATTTTATTCTCAAACCGGGAGTCCTTTGACTGCGCTGTCAATTTATATGAGTTATATTGGTTGCGTGTGAGGTATTTGTGCCTCTCATGGTATCGTTTGGGGGCTGTTTCAGGGTTTCTCATATGACGCCTTATTTTTTAGCCTAAGTCTAGATATTTTCAAATTATCTAGACATCCATGCGAGGTATTGGTACCTCTCACGGGGCTTTTCGGGGATTGTTTCGGGGTTTCTCCTTGTTTTTAAGCTTAAGTCAAGATATTTTAAATTTTCATCGTATTCTCAAATCGGGAATCCCGTGATCACGTGGTCAGTCATATGAGTTACATTGGTCTCGTGTGAGGTGTTGGGGCCTCTTATGGGGCTGTTTCGGGATTTCTCCATCTAACGCCTTGTTTTTAAGCCTACGTCTAGATATTTTTAAATTATTATCGTATTCTCAAATTGGGAGTCCCATGATCATGCGGTCAGTCTGTATGAGTTACATTGGTAATGTGCTAGGTGTTGGTGCCTCTGACGGGGCCTTTCGGGGGTTATTTCGGGGTGTCACCCTTTAACGCCTTATTTTTAAGTCTAAGTCTAAATATTTTCAAATTATCATCGTATTATCAAATCGAGAGTCCTTGATCACTCGGTCAGTCCCTACGAGTTTTATTGGTCATGTACGAGGTGTTGGTGCCTTTCACGGGGCCATTCGGGGGTTATTTCGAGGTGTCTCCTTCTAACGCCTTATTTTTAAGCCTAAGTCTAGATATTTTGAAATAATCGTCATATTTTCAAACCGAGAGTATCGTGATCATACGGTCAGTCCCTACGAGTTACATTGATCCCGTGCGAGGTGTTGGTGCCTTTCACGATGTCGTTTGGGAGCTATTTTAGGGTGTAGCCCTCTAACGCCTTGTTTTTTAGCCCAAGTCTAGATGTTTTCAAATTATTATCATATTCTTAAACCTAGAGTCTCATGATTTCACGGTCAGTCCCTAAGAGTTACATTGGTCCCGTGTGAGGTGTTGGTGCCTCTCACGGGGACGTTCGGGGGCTGTTTCGGGATTTTTCCCTCTAATGTCTTGTATTAAAGCCCAAGTCTAGGTTATTTTTAAAATTATTACCATGATCTCAAATCGAGAGTCCCGTGATCACGCAGTCAGCCCATAGAGTAACATTGGTCACGTGTGAGGTGTTGGTGCCTCTCATAGGGCCGCTTGAGGGCTATTTCGGGATTTTCTCCTCTAATGCCATGTTTTTAAGCCTAAGTCTAGATATTTTTAAATTATCATTGTATTCTCAAACTGGGATTCTCATGATCACGTGGTCAGTCGCTACGAGTTACATTGGTACCGTGCGAGGTGTTGGTGCCTCTCACGGGGCCGTTCGGAGGCTATTTCGAGGTGTCACCCTCTAACTCCAAGTTTTTAAGCCTAAATTAAAATATTTTTAAATTATCATTGTATTCTCAAACTGAGAGACTCATGACCATGCGGTCAGTCCATACGAGTTACATTGATCCCGTATAAGGTGTTGGTGCCTCTCACGGGGTTGTTCATGAGTTGTTTTGGGGTTTTGCACTCTAACGTCATGTTTTTAAGTTTAAGTCTAGATATTTTCAAATTATCATCATATTCTCAAATCGGGAGTCTGGTGACCATGCAATCAGTTCCTACGAGTTAGGTTGGTCCCGTGCGAGGTGTTGATGCCTCTCATGAGGCCGTTTAGGGGCTGTTTAGGGGTTTCCCCATCTAACCCGGGCCGGTGCTATGTAGGGACGAGGGGCAGCAGCGGCTCCTCTTGAACTTTTAGAAAAAAATTACTGAGAAAAAAATAGGGGTCTTTTGTGTAAAAAATACAAGTTATAGGCGTTTCCTATAAATTTTTATAAAATAAAGGGTCAGAATTTAAATAACTAAAACTTATAAACCTAAATATAACCTATTCGCTCTTCTCCCAAATACGTTACTTTCTCTCTTCCTCTCACACCTGGCTTGCTACTTTCTTCCCCTGACGCACGCCCCTGCCCTCTCCAGATTCCTCCTGCTTCTTCCGGCACCGTCCTCCTCTGATCCTCCCCATTTGATGTTGCCGCCCCCTTTAAGGTAAGAGCTTTCTTGAATTTTTGTTTTGATTTAATATGATGAAATATGTGGTGGGGGTTTTAACTATGATGGGTAATGGGTTGAATTGTTATGTTGTAGTCTGTTTTTTTTTTTTAGATGATGAACTCTGTGGTGCTTCCTTATTTATTTTTGTGGTCTGGGGGTTTAATGATGAGATATTTATGGTGATAAATTTTTTTGATAAATGTTTAGGGATTATATTTTTGTGGTGTTAAATTTTTGGGGTGAATTTTTGAGGTGTTAATTTTTTGTGAGAAATTTTTGTGAATAAATTTTTGTGATAAAATTTTGTGGATTATATTTAGGTACTAAATTTATGTGGTGCCTAATTTTTGTTTAAATTGTATTTTTAGGGTGTCATGGAAAAAGTTTTCAAGCGGAAAAGAATTATTGAAACAACTTCTGAACTGGAAGTTCAATCTTCTCGAAATGTGGGGTCTAATAATGTCAAATTGCAAGATCAATTTGTTGAACAATCACAACAATCACCAAATATTGCAATTAATTTGGATGAGCTTCTGTTCGATCCCGCTTTGAGAAAATGTATTTATGATTATGGTGATTCTAAACTAATTGAGAATGTTCGACGAGCATATCTACAAAGGGGCCCTTGTCAACCTAGAAATCACATTTTTCATGGAAATATTTTGAAAATGATAAACGTAGATTTATTCCGGCGTGGTTTATTGAGTTTGGGAGGTGGTTGGAATATAGCGTAACAACGGAAGCCGCATATTGTTTGGTTTGTTATTTGTTCAAACAGAATAAAGGGGGGCAAGGGGGTGGTGAAACATTTGCTAATGAGGGTTTTTCAAACTGGAAACAAAAGTTGAAGTTCATAGATCATGTTGGGGGTCCTTCAAGTACTCACAATAAATGCTTGAGTGCTTGTGATGACCTAATGAACCAAGATCAACACATAGAAGTGTGTTTGTCTAATCAATCCGACCAAGCTCGAATTGATTGTCGTATTCGTTTGACTGCATCATTTGATTGTCTTAAGTATCTTTCAAGGCAAGGATTGGCAATACGCGAGCATGATGAATGTGAACGGTCATCAAACCGGGGAAACTTTCTTGAACTTCAATTCCTTGCCGATCATAATGAAGTTATCAATAAGGTTGCCTTGATTAATGCTCCCGACAATCACAAAATTATAGTGCTCACAATGCAAAAAGACTTGATTAATGCTCACTACGCCAAAACACACCATTAGTAACACAATTTTACCATTACTAAATATATTAGTAACACAATTTTTCTATTAGAAAAAAGGCGTGGGGCACAAAGCTAGTAACGGTAAAATTATGTTACTAATAGTAACAGAAAAAAAATTGAATTAGTAATGGTGAAATTCTGTTACTAATAGTAACGGAAAAAATTAGAATTAGCAACGGTAAATTCTGTTACTAATAGTAACGATAAAATTCTGTTACTAATAGTAACAGTAAAATTTAAAATTCGTAACGGTTAAATTATGTTAGTAATAGTACCGGTAAAATTCAAAATTAAAAATGCTAAAGTTGTGTTACTAATAGAAACGAAAAATTCTGAATTAGTAACGGTAAAACTATGTTACTGATAGTAACAGAAAGATCAAAATTAGTAACGGTAAAATTATGTTACTAATAATAACAGTAAAATTCATAATTAGTAATGGTAAAATTATGTTACTAATCTTAGTACATATTTAAAAAAATATTTTTCAAGATCCCTCCCATAATCCAAGGGCCCTCCCCAAATTCAGAACCTTTGGCCAATTCCTTACCAAATATTGCAGGAAGCAAAGATAAGACAATGCATGAAATTGTGATATATAATTCCGGGTCAAGTACACAAAACTCAAAACGGAAAAGAAACACATCAACCATATAAATGGGTATTGCCAAAGTATGTCATATCAGTTCATAAAGGTCACATGAAAATGGGCATTGCCAAAGTATGTCAAAGCCAAAAGAAATCAAAATTTTAAAATTGTCATGGTGATTGTAATGAGGTGTGTGGTGCAGATAAACTTTGCAACAAAGAGCCAAGTGAACCCCCAAAACAAAAATAAAAATGGATTTCATATATAATGGCCATTACCAAAATTGAACACTTTTCATGAAACAATGTTTCTCCAATGGCCACAATAGGTTTCATCAAAATATTGCCGCAAAACAAAACCAAATATAATCCTCAAAAGAATACGTTTCTCCAATGGCCATAATAGGTTTTGCCATTATTTACGTACAACCGTAGGGCAAGCCTGGAACGTACTTCCATCATAACCACATCACTAGTGTCCACCTTGCCGTTCAGAAAAACCCACTCCCGTACCCAGAAACACAACAGACGAAACTGATCAAATACGCTCACACCACCATTCCCACCAAAACCCAGGAAATTAGCAATAGCATTAGTCTGAAATAAAACCCTTTTGGCCTGAGTTTCCACATTTTTCTTGAGCTCCTCCATTTCATCCCTGAGCTGTTGAAGCTCTTCCAAGCCAAGCTTATCGAGCGGTGACACTTGTTCACTGCAAATCCGTTGTTCCCTTGGGATTGATCAGACAACAAATGCATATTTTATAATACTAAAAAATCCAGTACAGTTTTGTTGGGTTACGCTTTTATAATACTAAAAAATCCACTGCAGTTCCGTTGGTCTTTGTTCTCCTCCTTTGCCCCTCATAGTATACGATTACGTAAGCGCTTGCGTTCCCTGCCCGTCTTTCAGCATCAAGTTCTTCGCGTTACACACCTCCACACTCAGCTTTCTGCCCATCTGCTTATACTTGAAAATTCAATCACAACTCAATATTTTTTGGTGCATTATTGTAATTCTAATTACACACACACACACACACACACACAGAGACACGTTGGAAGAGCCAGGGGGTGGGGGCAGGCTCTTTTATGAGTATGCCGCGTAGGAGGATTCTGCCACCACGTTGCGACACACCGTTTCGTTAATGAGTTAAGATGACTCCTGATCACCGTGCTTCCTGCTAACATCCAACATATAAAATCATTTAGAAAGTCCTTCTACATCCTGTAGCCTTTTGGCATTTAAAAAACATCAACATAAATCTAGGAGCGCTACATATTCATGTTACATAAGTTCAACCAGCATCAGAGTCAAATCAACCAACAAAGGGGTTCAGATCTTGTCCAGTGAACAACACAACTCCAGTCGTGTCTCCTCTGATGAGGAACAAGAACGGGTGGTTAGCTACAAAGTCTATCTTCTCAGTATATACAAAAGACATGAGCATAATCACATCAGAAGAAGCAGCAGCAGCTTCTGTGCCTGTATTAACTTCAATAAAGGATTTATGGAATATGCTTGAAACATATATATTTAGACCACTAGGGGAATCAACCATCTCAGTCAAACCACCTTCGCTTGAGAAAGGCGACACCATCCCAAATCCCTTTAACAATTTCAAATCTTCAAACCCAAAAGAGATCTTAAATTTTGGGATACAAAATTCACCCACTTCTAATTTATCGTATGGGATATGATGATCTAAGAACCCGAATTGAGAACCCAATTTTTCAACCAAAGCTGGCAGCCCATCATTTGCATCTGGGAGAAATATATTCATGGAAAAATGGCATTTGTCCACACCTTATTTATAAGGGAGGCCTAATACTTTGAAACCATCAAAGGAACTAATGACTTGCTTCTTCTTACTGGTCATGAAGGGGGATTGAACTGGGAGACCATTATTTGGAGTAATCGCTCTTCTCTGTATGTTCTTTAAAGGAATATCTTTCAATATTAATTAGAACATTGTGCATTGTAATTATCACCTCGTAAAAGTAGTACGACCTGCAACCAACAAACTAAGTTGTAAATGATTGATTCACATCACATTAGAACCAAAATAGCATAAACACTTGCACAGTAAAAAGAGACATAAAAATAATTCCTAAAGAATTCAAATTACAATGAAGCTTAAATTATAAGATATCATTTCATATATTAGTCTGGGGAAAATACAGACAATCACACAATATATATCATCTTCATTTAAGGCACTTAACGCCCTCGTGTAAGACCAGCCTTGTAAAATCACCACAACCCATGAAAACATGAAAGCATTGACATCGCAGGGTCCACAACCTTAGTTGTCAGCAGGTGTGAAATAATGTTGCAGGCTTTTAACTTAGTTTCTTCCTCATCCCACTCCAACCGGCTCCACCATTGTGATTCACCTCTTATTATTTTTAAGTTTTCTGCATTGAGGATCGTCAAAGGTAACTTCAAAATTCATTCACACTTGATCACTTCAAGTTGTTCCAGATGCTTCCACAACCCATCTGGTCCGAATAGTGTCATGAATTCAGGGAGGTACTTCAGTTCCAGAACCCGCAAGTTTGTAAATTCGAATCGTGGAAGAACAGGAGTCTGACTTGAACTACTGTTGCGAAAGAGCCCTTCCAACTTTCCACAGAATAATACCGTGACTTCTTCTATAGTTCTAAAGGTAATGAAATCATCAACCGAAAAAATATATCTTAACAGCCTACAGTTGACCACTCTCATTAGTCTTAGTTTTGGAAATTTCATCCCAAGAAGTTTAACTATGTCTGATATTGTAGTCAGACCTTCAACACGATCAGTAATAAGTTCCTCAAGATTTGGTATATCGCCTAATTCTACTGTTCTTGAAAAAGGATCAACTTCAATACCATAAATGGAATAATTCATGATTGTTAGTGATCTTAAATAATTGAAGTTATAGTGTTCACCAAAGTATTCATGCATCAGTTGTAGTTCCCTACAATAATCCAAAATGAAATAACTCACATCATTCCACACCCCCCCCCCCCCCCCCCCCAATTGTACTTCAGATAGACTGAGCCCGCAAAGTGTCAGCCGCTTCTCATTATATTTACCAGGTACCGGAGATTTTTCATCACCATGGACAATAACAAAGTGAAATTTGTGTAATCTTACAAACCAGTCGAGACTTCCCCCTGAAAAACAAGACATGTTCAGATGAATATACAGAACACTCAATCGATTGAGGGCTCCCAGTTCATAAAATATACTGAGTAGGTCTGACCTTCGACCCCACTCATAGGAACTGTTTGTCATGTCTAAAACCTCCAACTTTGACAACTTGGAAATAATTCCATGTCCAAGGTCGCTGAAATGGTCAGTGTGAGATAGATTTAATTATCTCAGATTTGTCAAATTTCCCATCCCCAGAGTAAAATACGAGATAGAAGTGCCTAAAATCGGACGAGGGCCCAACTTGACTCTCAAAATAACTAAATGTTTTTAAGGATTTGATTGATCAAGAACATAAAATTTACTGTTTCTTTTCTTCTGTAATTCTAGGCAATTAACATTGGTATATGAGAGTTTGACCAGAAGATGTAGATTTTCGATTGGCTTATCAATCTTGACTAGATATACTCACAATATAGAATATGTAGACATTTAAAATATGTTTGTGTACTCACAATTTGTAGCTTAATTGTCTTTCCATCCAGCTCCACGGTCCTAATTTTCTGAAACAATCAATAAAAATTTTAAAGACAACTAGCATTGATCCAAGCATGTATAAAACCTAGCGCAGGCTCACAAGTTTGAGATACAAGATGGAAGGAGTATTTGCATCCGAAGAAACATCCAACTTCGTGATCGCCAGAGCGAATGCATCTCAATAAAAAAAAATACCACTAGGTTTATAAGTGCATACTTAAAAAAGAAGCAGCTACTTCCTTTCTACCTCCATATAACAAGCCAGCAAACATTCCATTCATTCACCAAATGCTTTAATAGGCCATACTCAAGTCCCTTCATAAAGAAACCAAATCAATGACATTTTGGTAGAAAAAGAAGCAAAATGAAGAATGAGAACTCAAAATTAAATATATGCTTACCTTTCCCTCCTCCTTGATCCGGGCTTAGGACCGACAATGCTCAAATAAATATTAGCATTGGCAGAGTGAAAAGGGGTTTTACAATAAAAAAAAAGACAGTGCAAATTAATTCAAAATCAAATATAGATAGATCCAAACAAAGTTCACAACAAACGCATAATGCAAACTAAGTCCACATATAGATAGCTCAAACAAAGTTCACAACATAAACTAAATATATTTAAGCCAACAATCCAGCCAAATCAAATATCCCCCCAAAACTAGGTCAGCAAAAGTGAATTGGCCACCTTGAGGAGCATCAAACAACCTAACATTCGGCTTCATCACTTCCCACACATATACTTTCCTTTCCCCGACTCCAACTCGCTTACCATGTGATTCGTCACTTTTATTGTATTTTAAACCCCGTTAATTTGTACATTCTAGCATTCCCGTGCATGTATTTCCCGGTTCTTATACTCATTTACTGACTAACCCTTAAATTCATCATATATACTTTGTCTGTGTCTTTATTGAGCTTTTATAGGTCTCGGGAATGCATTTTGGGAAGTTTGGTTTTGATCCGGAAAGTTCCGTTGACACTTGCACAGTCGAGGGCATTTTAGTAATTTCAGCACTCGGGCTTTGTTCCCAATTTCTTCACGGAAGTTGTAGACCTTCTTCTCCTCTTCGCGTGGCCTCCGACGGTGCGTGAATCCGATCTCGAACGCAAAAGTTACGGAAGTTTCGGTGAAGCATGGAACAATTAATGCCTATATAGGCAACTCTTCTTTTTGCAGAAGGCCCGAATCGATTCGCCATTACCACCGAATCGATTCGGTCACTTGCAGGGGCTTTTCTCTACACTTCCGAATCGATTCGGATTTGGCACCGAATCGATTCGGCCCTGCATTTTCAGCTTTCTTCTTATTACTAGTTTGCCATTTTGGTGGAATTTTGGGGATTTATCCCTTGTTTTTTCCTCTTTGGTAGAGGGATTACTTTTGTTGGATATTTAGTAAGATAGAAAAACACTCTCTTCTCTCTCCTAGGTCAAGCTCATTTATGGCTTTCACCAACTTGTAAGGCTTTGATTACTTGTTGAATAGTTGTGATTAATGCAAGATAAGTTCAATTACTCCATCTCTTCTTGTTCCACTAGCTTTAAATTGCATTGAATTCCATCCTTTGTATTGGTTTGAGTTTTAACTAGATAATTAATTCAAGTATGTTGTTAACTAGCATGTGTAGTTTAGTTTTAATTATGAGTAGCTAGACTTGTGATTGGGGATCAATATCCCACCTTGGATGCTTGAACTTAATATCTAGGGTTTGGTTTTTAATTGTTCTAATGGAACTTCATGTGTTGGTTTTGGAGTATCATAGTTTCTTAACTTCCCTTGTCATGCAAGGGCTAGTGTTTGAAGCTTTACTACAAACTCAACCCATCTAGCAATAATTAATTAAACCCTAATCCTCCATTGTTGAGTTCATTCTCTACATGGTTGATGTTCGGACTTAATTAGTTATGCTCGATTAGAATCAATTTAATCAAGCCCTATAATCCCCTTCCTTGTGAATCCGAGGTGGGAGAATGATCCTCAATCCCTTTAATTTCTTGAACTCAAGCTTACCTTAGTTCTTTCCATTAGTTCCATAACTAGTAATTAACCATCTGATCTTTAATTGTATGTTAGTTTAGAGGTTACATCTCAATCACCTTTCCAAACCACAAATCATCTTTTACACTTTAACATTTTGTGACGTTTAGAGAATCTCTTTGCCCCAATCTAGTTCTCTTAGGAGCGTTCAATCCCTGTGGATCACGATTCCGTACTTACCGGATTCTACTTGTTGCGATTAGATTTGCACTTGAATCTCAAGCCATATTTTGGGCGCACCAAGTTTTTGGCGCCGTTGCCGGGGATTGGAAACTAACTTAGGGTTTAGAAATTCTCTTTACACTAATCGTTCCCTGTGGTCACCGTGACAACACGGTTTCCAGAAAAATCAATCCAAAAGCACTTGTAAATGCAAGACGAGCGTAGTAGCAATTTAAATCCTGTTTGCGAACCCTCGTCTAGTGAGCCCTCGGACTATTGGAGACCTTTACCATCGGTTTCTCGTTCTAGTTCGATCTCATCTTCTTCGTACACTTGGGCTCACTCTGAACCCACAACAATGGCCGATAATGTAAGTGAACATGGTAGTCAGGGGATTGCACCCGAACCCCCTTATAGAACTATGCGTGATTACTTACAACCGGAGAGGACCACCTCTCCGTCTTGCATCATCTTTCCATACAATGCCGCGCAATTCCATTTCCGAAATGGAATGATCCAAATACTTCCAACTTTCCACGGCATGGAAAGTGAACAACCTTATCTTCACGTGAGAGAGTTTGAGGAGGTGTGCGCTACTTTTAGCGACCAAAATTACCCTCTAGATGTCACCCGACTCAAACTCTTCCCATTTTCCTTAAAGGACAAAGCCAAAACTTGGCTTTGGTCCTTGGCTCCTAATTCCATTGGGAGTTGGCGCGAGATGCAAGCGCAATTTTTGAAGAAATTCTTTCCTACTCATCGCACCAACTCCCTAAAGGGGCAAATCCAAACCTTCTCTCAAGCCGAAGGCGAATCATTTGAGAGATGTTAGGAGAGGTTTAACGAGGTGCTTCATAAGTGCCCACATCATGGGTTTGAAAAGTGGAGATTAATCTCCTTTTTCCACAATGGCCTCACCCTCAATGCAAAACAAATGGTGGAGACTATGTGCTCCGACGAGTTTTTCGGTTTGGATCCGGATGATGCGTGGGCACATTTTAAATATTGTGCCGAGACCACCCAAGCTTGGGACACTTCGGACCCTAGCAAAACCAATGCCCGGTCATCCAATCCACCTTCATCTAGCCATGGCATATATCACCTTGCCGAAGGAGATGATATGTCATTAAGAGTAGCCCAACTTTCCAAGCGTATCGAGGCAATGGATGCCAAATCTCGGGAACCTTCCCATACTTCTCCCTCACATGTAGAGGAGTCTTGTGCCATTTGCGACGTTGACGATCACTCAACGAGGGATTGTCCAACAATCCCGGCATATAAAGTGATGCTTCACGATCAAGCCAACGCGATGGCCACTTACAAGAAACAATACATGACTCGTTTAGGTGAGGGCTATAATCCTTCGTGGAGAAACCATCCGGGTTTCTCTTATGGGCAGCCCCAACATTCTCAAAATCCACCTCCCCCGAATTATCAAAATCATCCCCCACCTCATAATTTTCAACAACCATATAATCAAGCTCCTCCACCCCAAGCTCAAATGCAAGGTCCCCTTCAGGGACCACCTCCTCCGGTTATACCCTTGTATGCTCACCCGAACAAGAGGAGCCTCGAAGAGACTCTTCAATCTTTCATAACCTCTCAACAAGCCACGAATTCTAGGCTTGAAAAGGAAATCTCCAAGTTGACCTCGGCTTTAAGTATCCAAGAGAAGGGAAAATTCCCTTCTCAACCTCAAAAGGCATTGGGGCAAAATAGTGTCAATGACACTTCGAATCCCCCTCCCGATAGTGCTAAGGCCGTGACCGTTCTTAGGAGCGGGAAAGTGGTTGATAAGCCCACCCCTCCTAGTGTCCCAACCATCGTTAAGGAGGTTTCTCCCGACCCATTAGAGGTCAAAGATGCCTCCTTGAGACAGAGAGAAGGGAAAGCCCCGTTAGAGTCGGATGTGGTTTCGAAACTTCCTAGTCCCGTGCCTTACCCTCAAAGGCTCTTGTCGAAAAAGGGGAATGTTAGTAATTCTGACATACTAGAGATGTTCAAACAGGTAAAAATTAACATCCCTCTTTTAGATGCTATCAAGCAAGTCCCCGCTTATGCTAAGTTCTTAAAGGACTTACTAACTGTTAAGCGGAAATTGTATGTAAGGAAGAAAGCTTTCTTGGCCGAAAATATTAGCTCAATAATTCAATCTGAATTACCACCTAAATATAAAGATCCCGGATGTCCCACTATTTCATGTGTGATAGGGGACTTTAAAATTGAGGAGGCTTTGCTAGACCTAGGAGCGAGTGTAAATTTGTTACCTTATCATGTCTATGAACAGCTCGGTCTAGGGGACCTCAAGCCCACAAAGATTACCCTCCAATTAGCGGATCGCTCCGTTAAGGTTCCGAGGGGTGTAGTGGAAGATGTCATCATACAGGTTGACAAATTCTACTTTCCTGTGGACTTTGTGGTGCTTGATACCCATCCTACTTCTACTAGCGGTAGAACTACCCCCATTATCCTCGGTCGTCCATTCCTTGCCACTTCCAATGCATTGATTAATACTAGGAATGGCCAAATGAACCTGACATTTGGGAATATGACCTTGGAAATGAACATTTTTAATGTTTCGAACCAAGTGGGAGATTGTGATGATGAAGTCCATGAGGTGGACTTTTTAGAAGAGGTGGTGCAAGAGCATTTTGATGCTACCTATTTATCAGACCCCTTGGAGGGATGTCTTGTGAACCCGATTTACTCGGAGAATAGCTATTCTCCCTATGATGAAGAGGTCAAGTTCATGAGCTTGTTGTTAGATGAGGACGAGAGTGTTGATGATATTAATTGGTATAGTGTTTTTGAGGACTTACCCCCTCGTGATTCGTATGAGGTTCCCTCGGATGTGCGATTCCCCAAACTTGAATTAAAGCAATTGCCTTCCGAGTTGAAATATGCTTATTTAGGCGAAAATGAGACATATCCCGTCGTTGTCTCATCAAGCCTCGAGGCGGGGGATGAACAAAGGCTAATAGAATTGTTAAGAAAATACAAGGGTGCGTTCGGGTGGACAATTGCAGATTTGAAGGGAATTAGTCCCTTGATTTGCACTCACAAAATTAACCTTGAAGAGGATGCAAAACCCTCTCGTGAAATGCAACGGAGATTGAATCCGTTGATGAAGGAAGTTGTGAGAGCAGAAGTCATTAAGCTTTTAGATGCGGATATCATATATCCAATATCCGATAGCAAATGGGTCAGTCCAATCCATGTTGTTCCTAAGAAATCAGGAGTTACCGTTGTGGAAAACATAAAAGGGGAATTGATCACTAAACGCACCACCACTGGGTGGCGTGTATGCATAGACTATAGAAAACTTAATGCAATGACATTAAAGGATCATTTTCCCCTTCCATTCATTGACCAAATGTTGGAACGCGTGTCCGTCCATCCTTATTATTATTTTCTCGACGGGTACTCGGGTTACAACCAAATCGAACTTGATCTCAAGGATCAAGACAAAACTACCTTCACATGCCCTTTTGGGACATTTGCTTACAAAAGAATGTCTTTCGGGTTGTGTAATGTGCCTGCTACGTTCCAAAGGTGCATGTTGAGCATGTTTAGTGATATGGTAGAGCTTGGTCTAGAGGTGTTCATGGACGACTACAGCGTCTTTGGAAACTCCTATGACCATTGTCTTTCTATGTTAGAAAAGGTTTTGTCTAGGTGTGTAGAGAAAAAGCTCGTGTTAAATTGGGAGAAGTGCCATTTTATGGTCACTAAGGGTATTGTCTTAGGCCACATCGTCTCCTCTGACGGTATTGAGGTAGATAAGGCAAAGGTTGAGGTCATTGCCAACTTACCCGCTCCTAAATCTCTGAAAGATGTAAGGTCTTTCCTTGGGCATGCAGGATTCTATCGCCGTTTCATCAAGGACTTTAGCTCGATTGCTAGACCCTTGTGTAATCTCCTCTCCAAGGAAACTCCTTTCGAATGGAGCGATGAATGTCAAGCAGCTTTTGAGACTTTGAAAAGTATGCTTACCACCGCTCCCATAATCCAAGCTCCTGATTGGACCCTACTCTTTGAATTGATGTGCGACGCTAGCGACTTCGCGGTTGGGGCGGTTTTAGGTCAGAGAAGTGACAAGAAGCCCCATGTCATTTACTATGCGAGTAGAACTCTTAACGGTGCTCAATTGAACTATTCTACCACCGAGAAAGAGTTATTAGCGGTCGTCTATGCGTTAGATAAGTTCCGGGCATACCTCGTGGGATCGCCCATAGTTTGTTTTACTGATCATGCGGTGCTCAAATACCTTCTATCTAAGAAGGACGCCAAGCCGCATTTGATTAGGTGGGTGCTCTTACTCCAAGAGTTTAATTTTACTATTAAAGATAAAAAGGGAGTAGAGAATGTTGTCGCGGATCACTTGTCGCGTTTAACATTTGAGGCACCCAAAGACCAACTCCCCATCGTTGAATTCTTTCCGGATGAACAGCTGTTCTCCACTTCCTCTCTGCCGTGGTTCGCTGATATCGTGAACTACCTCGCGACGGGTTCGATTCCATCTCATTGGACCCCTCAAGAGAAGAGGAAATTCTTTATTTGGGTGAGGAGATTCTTTTTTGATGATCCGTATCTATTCAAATACTGTCCCGACCAGATCATCCGGAGATGTGTCCCGGATGATGAGTATGAGAGCGTGATTCGTTTCTCCCACACGGAGGCGTGTGGTGGTCACTTTTCTTCCAAGAAAACCGCCGCAAAAATCTTACAATGCGGGTTTTACTGGCCCACACTTTTTAAGGATGCACACGAATTCTGCGTTTCGTGTGATCGTTGCCAACGATTAGGTGCTATAACACGTCGCAACATGATGCCAATGTCCCCCATTCTAGAACTTGAAGTCTTTGACTGTTGGGGAATTGACTTCATGGGCCCATTCCCACCGTCTGTTGGTAACCTTTACATCCAAGTGGCCGTAGATTATGTTTCAAAGTGGGTCGAGGCCATTGCGTCCAAAACCAATGACCATCGGGTGGTGTTGAAGTTCCTAAAGGAACACATGCTTTCGCGTTTCGGAACTCCGAAGGTGATTATAAGCGATAACGGGACGCATTTCTGTAATTCCCCGTTTGCTACTCTTATGCGAAAGTATGGTGTAACACACAAAGTTGTAACTACCTACCACCCGCAAACCAATGGCCAAGCTGAATTGGCCAATCGAGAGATCAAGCATATCCTAGAGAAGACGGTCAATCCCGACCGCAAGGATTGGTCTCTTCGACTTCCTGATGCTTTGTGGGCATATCGTACGGCCTACAAGACCTCTTAGGGAATGTCGCCCTTTAGACTTGTGTACGGCAAGCCATGCCACTTACCGGTAGAAATCGAGCACAAGGCCTATTGGGCGATCAAGAAATTCAATTTCGATCTAGACAAGGCCGGAAAGAAGCGAATGCTCCAACTCAATGAGTTGGATGAACTCCGGAGTGATTCGTACGAGAGTGCGAGAATCTATAAGCAAAGGGTGAAAGAGAGGCACGATAAGCGCATATCCCGTAAAACATTTCACCCTAGCCAAAAGGTTCTCTTATACGACTCTAGGTTGCATTTATTCCCGGGTAAGCTAAGGTCTCGATGGACGGGTCCGTTTGTCATTAAGACCGTCCATCATCACGGTGCAATTGAGATTGAGAACCCGTCGGATGGGAAGTTATTCAAGGTCAATGGTCAGCGCCTCAAGCCTTTCCTAGAACCATT
The DNA here is from genome assembly GCA_949130495.1 of Sambucus nigra. Lineage (NCBI taxonomy): Eukaryota > Viridiplantae > Streptophyta > Magnoliopsida > Dipsacales > Adoxaceae > Sambucus > Sambucus nigra. The sequence continues at coordinate 425,897,413 of OX422222.1, forward strand.
TGACCCGAGTTCGGACACGATTCCATTGTCCGACCCCGTTTACGGGGCTCTCTAGACGTCGGAATTGTGTATTTTTGTGCCGAGCATCCCCCGGCATGTGCGGGGTGAAAACTTTTTGTCCCGGCCCCTTTGTACTTATGTAATATTAACATTGGGGTCCAAAAATACCTCCTTTAGCAGCCCAATCCAACCACCAACCAAACAATCATGATTCAGCAAAGCAGAAACTGATTTCCAGAAGCCGAATCGATTCGGCTTTCCAACCGAATCGATTCGCCCCACTCCAGTAGCCAAGTTTGATTTTGCGAATCGATTCGCAATCCCACCGAATCGATTCAGTTAATTGAAAGTAGCAGGTCCCTCAATCGCGAATCGATTCGGACTTCCCACCGAATCGATTCGGTCACTTCCAGTGCTCAAGTTCGAGAATCGCGAATCGATTCGGACTTCCCAGCGAATCGATTCGGGTCACCTGACACTTAAAAATCCCATATTCTGATTTAAACCTCATTCTATTTCTTTCTCCTCTCTTGCCTGCGAACCTACCCTCTCCCAAATCAAATCCTATCCTCCATTCTAAATCTTCCCTATGGCTTCATCATCAAAGGCAACTTCATCCAAGGTATTAACTCAACCTTATTGATTCATTTCATTCCTGATTTAGTGTATATAGTATGGAAAATAGGGTAAACTGCATTTCACCATTTTCACATGTTTAATGCATAAAACTCATTCTTTTTCCTCTGATTGTGATGAGAAACCCACACATACTACTTGATTATGTTGCTGTGATGTTTAAGTAGTATGTGTTGGGGGTTTTCCACATGAAAATGTCAATTACACCCTATTTTCCATACACTGCACACTAGGTGCTCGATGAAATGCCCCTGTGGAGATTTTGTGCCATAATGCTTCATTTTCGCACATTTTCTCGCACATTGGTGTTGAATTGCCCTTGTATGAGTGCGGTGTGCATCGGTAACGTTAATTCGACCAATTTTTCTCGATGCACACCCACCGATTCCTTTTCGATCCTATTTCACGCGAAATTGATTTTGTGCATTACACTAATAGTGTATGTATCAAATTGATTTTTCTTGTAGGTCCCTTCGGTCACCAAGCCTTCCTCCAACTTAATTGCGGGTCGGGGAGGTTTCGAGTCCTTCCGCTCCAAACAAGAAAAGGACTGGTTCATTGCGAAGTTCCCTTCGGGTCGCCCTATTGCAATTGAGCGGCCTGTCCATCTTGAGGACTTTCTTGCCTCAGTCCGTCGCTACTTTCAGAAATTCAACTGGGAGGCACATCTTGCCAGGGCGGGGGAGGTGAATGATGAGCACGTACGTCGGTTTTATGCATCGCTCGTCCCAACTGGGGACCGCACTTTCGAGGCTTACGTACGGGGTAAGCGAATTCCTCTCTCTAAGCCTCTCTTGGCGTTGCACCTCACTGGGGCCGATAACCCCGAGGATTTCGATTACCCGTGCGTCGACGAGGGGAGACTGACCAACGAAACCCTGATTGCGCGTCTGGCGCCAGGGCATATTTGGGCTGGGGAAACTTTCCCCACATCTGCTATGCCTGATAACCACCGCCTCATCCACCTAGTAGCCGTTAATTCCATCACGCCTACCCAAACAAAGGCGGTCCTTCGCTCTTCGCAAGCCCACTTCCTCTACCATCTACTGGATGCGAATTCAATCATAAACCTTCCCGCTTTGGTGCTACAGCGGATGCTCAAGGCCGCATACTGTGAAAAGGGGACCATTACCCTTCCATACGCGCGGTTGGTTTCCCGCATATGTAGGGATGCTCACTATGAGGTAGCGGGTACGGACTATATTCCTCGCCTTCCCAAGTTGCTTGATGAGAAGGCAATTGAAAAGAGTCTTGGGAAGGACCATTGGGAGAGGAGAAAGAAGAGGATGTTGGATGTTCCTGCGGATGCTCCTGCTGTACCTGTTGCCCCGGATACTCCTATGCCGGACATGCCTCAGCCCATGCCTCAGCCTGTGCCTCATCCAGTCCCACCGCCTGCCCCATCTACTGTAGACCCCATTGCATATCTAGGGGTGCGGATGGATGAGCTTCAGGCTGACTTCTCCGAGTTTCGGGGCGCCTACATGTCGGACTTTGCATCATTTCGGGCCGACTTTTCTGCCTATCGGGGCGCGTACGAGCGCGATATATCTATGATCGCTCGGGCGCAGATGGATTTATTCTCACACTTGCGAGGGGGCGAGGCTTCTGTGCCTCAGTACCTCTTTGACCCATACGCCCCTCGCGATCCTCCCGCGCCCGAGTCCCCGCGCCGCCATCCGGACGACATGTAGGTTGTTGTGATTCAGTTTTTGCTGTTATTTTTGGGTGGTTATTTATTTAGATTGTTGGGTTTGTACTTAGGTAGTTGTGTTACTGTGGGGAGGAGAGAGTGCAATTCTTGTATTTTCTAATTTTGGTTTCATTGTTCCCCATGTACACAACTCTTATATATTAATGAAAGGACTCAGTTTCGGTTTCATTTTTCTTCTTGTATATATCTATGTTGTATATATTATTGTTTATGGTACTAACTTGTAACAGGCATGCCGTTGCGCGGTTCTCGAGTTACTCCTTACGGGGTGACTATTTTCATACCCCTCTTCCCTTTTTATCCCTACTAAATTGGGGACAATGTTTCATTCAAGTTAGGGGGTATGGTATACCATTGTGATGCCGGTTATCATATTAGTATTTATTTAATAAAAAAAAAAATTAATTAATTAAAAAAAAAAATTCTTTTTCTTTCTCATATCTACTATGATTACTTATATGATCGGCATATCCTATTGTATAGCTATGAAGCATGCTTTGAGTCATTGATTTATTACCCTTTAGCCCGTTATTGTTTGCATTGTGAATAGCATCATAAAATTAAACTGTGAAGCTTTGAGCATATACACAAATAATTATTTATGATTTGGTTTAAAAGCGTTTCAAATTCGTTATTCTAAGGCGCATGCTATACCCTTACAAAAGTGAAAATTGAGACTTATCATCATTTGTGAGCGTATACACCTACTCTATCTCTTTTTTGTCAATGAACTCGTTGACGATCTCATTTTCTTTTCATTTGATTGCATACTAACTGATTTATCACTTGAGCATGATTTTCAATGGTGTTGAGTCCCGCGAATCACATGAAACCATCGGAAATGATTATAGGCCCTTGTTGTTAAACCCACATGACCTTGACCTTTCCCTTAAATGTTTCCCCTAGTCAACCCCCTTGAGCCTTATTATTCCTTTCGTTTGAACCTCAAATCCCTTGTCCAACTCCACATTGGAGTCCTAAACCCTTATTTACTCCCCCCGTACCTTGATTAGGGATTGTTCCCGGGATTGAATGTTGTTGTTTATATGGATTGCAATCAAGCAAGAAAAGAGAAAATCAAAGAAAAAGAAAAAGAAAAGAGAAAATCAAAGAGAAAATCAAAGAAAAGATAAATATCGAATAAAATGGGACCTTGTTGTTTCCCATTTCCCCTTGTGCATGAATATCAAAGTCTCACTCTCATTAATACATTGCTTGTGGAATTTGATTTCGATTCCTAAGTTGCCCATTAAATCCATTATCCCGCGTGATATTCCCGAATCTCCTTTGATCCTACACACATCCCGTTCTTTTCCAAACCCTAACCTAGCCTAAATTCTATACCCCTAAAAAGTCCTATTTGATCTTAGGGTGATGTGATTCAAAGGTCGAACATTAGCGATAATCTGTTTAAATGCTCTTCTCTTGGTTAATATGCGATATCCTTTCATGAGATTGTATTTTTCACTTTTATATTGCGTTCTTCATTGATGACATGTGTGTGGCCTAGTTTCCCTTTACAATTACTCTTAATGCCCGCATGTCCCGTGTGTGTTACATCCCATTTATAAGTGTTTCATTTGTTGAGTGTAACAACCGGAAAGAACTTGAGTATGCATGCCTTAGATTATGTATGGATTTTGAAAGTTTTGCCAAATCTAAATTACCACATGTGTCCGCTTATTTCGCTTTCCCATGGTTTCGATTTTTAGTTGAAGTTATTTGTTTAATGCCGATAATTGCCGTCTTTTGTGTGAGCTTCGTTCACTTTGTTGATAAATTGTGTTTCTTTGATATTTGTTGAGCTACGCATTGGATTTTGCAATATCATAGTATGAGTTGATTTGATGTTTGTGGGTGTCATCCCTGGAAACCCTCACGAGACCTCACTCGTCCCCTAGGGCCACCTAGGGGTTTAACGGCTTATTGCATACGCTAAATGCAATCGTTCGCCTACGAAAGTGGCATTTTTCCTTCGTTGTACTTATTTCTTATATTTTGGTTGCGGTGTTGGACCTTGTTTCTTCATACTTCATTGCTCGGGACTAGCAATGTATAAGTTAGGGGGTGTGATTCGTCACTTTTATTGTATTTTAAACCCCGTTAATTTGTACATTCTAGCATTCCCGTGCATGTATTTCCCGGTTCTTATACTCATTTATTGACTAACCCTTAAATTCATCATATATACTTTGTCTGTGTCTTTATTGAGCTTTTATAGGTCTCGGGAATGCATTTTGGGAAGTTTGGTTTTGATCTGGAAAGTTTCGTTGACACTTGCACAGTCGAGGGCATTTTAGTAATTTCAGCACTCGGGCTTTGTTCCCAATTTCTTCACGGAAGTTGTAGACCTTCTTCTCCTCTTCGCGTGGCCTCCGACGGTGCGTGAATCCGATCTCGAACGCAAAAGTTACGGAAGTTTCGGTGAAGCATGGAACAATTAATGCCTATATAGGCAACTCTTCTTTTTGCAGAAGGCCCGAATCGATTCGCCATTACCACCGAATCGATTCGGTCACTTGCAGGGGCTTTTCTCTACACTTCCGAATCGATTCGGATTTGGCACCGAATCGATTCGGCCCTGCATTTTCAGCTTTCTTCTTATTACTAGTTTGCCATTTTGGTGGCATTTTGGGGATTTATCCCTTGTTTTTTCCTCTTTGGTAGAGGGATTACTTTTGTTGGATATTTAGTAAGATAGAAAAACACTCTCTTCTCTCTCCTAGGTCAAGCTCATTTATGGCTTTTACCAACTTGTAAGGCTTTGATTACTTGTTGAATAGTTGTGATTAATGCAAGATAAGTTCAATTACTCCATCTCTTCTTGTTCCACTAGCTTTAAATTGCATTGAATTCCATCCTTTGTATTGGTTTGAGTTTTAACTAGATAATTAATTCAAGTATGTTGTTAACTAGCATGTGTAGTTTAGTTTTAATTATGAGTAGCTAGACTTGTGATTGGGGATCAATATCCCACCTTGGATGCTTGAACTTAATATCTAGGGTTTGGTTTTTAATTGTTCTAATGGAACTTCATGTGTTGGTTTTGGAGTATCATAGTTTCTTAACTTCCCTTGTCATGCAAGGGCTAGTGTTTGAAGCTTTACTACAAACTCAACCCATCTAGCAATAATTAATTAAACCCTAATCCTCCATTGTTGAGTTCATTCTCTACATGGTTGATGTTCGGACTTAATTAGTTATGCTCGATTAGAATCAATTTAATCAAGCCCTATAATCCCCTTCCTTGTGAATCCGAGGTGGGAGAATGATCCTCAATCCCCTTAATTTCTTGAACTCAAGCTTACCTTAGTTCTTTCCATTAGTTCCATAACTAGTAATTAACCATCTGATCTTTAATTGTATGTTAGTTTAGAGGTTACATCTCAATCACCTTTCCAAACCACAAATCATCTTTTACACTTTAACATTTTGTGACGTTTAGAGAATCTCTTTGCCCCAATCTAGTTCTCTTAGGAGCGTTCAATCCCTGTGGATCACGATTCTGTACTTACCGGATTCTACTTGTTGCGATTAGATTTGCACTTGAATCTAAGCCATATTTTGGGTGCACCACCATGACATATACCCTTTGTTGCATCTTTCACGACTTTCCCCTTTGCCAGTTCTTCATTATACCTATCAAGCAAGATGACTTTGGGATTGTTGGTAAGAGAAGGTGTGGTCACGCAAACTGGACGAGAAGTGGATGCAAAAACATTATCCAAATTTTGATAGAGATTCTTATGTTGTAGACTTATATTGGATGCATGATCACTTTTCGGCGTGATTGGTGGACCCTTTTCATTTTGAGCATTGAAGGCATCAACCAAACATTGTATAGCATCCTATGAAAAAACGGATCAAACAATAGTAAGTTAATATCTATTATATCTAGATAGGTCTTTTTAATAAATGAAATTATATAAAATACATATATACCATAATTTGTGTGCTATTTTCCTCAAATCTTCTATTGACGGAAGAGATGATATCTTCCTTCAATGCATCCACATCATCATTTGCCTTCTTTCTTTGTTTAAGTTTGGCCATTGCCACCCCTAAATGCATCAACTGCTTCTTTGAAATTAGGGGACAAACTGCACGAACTCCTCCATTTTTCTCCTTCCCAAAAACCTCTATCAACTCATCATTCTCTATGCATTGGCTCTTGCTACTACTCTCTCCACACTCGCTCTTTCTTTTCTCCATCGCATCCTTTACTTTATCCTATCAAATGATAGTTATAAATCAGAATGAGAAAATTTCATTAATAAACGCAATAAATAATACTAAAAATATTGTTATTTTTCATGTAAATACGCACATAGTAAAGCTTAGCACTGTTTAAGACATTCCCCGTTTTGTCCTCGTGTCCTGCAAGCCATATATCTACTCGCGTTAATTCTTGTTCTGGGTTCGATTGAACCTACAATTTAAATATCACATGTTATACACAAGAGTATTGCAGATAATTGAAAAACATTATGATACGTACCATTTCATACTGCAAAGCAGCATAGGTGCGACGCCCAAGTGTATGGGAATATTCTAAATTTGTTCGATTCTTGGCATTTTGAATGTTTTGTGACTTATTTTTTGCTTTCCTTTCGTTCTCACAAAATAATCTCCATACGTTGGGATCGACACCTTCCGGTAGGACTCCAGGATTGTCTTAGGTAGGAAAAAAACATCTCATATTACTTTTGTGTGTCCTAAACTTTTGTGCAAACCTTTTATCCATCAGCGAGCGGGCCACCTCCAGTTCAACATCGAACTCAAATCCTACCATTAAAGCATTTCGAACATCATCTTTGTAATCGTTTGGCACAACTCTCCAATCTTCGTAACTAATCGGAATATAAGATCTAACAAGATCACCGATACGAGTGCTCCATCTCCCACTCCACGGACCGACTACACTCCCATCCACTAGAACGGTGACTTTCATTTTACCATCTTGGGTCATATATTATAATTGTTTTGCCTTTTTATCCATTTCTTCTAGCTTCTTTTTATTTTCACTTGAGGTAGGTTGCTTCTAACCTCCTTCGACTATTTTTTATTGCGAAGTGGATGATATTTGTTGCGGTGTTGATGACATTTGTTGTTTCGAACCACCACTTGTACTTGAAGCCATGACGCCCATATAGTGCTGCCAAAACAAAAAATAGATGCCAGCAATAGAAATAATAGTTATAAAATAATATGTATTGAATTATCATATTACTACAACATTAGCATATTGATAGAGATATATATAGAAATCACAAGATGATATCATTAAAATCACAAGACGCTACTTTCAACGGTTAACATACCACCAATAAATTTATATATTAGCAATGGGGTAAAATAAAATGTAGTCATATCGGAAAAACAAAACAGCTTTCAAGGTTACAATATTCAAAAGAAATTATTAAAACAACTAAATGTAGTCGTATTGCTTGAGCAAACTTTCCAAGTGCGGTTGGTCTTCAAGAATAGATTGGAAGATTGTTGGCGTCTCTAAGTCATCCACTTGACTCGTCAATCTCTTCCCTGAATGTATAATAACTCACCAATTGGGATTTTTAAGATCTTTCGAATAGAATACTTGACTAACCTCGGATGTGAGAATGGCAGGCTCATCATACTCATTATCAACGCTCTTAAACTTATCAAAATTTACCATCACTAAGTTGGAGTCTGTGCAAAGCTTATAACCTAGTATTATCCTCCACTCTCACCCAATCACAATAAAATACCACCTCTACTTAAACAAGGTATAGTCCAGCTCAATAATTTGTTTGGTAACTCCATACCACATAGTCCAAGTATTTGTGAGATTCTTATCACTTTTTTTAGCTCGAAATTATATCCATGCCTTCAAGCAAACTCCGCTATCCTGTGTGACAACAGTATCGTCATGATACTTAGGAGAGAATACGAAGCCATTTACACGATACGTTTTATATGTTTTAGCCTTGAATTTCGGCCCTTGAACTAACCGCCACAATGTTTCATTTGTCTTCGTCTCTCCTGATTTCAGCAACTGTTTGATGGAAACAAATCATAATTACTACAATGTTTCAATTCTCATCATACATAATGGAAAGATTAATAAAAATATTAGTATTTATACAATCACCTTCTCGGATAACCAAGGGATAAAAGAAGTTTGTTTATCCACTTCTATCATTTCAATCCCCTTCCTTTTAAGACGAGACACGGATTTCAGTGATGCTTCATACTCACTTTAATATGTAGTTTGATATAAGTAATTATAACTCAAAATGAAATTAATTCTTAACTATAAACAGACGAAAGAACTCAAACCTATAATACGCTTGAAGTCCATCAACATTTAGTCAAAATAATACCCATCGACGTATTTATTGAAACTGTATGGGTCCCAACGTTATAGTCTTATCATCAAGCAAAGGCCCTTCATAAAAAAACCTCTCCACGTTCCTCTAAAAAGGCTTAACGTGAGCGTTTATGATTTCCATAAGATGGATTTGGCATGTACTCCATGAATATCTAACATATTCAGCAACAACGTAGGATTCTGCAATGGGACCTTCAATAAACCGCTTATTGTGGGTATATCTTTGAAATCGTTCATCGTCCTAATTGTATAAGGTAGTAAAAATTAATAACAAGCATTATTAACTTAAATGGGGCATATTTTATTATATTAAAAGGTAAAAAATCACCTTTCGAACGGATACATCCGATGAGCATCGTTGGGTCCACAAACCAGGGCTTCATCTGCTAGATGCACAGTGAGATGAATGATAATATCAAAAAATGTAGGTAGGAAATATATTTCCAACACGCATAATGCTTCAACAACAATGTATTTGGCTTTTTGTATATCTTGTCGAATTAGGACCTTAGAGCACAACATATTAAAGAACAAACTTAATTATTGGATTGCTCTTCTTAAATCTCGATATTTCGAAAAGGCATGTTGGAGCAACACAGGTAGCAGATGTTCAATTATGACATGATAATCATGCGACTTTATGGAGTGCAAATATGGGGGACTAAGACTTGCTATATTGCTCAAGTTTGAGAAAAAACTAGTAGGAAGCTTTAAGTCCTTCAAAATTTGACAGAATTATCTTCTTTTTTGGCATGTACTCCATGAATATCTAACATATTCAGCAACAACGTAGGATTCTGCAATGGGACCTTCAATAAACCGCTTATTGTGGGTATATCTTTGAAATCGTTCATCGTCCTAATTGTATAAGGTAGTAAAAATTAATAACAAGCATTATTAACTTAAATGGGGCATATTTTATTATATTAAAAGGTAAAAAATCACCTTTCGAACGGATACATCCAATGAGCATCGTTGGGTCCACAAACCAGGGCTTCATCTGCTAGATGCACAGTGAGATGAATGATAATATCAAAAAATGTAGGTAGGAAATATTTTTCCAACACGCATAATGCTTCAACAACAATGTATTTGGCTTTTTGTATATCTTGTCGAATTAGGACCTTAGAGCACAACATATTAAAGAACAAACTTAATTATTGGATTGCTCTTCTTAAATCTCGATATTTCGAAAAGGCATGTTGGAGCAACACAGGTAGCAGATGTTCAATTATGACATGATAATCATGCGACTTTATGGAGTGCAAATATGGGGGACTAAGACTTGCTATATTGCTCAAGTTTGAGAAAAAACTAGTAGGAAGCTTTAAGTCCTTCAAAATTTGACAGAATTATCTTCTTTTTCTTCTTTATCCAAGATAAATGGTGCTATTGGTTTTATCGTTTTTCCAGTGCGTCCATCAACTTGAAGCCATTGACCGTTGTATATTCCCATACCCTTCATATCCAATCGACCCTTTTCAGTATCCTTTGTTTTATTATTATCAAGAATTGTGTTTATTAAATGCTCTGCAACATTCTTTTCGATGTGCATCATATCAAGGACATGTCGAACCTGATGATATGGCTAGTATTCCAAATCAAAGAAAATAGATTTTTTTATACCAAGATTCTTTAACTTCAACATTAGCACTCCCATTAACATTATTAGACTTTCTCTTCTTAGCGGGAACTCTTGAGACTTTTCCAGGCACATACTTTATATTTCTTTACTTTTCCACAAGTGTATCTCCGTTTAGTCGAACCGAGGTACATCTAACTTCTTGTGTCCTAAGTCCCAAACCTCTACCACTCCTAAAAGGATGATCGCTTTTAAGAAACATACGATAGTTTGTGTAAACAATATTCATGTTGTGTTCTAGCCAAATGGATGGAGTGTCATTGTCACAAATAGGACATGCTTTGTACCCATGTGTTACACACCCACATAAGTTTCCATATGCGGGAAAATCATGAATCCCACACATTAATATAGCTCTCAATGTAAAAGGTTGCATTTTGTGCATGTCAATAGCTAGAACTCCTTCCCTTAGTTGTTTCAACTCATCTACTAATGGTTGAAGAAAAACATCAATGTCTTGACCTGGTGCCTTTGGCCCAGGAATCAGCAAAGATGAAATTTGGAACTCACGCTTCAAGCACAAAAAGGGCCCACATTATAAGTCGTGGTCATGACAGGCCAGCAACTATAACTACTAGACTGAATACCATCGGGATTGAACCCATCTGTTGTTATTGCAAACCAAGCATTGCGCCCTTCCTCGGTGAAATCGGGCCATCTACTTTTTAGCATTCTTCATTGGGATTAATCACAATGATGACGCTGATAATCCCTTGAACTTGTTGCCCGATGGTGCCATGTCATTTCATGCGCTATCCAAGGTATAGTGTACAATCTCACTAGCCTTGGAATTAAAGGGAAATGTCTCAACACTTTCATCGGTTCTTTGTATATCATTTTCCCTTTCTTTGAGGTCACTTCATATCTCGATTCTCCATACTTAGGACATTCCTCTAAATCTTCATTCTCTTTCCAGTATAAAATACAGTTGTTAAGGCAAGCATGAATGTAATTTTCTTTCATCCCTAGGTCTTTTATCATTCTCTTTATGTGCGGATATTTTTCTGGTGATGTGTTTCCTTTTGAAAGCCACCTCTTTAAGACCGACAAGAGAGAAGTCACGCTATTTCTCGACCAACCAAACTGATTTTTCAAATTATGCAATTCCACAATTGCAGAGAGAGTAGTCTCAGGACCCTCACATGAAGGGTACAATTTCTCGATCGCTAATTTATTATATTGATTATACTTCTCATTGTCGACATACGATTTTTCAGAGAATCCTTCCTGATCGAGTTCTCCATAATTTTGTCCGTGCACTTCGTAACATGCGTCAACTAAGTTTTGCAACCTTTCATTCTCATTATTATCAGCTTCATCATGTCCTTCACAATCAATAGGTTCTACTACAGGACATTTTAGGTTCGATGATAGTGTTTCACCATGTAAAACCCACTTAGTATATGTCATGTCTATACCATGAATTATCAAATGACCCTTGATATCTACCGCAGTAAAACTCTTCTTATTTCGGCACTTAACACATGGATAAGGAAAGGTCGAGAATTGATGGCCATTGTTTGCAATTGTAAAATTAAGAAAAGACGCAACTCCATTTGTGTACACCTCACCTATTCTATTCCTCTCATTCATCCACTCTTTGTTCAATGTTTGTGACATTCTGCACTACCAAAAAAATATGGTTTACACACAAGTTATATGACAATATACAAAAAATAGAATTATTGATACACATAAGAAAAATCATAATTATAACATGTAATTTTGTTAGAACAAACCTTAAAGTTCAAGGGAAGGGGTGCTATTCCTTAATTATATACTTATGTAATTATGAGTTTGATAGAGGGTTTGCTTTAAAATCAAGCTATGCAGTATTTTTGGCATAGACAACTGAATACAAACAAATTCATGTCATTGGAACCAATACTACCACCTTACCTTCAACTCAATATTTGCAAAATAATCATGCCAATCACTTTCATGTAATTTTATACGTGTATCACCATGCCACGGTTATATTTCAATATAAGGTCTCCAAAAAAGGAATTGGTAGAAATTCCATAAAAGTAACATTAACAAAATAATCACTCTATATATGACCCAAATCAGTATGAAATTGTGTTAATTATAAACTCACCCAAATTTTAGAATAAGAATAAATTTATCACTTAGTATCAATATAAGACATCGTTAATATGTATAATTTATTGCATTTCAACTCAAGAAAGTTGAGATGGAATTATAAATAAAAAAATACAAATCAAAATTGCTACCATTAATTTCGATAAAGAGAGAGTTGATATACGCACATGCTCAAAGAAGTATATATCTATTTTCCTCCAAGAGGGTTGTTTGTATTCAAGTTGAACAATCTAAGCCAAAACATCACCAAAGAAAGAGAAATCAAATAGACATTTTATCAAACATCTTGCATGCAAGTTACAACTGGATAGATACTTGTTAATATATTAAAGAGTCCTAACAAGATAAATGAAATTTAGTTAGTAAAATCAAAATGAAAAAACTGAATATAAAAAATCTGAAATCATTATACGAAATTGACAAATTATAAGACAAAAAATCAGTAGAGTCAATAATATTTTATGACTAAAAAAATTTGAAAACATCTATTACAATAAAATGAAAAAATAAATCATAAACCCTCTCTTTTATGGTCAGATCTTTTGGTTCTCTTATTATGGTCCTAAAATTTCAAACAATATACAAACCCTAATTATTATGATCTTATAAATTTATAAAATCAAATACATTAAGCTTGAGTGTTGGGATGAGAATGAGAATGAGGTTTAGTGGGAAAGAGTGTACCTCAACCCACAACAAATTCCATGACCTAAATCTGAGCACCGAATGAATTTCAACAAATCTCACAGTAAAATAGTGTGACGAATGAACAAATCTTGAGAATTAATGGTTGATTTTTGCTTCCTTTTCATGTAAAACTAATTAAGAATTTTTCTATAAAAGATCACAAAAATGAATTTACAGTAAAATAGTGTGTTGGGACGAATGAACAATGAGTAAAATAGTGTGACGACGTCCAAAAGATCGATACATAGTACCTTATGTATAAAAGATCGATCTGAGCACAGTACCTTATGTGTTGGGACGAATGAATAAGGAGCGCCGAATGAACCCTATGTGATGCGTTGAGAGAAACCCTATGAGAACATGACGAATGGACTTTTTTTTTTTGGGTTTTGGGGGGTTTTATTTTTTTTAATATTGAACTAAAATTAGAAACAGATATATTATATTACTAACACCATTTTACTGTGATAAATAGTAATGGTAAGTTAATGTTCGTAATAAAAAAATAGTGTGTTACTAAAAGCTTGTTTTGGTGTAGTGACTGCTGCAACTTTGTACTTGAGTTATTCTCCATTCTAATTGACGAGTCTCGTGATATATCTGTCAAGGAGCAAATGGCTGTGGCTTTACGCTACGTGGACACAAAAGGGTTTGTGGTTGAACGTTTACTTGGTATTATACATGTTCGTGACACTACATCCTTATCACTTAAGGCAGGTATTGAGTCACTTCTTTCCAAACATGGGTTGTGTATGTCAAGTATACGTGGGCAATGTTATGACGGTGCTAAAAATATGCAGGGAGAGTTTAATGGTCTCAAAAGTTTGATTTTGATGGAAAACAAGGTTGCATTCTATGTTCATTGCTTTTCCCATCAACTGCAACGGACACTAGTTGTTGTTTCAAAAAAACACATGACGATTGGTTCTTTCTTTAATAAAGTTGCAATTTTGTCTAATGTTGTTGGAGCCTCCTGTAAGCGTAGAGATATACTTCAAGAGAAGAAATTTGAAAAAAATATCGAAAAAATTTATAGTGGCGAACGTGAAACGAGTAAAGGTTTAAACCAAGAAACAACATTCAAACGGACGGGGGATACACATTGGGGTTCATATTTCGGTACACTTATGAGTTTAATTTGTTTGTTTTATTTAGTGATTGATGTACTTGAGGTTATTAAAGTGGATGGGGCGCTTGCAGAACAAAGAATTAAAGCACAAGATTTGTTGGGTGAATTGCAATGCTTTGACTTCTTATTCAAATTACACTTAATGAAATCAATTTTGAGGATCACAAATGACTTGTCACAAGCATTACAACGAAAAGATCAAGATATTGTAAATGCTATGACTTTAGTTAAAGTATCTAAGCAACGTCTCCAAAGAATGAGGGACGCTGGGTGGGATTCTTTATTGACTCGAATCTCTATATTTTGTAATAAGCATGAAATACCCGTCTCCAATATGGAAGACTTATTTGTAATTCCCGAAAGACCACGTCGCAGAACTCAAGAAAGGACAAACATTCACTACTATCGTGTTCAATAGTTCTATTCAGTGATAGATATGCAACTTCAAGAGTTGAATAGTCTCTTTAATGAGGTGAATACGCAATTGCTTTTATGTATGTCATGTCTTGATCCGAGCGATTCATTATTTGCATCTGATATGGGAAGATTACATCAGTTCACAAAATTCTACCCGGATGAATTTTCACCACTTGAGCTCATGGCCCTTGGAGATCAACTCCAAAACTTTGTAGATGTTGTGCGTGATGTTGAAGAGTTCCATGATTTGAAAGGGATTGGTTGCCTTGCTTGAAAAATAGTTGAAACGAAGAAGCATCAATTCGCACTTTATATTATGATTTTTTTATTGTCAATTTTTATGATTAAATTTTATTTGGTTGGATCTTCGATTTTTTTTGGTTGGGCTCCCCCTCAAACTAAAATCATGGATCCACCACTGCGTCTAACGCAATGTTTTTAAGTCTAAGTATAGATATTTTCATATTATCATTGTATTCTCAAATCGAGAGACCCATGATTGCGCGGTTAGTTCCAACGAGTTACATTGGTCCAGTGCGAGGTGTTGGTGCCTCTTACATGGCCGTTAGGGAGCTGTTTGGGGGTTTCCCCCTCTAACACCATGTTTTTAAGTCTAAGTCAACACATTTATAAATTATATTCATTTTCTAAAATGTTAGTCCCTTGATCATGCGGTCAGTATCTACAAGTTATATTGATCCCGTGTGAGGTGGTGGTGCCTCTCACGCGGTCGTTTGGGGGTTATTTCGAGGTTTCCACCTCTATCGTCATGTTTTTAAATCTAAGTCTAGATATTTTCAAATTATCATCGTATTTTGAAACTTGGAGTCACGTGACCACACGATTAGTTCTTACTAGTTATATTGGTCCCGTGCGAGGTGTCGGTGGCTCTCATGGGGCCGTTTGGGTTTTTTTGGGCTTTTTCTCTCTAACACTATGTTTTTAAGCATAAGTCTAGATATTTTCAAATTAGCGTCGTATTCTCAAATCGGGAGTCACGTGACCACGCAGTCTGTTCCTATGAGTTACATTAATCCCGTTTAAGGTGTTGGTACCTCTCACGTGACCATGGTAAGTATGTTTCATTTATTTCGTAGTAATGTTTATAGTGATGATTTATACAAAGTTTTGTTTCATTTCGCATTATTAATTGTTTAAGAGAAATTTTTGAAATTTATAGTATGCTTTATTTATGTCTTTTTCATATTCAGTTTAATCACAAGCATAAATGTTAGAAATTCATAGGGCCAACCAACTCAATGGCCATCAAAATATTCAAATCCACCAGTCAACAATAATTCAAGAATTCCAAACAACAATTCAAATAATAATGTGATATATTAGAAATTCCTAGGGCTAACCAACTCAATGGCCATCTAAATATTCAAATCCTCCAGTCAACAACGATTCAAGAATCCCAAACAATAACTCAAAGAAACTGTCATATAAAAATTAATGAGGGTGAAAAGGTAATAAGTAAATGTCTACACCTAAAAAAAATAGGCGACTTGGTTGGAATGCCAAAACGATGAAAATGAACATTACCCATAGCAGCTTTGTAGAGGCCCCGTAGTAGCCCCACAGTAGCCCCGTAGTAGCTGCTACCGTTGCAGTCCTGTAACAGTTGCTATAATAGCATCCCCAAACCTTTCTCAAGAATTAAGTACCTAAAAGATTCCAAACTAAAAAAAGAAAAGAAAGAAAATATAAGACCACAAACACAATAAACCAACTTGATATTATAGCAAAATTCTATACCTCTGTTTTAAAAAAAAAGTAAAAAGCATACCTCTTTGCTGGATTTAGAACATTCAGATATGCAAAGTAATTGGATGAGACCTAACTTGAAAAGCTCAAAACCCCAAACAAAAAAAAATGTAAATAGAGCAGACAACCAAATAAGGACTGAAAACAAACAAAAAGAATGAAAACAAGGAAAATATTGATGCAGTGAGATAAATATACTATTATCTCAACATTACATGGGAAAGTTGGGTTCCCAATAGCTCCAATACATATTACAATTAGCATTTATACTGAAAAGAAAGCCAGTAAGCATTTTCATATATTAAAATAAAATCATGTTAATTATCACCAACAAACAACACAATACCAAAAGTTGGGATGAAAACCATTTAACTTCAACTTAACATACTGAAATTAGAGTGAAAACATCAAAAAATTGGGATCTAACCATTTAATTTCAGTATGTTAAGCATCAAAATCACTAACCACCTTCAATTTCTTTTACGAACCTTTGTTTTAAACATTACGTGACAATACCAAAGCATATATTGCAAATAACGAATTATGAGGAATAGAAATCAAGAACACCCCAAAGCATGTAGTATATCATATTGCCTCAACCTTAAGCCACCATGTTACTCATATAACATAACCATAAAAGTAGGGATAAGGATGTTAATATGAGAAATCTCAGGTTTGAAACAAAAAATGATTATTTGAAAGAAAAATAAAATAAAATACCTTACCTTAGGGTTATGTATGAGATACGCGTAAAATCTGATGTTTAAACTCAGATTACCTTATCGATCTTGCAAAACCATTATTCAAAACATTGAATTTACCCTGAAACAAAATAAACAGACATATATTGGCTTGAGAGAGAACCAAATGCCCTAAAAGAGTAAAATTCTACAATACTTAAATCGAACTTTCACTAATACCAATAAATATCACACAACAATTAGAAAATGGGGGATAATCGAGATCTCATGACGATATGTGTATACCTTGCAGGGACGATTCTTTATGAAAATGTAACCTCCCTTGTGAATAGCACCGACTTGTTGACGATTCTTTATGTATTTGTGTTTTTTTAAAGTCATCACTTAATCTCTGAAATTGTAATAAATGAAAATACTACAAAAAATTTACTTTATTGTCTACATATATGGAAACAAGATTGATTAAGCAATAAATTTATAATAAAAAATAGCTACTAAACTAAATTTGTTTTTCATAAAAATATACTAAATAGAGCAATAAAAGTCTCATGTGGTAAAAATTATTTGTAAAAAAATAAAATAAAAAATAAAATGACTTTAAATTGAAGACAACTCAAAGCCCACAAAAAATATAAGGAAAAAAAAAACTAACCAAAGATTTAAATTCAATAATTTCATTACCCTCTAACTCTCACTCATCACCCCCACTCCCGTTAACCCGTCGTTTCAGCCCTCGCCCGCCCTAAAACCCATTAGAATTGCAACCCACCCCAACTTAACCCCTCAAGTCATAACCCACCCCAACCCACAAAATTCAATCGGAATCGTAACCCACCCTCCCCTTAACTAAAAAAATCATATTTAAAAATTATAAATCCACTAACCCAATTGAAACCCAAATACAAATAAAAACTAAATATGAATTCAAACCTAAATATGTAGAACCTAAATATGAATCAAAAACTAAATATGTAGAAATAAGAATCAAAACATAAATATGTAGAAACCTAAATATGAATCAAAAACTAAATATGTAGAAATACCATCAGCGTTTAATTAAAAACTAAATATGTAGATAATTTGACAATATACTTAATCGGTAATGAGAATAAAGAGACCTTGCAATATGAAATTTTATGTTATAAGAAAAACTCAACAAATTAATAGAAAATCTATTTGCTTAGAAAAAAGAATTCACCTCGGCAGTCATCACATTGCCACAAAAGCACGATCGACACTACTGGTGCCAACGGTGATGATACAGGGAGTCGGGTTAGATAAGATGGACTCAATGGAGCCTGCATTCCAGAGTGAGAGAGAAGCCATCAGTGTTTGATGGGAGAGAGAATCTACAATCGACCATCGCTTCGTCTTTGACGAGAGGGAGAGAGAAACGGGCAAATGAAAATGAAAAGGGGAAAATCAAAATCAAACTCAAGAGCCTCTTTTTTTTAAGGAATGATATAGTCACGGCCTAGAGCATTGACCTACCATCACAACCCATAACCTCCTTAGATCTGCCACCTGATTAACAAATGGTCATGACCTACAACTGTTGCCCCCATGCGTGACCAATAGAAGATTTCAATTAAGGGATGGTCATAACCCCCAGCCATGGCCCCATATGTGTATGTTTTGTTCTTCGTCATGCCTATGGTTATGGTACAAGTCCATGACCCATCTGCGACCAAGCTTAGAGGGAATTTTGGTGCGAATTTTGTGCCAAGTTGGTCACACCTTGGTCACGGCCCAAGTCCGCGACTAGCTGGTCGCGTACTTAGGCCGTGACCAACTAGGTGTGACCATTCGCAAGATTTGGTGTAGTGAATACTTAATTTCATCTTTGTAAAATTTATCCATGTGTCTAATAGTCTAACACCACTTGTGTAAATCATTATGGAACTATTATTCAATGTCACCACTCAATGTCGAAAAATATTGAAAGTTGATTTGCAATAACACAACATTGTTGAACTTCAAGATCCACATCAATAACATTCAGGCCAATGATTTTCAATTCAATATGTATCTTTATGACTCTTGAATCTCTCTGTCTTTGACCAACTCTCACCATCTCTGCTTCTTAAAGTTCCATCCAATCTAGACTATATATCCTTATAGTTTCACAAAGTACGTTGATAAAAAAAATGCCAAAAATATTGGTTGACGTTAGTATTCTTCACGAGAAAAATCAGGATTTTTAAAGAATCCATGAAGAATTTGTAATTAAATTTAAATAAAATAATTGGATATGCGGTGCATGCAAATCGGAGGAGAATCGAGTGAGAATCACTCCCCATTCGAGTGCGATTTGGATTCGTTTACCATTTTGAAGAATTCGTGCTTTATAGGTACATGATCTGTGTTTTTTCTTTCAACAATTGTAAACCGATATTTTTTCCGATACACTAATATGTCCTGTCTGCATTGGTTCGTGTTTTGAATATTACAAATTCATAAAAAAATTCTATTTGTTTTACTATTTAACTCTTTTGATTATATAGTGTATACTTCATATGCACACATCACAAAATAGGCGGTTATTCTATTTTCATCATAGAAAGATTATTCCATCCTTTTTTTCTTTGGATCATAATTTAGTGAACCCCCAGAATGAACTAATGCAGATACGATACGTCAATGTGTCGCAAAAAATGAGTCGACATAGAATTACTCTATTTTTAATTTTTTTAACAATTAATCATTTTAAATAATTTTATAAAAATTCCAACACCCAAAAATAGTTTATCCAAGGATCATAATATATACGAATTCATACCTGAGAGATCCTCAGAATATGAAGAGGGAAATGAGCATGAAACATGTCATGATGATATACTCTATTAAACTTTGCCTCTACGTTTTTCATCCAAACACGTGAAAGACTTGAAAGGCAAATACTAATCCTAAGCCACGACTCAAAATGTTTTGTCTAGAATTAAGCCAATATATACAAATTCACTCAATTGAAAATGTGTCCTTATAAAATTCATGTTAAAACAAGGGTGGTAAAATTAAGTCATTTTAAGTCGTTTACTTGTATCCTAAAGTGGAAATCTCATTGGTCAGGACATGAGGTAACTTTTCTGATGGTGAAGAAGAAGTTCGGTCTTATAGAACATGAAGCTTTTCAGAACAACTTAGACTATGACTAAAATATATTTTGGAACATGATAAGACAATCTAATCCTATGGATCTTTTGAGCATATATGTGCTCTTACATTCACTAGTATAGTGTCTTCTTTAGATGACAAAATAACCCCCTCAACCTTATTGACAGAATAATCGTCCCATATAGTGAAACCATCTAACATGGGTTTTAACATTCTGTTGAAACATTTTGTTTGCATGTAAATTATAAAAAGAAAAAAAATAGCTTTTGGAAAAAATAAGAGAAAGGTGGCTGACACAACCTTTTTCTTTCTCTCCTTTCTTTCTTTTCCACTTGCTTTCCTTTCTATTCCAACGGCCCCCACTTACCCAATAACCCACTTGTGTCCACTAATCATTTTTAAATATATAAGTGGTTGAATAAGTGGGAGGTAGTAAGTGAGTATAGTGGACAAATAATTGCAAAAGTGAGTATAGTGGACAAATAATTGCAAAAGTGGGATAGTGGGAAAATTATGTACTCCCACTTGGTGAACCTTTTGTCACTAACTTATATCTCTATCATCCCAGCCAAAAAAATAAGGTGATAGGTATTGAGAGCTTGATTTGACAAGAATGACTTTTCTTGAGTTTGGCTTGACAAGAAAACAAGGATAGAGAGGAGAGAATACATAATATAAATTTTGTTTTGGGTTCTTCCTTAGGAAATATTTTCTTCATGAAAATATTTATACCCCCAAAATATTTTTTTGAATATGGAGCAATTAATTTGGAATGGGTGTTAGAAGACATATAACCACGGTGCATGGTTATATGATACAAATGTGATTCTGGGCTTGTTTTATCCTGGGGACGACGTGACTGAATACTACCTGCACAAAGAGGGTAGAGCCGCGAAACGTCTTTAAAGAGAGCGAATTAGTCCGCGACTCAACCCAAGAATCGTCTACGGAGAATTTATAAACGATTGAGGTAATATTGTTTATTTTTTATTGTGCAGTAATTATTTGGATTCCACGCATGCGGTACATATTTGTGATAATCATATGAGGTAATAATTTAATTTTGAGATGTAGACTTAAAATTAATTTAAGATTTTATTTTTTGATTTCTCCATAAATATGTGATTTTTTAATCACAATATATAAAGTGTACCAACAATTTTAAGACGATTCATGTCTACCATGTAGACCAAAAAATAAATATTATGGGCATATATGATTATTTTTATGATGTCAAAATGAAAAAAAGGCCAACTAAGTTTCTATGTCTAGAAATTATAATTTTGACCTTTTATCTCTAGAAATTACCATTTAGTCCCCGAACTTCCTAAATATTATATTTTGTAAAGTAGATATATAAATTTCAGTATTTTTGGTCAATTCGGAATCGATCAATAATTTCGTGAGAAATTAGAATTTGAACAAAAATGAACCCTTCATGGAAAACTTTTAAATTGGTCAATCCCATTTTTTAGTTATGAATGTGAAATATTATTACACATAAGATGTTATTGTTAGAAATGGAATTGTATACTGTTTTTGGACAATTCATTATGAGCCACTTGTGGTTAAGAAAATAAATTAAAATTTGTTATGTGAAATCAAATTGAAATTTGATAATTGATAACAAATGAAAATTTGTTATATGGAATCAAATAAAAAAATTGATATTTGGAAACAAATGGAAATTTGCTATATGAAAACAAATGAACATTTGTTATATGGATTCGAAGGGTAATTAATAAACATTTGTGCCTTGCGCTATGTTTACTACAAAAGAAATTTGTTCAAATATATTTGAAGTGTTTATGTGAAGTGTAGTTGATATTTTTCAACCACACTAAAGTGATCGATGATGAAAAAAAAATTGAAATTTTTGTTATGAATTTTATTGGAATATCATCTCAGTTTTTTGATGATATATAGACTTTCTTGAATTTTTGCATGAATGTAGTATGTTGAGATTATAAGTTTTGGGCTTTGGAATTTCTGAAAAAAGAGTTGTATATCTTTTATTATGATTTTTACAAATGGAATGCGCAATACTGAATTTTTTGGACAGCTTGTAGTAAAACAGGTTTATCTTCACTTGTACTTAATATTTTTGAATGATTCCAATTTTGGATAAGACTAGACTCATCAAGGATGAATTCTGGAAAATTTCATAAATTTTCAATAAGCGGTTTGTTCGTGATGAAATTTCAAACTTGAAGTTTTTTCGTGTGAACAAATATTTTGGACAACATTTTTAAAAAAAAATGTATCATGTCGTGTTCCCAACGGAGCCTTTATAAATTTCTTATTGAAGGATTTATGAAGTACTTAGAAAAATTTGGACTCAAATATATGGAATATGAATTTCATAGAAATTGTATAATGACTTATACAATATTTGAGTTTGAAGCGCAACCGCTAGAATTTTATATGAATAATTCTTTGTGTTATTCATTTATATGAGTTGGAATAGGTATATAATAAAATTGTATTCTTCTATGTTGGAATCAATTTTGTGTGCTTCATACACGTGTAGAAATAATTTAGTTTGGTAAAATTATTTTGACCGTATGCTTTGATTTGGAATATAGGTTTAAACTCTAATACGCAGTATTATTTTATACATTGTGAAAAATTATATATTATATTTTTTTATGAAATAGATTTTATAATCTATATGTGACTTTCAGACCTTTGAAAATCTGAAATTATGACTAAAACAAATGGACATGTATTTTTTTATTCGGCTATACGTGATGACATTAAGCATGTATTTATTTAAGAAATAAGATTAATTCTTATTTAATGTTGAAACTCTATAAGTTTAGATTCCATTTTATGAATTGAAGATATAGTGGGGGCACATTACATGTTGCTTCTCAATGCTATACCTAGAGTATAGTGAGGACACTCAATCGAGTACCTCTCAACTATAATTAAAGAACATTCAATAGAATCTGAAACTTTAATGAGAACTCTTATTTTTTGAGTTGTGAGTTAAAAATAAAAGCTTGCTTATGTTATTGAAAAGGATTCGAAAAATCCTTAGAGAAGTCATGTCATAAATGATTGATTGAATTTCTTGGGATAAACTAGAAATTAGTTTATAATTAACTTGTCTTATAACTATAAGATAATGAGGTGTATACACATCCTTCGAAGGAATATTGAGACAATTATCATTTATGAATATAAGCTTTGTTTAATAGCCGAAATTCATCAATATAACTTAGTTACACATGTTGCACGTTAAATTATTCTCATGAAAAGGAAGAAGCTTCATTTAATTTGAATGTCATTGATATTATATATGATGTTGAGTTAAAAACTAAATATATATAATAGTGTTTTTCTAATGGTGACCTATGTAATGAAACTTACATGGACCAACTTTAAGTTGAAAAATTAATATGGAAGGCACCAATAAATGGCGTGATATTTTGATAAATTATCAAATGAGAATGAATTGAGAATATTATGAATCGTGTTTATCACTAAGCATGTTGAAATATGAATATTTCAACATGTTATGGAAGAATGATTAGCTAATATTTGGTTATAATATTTTGTTGCCTAGAAAAACAAATTCATGCTAAGTCAAAGTGTTAGCATAAAGAGTTTCAATGAAATAAGAATATTACTTGTTAATATTACAAGGCCATATGGATCAATAAATTGATCGAGTACATTGAAATACAAGAATATCTATTTATTAGATATATGCTTATTATGAACCATCTTGTACTCCACATGATCCAAGTATAAGAACACTATATATAGTGATAAGAAAAGATGAATATATGAACATTTTAAGTAGTCTCAATTGAGATACTAAACACAGTTGACTTGGAATAATTTTTTTTGGGAGTACTATGAAGGTACATAATTAAAAAGTGCATTCTTATGCTATTGAGAAATGTTATGTATTTTGATAAAAACCACAAACCTAGAATTGATTCTGAATTAATAATGGATATGTGTCTAACACATATTATGATGCTATTTTTTGGAACTCCAAGAAAAGTTAATTATTAACACAATTAATGATGGAGTTTATGGTGATACCATTAGCTATGGCTAGTGAGGAAATGAAAGGTTGAAAGACCTATTATAAGATACCATTTATGGTAAAGATTGATACCAGTCATTTTATCCACAACAATAGAACCATGGCTATTGTAAAATTTTAGAACCGTTAACATAACGGAAAGAACGATAAATATGTCGTAAGCACAACATAGTTTTAGAATTTAAAACTAATGAGTTGTGAGTGTGGATTATGATCGGACTGATGAGAATAGAACCTGACTTATCCTTTGACGAAAGGACTAGTGCGGGAGAAAGTATTTTAACACTTAGAAAGGGATCGGACTAAAGTCCGTTGATATTGAATCATTTGTGGTGGTAACCCAACGTATATACTGAAGATCCCAAGAAATAGGTTCAAAGGGTAATAACAAGTCACAGTGATATGAGTTGAATCATGCTAATTATTATTTACGGGGTTTTACTCCGAGTCCATCCCTATGAAGCATGATATCCTGAAGCGAGTTAAGGTTGAGTTAATTATAACTCTAAATGAAGATCTATAGCTCTATTTTGAGTGGGGTACCTATATATGGGAGTATTCTTAATAGATTCACCTATGTGGATGTGAAAGTATGGCCGCTTCCTATGGTAATTTTGGGTAAATTCACTAGAGCTTTCACATACAGGGATAAAAGCATATGACCGTAACGTGCTGGCCTGAGGAATACACTCAAGTAGGGTTGTGTGTGGGATGTTGTCTGAGATAGAGTTCAAAACTACGAGTTACTCTTGTATAATCTAAATCATCTTTACTACGTAAAGGTTCAAGTTGAAAGACACATTTGCTTATGCACAATTCTATTAATAATGATTGCTCAATAATTTTTCAAAATTTACAAGTGGGGGATTGTTGAAACATTTTGTTTGTGTGTAAATTTTAAAAAGAAAAAAATAGCTTTTGGAAAAAAGAAGAGAAAGGTGGCCGACACAACCTTTTTCTTTCTCTCCTTTTTTTCTTCTTCACTTGTTTTCCTTTTTATTCCAACGGCTCCCACTTACCCAATAACCCACTTGTGTCCACTAATCATTTTTTAAATATATAAGTGGTTGAATAAGTGGGAGGTAGTGAGTGAGTATAGTGGACAAATAATTGCAAAAGTGAGTATAGTGGACAAATAATTGCAAAAGTGGGATAGTGGGAAAATTTATATACTCCCACTTGGTGAACCTTTTGTCACTGACTTATATCTCTATCATGTGGCCAAAAAAATAAGGTGAAAGTTATTGAGAGCTTGATTTGACAAGAGTGACTTTTCTTGAGTTTGATTTGACAAGAAAATAAGGATAGAGATTAGAGAATACATAACATAAATTTTGTTTTGGGTTCTTCCTTTGAAAATATTTTCTTCATGAAAATATTTATACCCCTAAAATATTTTTTTTAATATTGAGCAATTAATTTTGAATGGGTGTTAAAAGACATATAACTACGGTGCATGGTTATATGATACATATGTGATTCTGGGCTTGTTTTATCCTGAGGACGACGTGACTGAATACTACCTGCACAAAGAGGGTAGAGCCGCGAAATGTCTTAAAGAGAGCGACCTAGTCCGCGACTCAACCCAAAAATCTTCTACGACGAATTTATAAACGATTGAGGTAATATTATTTATTTTTTATTATGCAGTAATTATTTGGATTCCACGTATGCGGTTCATATTTGTGATAATTATATGAGGTAATAATTTAATTTTGAGTTGTAAACTTAAAATTAATTTATAATTTTATTTTTCAATTTCTTCATAAAACTTTTTGATGTAATTTTTTAATCACAATATATAAAGTGTACCTTTTCTTCTAATTGTTCATCTAGTGTTGCCTCGACTATCGCATCGCATTCAATGTTTTCCCGTTATTATTGAAGATGTTTCCCAAGCTCAATCAAATCATTGATTGTGGCGATGACCTTATCATCCTCCTTGGTTTGAGTCACTTCAATCTTTGGTGCCTTATGTGGAACTTTTGTTAGGGAATCTACAACTATAGTGCACTAAATTGTGATTTCTTGGCATCATGTTTTGTGGGGAGCTTGTCCCCTTATCAACTGCATCCTCTAATACACACAGGGTTTTACACACACAGAAATGCACAAGAACTCACACAAATTAAAAAAAAAAGGTTCTTTCTTTTTTATTTTTTTAATTGATTTGTGGGTTTCTCTCTCTTTGATTATTGGTGGAATTGGAGAATGAATTTAGGATTTAGGGTTTATTTGAGAATTTGGTTTGTTAAAGTGGGTATCGGGTTTGAAGGAAAAGATATTGGATTTGAAGGTTTTTTCAAGGGTTTAGATGATAGATTTGATGTATATTTTTCGCTGGACATTATATTTTTTCTGTTTTTTTTTTTTTGGGGGGGGGGGGGGTCTTTTTTTATCTTTTTAGGGGGAAGGGCAATGCATTTTTGCAGTTTTTAATATTTTTTTTAAGTTTTTGAATGGATTTTTCTCCGTTTCTAATTTTTCTGTGTTTTTTCTATTTTTTTCATTTTTGGGGGTCGCTATTTTTAATTTTTAGTTATTTCCCAAGTCTCCCCCCCCCCCCCCCCCCCCCCCAATTTATATGTTTTTTCACTTCTTTGTTTTCTATTTTTATCCTATTTCTTTGTTCTTCCATTTTTTTTTATGTTTTTGTCTTTAGTATTTGTGTTTTTAGGGCCGGGGTTGGTAATTATTTTCCAAATATTTTAATCTTTTTTTTAACTCTAGTTTGTTTTAGTATTAGAATTTTCCAGATTAGGGGGATGGGTTGCATTTTTGCAGTTTTTTTTATGTTACCCATGTTTTTCTATGTTTTGTAGTTTTGGGGTTCTTTGGGGGTAGTTATTTTCTAATTTTTTTTTAACTTCTCCTTTTAATTTTCACACTTTCCCACTTTTTTCGAGTTTTTATATGGTTTTTCCAATTTCTTTGTTCTTTTTTTTTTCTCTTTTCAAATCTTGCATTTTGAGGCTGGGGGTGGTAATTATTTTCCTGATTTTTTTTATTCTATTCTTTTTCTTGTTTTTCAAACTTAGAGTTTTCGAGATTTTTTCTAGTATTTCCAGAATATATTTTTTTGATTTTCCTGAATTTTTTATTTTTTTATTTATTTCCAATTTTTTTATTAATAGTTTTTCCCAAATTTTCAAATTAATTGTATGAAATTTTCAGAATATAATTTAATATTTTTAATATTTCCTAGAAACATATTATTAGTTTTTTTTAGTATTTGAATATTTTTCTTTAATTTTTTTACTTATTTCCATATTTTTGGTGTTTTTCAAAAAATTTGAATGATATTTTTTAATGTTAAATGTTGTACAATAATTTTAAAAAATTTCTATCATTTTCAGATTTTTTTTAGAGTTTTATTCAATATATTTCTTTTATCAGAAATGTTTTCCCTATTATTTTCAGATTTTTATAAGTTTTTATATAAATTTTGAAAGGTTTTGTCTATTATTCCCAAATTTAATTGAAAAAATAATATTTTTAATTTTTTTTAAAACTTATATTTATTTTCATGATTTCCAAATTTTAAAATATTTTCTCTGATTTCCAGAATTTGTAATTGTTTTTTATAACTTTCAGATTTTAAATATTTTTTAATGATTTATTCTGTAATTTTTATTTTTTTAAACTTTTACATTGTTTTGGGAAAAAAATACTCTCATGTGCATTGCACATGATCCACTTTTTCGTCAAAAAATTAACTGTGTTAACGGTAAGGCGCTACTTGTAGTCGTTTAGGAAGTTCGTGGGGTTAAATGTGAAAAATAAAAGTTCAGGTGACAAAGTGTAAAACATGGTAATGATCATGAGGGAAATTGTAATTGACTCTTTATATTTTTTAAGAACTTTGTGTAATCGCCGTTGTACTAAAAAATCATTGTACACGATTTTGTGACATGAAATATGTGGTTGCGTGCATTGGTGGACACATTAAGTGGAAGATATGGGACACGTGCCTTTGGTGGAGGCGTCCACCAAAGACAAGTGGACACGTGTCCCATATCTTCCACTCAAGGTGTCTATCAATGACACGGGAACATGTGTCTAATGTCTTGTGGCCTAAAATCATGTTTCCTTTTTTTTTCTTGGGATTAGTTGCACTTTCCATAGAGCACCTTCAAAATCTTGTAACATTCTAAAACAATTTCAAAATTTTGTGTGTTGATTTCTACCAATTGCTTTTCATCAGTTTTGAAATTATTTCTTCAAAATTTCAAAATTTATCATACATATTTTTGTTAAAACTAGAAACTCATTAAAACTATTGTGAAATTGCACATTCGTATTAATTGTGACAACAGTACCTTCATGTATCATGCACATACCAATAATCCTTCCAAAAAATTAATAGCCATTAAGAGTTTGGGAGTAATGTGGTACATTTCAAAAAATTTGGGGGTAGTCTAAAATGAAAGTGAGTGGTAAAGTGTCGGTAAGGGTAAATTTTGATGGGGAAACGTGTAATTAACCCATTTTAATATAAAATTTAATAATAAATATATTTCAGGTCTTGACTTATATTAGATGTAAAAGTTATTAAGGAATTTTTTGTGTTCTTTACTGTCATTTCTTTAAAAGAAAAAAATGGAGTTTCACAATTTAGTCTGTCGCCAATTTGATTTTTTGGGCTTAGTCTTGTCCCACATTATTTTGTATTTAAGGTCCTTCTCTCCTTAATGTACACCTCATATGTTAAGATATACACAAGTTTAACAAATATGCATTACAAAAAGTCATGTTTACATTATAAGATCCCACGTATAAACTATAAAAAATATAGCATACATTACTTTAGAAATCAAATATGCACTACACACAAGAGGCGCACTGAAAATAATTTTTCATCATCCTAGACTTAAAAAAACTTTTCTACTAGACAATTAAAGCCAAATACACGGAAAAAAAAATTATGGCTCTACTATATATATATATATATATAGAGAGAGAGAGAGAGAGAGAGAGAAAATAAAGACTTTATTAAGAAGCAATCCATGTAGACTATATCTTTTAATAGTAAAAATAATTATTTTTAGTTGATTCTTTATTATTATATATTTTTGTTGTGTTGGGGGTAGGGTGTGGAGGGAGAGGCGGATAACATTTTACCACCCTGAAAAAAATTAACTCAAAAAATATTTTTTTAATTTTAAGAAAATCGATCAAAATATATGTAACAACCCAGGTTTTCGAGCGACTATTTTATACTATTTTGCCCAATGGGCTAATTTTATAAAATAGGGAATGTTGGAGTAAATATTATTTCCCGTGAGACTTAGGGATAATATTTACTACGTTTTGACTATTTACCGTTATGAGAAGGTAAATAGTGTTATATTGTGTATTTTGCGTCGTTATATGTAAAACGACGGTTATGACCTATATTTAAATTTGGGTATAATTAATGAATTAAAATGGAATTGGAACGTAAAAATAGTTCACACTTTCCCTAATGCCAAAATAGGGGGTGCGGTTGTTTTTAGAATAGTCGAGATAGTCGAAATAAGTGCCCAGTTGTAATTTTTGGGATTCGGGCAATTTTAAGGGGTTATGACTCAATTAAGTGGTTACGAGTCATTTTAGTGGTGTATTAGCAATTAGGAGTGGGGGTTTATATTTTTAGACCCTTATAAATCCCCCACCCCCCTTTCTTTTTCTTCATTTGTGTGAGAGAAGCCAAAGGAGAGAGAGAGAGAGAAGAGAAAGTAGAGAGAAAGAGAGAAATGGAGGATTTGGGCCGGAATCCGTCGCTACCGGAGGTGTTCAGAGACTACGAACCTCGAGGCAAGTTTCTTACTTGCTAGATATTGATTTAATGTGATAATTTGCATGCGTAGTTAAGTTTGGGGAGGTTTAAACCATAAATGGGTTTTGGGTGATTTTGGGTGTTTAATCCTAAATCTTATGTTTTAATTTGATTTGAAGAGAAATAATTAGTCATTTGATATGTAGGAATGATTTTATAGTAGTATTTATTGTTGTGGTTGAGTGAAATAGCGGGTAGAAGCTTGGATGGCTCGTTAATGGCCGAAACAGCTTCTCGGAGAAGAAGCTGTCCGCCAGGATCGATCGATCGAACCTGGAGGATCAATCGATCGAAGCCTTCGATCGATCGACGGTCAGAGGTCAATCGATCGACCTCTTCTGAAAAGGTGAGGTTTTTTTTTCCAATTTTGTTTTAGCCCTTTTTCTTTTAGGTTCGAGGGTTAGGAACCTTCCTTTGGGAAGTAATGGTGAGTCCTAGAGGGTTGTATTGTGTAGACTAATGTCCTAGGCTAAGAATGGAGATTTAAGTTTACCCGAGGACTAGTTTGGATTAGGTTGATGTCCGATTGATATAGGAGGTTAACCTAACGATATATTTGAAGTTAAAATATTAAGATTGAGCTTTTGAGAGACACTCCATTATGGAGACTCACTTTGAGGGTTTATGAATTATATAAACTATTCGATGCTATTTTGAGGTTAGTGGCACTTTGGGGTCTTAGGTCAATTATAAAATATGACTTAATAAGAATATATTGCACCTTCTAAAACTTGGTGCTTAAAGGCTAAGTGAATGATTTTTGGAAATATAAAATATGAGTTTTCAAAAATGGAAAAAGTAATGTTTTTCATAAATGATAATTTATGGATACACACCTCTCTAAATCGCTATCATAAGGGAAGTCGCGCGCGTTGTGGTGAAGTCCCCTGGCTAATGATGCAGGGTGGATATAGTCCCTAGGCCATGTGAGCGTTTGTTTATATATTTTCTGCGCTGGTTAGGAGATTCCGGGTGTGGTCTTGACTATCCCGCAGGCATATGGTTGCTTCCCGACGTTTCGATAGGATCCCAGGTTGTCTTGGAATCTCTTGGAAGATGATAGCCATTTAGGGGCGCGCACAGTGGGGAAACCCAGACGGGCAGTCTTAGATTTCGTTATATATATATATATATATATATATATATATATATATATATATATATATATAACTATGATTCAATAATGTGGGACATTATTGGTTATTAAAGCATTTTATGATAATAAAATGGCTTTAATTTACATTTCCCGGATAGAAGAAGGGAAATGGGATGTTAAATACATTTTCCAGATGGAAGAAGGAAAATGGATGATATGATATGAAAATAAAGCATTTTTATGATAATAAAAACTTGCTTTAAATTATGTATTTTTCCTGGATAGAAGAAAGGAAATAAAATTTGGTAAAGAAGGTTTTGAAATGAGATTAATTGGTAAACATTTGATAAAATGAATTTACCATATATGTTATTCCTAAATAAAGAATTAGGAATTGTGCCATTAGATTTTGGTTTGGGTTTATGTTTACATTTCTTGAGTAGCTGTAGTTGTGACCTCCCACACTTATGCACACACATGTATTTATTTATTATTTCGTGCTTAGGGTCTAATGGATCTCGACGATCAACCTTGCCTAAGTAGTAGTGTATCGGGGGGGGGGGGTTCCTTGTTTGGATTTCGCTTTGCGAGACACCCCACGCACGAATAGGGCATAGTGTTGAGACTGGGGAAAAGTTAGCCCTTAGTACTTAGGGTTAACTAGAACATCTCACGATATTGCGTTAGGTTGCTGCTAGATTGAGAGGTGAGGAATATTATTGTTATCTGCGAGAGATTTACGCACTTACATGCCATGCATTTTAGTCACATGGTAATCATATCAAACCCGGCCCTGACCGGTTTCTATATTTCCTTGTTTCTGCATTTCTTTGCCGTTACAGGTGCGCTTCCGCATGGACATCTGTATTTACATATTCCATTCCAGTTGTTATGGAGCTACAGCATGTTGCGGATGTTGTAGGATACTTGTAGTAGACGCTCCCTTCTTCTGTACTCTAGTCATGTTCAGTATAGTTATTCGGGCGTGTTTGCCCAAGGTATTGCACTCATTTATAATATTGTAAATATTTATTGTAATACTTAACATATCATTTGTATTGGTCTGTGCACCGACAGCTTATTCGGTGATTATTTATTGTATTGTCATACTTTATTCATCGATTTTTGATACCCACCGTTTTTACAAATGGGATTGTCTAAGTGTTTCTCTTTTACTTTTAAATTTTTTTTGTATATGACAATCCGTTTTCTAAAATGATTGGTGGTTATCTCATACTATTATTTTAATCGACAGTGATGCTAAGAATGGACCATCTATGATTCCTGTAATTATTGGAGTATTGGGCTGGCCACCTATTATTTTAGTAGGCGGGTTGTCACAGATGGTATCAGAGCATTAGGTTCTAGAGTCCTTAGGAATCTGTGCGGATGTTTTACGTCTTCTGCGTTTCTCTCTATTTGATGTAGAGCCTTAGGAATAAGGTCGTTGAATTCTCTTGTGAGATTTCGTTCTCCTGCTATGGTATGAGAACCCCGAAGATCTTCCGCGCGATCGTGTGAGACTTGTAAGTCGTTAGATGAAGGGCGTTGAGGAAGGCCGTTGTGAAGGCGTCATAGGATGGGATTACTATAAGCTGTAGGATGTGGTCGGGAATAAGGACCACTTTGGAGGTCTCTCCATTTGTAGCTTTATTTTATAATGCTGTCATGACTACTAAGTACAGTAAAAATAGTTTTCCCAAGTACCGCTTCCGGTAGAGAGTGGTACTATGCTTGGGACTCCGAGCAATGTCAATTCGGAGTTGAGAGGTTCTTTATTAGGACCACATGTTGAAGTTTGGTGGGATCGAGGAATTGTAACCTCGTTCGGTGAGAACGTAAGGCCCGAGAGTTTTGGCCTAGAGTTGGGTATAGGAGTGCTCAGGTGTGAGGATTTGAGGAAAACCTTTCACCCTTTGGAGTAAGGTTGAAGTGGCGGACATGATAGTCGCCTCGTTATGGTGGGGCAGAATGTTTTTGCCCATAGAGAGAGCCTCTCAGTGGAAATGCTAGGCTCGTAAGTAAGTGTTGGAAACACTTTTGGAGAAGTAGTGTTCATGAGACCCCACTGGTGGACATCCACCTGGGGAAGGCTCGTGGAGCTAAGGTCGGGGAGGCTGGCAGGATGTTCTCCTTGCTGAAGAAGTCAAGGGAACTATGCGTTCTGATCTTGTCGATTGAAGATAACCGGCAAGAATAGGACTCCTAGTTGAGTCATTGATGGAAGTAGTTTAGTTCGGGTAAGACTAGAAAGTCGTGTCTTAGAACTATCGGTAGTAGCCAAGGAGGTTGGCTAGTATGTTGGTGGGACTTTCTAACTAGGGTGCGAGTAGTGCATTACTTAGGTAAGATGGGAGTAGTTTGGTGTTAGCCCTAGATTCGGGTGTGTATATCGAGCTTGTGATGGTATCGGTATATATTTTTATATATAGTAAGTATATTTATATGGCTTCCATGATAAGGGAGTTCTGTATTTTCCTTCTCACTCGTTATGGGGCGAGTGGTGATATATGTGGTACGTGCTACTTGTATTATATATTATACGAGTAGAGATATTCTTAGATTGGTTGGGGTGATAGCAAGCGAATATATCGCGAGGCTATCCTAGTTCTAGTTCTAGGAGGAGGACTAGTTGTTCTATAATATCTCTCTTGGATACGGGTTGAGACTTTATAGAGGTGGTTTACGGTATGTAGATAGTTTCCTTTATTTTTTATTTTATGTTATTTTGTTTGCTTTGCTTGTGTATGCTATTGCCTTATCTCCATGACCGGCTAGTTAAGGTGACTGTGTGGAGGGGTTCCTTGTTTGGATTTCGCTTCGGCGAGACGCTCCACGCATGAACCTTAACGACGTTGGGAGTGGAGAGATGTGCATTTTCTTTTCTGTTCTTTTCTTCTTTCTTTTCTTTTCTGTTGGTTAAGTGTTGGGTTGGAAGGTTTAGCCAAGAATCACGTATATGAGTGATTAAGGGCTAAGTTCATGTGCGATATATGAGCACGATGATGGTTTTCCTCTGAATCGATGTGGGGAAGACTATGATGATGAAAGTCCGATAGGGACTTATGATTGTGCCTTAATGAGAAGGCCATTTGTGTTGAGGTATACGTGTCTCTTGGGGTAGAGTATTGGTGTCATCTTACTGAAAGTAAATGCCTCAGTCGATAGTTATGGTAGGACGTAGACGTTTATATGTAGTAGTAGAGTTTCGAATTAGGATTCCGTCGATCCCGATCATGTGTCTTCGACCGTTACTTCTCGACGACTGACAATGCGAGGTAGTAGTGTAACGGGAGGGGTTCCTTGTTTGGATTTCGCTTCGGCGAGACGTCCCACGCATGAAACCGAGCTAATGTCGGAAGTCGGGAAAGGTCTTGGACACTAGGGATATTTAGTGTTATACTTATACGACTAGGTTAGGATAGATATATTGACCTTAGGATTCTTAGGATGCTAGGCCCTTAGGGCATGCGGCGTTAGTTTAGGAAGATGGTTGGGAGTTGACCACAATAAGTTGTGGGTTAACTCTAAGTAGGATTTGGTCCCTAGACGAGAAGTATGGGATTTCAAGCTCGTTAGAATGTTAGGCCATTAGTAGTGGGGCCTCTCGTAGTTAGAGGGTTACATGGGTAACCTACCTTTGGAGGAGTTGAAGTGTAAGCTGACTTTTCTCCTGCACTCGTGTTGTTATGATCGAGAGTGGATTTAACGAACGAGTCTTTGCCAGGAACAGGAGGTGCTAATATGGGAGCATGGACCTATTGTTCGTGTGTCTCATATTTTTTACTACGTGTCATCCCACACTTGATTTAAAGTTCATGGCGGTAGTATTTACCTTAAAGACTTAGAGGCATTTCTCCTGGGCAGGAATTTGGAGTCTTTTCACGAATAACAAGCTTGTGATCGTGAAGGACTATCGATAGGATATTCCCTTTCGCTAAGGCAATGCGAACGGGAATAGTAAAGGCGCCGAGTAGATACCGTCTTAGAGTTTATTCGTGGCATGGAATGCCAAGTGGAGTGAGCTTCACCGAGGGGATGCTATTGTAAGAGCATTTATGTCCGTGATTGACCCTTTCACCTACGTATGTGTAGAGAGTAGTTTGGAACGAGGATGGGTGTATCCGTGGACATTTTTATCGAATTGTCGATAATGTAACGGTCATGATTCTAGTTAAGAAAACTGTGGATCATTGGTCCAATTGCTGCTTACTCTATGGAAATGGGCGGACTAAGCCGGAGGTGTACGCCCAACTCTTCTTAGTAGGAGTTTTAGATCTGTATGCAGTTTCTAGTAATGGTAGTGAACCGAGACGAGACATTCGTGTCAAGGTACAGGTAAAGTCTCCAGGAAGAATGGGGAACCGTTGGGATATGGGGTATATCCTACCACCCGTAAGTGGAGGGGTGGATTTGATTTAAAGGAGAGATTGGAGTAGTAGTTTTTATGGATCGAATTTCTGT
Source organism: Sambucus nigra (assembly GCA_949130495.1). Lineage (NCBI taxonomy): Eukaryota > Viridiplantae > Streptophyta > Magnoliopsida > Dipsacales > Adoxaceae > Sambucus > Sambucus nigra. Next base: position 425,933,134 of record OX422222.1, read on the forward strand.
GAAATAGTTCGGATCATTTTCGATAAACGTTAGGCCGTGCGTAGCCTAGTATAGATGGAAATATGCCTTGTCTACTCGTTGGAATGGAAACAGCGAATAGTATATTCCTAGGACTGGGAGTGGTCCGGGAACCTTCCTTTAGTTTGGGCTCAGTGAGCAAGTAGACTTTTGAGGGTTACGCCAACGCGAATAGAAATTAGTAGTGTTGGGGTTAGCGATTGTAAGTTAGTGTAGTTATTCCCTAGTAGAGGTAACGTGTTTCGGAAAGTAAGGAAATTAGTGCTGAGCTTGTGTGGGTATCTCCTCCCGTAGTAGAAGGGTAGGATCGTTAGCGATGACCTTGGTCTGAGTCCTATGGGGACATTTCTATTCGGGGGTTTGCTAGTATGATAGCACGGTTTTAATTATAGTATACCCTTGATATGGTTATGGGTTACGCCTGAATTTTGAGGGAAAAATTCCCCTTTAAGGGGGGGAGTATGTAACAACCCAGGTTTTCGAGCGACTATTTTATACTATTTTGCCTAATGGGCTAATTTTATAAAATAGGGAATGTTGGAGTAAATATTATTTCCCGTGAGACTTAGGGATAATATTTACTATGTTTTGACTATTTACCGTTATGAGAAGGTAAATAGTGTTATATTGTGTATTTTGCGTCGTTATATGTAAAACGACGGTTATGACCTATATTTAAATTTGGGTATAATTAATGAATTAAAATGTAATTGGAACGTAAAAATAGTTCACACTTTCCCTAATGCCAAAATAGGGGGTGCGGTTGTTTTTAGAATAGTCGAGATAGTCGAAATAAGTGCCCAGTTGTAATTTTTGGGATTCGGGCAATTTTAAGGGGTTATGACTCAATTAAGTGGTTACGAGTCATTTTAGTGGTGTATTAGCAATTAGGAGTGGGGGTTTATATTTTTAGACCCTTATAAATCCCCCACCCCCCTTTCTTTTTCTTCATTTGTGTGAGAGAAGCCAAAGGAGAGAGAGAGAGAGAAGAGAAAGTAGAGAGAAAGAGAGAAATGGAGGATTTGGGCCGGAATCCGTCGCTACCGGAGGTGTTCAGAGACTACGAACCTCGAGGCAAGTTTCTTACTTGCTAGATATTGATTTAATGTGATAATTTGCATGCGTAGTTAAGTTTTGGGAGGTTTAAACCATAAATGGGTTTTGGGTGATTTTGGGTGTTTAATCCTAAATCTTATGTTTTAATTTGATTTGAAGAGAAATAAATAGTCATTTGATATGTAGGAATGATTTTATAGTAGTATTTGTTGTTGTGGTTGGGTGAAATAGCGGGTAGAAGCTTGGATGGCTCGTTAATGGCCGAAACAGCTTCTCGGAGAAGAAGCTGTCCGCCAGGATCGATCGATCGAACCTGGAGGATCAATCGATCGAAGCCTTCGATCGATCGACGGTCAGAGGTCGATCGATCGACCTCTTCTGAAAAGGTGAGGTTTTTTTTTTCCAATTTTGTTTTAGCCCTTTTCTTTTAGGTTCGAGGGTTAGGAACCTTCCTTTGGGAAGTAATGGTGAGTCCTAGAGGGTTGTATTGTGTAGACTAATGTCCTAGGCTAAGAATGGAGATTTAAGTTTACCCGAGGACTAGTTTGGATTAGGTTGATGTCCGATTGATATAGGAGGTTAACCTAACGATATATTTGAAGTTAAAATATTAAGATTGAGCTTTTGAGAGACACTCCATTATGGAGACTCACTTTGAGGGTTTATGAATTATATTAACTATTCGAGGCTATTTTGAGGTTAGTGGCACTTTGGGGTCTTAGGTCATTTATAAAATATGACTTAATAAGAATATATTGCACCTTCTAAAACTTGGTGCTTAAAGGCTAAGTGAATGATTTTTGGAAATATAAAATATGAGTTTTCAAAAATGGAAAAAGTAATGTTTTTCATAAATGATAATTTATGGATACACACCTCTCTAAATCTCTATCATAAGGGAAGTCGCGCGCGTTGTGGTGAAGCCCCCTGGCTAATGATGCAGGGTGGATATAGTCCCTAGGCCATGTGAGCGTTTGTTTATATATTTTCTGCGCTGGTTAGGAGATTCCGGGTGTGGTCTTGACTATCCCGCAGGCATATGGTTGCTTCCCGACGTTTCGATAGGATCCCAGGTTGTCTTGGAGGCCCTGGAAGATGATAGCCATTTAGGGGCGCGCACAGTGGGGAAACCCGGACGGGCGGTCTTAGATTTCGTTATATATATATATATATATATATATAACTATGATTCAATAATGTGGGACATTATTGGTTATTAAAGCATTTTATGATAATAAAATGGCTTTAATTTACATTTCCCGGATAGAAGAAGGGAAATGGGATGTTAAATACATTTTCCGGATGGAAGAAGGAAAATGGATGATATGATATGAAAATAAAGCATTTCTATGATAATAAAAACTTGCTTTAAATTATGTATTTTTCCTGGATAGAAGAAAGGAAATAAAATTTGGTAAAGAAGGTTTTGAAATGAGATTAATTGGTAAACATTTTGTTAACGAAAATGTATTTTATCCCTAATTAATTAATTTAATTTAATTAATGTACATTTTAGTTTAACTTAATATATTGATTTTGATGATTCCAAACATATTTTTTATTAAGTTTTATTTTCACGACTCCACATGCCTCGACTCTACACAATGACATATTCGAGTAAAGGTATTCACGGGTGGTTGCACACATTGGCACTTGACGCATTAGACACTCATGCATATATTAATTGTGTTACTGTGATTGGTTTAAGTTTTGTTTAAAATGAAGATTTTATAATTTGCGGAATAATTTTGAAGACTAAACTGAAATTTTAAAACAAGTTTTTTTTTATACCCTTTTCAACCATGTGATTCAATCGAAATACACCTGCTATGTTAGATTTGGTCTTTTAATATTTAAATATGCTATACCTGTTAGGAGCTTTGGTGTCTTGTAAGATTATCAGATGCATCTTTGCACCTGCTTTACCATTTCGTCATTTAGTGTAACTCTCTATATATTATAACTGAGTTTATGCCTGTATGTATACGGTTTTGTACCTATAATTTATATATATATCACGTTTTAATATTTATTATCAACAGTTGTTATATGTTATATATATGCTATATGTTATACTGTAAGTGAAGAATGACTTCATAGACAAAGGCCAAACCCATTTCCTGCTTCTTGTACTGGTCATGTCATTTCTTTTATATAACTTCCTTTTGACAGTGTTTGGCGTATGGACTAGTTTAAGTTTTGGAAAAAAAAAATTTCTCAGATTTTGTCAGATGGACTTGGGCCCCGCGCGCTAATGTTATCAGCATTTGTCCCATCGTCCTCTCTTGTACATTCTCGGTTCCCACACATGGATTATACATACATATATATTCATGTATACAGATTTTTTTGTTATATTTATATATATACATATATATCTGATATACATTCTGTTTGCCCAACAATTGTTTTATAACATATATGTATTTAAAAGAACCATCTCTTATCAATGCTTTCTTTTCTTTAATATTTTTTTTGCTCTGGTTCACGTACCCTTATACTGCCTAGGAACGTGCGTGTACTATCTATATAGTTACACAACTCATTTGTTTTGACCTCTTCAATGGGAATATGTTTCTATAGTTTCATCCATCCAGTTTGTTTCCTGCACATAGTGGATTTCAATGATATGAAATTTTGTATCTATTGTGTATTTCGTAAAAAGAACTCTAGTATTATCATCTGTTTATTTAAGGGTTTCTGCCATTTGAAGTGATAGAAGCCTGATGGTTTGCGTGTGTCAGTCCTTTTTTTTCCTCATGCCACGGTATGGAAGTTAACTACCTAGTGCAGTTTTAATGCTTATACACACCTTGTCGTATCCCATCCGTGTACTCATTTGTAATCCATGGGCACCAACTGTTTAAGTATTCCATTGAGTAAAATAATTTATTATCTCTTGGACTAACACAGCCTTGCAGGATCATTTTTATTGAGAAGCAAAATAAAGATTTGTAGTTCAAATCTTGGAGATTTTTTTTTCTCTCTCATCTCAGAAAATCAGATGCATTTAATGCAGCCTCAGACCAAATTCCAAATCTTCCAACCGGGCATAATTTTTTATCAAACTGGAGATTTGCATATGAGTTTTAAAGATTATTTTCAGACAACACCATCCCAGAAAATCAGGAGCATTGAATGTTCAAAATGCCGTGTCTAACAGCTAGTTATCCAAAGACACATTTAAATGTTGTGAGAGTTGCATTGAAGGGAAGTGGCAGACTTAAACGAAAATATGAGCAACACTTGAAATATCTTTGAGAGCATTTATTCTACTACTCAGCTACACATTTAAGAGAGCAATCAATTTTATCATCTGCTCAATCATTGAAGAAGAAGACTTGTGCCTACTTCAACATCATTTATTGAAGTCTGATTCAAGAAGGAGAAACTCAGATTAAAAATTGTATTTTAAGGAGTTTCAGTATTTTATTCTGTACTACAAAAATTCAGATTTATTGTGAAGCTTTGTTGAAGCTTCGGTTTGTACCGGTAATTGGTTCCTACCCGCAAGTGGGCCACGGGGTTTGAAGCTCGGAGTTAGCTTGCAAACAGTTGTACACGGTGATTTGATCCTACCCACAAGTGGATCAGGTTTAGTGAAGCGCAAAGGAGACAGGGGCTCTAGGCGCGTGGACGTAGGCCGGGATTTGGCCGAACCACGTTAAATTTCGGTGTCATTTATTTTCTGCACTTTTATTTATTTATTTGCACATGCCTGCTTGAGTTAATATTTTCAGCACACTATCTTGCAAATAAATTAATTCCGAAAATTGACTAAATTTATTTTAAGGGTAGAATAATTATTTTTGTATTAAATAATTAATTTCAGAATATCACTTAATATTAAATACGAAAATTAATTTAATATTTCTAGAGTGTTAAAATCTGTATCTCTAGTTGTTTATATTAGTTAGGTGCATTTATTTGATATTGTTGGATTTATTCTTTATAGTTTTATAAATCTGAAATTTGTTTAAGTGATTTAAATTTAATATTTTTCTGAAATATAAATTTGACATTAAAGTTTGTAAAAACTCAATTCACCCCCCCTCTTGAGTATAATCTGGGCAACAATTGGTATCAGAGCTAGTGCTCTTCTTATTTATTTTTAGATTTAACAATCTTAGAGTTAAAGATCAATGGCATATGTTACTACATCACTTGGTGAAGGTCAATCTATTTTTAAACCTCCTCTATTTTCTGGAAAAGATTATAGTTATTGGAAAAATAGAATTAAATATTTTATTCAGTCACATGATTATGAAGTTTGGAAAGTTGTCATGAATGGTCCCTATATTCCTATTAAAATGGAAAATAATGCTTCTGTCCCTAAAGAAGAAAATGAATGGAATGATGTTGATATTAGAAAAATTCAAATAAATGCTAAAGCTATGAATATTCTGCATTGTGCACTTTATGTAAATGAGTATAACAGAATTTGTTGTTGTGAATCTGCTAAAGAAATTTGGGACAGACTAGAAGTTACTTATGAAGGAACTAGTCAAGTTAAAGAAGATAAAATTAGTATGCTTGTTCATAATTATGAGTTATTTAAGATGATATCTGATGAATCTATTTCTGATATGTTCACTAGGTTCACTAATATTATTAATGGTCTTAAATCTCTTGGCAAATCTTATACTGACTCTGAATTAGTGAATAAGATTCTCAGGTCATTACCGGCGAATTGGATGACCAAAAAGTTAGCTATCAAGGAAGCAATTAGAGAAAGACCTATCTCTCTTGATGAGCTATTGGGTTCCTTAATCACCCATGAAATGGAACTTAAGGAATTTGTTGAAGAAGAGAAACCAAAAGCAAACAAAATTATTGCTCTCAAATCTTCAAGAAAAAATATAGAAAGTGAAGATGATGATGATGATAATATTTCCTTATTGGCTAAACATTTCAAAAAATATCTCAGTTCTAAAAAGAAAGCCAAGGAAAGGAGAAAGAAACATTTTTCAAAAGAGTTCAATGATGATCATCAATCCAAAACTGAACCAAGATGCTATCATTGTGATGAAGTTGGACACATTAAGCCGAATTGTCCAAAATATAAGAAAGGGAAGAAGGCATTGAAAGACACAACATGGAGTGACTCCGACACAAGCTCTTCCGATGAAGATTCAAATGAAAATGAAGTTGCTCATCTATGTTACATGGCTATGGAAAATGGGGTACATTCTAACCCTAACTCTAGTGATAGTGATAATGATGATGTTGATGATTATGAAGTTTTACAAAATGTTTTTGATGAATTATGTGAAAGTTTTGAAAAACTAAAAAATAAATATATTAAACTTAAGAAGTCTCATTCATTAGTTTCAACTAAATATGATTATATGTCAAATGATTTTGATGAGTTGAAATTAGAAAATGAATCTTTGAAAAATGAAATTAAATCTTTGAAAAAGGAAAAATCTGTTATTGTCACTTCTCCTCTTGAAATTGAAAATATTGAATTAAAAAGGGAGATTGAATATTTAAAGAAATCATTAGATAATTTTACAAAAGGAAATGAATATTTTCATAAAATTGTTGAGACACAAAGGATTCGATTTAATAATAATGGTATTGGATATGATGAAGGAAATGAGAAAAAGACTTATTCCAATTTATTGAAATTTGATGCCTCATCTAGTCTACCTAATTATTTATGCTCTTATTGTGGTAGACACACACATATTTCAGATTTGTGTCCATATAAATTTAGAAAAAGAAAATTGGCATGGATTCCTAAAGGAACCAAGATGTATACTAACCCCTATGGACCTAACACATTTTGGGTACCAAAAGAGAAAATTTTCAAAGTTGTGTAGGTTGCATTTTGAGAAGGAATGTGGATTTTCAAGGCATATGATTTGATCATATTACAAATTTCAAGTATCATTGCCTAATGTTGGAAATGACACACTTGGAAGAAGTTTCATGAATATATCTTTGGTATTGGTAAGGTGGTAAGGAACACTTTTCATGAATTTAAAATCATATATTTCTTGATGATTTATTTTATGATATATTTCCATGCATAGAATATTTGTTATATCATACGAGCTTATGATAATTTAGTATTCACATGTAAATTTGTATATTTATTATTCTTGATGATTTTATGTTATATGTCACATACACTTGATTTTGATAAAAAAAAAAATTTAAGTGAAAATTCATAATCTTTTGAATTACATCTTGACATATTTTTTATGAATAATGATATTAAATAAATTCATGATTTTATTGAATATAAAATTCAAACGAAAATGTCATTTGAGTACACTTTAGTATATTAGTTATATGTGATACATGTTAATATTGTAACATTCACTTGTTGATTTTGATGATATGAACATATTAATCTCTATGAGTTAGTCTTATTGCATACTACATGATTAATGTCATTGTTCGAATATTTATTCACGATGGATTTTTTATGTTTGTTTGAATTGAGAAACCACATGATCAACAATTGATATCATTTGTGAGATTTTTCAAAAATGATTTTATAAAGTCAATTTTTTTTATAATATTTTATCTCATGAAATAGATGCACCATATTTGTTATATGCATATATGCCTTAATTGGTATCCTTTAGGGGAGATAAAAGATTATTGAAAATTTGTTTGATTATTTGTTCGAAAAATGCTTGATCATAACCTTGATATATTATTATGAATTTTGATCTTTTTGAGAATTTTAGCTCATATCTTGAAATCGGCAAAGCTTGAGCAAAATGGTATATTTTTTTGCTATTTCTAACTCATGTTATGTGCTTAATTCAAATTATTTGAAAACATCGAGTTATGAAATGTTTCACGTTGTGTACTTAAAAGCTTATTCTATCATGAGGATGTATACAACAATTGATATTGCGCTTATTGAAAATTTATACATTGCAATTTTATTACATTAGTGAGACAGTTGATTATGCAAATTGATATATCTCTCATATTTTCTTTATTTGAGAACATTGAGTTGTGATTCCGATTTATGCGTAAAATGTTGTTCCGAGGAACTATTGTGTACAACGCACGGTTTGTGTGACTACAACAATTGGTATCAGATTAGTGTGTGACAACTATTGGTATTATTTATCATTGATGAAATTTGAAAAGTTGATCATTTATCTTCTATTATTTTTTTATTTTGGTGACCTATGCATTATTTGATGATATTCTTATCTATCTACAAGTTCAAATACATGCTATGAAAAATTTATGTTGACACACGTGTGTATTGAAAGTTTTATGCCCTTTGCGATTTATGGTTATATCCCATGCATGAATTATTTTTTATAGGGGGAGCTTCGCCCTTCTTACCCGTGACACTGAATTTATAAGAAATATCTTTTTGATAATGTCAAAGGGGGAGAAATATTTTTGATTCACTCGTTTGTGCTTAAATTTATTCATTTTATGAATATATGTGAATCATTGTTTGTCATCATCAAAAAATGGGAGATTGTTAACGAAAATGTATTTTATCCCTAATTAATTAATTTAATTTAATTAATGTACATTTTAGTTTAACTTAATATATTGATTTTGATGATTCCAAACATATTTTTTATTAAGTTTTATTTTCACGACTCCACATGCCTCGACTCTACACAATGACATATTCGAGTAAAGGTATTCACGGGTGGTTGCACACTTGGCACTTGACGCATTAGACACTCATGCATATATTAATTGTGTTACTGTGATTGGTTTAAGTTTTGTTTAAAATGAAGTTTTTATAATTTGCGGAATAATTTTGAAGACTAAACTGAAATTTTAAAACAAGTTTTTTTTTACCCTTTTCAACCATGTGATTCAATCGAAATACACCTGCTATGTTAGATTTGGTCTTTTAATATTTAAATATGCTATACCTGTTAGGAGCTTTGGTGTCTTGTAAGATTATCAGATGCATCTTTGCACCTGCTTTACCATTTCGTCATTTAGTGTAACTCTCTATATATTATAACTGAGTTTATGCCTGTATGTATACGGTTTTGTACCTATAATTTATATATATCACACGTTTTAATATTTATTATCAACAGTTGTTATAGGTTATATATATGCTATATGTTATACTGTAAGTGAAGAATGACTTCATAGACAAAGGCCAAACCCATTTCCTGCTTCTTGTACTGGTCATGTCATTTCTTTTATATAACTTCCTTTTGACAATCTTTGGCGTATGGACTAGTTTAAGTTTTGGAGAAATTTTTTTTTCTCAGATTTTGTCAGATGGCCTTGGGCCCCCCGCGCTAATGTTATCAGCATTTGTCCCAGCGTCCTCTCTTGTACATTCTCGGTTCCCACACATGGATTATACATACATATATATTCATGTATACAGATTTTTTTTGTTATATTTATATATATACATATATATCTGATATACATTCTGTTTGCCCAACAATTGTTTTATAACATATATGTCTTTAAAAGAACCATCTCTTATCAATGCTTTCTTTTCTTTAATATTTTTTTTGCTCTGGTTCACGTACCCTTATACTGCCTAGGAACGTGCGTGTACTATCTATATAGTTACACAACTCATTTGTTTTGACCTCTTCAATGGGAATATGTTTCTATAGTTTCATCCATCCAGTTTGTTTCCTGCACATAGTGGATTTCAATGATATGAAATTTTGTATCTATTGTGTATTTCGTAAAAAGAACTCTAGTATTATCATCTGTTTATTTAAGGGTTTCTGCCATTTGAAGTGATAGAAGCCTGATGGCTTGCGTGTGTCAGTCCTTTTTTTTCCTCATGCCACGGTATGGAAGTTAACTGCCTAGTGCAGTTTTAATGCTTATACACACCTTGTCGTATCCCATCCGTGTACTCATTTGTAATCCATGGGCACCAACTGTTTAAGTCTTCCATTGAGTAAAATAATTTATTATCTCTTGGACTAACACAGTCTTACAAGATCATTTTTATTGAGAAGCAAAATAAAGATTTGTAGTTCAAATCTTGGAGATTTTTTTTTTCTCTCTCATCTCAGAAAATCAGATGCATTTAATGCAGCCTCAGACCAAATTCCAAATCTTCCAACCGGGCATAATTTTTTATCAAACTGGAGATTTGCATATCAGTTTTAAAGATTATTTTTAGACAACACCATCCCAGAAAATCAGGAGCATTGAATGTTCAAAATGCTGTGTCTAACAGCTAGTTATCCAAAGACACATTTAAATGCTGTGAGAGCTGCATTGAAGGGAAGTGGCAGACTTAAACGAAAATATGAGCAACACTTGAAATATCTTTGAGAGCATTTATTCTACTACTCAGCTACACATTTAAGAGAGCAATCAATTTTATCATCTGCTCAATCATTGAAGAAGAAGACTTGTGCCTACTTCAACATCATTTCTTGAAGTCTTATTCAAGAAGGAGAAACTCAGATTAAAAATTGTATTTTAAGGAGTTTCAATATTTTATTCTGTACTACAAAAATTCAGATTTATTGTGAAGCTTTGTTGAAGCTTCGGTTTGTACCGGTAATTGGTTCCTACCCGCAAGTGGGCCACGGGGTTTGAAGCTCGGAGTTAGCTTGCAAACAGTTGTACGCGGTGATTTGATCATACCCCAAGTGGATCAGGTTTAGTGAAGCGCAAAGGAGACAGGGGCTCTAGGCGCGTGGACGTAGGCCGGGATTTGGCCGAACCACGTTAAATTTCGGTGTCATTTATTTTCTGCACTTTTATTTATTTATTTGCACATGCCTGCTTGAGTTAATATTTTCAGCACACTATCTTGCAAATAAATTAATTCCGAAAATTGACTAAATTTATTTTAAGGGTAGAATAATTATTTTTGTATTAAATAATTAATTTCAGAATATCACTTAATATTAAATACGAAAATTAATTTAATATTTCTAGAGTGTTAAAATCTGCATCTCTATTTTTTATATTAGTTAGTTGCATTTATTTGATATTGTTAGATTTATTCTTTATAGTTTTATAAATCTGAAATTTGTTTAAGTGATTTAAATTTAATATTTTTCTGAAATATAAATTTGACATTAAAGTTTGTAAAAACTCAATTCACCCCCCCTCTTGAGTATAATCTGGGCAACACATTTGATAAAATGAATTTACCATATATGTTATTCCTAAATAAAGAATTAGGAATTGTGCCATTAGATTTTGGTTTGGGTTTATGTTTACATTTCTTGAGTAGCTGTAGTTGTGACCTCCCACACTTATGCACACACATGTATTTATTTATTATTTCGTGCTTAGGGTCTAATGGATCTCGACGATCAACCTTGCCTAAGTAGTAGTGTATCGGGGGGGTTCCTTGTTTGGATTTCGCTTTGCGAGACACCCCACGCACGAATAGGGCATAGTGTTGAGACTGGGGAAAAGTTAGCCCTTAGTACTTAGGGTTAACTAGAACATCTCACGATATTGCGTTAGGTTGCTGCTAGATTGAGAGGTGAGGAATATTATTGTTATCTGCGAGAGATTTACGCACTTACCTGCCATGCATTTTAGTCACATGGTAATCATATCAAACCCGGCCCTGACCGGTTTCTATATTTCCTTGTTTCTGCATTTCTTTGCCGTTACAGGTGCGCTTCCGCATGGACATCTGTATTTACATATTCCATTCCAGTTGTTATGGAGATACAACATGTTGCGGATGTTGTAGGATACTTGTAGTAGACGCTCCCTTCTTCTGTACTCTAGTTATGTTCAGTATAGTTATTCGGGCGTGTTTGCCCAAGGTATTGCACTCATTTATAATATTGTAAATATTGATTGTAATACTTAACATATCATTTGTATTGGTCTGTGCACCGACAGCTTATTCGGTGATTATTTATTGTATTGTCATACTTTATTCACCGATTTTTGATACCCACCGTTTTTACAAATGGGATTGTCTAAGTGTTTCTCTTTTACTTTTAAATTTTTTTTGTATATGACAATCCGTTTTCTAAAATGATTGGTGGTTATCTCATACTATTATTTTAATCGACAGTGATGCTAAGAATGGACCATCTATGATTCCTGTAATTATTGGAGTATTGGGCTGGCCACCTATTATTTTAGTAGGCGGGTTGTCACAATATATAAGCTTTTAAAGAGCTAATTATTTTTGGATTATCCTGAAATGTTATTTTGATATCGAATGAGATTTGCATAAGAATCCTTCTACGTTAACTCACAAACGCGATATACTTAGGGTCCGTTTGGTTGTTAGTGGGCAAAAGCGTGGGTATGGCAAAATTTGCCTAGGCAAATTCAGATGACGCTATCAAACAATATTAGGCAAAATTAAAGTCAATCCAATTAATTTATTTAAAAATAATTTTTATATTATATTCAAAAATGTTAAAAATAGTTTTTGCAATATTTTTATATTACAGTTTTTATATTATATTCAAAAATGTTAAAAAATTTGTAAAACATTCTCTTAACAATTTTTTATAATATCAAAAACAGTTTTTAAAATATTACAAAACAAATTTTAAACATTCACAATAGTTTTTTTAAACTCTTTAAAACAGTTTTAAAAAATATTTTTTAAAACAGTTTTAAAAAAATATTTTTTAAAACTTTAAAACCGTTTTTATAATATATCCAAAACAGTTTTTAAAAATGTTAAAAACTGTTTTACAATATTTTTATATTACGTTTTTTCAAAAAATTTGTAAAACATTCTCTTAACAATTTTTTATAATATTAAAAGCAGTTTTCAAAACATTACGAAACAGTTTTTAAACATTCACAACAGTTTTTTTAAACTCTTTAAAACAGTTTTAAAAAATGTTTTTTAAAACTTTAAAACTGTTTTTATAATATATCCAAAACAGTTTTTAAAAATGTTAAAAACTGTTTTATAATATTTTTATATTACGATTTTTCAAAAAATTTGTAAAACAATATCTTAACAATTTTTTATAATATTAAAAGCAGTTTTCAAAACATTACAAAACAGTTTTTAAATATTTATAACAGTTTTTTTAAATATTTAAAACTGTCGTTAAAATTATTTTTTAAAACTTTAAAACTGTTTTATAACATATTCACAACAGTTTTTAAAAATGTTAAAAACAGTTTTTACAATATTTTGTTAATACGGTTTTTTAGAAACAGTTTTTTTTTTACAATATTTTGTTAATACAGTTTTTTTAAAAAATTGTAAACATTTTCTTAACATTTTTTTATAATATTAAAAACAGTTTTTGAAACATTACAAAACAATTTTTAAATATTCATAACAGTTTTTTAATTATTTAAAACAGTTTTTAAATTATTTTTTAAAATATTAAAATCGTTTAAGACGTTGGCAAATTTGTGGGCAAATATTTTCCACTCAAATAGGTAAGCAACATTTGCCCATAGATTATGTATAGGAGGTGTTGTACATTGGCAAATAATGTCTAGGTAAATTATGCAACCAAAGAGTCAAAATGTGGACAAATTTTCATATTTGTCAACTTTTTGGTGTTTATCTAGACAAATTATGTCAACCAAATGAACCCTTAGTGTAACAAATTAAAATATCGTATTCGCATTTATTGGTGTCTACGTTCAACAAGAAGAGTGGAGTCCGGTCACAAAGTAATACCCGTTATATTTCCGAGCCAATCTAAAATTATTGTTTGCTGCACAAACTCCAATCATATCATCAATCTGGTGAAAATAATGGTAAGCAATGGTTTGATTTTTGCATGTGAACTCATTGAAATTATCATACCCAGCCATTCTCAAGTTTCTCTCTCCCCTTTTTCCTCGAATCTGCCGCACTCAGGTCATCCCAAGTCTTTGTTGGGTTGACTTAGAACTTAAAATAACTTTTTATTTTCCACTCCAATAACTTGGAGAGAGATTTTTTGTGTAGGACAAAAATCACTTATTTAGCCACTTTTATAGACCAAAATCACCAACTCTTATCCACAAACATCTTGATATTAACTTGTTCATCTCACTTCTCACACACCACAAAAACATTAGTTATATAAGCAAAAATTATTGGTTCCTTCAATATATTTCTTGCTACAAAAATGTCTACAAAAATAATTTTTCTTTTTCTCCTCCTCCTCATTCCAGTACTCCTTCCTGTGCTTACTCCAGAAGCAACCCGATACCATTTTGTTGAAATCAGTGACGATAGTGAGTACATGATCTATTTTTTCCCATGAATTTTGGGCCAATATTTTATACGATACACAGATATGTCGTATCTACACTAATTTATATTTTGAATAATACTCAGTGAACCCCCGTGATGAACTAATGCAGATATAACACGTCAATGTATCGCAAAAAAGGATTCGACGTAAAATTACTTTTTTTTTAAAAAAAAATTACCAATTTATCGCTTACTAAATATGTAATTAAACAGGTCTTACGGTCTTTTTTTTATACTCCATCTAATTCTATAAAAATCATTTTTGATCCACTAAAACATAATTGAAAAGAAGCATGGATTATTTACTGCTCATATGAATAGGACTTATTAATTAAAATGTGTTTTTATAGGAGTACTGAGCAAATGACTGAATAGGAGGACTGGAAACTCTTTTCATTTTCTTTTTTTCGTTTGTTTTTATTTGAATAATATTAGGGCTACTCCTTTTTGTTACCCATTTTGTTACTTCCGACTTCAAAGTGTTATACCTTGCTTTGCCTTTACTTGTATGGGTCCCACCAGGGCATAAAAGACAAAGCAAAGTACAACACTAACATGACGGGGTAACAAAAAGAGGTACCAAAAAAGGGTAGCCCTAGTGTTACCCTTTTTATTTAGGCTAATCTCAAAACCAATATTTTACAACATATTTTTATTTTTAAAAAATCACTCCTAAAACGATTTCTCGTATGATTCATAATCTACTTACGATTTAAAAATCGTAAACATTTTCTTTAAGTGTCTCTAGTGAGGACTATTTGTTGGAGAATCAAATTTTCCAAATCGATCATATATTTTGGATTGATTTGGAAAATCTTTGGATATTGTGGATCGATTTGGAAAATGATTTTAAGGTTAATTTTTATAATTTAAAATGTGATACAATATGATTGTTTTGACATTTTTTGTTTTATTTTTGGGTCATTTGACTTTTGGCCCAAAAGTTTTAACCGAATGAGGATTGACCCCCTAAATGTTTTTTTATTGGGATTGGCTTCCAAATATAAATAAATTTGTCAGGTGCAAAAATCTTAACTGGTGAGTTGTCTCAAGATACAAAATATACAAATTTTAGCCATTACCTTGACTTAAATGAATGGTCAAAATATAGTCAATTTATAATTGGTATGTTTGTTTTAGTGGGTCAATCTCCGGCAAGAAAAACTTTGGGGGTTTAAAAGCCAAATAACCCTTCATTTTACTCTAGCATTACGTCCTTGACAAATATCTTTATCTTTTAACAAATAATTTCTTAATTTGTTTTCTATTCTTTTAGTAAGAAATTTATTTATATACAATTGGAAAAAAAAGCCTCTCCAAGTAATTCTTACAAGCGATAATGTAATACTGATCGTGATATGTTAGTTAATTACATTATTGACCTGGATAGGAGGACGGACACCTAGCTTTCAACCAAGACCACGTCCATCACCAAGAGCTCACATTGCCATTGTGCCACCTCTTCCTCCCAGAAAAAGATTCCGACTACATCCACCCCCTTAACCAACAAGGTCCGGTTCAATTGTACAGGAAGTTCCTCCACCACGTCGTCTCTATCGATAAGTGTTGTAATTGACACGACAAAGAAGTCTAAAAAAAATATAACTTACATCACGGAAATGCCGCAATAAATAAATATATTCCAATAATTACATATAGTCTCATTTATTATTAACTTCGAATGGTTCTTGATAAGAAACCAATATATATAAATAGCATATATAAGTGCATGTTGTTATTATAACTTCTCAATGCTCATGTGATAAAAGATGGTTATGCTTCTAGAACAGTGTAGATGGCTATAATTGTAAGAGTGTGTGGGTGTGGTTTCATAAATTTTTGTTTATGCAACCAAAACTGTAATTTACCATGCATAAGTTTTAAAGAAAATCACCTCGATATTTATTGGCACATAATAACATTAAGTTCTGAAAATGACACACCATGTGATGGCGAAGGAAATTTAAGAGACTTTTCATGCTCAAATGTCCTGAAATAAAGTTTTGCAGCCATAATCCATGATTTGTAGCTTCGAAGCAAGCTACGTATTCAGCCTCCATAGTAGATGATGCAATGACACTTTGCTTAGCACTTTTCCATGAAATGGCTCCTCCAGCTATAAGGAAGATAAAACCCTAAGTGCTCTTCTTACTGTCAAGGCATCCCCCAAAATCTGAGTCTGAATAACCAATCACCTCAAGGTGATCAGTCTTTCGATATGTGAGCATGTAATCCTTGGTCCCTTGCAGGTACCTCAGCACTTTCTTTGCAACTTTCCAATGATGAATCCCCGGATTTCTTTGATATCTGCCTAGCATCCCAACGACAAAACTGATATTCGGTCTAGTGCAGACTTGTGCATACAACAAGCTCCCTGCGAGCGAAGCATAAGGCATGCCTTTTATGTGCTCCCTTTCTAAATCACTTCTGGGGCATCGACTTAAGCTGAACTTATCCCCTTTCTGAAGTGGAACATTAATGGGATTGCGACTTTGCATACTAAATATTTTTAAAATTGCTAATGTAAGCTTTTTGAGACAATCCTAACATTCCTCGTGATCTATCCCGAGATATTTCTATCCCGATCACGAAGGATGCCTCGCCTAAATCTTTCATTTTAAAGTTTTTAGAAAGGTACTTCTTGGTTTCACTTAATAAACCAAGATCACTGCTGGCGATAAGTAAGTCATCAACATATAGTACTAAAAACACAAACTTACTCCCACTGATCTTCAGGTATATGCACGGATCAACAGTGCTTTCCTTAAACCCAAAGGATGTAATGGTATCGTGAAACTTAATGTACCATTGACGAGAAGCTTATTTTAGACCATATATTGACTTCTTCAACATACAGACCATGTTTTCCTTTCCTTCCTTTATGAAACCTTGTGGTTGTTCCATGTAGACTTCATCTTCTAAACTCCCATTTAGAAAAGTTGTTTTTACGTCCATTTGGTGCAACTCCAAATCATAATGATCCACCAACGCTAATATGATTTTCAATGAGTCCTTCTTTGAAACTGGAGAGAAGGTTTTATTATAATCAATGCCTTCTCGTTGATTAAAACCTTTGGCAACAAGTCCAGCTTTATGTCGTTCGATATTGCCTTTTGAGTCAAGTTTGGTCTTAAATATCCACTTGCACCCAACTCATTTTTGTCCTTCTGGCAATTCGATCAACTCCCAAACTTTATTGTCATTCATAGATTTTATTTCTTCATTCATGGCATCAATCCATTTATCAGAATCATCACTATTTACAGCTTTTTCATAAAAAAACTGGATCATTAATAGTCCCTATGTTAAATTCGGTCTCTTGAAGGTATACCACATAATCATCTGGAATTGCCGATCTCCTTTCTCTTTGAGATCTTCTTAATGGCACTTCCTGTGGTGCTTCAAAAGTTTCATCGGTTATAGTCTCATTATGTGGTTGATCAGTTGGTTGATCATTCACTTATTGTTCATTGTTATTGATTGGGTCAATGGCCGATTTAATAACTACATTAGGAACAACAGGTATGTTATGAACTCTGGGTATAGGAATTTGTACCCTGACTTCTTGAATGATTACCTCCCTTTCTTTTATACTCCCACTTACATCACCTTCTTCAATGAATTTAGCATTTCCAGTTTCTATGATTCTAGTTGTATGATTTGGACAGTAGAATCTATATCCCTTCGACTTTTCTGGATACCCTATGAAATGACAAGATAATGTCCTAGGATCCAATTTCTTTTCATGAGGGTTATATATTCTAGCTTTCGTTGGGAAGCCCCACACACGTAAATACCTTAAATCGGGTTTCCATCCTTTCCAAAGTTCAAAAGGGGTTTTTGAAACTGACTTACTAGGAACCCTATTAAAGATGTGTACAGCGGTTTTTAATGCATGTGTCCACAAAAATGTAGGCAATTGGGTCCTACTTATCATACTTCTTACCATTTCTATAAGGGTACGATTACGTCTTTCAGCTACACCATTCTGCCAAGGTGATCCTGGCATTGTGTATTGGGCGCAAATACCTAATTTTTCAAGGAGCTTAGCAAATGGGCCAGGGCGTTGCCTTGACTCGTCATATCTACCATAATATTCGCCACCTCTATCAGACCTAATAATTTTCACCTTTTTGCTTAGTTGCCTCTCAACCTCGTTAATGTATATTTCAACGACGTTCACAGACTGGGAATTATCATGCAACATGTACAAAATGCAATAACGTGAAAAATCATCTATAAAGGTGATGAAGTATTTTTCTCCACCAATGGATGGAATATCAAAAGGTCCACATATGTCTGTATGTATTATTTCAAGTAGCTGGGTGCTTCTTGTGGCTCCTTTCTTTGTATATTTGGTCTGTTTTACTTTAATACAGTCCACACATACATCATAATTGGCCCAATCCAGGTTATGGAGTATTCCATCTTTAATGAGCCTTTCAATTCTCGGCCTGGATATGTGCCCTAATCTTTTATGCCACAAATAAGCAGATTTTTCATCATTAAGTGTACGTTTCGTACCAACATTAGGATGCAGGGTCACGAGGGTTTCAGAAAAATTATTTTCAAGATTCAATCGATATAAACCATCTAATAAAAAACCAGAACCAACATTATTAAAATTTTTAATCAAACCAAAACCATTGTTCTTAAATTCAATTGCAAAACCATCTAAAGCGAGTTTAGAAACACAAATTGAATTCCTAGAAACTGTGGGAACATAAAAAGTTTCTTGCAAATCTAAAATAAATCCAATGATTAAAATCAGGCGAAAGACTCCAACAACTTCTATTTTAGCCTTTGCCTTATTGCCCATGTAGAGAAAATATTCATTTGGATTTGTTTTGCGGATCGAAATGAAGCACTACATCGAATTAGAAACATGACACATAGAACCAGAATCAATCCACCAAGTCTTAGAAGGAGTGTTAATAAAGTTTTATTCGAAACAAACATAAATAAAGGGCTTACCCTTTTTCTCGAACCAGGCCTTTCGTTTATGACAATCCCTCTAGAAATGGCCCTTCTTTTTATAGAAGTGACACTTGTCGTTCTTTTCCTTCTTCATAGTAGCAGTTGATGGTTCAGCTTGATGAGATGGCGTAGGCCTTTCTTAACTCCCTTGCCGAACTTCTTCTTAAAACCAGCTCCTTTGACTGTAAGGTTTGCCACCTGTCCCTTAGTCACATGGCCATTTTGTTGCTTGAGCCTTCCTTCCTCCTGTACCAACATGCTTTGCAAATCATTTACATTCCACTTGTCTTTTATAGTGTTGTAATTGATTTGGAAAGGCCCATACTCAGGAGGTAGGGAGTTTAGGACGAATTAGACGAGAAAAGACTCATCCACTATCATGCCCAAAACTCTAAGTCTAGCAGCCAGATTGGTCATTTCTATAATGTGCTCATTCATGGTTCGAGTACCATCAAACCTTATAGTGGTCAGGTCAGCCATCAGTTTCCCAGCAAGAGATTTATCAGCAGTGCGAAAGCGTTCCTTAATGTTGTTCAAATACCCTTTCGCTTTCGTAGTTTCAGGTAGGGAGGTCTTAATGTTATCAGCAACACACATTCGCATAAACATTAGAGCCAACCTATTGGATCGAGACCATGCTTCATGAACAATAATTTCATCCTCACTACTGGTATCAGTAATAGCAGCGGTTTCATCACACATAATTGCCATGTCCAGGTCAAGAGTCCCTAGGCTGAACTCAATTTGCTCATTCCATTCAGAAAAATTAGTTCCATCAAATTTGGAATAGGACTGAGCTTGCGAATACAGGTTAAGGGGAACTGCAATTGATAACAATGTTTACAAATTAAATTTTCACACACAACAAAAATCGCAAGGGTCGAATATTGAATTGTTGACTAAAGATTTTGGTATATTTCATTTACAATCTGAATATCACGGAATCTGTGTTAATCATCACATAATGTTCAGATTTGTAAAGATATATTACCCTATAATTCATTAATCATTGTCCCATAATTTTGGCATCCGTGTTTGTTGCCTAAACATTTAATACCATGATTAATGGACTTAATGTCAACTATTTTGTTTTTACAAAAACTAGTTCTAATGTTGTTCAATTCAGATATTAGCATGTGTTGCGCTTCAATCCAATTTTATAACTGACATTAGAATAAGTCTTTAATGAATGTAAGTATATTATTCGTACATGCAGTCTCAGCCTGTGTTTGGCCTTTGACTTAACTCAAATGAATAATTGTTTACATATCTCAACTTAAATATAGTTAATCATGACTTAATATTAAATATAATACGTAATCTATCAATAATTATAAAGATACCAATAGCAGCTTAAATGCCTCAAAAACAGAATTGCCTAGGTATAGTAAAAACACAAAATACATGAATTTTGCCAAAAAAGGCAAAAATGAGTTTTCACCATAGAATCGAAGGCCAGAAAACAAAACTTTTTGTGGAACGTTAATATCAATTTTCTGCAAAGATTTATAAGCCCCGAGATTATTTCCTAAAATGGCAAAAACGGGGTTTTGAGGGCCTTAACGACGTCAAAACGTAAAAGTAAGGTGGTGCCCATTATTTACAATGGGTTTTATTTATTTCGACGTTTCCAGTTGATCATGTCAGTTTCCTAAAATTCAGAGCAAGTTTTGACCCTTCATTCTCACCAGTGAGTATTGGCAACAGAAGAAAAATGTCACAGAAAATCTAAGACACACTTTAAGAGCAGATTTAATGACAGAAATAAGACGTCGCCGAAGGTCTCAGGCACAAAGGCAATTTCGTTCTTAATATCATAACACATATTCGAATTACCATATGTACGATTATCATATTGCTTAAAAAATTTCAGATTTCCCGAAAAATAAAATTTTCAGATTTCCAGAAAAACAAAATTTTCAGATTTTCAGGAAACAAAAATTCCATATTTCCAGATTTACCAAAATTTTAGATTTCCAGATTTTTAAAAGATCATAAATCAGAATGTTATAAAGGAGTTTTTATTAACGAAAAACATGAGATTATTAACCGCAAGCTCTGATACCACATGTTAACTCATACTGTTTTATTAATCATAAATTCGAATATGAATCATAAGGTTGTATCATGAATAAAATAGTTTTGACATGAATCCAGGATGTTTATCTTCATATAATCACAGAACCGAAAATTCCTTATAACTATGATTTAAAAACTGACCTTTGTCCATCGTTGTTGAACGGATTAAAATGACTTGAATGCTCCTTTCTTGAATAGCCCGAAATATGAGAAAAACGAATTTCAGATTTTCTCTCCCTCCCTAGAAACAGTGTGTATTGAGATAACTCTAGATGGTGTAGAGGTCTCTATTTATAAGGGGAAGAGGGCCGAAATCCTAGTGGTGGTGGGACTCTTTTCAAGTCTCCCACTAATGCCACTAACCATCATGTGACTAACGGATAAGGTTTACCCAAATCTTTTAATATCTTTATTTATCATATTCCTAATTAATTATCTGAAATTTATTAAAACCACATAAATGGAAAATTCATAATATAATACAATTGAAATTAAATAATTAATTTTGTCACTAAATTAATTAATAACACGTGCCACCTCTTCCTCCCAGAAAAAGATTCCGACCACCTCCACCCCCTTAACCAACAAGGTCCGGTTCAATTGTGCAGAAAGTTCCTCCACCACGTCGTCTCTATCGATGAGTGTTGTACTTTACACGACAAAGAAGTCTCAAAAAAATATAACTTACATCACGTAAATGCCGCAATAAATAAATATATTCCAATAATTACATATAGTCTCATTTATTATGAACTTCGATTGGTTCTTGATAAGAAACCAATATATATAAACAACATATATAAGTGCAGGTTGTTATTATAACTACTCAATGCTCATGTGATAAAAGATGGTTATGCTTCTAGAATAGTGTAGATGGCTATAATTGTAAGAGTGTGTGGGTGTGGTTTCATAAATTTTTGTTTATGCAACCAAAACTGTAATTTACCACGCATAAGTTTTAAAGAAAATCACCTCGATATTTATTGGCACATAATAACGTTAAGTTCTGAAAATGACACACCATGTGATGGGGAAGGAAATTTAAGAGACTTTTCATGCTCAAATGTTTTGAAGTATAATTAATTACATTTTTCGATTGAACTTTATCCTCATTATTATACTTTACCATTCAAATTTTCATTTTCTGAATTTAATCTCTTGAACTTTTAAAACGACCTAAGATGTATTGTTCGCTTTTAACCTAACATTATGGGTATTGATGTACCTCTTATATAAAAATCAACATAACCCTCATTCTTCTTTCTTCTCTCTCTCTTTATCTCTCTCTCTCTCACACACACACACACACGCGCGCGCGCACTGATCAGTACAGACAGAGGACACACATTTAAAAGGATTTTTTGTGGGTTTGGAATAGGTATTGAGCCTTTTCTCTCTCTCTTTTTTTTTTTGTGATTTTGTTCAAATGGATATTGGAATTTTTTTCATGGATTTATTGTGGTTTGATGAGAAAGGAGATGGGTAATTGAATTTAGGGCTATTTTTCAAATGAGAGGTGATGATTCTATCGGACTAGATGAAAGCGATTTTTTTTTTCATATTTTTGACATTTTTACCCAAAAAAATCACCCCCCCGAATTTTTTTAATACTTTCTTGTTTTAAATAAGTTTAAATATTCTCAATAAAATTAAAATAAATATTTAAAATAGTTTTAGTATTATATAAATGTTTGTCATTTTTAGTTCTTTTCTTAAAATTTAGTACTCTTCAAAATTTTAAATATTTTCTAGTATTTTTCCATATTTTTATATATTTATTGTAATGTCCAATGTTTTAAATATATTATTTGTAATTCCCATATTTTTTTATAAAAAATTCCCACAAATTTTTCTAAATTTTAATGTTTTTTTACAATTTTTTAAAGAATTTCCAAACGTTTTTTTTCGAATTTCTAAATATTTAAATATAAAATTTTTTTAATTTCAATATTTATCAAAGACAATTTTATTGTTTTCCTTGTATTTAATTTTTTTTATTTCCTTGAAATTTTTTAATATTTTCCACATTTTTTAAATTTTGTGTAGTTTCCCATGTTTTAAATATTTTATTTGTAATTTCCATATTTAAAAAAAAATCATGTATTTTTATATTTTTAATGATTTTTTTAATTTTAGGAATTTATAAAATTATTTATCTGTAATTTCTAAATGTTTAAATATTTTTTCTAATTTTCAATTTTTTTTAACAATTGTTCGTGTATTTTCCTAATTTTTTTTTATCGTGTTTTAGCCTTTTCTTAATTTTTAAATGATTTTGCTGTAATTTTGATAATTTAAAAAGAAATTTCTGTCTGGACGAAAATTTCCTCATTTTCCATCCACATTACCCATTTTCCGTCCACAAAATTAACGGTTAGGGTTAGGGGTTAATTGAAGTCGTTTGGAACTTCAAGGGTTGAATCCAGAAAATAAAAGTTCGGCTGGTAAAGTGAAAATACTGATAAAGTTCAGGGGGAAATGTAATTAACAATATATTTTTTACATTGAGAGATCCATATGTTTTTTATTAAAAAAAGATGTCTTAACATTAATGTTTTTTTTTTACAAATTCGTTTTAGATCAAATTCATATTTTTTTAAGTGTTATTTTCATTTTCAGGTTCAGTAGTTATGCATAGTTTCAGTTTCGAGTCTAATGTTTTGCATATTTTCACCATTTTCTCTTTTTACGATGCCTTTGAGCGAAAATAAGTGCCGAAAAAAATAGAATACAAAAAGTTAAAATAGAGTTAGGGTCATGTAACACCCCGCCTAACAAGATACCGGGCGATCACTCTAATATTAAATTAAAACAGGAGTCTCATATGGATCATTCTTAGCATCACTGTCGAAAATCCATTTAATTACTAATAACCTATTAGGCCGGTGTCAAAATTTTAACTTTACTACTCTTTTTAACAACTGTAAATAAAACATCCACACAGTTTTGCGGAAATGAAACTGAAATGAAATAAAGTAACCGAACACTCGGTCAAAATATACAACCATATCGAATGCTGTACTGAAAGAATAACTAAATGCAATTGGACCATTGGCCCGAATGTTTATACAATACCTCCTATCTAGAGTACAACGATGGAAGTGGCTATTAAAAACCTGCACGCATCCACAGCTGCTGCAGCTGACGTCTGACTCGAAAGAATTTCCATCCAGGCGTCCCTGTGTCTGGACACCTATATATATAATATATAGAAAGAAAGGAGAGTAGGTAAACACCTATATATATATAATATATAATCAGAGCCCGAGTTTTGAAAATATTTAGCAAGTGCATAAATGCCTTATTATTTTGAAAAAGGTTTTATCTCATATTTAAATTGGTATCGCACTCCCATGAGATACCCCTCACCTCTCCACCAACAGTGCACTCCTAGCGCATCCCTCTAGACATCCTGTGACACCCCGCCTAATTAAATACCGGGCGATCACTCCTTTATTAAATTAAATCAAGGTAAACAGTTGGTTCATTCTCAGCATCACTGTCGATAAAAAATTTTCCAATTTAACACCCTAAATAATTAAGCTAAGTGTCAAAACATTTTTCATACAAACTTCCAAATTTTAATTAAAGAAAAGATTTATATACACAAAACAACATTTCTACGATATAGAATCACACCACGATGAACTAAAATAAAACCATACATTCGTCAATCGAATGTCAACATAATAAAACTAAAAATCATAAACCATCCTGAATAAATCCCGTAAGACAATACTGGAATAACTGAAATATAAAAATCCCAACAATAAATGAAATGATGAAAAGGGCGACACGTGCCCAATAAATGAGAGTAGTAGGAGTGGAGTCAAAAACAGAAGCCGTCTACTCAAGTGACCTGCAACTCCCACCTAAGCTGCAGCTCGTTCTTCTCAAAGGATCCTAAGCAAGACGCCCCTGTGGCTGAGCACCTGAAAAATATACATATATATACACAAGAGAGAGAGAGAAAAAGAAACGAGTCAGGGCCCGAAAGTGTGTTTGATTTTAAAATACGTTAAGCAAGTATTTAAATTGATACAGGCCAATGCAACAACATATTAGTGCGTCTCTCTCTTGAGAAATACTCACCTCTCTTCTAATGTGCACACCTATCGCACTAACTTTCCCCACGGTTCGTTTTAACATCTAACATACTAGTCTTTCTAAAAACTTTAACTTGACTTAGATTACCCGCAAGATTTACAATACACGACTTCATTTTAAAAGGTGTTCCAATTTGTAACCAAAATTCTCTATTTTTATTTTAACTTTATAAAAACGATAAAGTTTTCCAGTGACATATTATACTTTTCAATACAAATATTTAATAATATGCGTTAACAACCATGTTTTACTATCACATTGCAGTAGACAGTTTCAATTGTCATAATCTCATATATATATATATTATCTACTCGTATAATATATATATATATAATAGCACCCCGAACAACTATGGTGCGTGCATACTTCCACTATCCACCCCATACCACTCAAATTAAGGGGAATACAAATTCGGAATCACTCTCGAATTGTATTAACACATATACAAACAATATCGAGGCGAAGCATAGATTCCAAGTCTCTAAGAGGTGTGACACCCCGCCTAATAAAATACCGGGTGATCAGTCCTATACCAAATTAAAACAGGAATCCCAGTTGGATCATCCTTAGCATCACTGTCGAAAACTTTTTAAAACTTACTAACCACCTAGTATTTCAAAAACTGGTGCCAATTTTAACTTTTTAATTAATCGAAACAATACATGCGGAATTTAATATAAACCATTCACACAACTGAATGAAATCAACTGAATAAATAAATTTAACAACTTGCCGAATAAACCATCGGCCACCAAAGTAAAATAATACAATACAACATCCAACACCTGAATAAAATATAACTGAAAACTGTACTGAGAGATCTGGACGACAAGCCCTAAATAAAACTGAGACTGAGAAATGATTCCTGCTCTAGGAATGAATAAACGATGCGTCTAATCCAAACTCCTGCTAGCATCCACATGTGCTGCAGCTCCGTGTCCCTGGAATAGAATATCAATCCTGGCGTCCCTGTGGCTGGACACCTAAAAGGTTTTGAAAAAATAGTTTTTAGCAAGGGGTTAGAATTTTGAAAACATTTAGCAAGTGAATTAACTGCAGTAATTTAGAATGCATGAATGCGCTTCATATTAAGGTTAGTGTCGCACTCTCTTGTGGACATCCTCACCCCTCCACTACTGTGCACACCTAACGGTTACCTTAACCCCACCTAGTTGTACTACCCCATCCAACTAGTCCCGGTGTAACCTCCCCTTGCCATGCTACTCTAAACCGAGTATTATTATTCCCGAATTATAAGTTATCTCACTAATTAACTTATTTAATTCCTTCTTAATTAATAGCCTATAACCGTAACGCAAGTTATATAAATTAAATACATCCCACACTGTATTATTCCCACAAATGATTACCTTAATTAATTTCTCATTAATTAACAGCATATAACTGTAATCCGAGTTACATAAAATAAATACATTACACACTGTATTTATTTCCTACACATAATATTTACTACCATATTACATGTATCCTACTAAAACATCCACACATATATAACACGTGTATCCATCCTTCCGAGTATACCCTCACCGGATGATTCCCTCTAAAGTGCCATCTCACTAGGTTTGCTCACATAACCTAGTTACCCAAGTTGGATTTGCTCACCAACCTGGTTCAAAACAAAGCGAAGTGGAGGCGGTCATATTCCTTCCCTGAAAGTGAGATAAGCCCCTCACCCATATAACGGACGCTATGACCTGGGGATATACTCACCCTACTCCTCAAGCTAGGGGATTCACCCACATCGCGCAACCTCCCTTGATAGCACTAGAGTATATAATTTAAATAATTATCTAAGCACTGATATATAATACCACACGCAATAAATATACATATATATATACTATCACTACACCGTATATATATAACATAATCCCGGCTTCATCGTGTACTCATAACCCGTAACACTAGCCTGTAATATCCTGAGTCTCTTGCCTGACTCAACTATATAATTTATCTCACTTATATATTATTATTACCCCGAGTCTATGGTCCGACTTAATTTAATAAACTCACACATTAATTAATATAATACTTTCCCCGAGTCTATGGTCCGACTCTGTGTTAATTAATTTACACACTTAATTAATTAATACCAATCCAAGTCTATGGTCCGACTTTCATTTAATTAATTTCACCCAATTAATTTCTATAATGCTAGCCCGAGTCTATACCTCGACTCTTAGTTAATTTAATATCATCTAAAATTAACTTATTACCTCTCCCGATCTACCATCCGACTCTAATTAAATTAATTAACCCACCTATTAATTTAATACCTTCCCGAGTCCACAATCCGACTCTAATTAAATAATTAACACAACTATTAATTTAATACCAATCCGAGTCTGTGGCCCGACTCTACTTAAATTAATTTACACACTAATTAATTTATTTCCTTACAGAGCCTACAGCCCAACTCTAGCTAATTAATTACACATTGATTAATTTACCACTTTCCCGAGTCTATAGTCCGACTCTACTTTAATTAATGACTCATTAATTAATTTAATACTTGGTGTCGCCTAACCATTTTTCCCGGACTCTCTCACGTGGCCCGAAATTAAATATCACCCGAGTCTAGTCCCTGACTCCAAATTAATTAGTTTTCTTTTATAATTAATTTAAATGCGTAGCGTTACCCTACTACTATACCCGAACTTATTCACCCCGTTCGTTATCTTATTTCTCAGAATTTATTCGCCAAAATTCATTGGCAATGTGTCGCATATAATTCCCCCACTACCCCCAATTATATTCCCTTATAATTGTTAAGAATTAACTCCCATAATTAATTTTTCTCTCTTAATTATGCTAGGGGAAATCTACAACTAAAATCTTAACCCATGAAAATCCATAAAGTAAACTGCCAAAATAACTGTAGGGTCGATCGATCGACCCCACCCGTCGATCGATCGATCGAACAGGTGTTCGTCTCCTCCACCGAGCTGTTTCCCCCATTAATGAAATCCCAAGGTCTCTTTCCTCAAAATCCAACCTCAAATCACCCTGTTAATCATCTTATAGCATTTCTCATGAACTATAAACATTATCTAAACCTTTTTACATCATTAACCCTACGAATCTTGACCCACTCAAGAACATAAATTTCTAGGGTAAAATCCAAATTTCAGATTCAAATCCCACCCTTTTATATTCCGGTTTTTCACATTCAAACCCGATAATCATATTCAGAATTATATAACCCAACAAATCCTTACTTTGAATCTCATTCAATCGTTCCAATAACAAAAACTCCATTATTGTACCCATTTATACCCAAAATGAATTTCAGTTACACATCACTAAAATATGAATTGGATATCACAATTTGAAATCAAAACAGTTAACCACTTGCCTGGAATCGTTCGTAGGGTCTGATCCGTTGTTGTAGCCCCTTGATTTTGCTCCAAAATCCTCAATTTGGCTCTTGATTTGCTTTCCCCCAAATCCCCTCTCAAACCCTAGGTTCTTTATTTTTGTTGGCCGTCATAACCTAGTCTCTTAATTAGGCTAAAAACCTAAATCCCGTTTTTAGCCAAATGGGCTTAATTAAAATGGCCCAACTCACCCCGTGTGGTCCCGGCTATGCCCAAAAATACCCCGAGACCCAATTGCTACCCCCGGGTACTCTTTTCCGACTATCTCGACCCATCCGGACTCAACCGCGCACTCAGAATTGGCATCCGAATTAATTTATAAAAATCCTTATCTCACACCCACTTTAGTCTATACCGACTCCCGGCTAAGATAATTGCATACCCCGTCATTACTACCCGAAATGACGCAATTAAATTATTACTATTCACTTAGTAAATAAGTTTACCTAAATATTAACCATTCACTCCCCGATTAATATTTAAACATATATTGCCATAATTAATTCAATTAAAATTACAACCCACAAGTAATTTAAAATTCTCGAATTAATTAAATATAAAATGCACAAAAATACGGGGTGTTACATACTCCCCCCCTTACAAAGGAATTTCGTCCTCGAAATTAAGATAAGCCTAGTGTTCCAATATTCTCATTTTACTCACTAGTCATACCCCTATAAGTTAGCGATATCTATCTCTCCCGCTTTTCTTTATGAGTTACCCAAATGCATTTTATTAACCAGGGCGCCCATACACCCTATACCCGTGTTTAACCGTACGAAAGTTGCCTTAGTTAACCCGGGTGCCCATACACCCTATCCCCGTACTTTACCGCACGAAAAATTTTACTCGACTATGCTAGTCGTAACCCGTAATATGAC
Organism: Sambucus nigra; assembly: GCA_949130495.1. Taxonomy (NCBI): domain Eukaryota; kingdom Viridiplantae; phylum Streptophyta; class Magnoliopsida; order Dipsacales; family Adoxaceae; genus Sambucus; species Sambucus nigra. The sequence goes on from OX422222.1 coordinate 425,962,803, forward strand.
TTCCAACCCGTGGTTATATCCCACACACACACACACCCACACACACACACACATATATATATATATATATATATATATATATATATATATATATATATATATATATTTATATATTGGTCGGGGTACCCAACCCATGTACTAACGACCAAACATTTTTCCTTGAGGGTTAGACCATAGGGCACAATGTAATAATTACTATTATTATTATTACCAAGTCTACTAATCTCACACAGTAGAAATATGCACAAGTTCATATATGTATATATATATATATTTATATAGTCACCTCATCCCTATACATATATATACTAATCCTGTACCCCCGGGCTAAGACCCATTAGTGCACCTATTAATGGAATCCTGCATTCTCGGGTTAGCACCCATTAATGCACCTATCAAAATATTTTAGTACCCCTGGGTTACCACCCATTAGTACACTTAACAATAGAGTTCTTGCACCCCCCGAGTTATTACTCATTAGTGCTTAACTATAAGTTCTTTACACCCCGGTGGCATCCTCAAATACTTGTCTCTTAGACACAAAAGCATAAACGCCTACCCTTAGACTACCAAGGTTATGAAAAATTTACTGCGCCCTACTATCACCAGTCCTTGCACAAACTAATCCCCGAGCTATTTCTCCTTGCCCGAAAATAAATCTAACCACACTGATTCACTTCAGTCAAACATCCCTACTTACCGGGATATATTGTGAGACACAAGACCTCACTATGTGCCTCTCGCACCATGCAATACAACATATATACACACATATATAAGCTAGACGCCCTCTCAGGTGATACCTAGTACCAACCAAACCCTGGTGTCACGAACACCAAAACTTTACCCCACTATCCACAATAGTTCAAATCCCTCGCTATCCAGACGATATTTGGGAAGAATAACCAACCCTACTCCCATACTCTCGAAAGTAGTAACCCCTCGCATAATTCAATCCTTCCCTCAGTGTACACACCACTCTCCCGTGAAGAACACCAAAGGACTCCGCTACTCCACGAAAATTTTTAACCACGTACTATGACTGCTACAGTCAACGCACCCACTAAATTCGACTCACCCGCGAACTCTAGTGAAAGAAGTCTTATTTTGTGACACCCTCCTTGTCACTCAAAACATACCCCATGCCCATAGGATAAAAGATAATTACTCCCATACTCCAGCTGCAACGGCTGATCCTCGGGTTTCGAAGCAGCTTCCCCCTGCCCGAACGCACTCAAGACCTGCTATAGTGGTTGTACATCCAGGACCTCATCCTGTAGTTGACCCTTGTCTCGCTGAGGGCACTCACTCTTCATGTGTCCCGCTTCCCCACCAACGAAACACCTCCTAATAATTCTACCCTACCACTGATCCCTTCCTTGCGGGCCATCCTGTCGATAGCCCCCAGTTCTAAATCGTTTAGCATGATTTCTCTGCTGGAAATCCTGCCCTTGATCTCCCCCTGTCTGTTGTCCGTTTCTCCAGACTAACCCATCCATAAGCCTTGCTTTCTTTCTCTCTGCATCGCTTACCTCATCCGGCACAAAATTTGTCAACCGAGTAAATTCTCCCTCATAATCGACCACTGAACGGTCCCCCTGAGTCACCTCACTAAATTTCTCCTTATTTCGGTCTCATCCGCTGGAGGAAATTACATGCGGTCGGACCGCACCCAAAACTCTGCAATAGTTAGTGTACTCCATTTCCTCAACTGTGGTGATCGACTCCCACCATAATAGCGCTGCTCCCACTAAACTAAAAGTGGCTAACCTATGCTTCTGCACCTCATTGTAATCTACTATGCGCAGGTGACGCTGGATATCTCTTATCCACTGACACGTTAGTACTAAATCTAAACCCCCTCGAGGGTCTGGTGAACAACCTCACACACTTGCTACCACCCCGACGGCCCCGGGTGGGCCTGAACATCTGGTGCCACTAACACTTGTGGCTGATCCCGTGAAAAGTACCTTCCCATTTCGACCATCGTCGCTTCAACTGCCTGCGCCACTAGTTTGGTTACCGGTACTGCCAAAATCAGCTCTGGCAGTTGCTGCGATAACTCTTGCTCCTGATGAGCCTCCCTAGTTTCATCTCCTCCTGCTGCCCTAGCTGCTCTCTCTCCCCCGGGCGGCATCTGGAATGAGAGTCGAATCGTATGAGTTCACCCTCAAATACAATTTGGCAGAAGAACGTAAACGCGCATACGTATGAGAATACAACAATCCTATCATAAGGCTCTATTTCAAAGATTGCTAAGCTGAAACGTGAAAAGTCGCACAGATCCTAAGGACACTAGAACCTGATGCTCTGATACCATCTGTGACACCTCGCCTAATAAAATACCGGGTGATCAGTCCTATACCAAATTAAAACAGGAATCCCAGTTGGATCATCCTTAGCATCACTGTCGAAAACTTTTTAAAACTTACTAACCACCTAGTATTTCAAAAACTGGTGCCAATTTTAACTTTTTAATTAATCGAAACAATACATGCGGAATTTAATATAAACCATTCACACAACTGAATGAAATCAACTGAATAAATAAATTGAACAACTTGCCGAATAAACCATCGGCCACCAAAGTAAAATAATACAATACAACATCCAACACCTGAATAAAATATAACTGAAAACTGTACTGAGAGATCTGGGCTACAAGCCCTAAATAAAACTGAGACTGAGAAATGATTCCTGCTCTAGGAATGAATAAACGATGCGTCTAATCCAAACTCCTGCTAGCATCCACATGTGCTGCAGCTCCGTGTCCCTGGAATAGAATATCAATCCTGGCGTCCCTGTGGCTGGACACCTAAAAGGTTTTGAAAAAATAGTTTTATAGCAAGGGGTTAGAATTTTGAAAACATTTAGCAAGTGAATTAACTGCAGTAATTTAGAATGCATGAATGCGCTTCATATTAAGGTTAGTGTCGCACTCTCTTGTGGACATCCTCACCCCTCCACTACTGTGCACACCTAACGGTTACCTTAACCCCACCTAGTTGTACTACCCCATCCAACTAGTCCCGGTGTAACCTCCCCTTGCCATGCTACTCTAAACCGAGTATTATTATTCCCGAATTATAAGTTATCTCACTAATTAACTTATTTAATTCCTTCTTAATTAATAGCCTATAACCGTAACGCAAGTTATATAAATTAAATACATCCCACACTGTATTATTCCCACAAATGATTACCTTAATTAATTTCTCATTAATTAACAGCATATAACTGTAATCCGAGTTACATAAAATAAATACATTACACACTGTATTTATTTCCTACATATAATTTTTACTACCATATTACATGTATCCTACTAAAACATCCACACATATATAACACGTGTATCCATCCTTCCGAGTATACCCTCACCGGATGATTCCCTCTAAAGTGCCATCTCACGAGGTTTGCTCACATAACCTAGTTACCCAAGTTGGATTTGCTCACTAACCTGGTTCAAAACAAAGCGAAGTGGAGGCGGTCATATTCCTTCCCTGAAAGTGAGATAAGCCCCTCACCCATATAACGGACGCTATGACCTGGGGATATACTCACCCTACTCCTCAAGCTAGGGGATTCACCCACATCGCGCAACCTCCCTTGATAGCACTAGAGTATATAATTTAAATAATTATCTAAGCACTGATATATAATACCACACGCAATAAATATACATATATATATACTATCACTACACCGTATATATATAACATAATCCCGGCTTCATCGTGTACTCATAACCTGTAACACTAGCCTGTAATATCCTGAGTCTCTTGCTTGACTCAACTATATAATTTATCTCACTTATATATTATTATTATCCCGAGTCTATGGTCCGACTTAATTTAATTAACTCACACATTAATTAATATAATACTTTCCCCGAGTCTATGGTCCGACTCTGTGTTAATTAATTTACACACTTAATTAATTAATACCAATCCAAGTCTATGGTCCGACTTTCATTTAATTAATTTCACCCAATTAATTTCTATAATGCTAGCCCGAGTCTATACCTCGACTCTTAGTTAATTTAATATCATCTAAAATTAACTTATTACCTCTCCCGATCTACCATCCGACTCTAATTAAATTAATTAACCCACCTATTAATTTAATACCTTCCCGAGTCCACAATCCGACTCTAATTAAATAATTAACACAACTATTAATTTAATACCAATCCGAGTCTGTGGCCCGACTCTACTTAAATTAATTTACACACTAATTAATTTATTTCCTTACAGAGCCTACAGCCCAACTCTAGCTAATTAATTACACATTGATTAATTTACCACTTTCCCGAGTCTATAGTCCGACTCTACTTTAATTAATGACTCATTAATTAATTTAATACTTGGTGTCGCCTAACCATTTTTCCCGGACTCTCTCACGTGGCCTGAAATTAAATATCACCCGAGTCTAGTCCCTGACTCCAAATTAATTAGTTTTCTTTTATAATTAATTTAAATGCGTAGCGTTACCCTACTACTATACCCGAACTTATTCACCCCGTTCGTTATCTTATTTCTCAGAATTTATTCGCCAAAATTCATTGGCAATGTGTCGCATATAATTCCCCCACTACCCCCAATTATATTCCCTTATAATTGTTAAGAATTAACTCCCATAATTAATTTTTCTCTCTTAATTATGCTAGGGGAAATCTACAACTAAAATCTTAACCCATGAAAATCCATAAAGCAAACTGCCAAAATAACTATAGGGTCGATCGATCGACCCCACCCGTCGATCGATCGATCGAACAGGTGTTCGTCTCCTCCACCGAGCTGTTGCCCCCATTAATGAAATCCCAAGGTTTCTTTCCTCAAAATCCAACCTCAAATCACCCTGTTAATCATCTTATAGCATTTCTCATGAACTATAAACATTATCTAAACCTTTTTACATCATTAACCCTACGAATCTTGACCCACTCAAGAACATAAATTTCTAGGGTAAAATCCAAATTTCAGATTCAAATCCCACCCTTTTATATTCCGATTTTTCACATTCAAACCCGATAATCATATGCAGAATTATATAACCCAACAAATCCTTACTTTGAATCTCATTCAATCGTTCCAATAACAAAAACCCCATTATTGTACCCATTTATACCCAAAACGAATTTCAGTTACACATCACTAAAATATGAATTGGATATCACAATTTGAAATCAAAACAGTTAACCACTTGCCTGGAATCGTTCGTAGGGTCTGATCCGTTGTTGTAGCCCCTTGATTTTGCTCCAAAATCCTCAATTTGGCTCTTGATTTGCTTTCCCCCAAATCCCCTCTCAAACCCTAGGTTCTTTATTTTTGTTGGCTGTCATAACCTAGTCTCTTAATTAGGCTAAAAACCTAAATCCCGTTTTTAGCCAAATGGGCTTAATTAAAATGGCCCAACTCACCCCGTGTGGTCCCGGCTATGCCCAAAAATACCCCGAGACCCAATTGCTACCCCCGGGTACTCTTTTTCGACTATCTCGACCCATCCAGACTCAACCGCGCACTCAGAATTGGCATTCGAATTAATTTATAAAAATCCTTATCTCACACCCACTTTAGTCTATACCGACTCCCGGCTAAGATAATTGCATACCCCGTCATTACTACCCGAAATGACGCAATTAAATTATTACTATTCATTTAGTAAATAAGTTTACCTAAATATTAACCATTCACTCCCCGATTAATATTTAAACATATATTGCCATAATTAATTCAATTAAAATTACAACCCACAAGTAATTTAAAATTCTCGAATTAATTAAATATAAAATGCACAAAAATACGGGGTGTTACAAGAGGATGGCACATACTCGCGTCTCTTAGGACCGTCTGAACTATCAATTTGATAGCCTGTACCAAGGATATCTATCTTCTAGGGTACAAGTCAATATCCCCCATAAAGGTCCCATCGAGATAAGACTGTCCCAGCGCGGTAACCTCAAGGATAGCAAGTAGCGCGGTATGTTTTTCACATGTATATAATATATGTACACACAATCATATAAATATACCAATTTCATATTAATATAGGTTCTTCCCATCATCCGTAATTATACCGTTTATCCTTAATTTCACAATTATAGAATTACGTAAAAGGTTTTATTCCTAACCTTAACTCGAAGGGTTTTCTCACTCATTACCTAACCCTCATGGATTATATCCTCGCAAATCTGAAATTCAGTAAGTGACTTTATTTGATTCCAACGTAACTCTCTTACGCACCTCACCCTTTAATTTCATAAATCTACCAACCTAAAGTACATATCCCATAAATACCATTCTCGTTGAAGACTAAAGGTTCTAACATTTATCCATATATCCTACTGGTCCTCCATATCTCCCAAATCATTTTATTTAGAATGCCCAAAGGTTATTCCACGATAAACTTAATTTAACTAATTAAACAAGAGAAATAGGAGTCTGCCAGGAGGGGTCGATCGATCGAAGCTCTATGTTCGATCGATCGATCAAGCAGGTCTGGGCAAAAATTCTGCAGAAATTGCAGTGACGGGATTGATTAAAGTTCTTCATCAAAACTCATATTTTCCAACACTAATCGACCCAAAAAGTCTACTGATAACATTCTAACATAATTCCAGATATCTTTAACGTTCAGCATGCGTGTATACATCATTAAACATGGTTAAACAACCTAAAATTTCATCTAATCATCAAGAACCCTAAAGTTTTCTTAACTTTTGTTCTAATCAGTTTTCTCCAGAATTTCCTTCTAACAATTCATTACAAATTCGTGGGTTAATCATCTACTTCACATAATATTTCCAGAATATGGTTATAATGATTTCTACATGCAAATCCCTATCAAAATTGGGGTTTTCTTCCATGGATTATACTCTTAATCATTCCTACACTAATATGAATATTGCACCAACGAAAATACGCAAGTTAAACACTTGCCTGGGATTTCAGAGGTCTGGTTTCCTGCTGATATTGGTGTGGTTGCGTTCTCCTCCTCGCGATCTACGCGTTGGTGGTGACGGCGGTGCAATCGGTGGTGTTTTGGGCCTTGAATCACCTTGAGAGCTCTCTCCTCTCTTCTCCAATGGCCGTTCTAGGGTTCTGAATGTTCTAACCCTAAAAGGCTGACTTAAAAGGCTGCTAAGGATGGCTGAAAATCGTGGGTTTAATTACCCTATTTTGTAAAATGACCAAAATGCCCTCCCGGGTCACTAATTAGGCCTAAAAACACCCCGAACTAAACCCCCGGGTACACTTTTCTGACTATCTCGACCCTTCCGGACGCGTTGGCGCGCTCAAAATGACCATACCGACAACTTATAAAATATTCCCTTTTTAATTAACATAATTAGTCCCGACGTGACACGGGCACGTCCCGACTTAAATTTCCGAAATAGTCATTTAATTTACTTATGACATTCAATATAACCAATATAATATATTACTATGCTCATTAGTAATATTCAACAAGTTTCCCATAATTACTAACTCTAGTCGCGTTAATAATTATAACATAATTAAGTTCCGGATTTTTATTAAATAAATCATCACATTAAATTTAATAAATCCCCAAATTAAATATAGCATAAAAATACGGGGTATTACACATCCTAGTCAAGCTATCCTGCTAAACTAGTCTATCACTAACCCACCATCAATCCTAGATATTCCAAGCAATGTACTAAGGGCTAAACTTCACCCCAGTCTCAACACAATGCCATATTCGTGCTTGGGGTGTCTCGCAAATCGAAATCCAAACAAGGAACCCCCCCGATACACTACTACGCGGCACGGTCGATCTCGAGATCCGCCAGTCCCTCAGTACAGAAAGATATATATGAATATATATATACCATAAACATTTATAATATTAGAGCACTAAGGATTAAACTTCTCCCTAGTCTCAACACAATGCCATATTCATGCGTGGGGTGTCTCGCAAAGCAAAATCCAAATAAGGAACCCCCCCGATACACTACTATGCGGCAAGGTCGATCGTCGGGATCCATTAGACCCTCGGCACTCGATTTATCCATTTAAATATACATATACATATTTTACCATAACCATCCGGATCTATCTCCCGGAATGAGAATCCATATACAAGGTATTTATCAATACTTATCATTTTTATCTCAAAACCTTCCATTTCCCTTCTCATATCCAGGAAATGTATTTAAAAGCCAATTCATTACCATGAATTTCTTTAACAAATCATATCTCTTTTTAAAGCCAGTTTTATTATCATAAAAATGCTTTACCTTTTAAATCATCCCATTTCCCTTTTTACACTCAGGAAATGTATTCAAAGTCATTTTCATTATCATAAAAATGCTTTGATCATATCATATGCTTCCACATCCCTTCTTCCATCCGGGAAGTGTTACCGAAGAAAAACCTTTATCCCATTTCCCTTCCTATATCCAGGAAATGTAATTAAAGCCAATCCATTATCATGAATTGCTTTAATATAACGCGTTCTAAGACCGCCCGTCCGAATTTCTCCACTGTGCGCGCCTCTAAATGGCTATCATCTTCCAGGGACTATCATAAGACAACCTGGGATCCTACATCGCAAGACGTCGGGAAGCGGCCATGTGCCTGCGGGATAGTCAAGACCACACCCGAAATCTCCTAACCAGCGCAGAAAAATATATATAAACAAACGCTCACATGGACTAAAGGACTATATCCACCCTGCATTAATTTGTCAGGGTGCTTCACCATACGCACGCAACTTCCCTTATGATAGCGATTTAGAGAGGTGTGTATCCTCATTTATATTATTTATGAAAATCATTTGTCTTTCCATTTTGAAAATATTCATATTTTATTTTCAAAATCATTTACATCATATCAAATATACTTTAATCACATAGTATATACATATACCATATATTCATCCTCGAATGTACATAAATGCCATATTTGCCAACTATATATAGCGATGACCATTAATCCCAAAGATTCCCTCGAGGAATCATAACCATGCTTTCATATAAGCATGATACTAAACCCAAAGTATTTCCTTACTTTGTTCAATACTAATTACCTCAATCATCTCTTAAAGGTTTATTTATCCTCAAAACCCTTATTTAGGAATCCCCATAAAAATCCCAAATGGTAATTCAACTCCCCATACTCTTAAAGGGAGAAAACTAGAAATTCTGACCTAAGCGAATCGATTCGCCCCTTTAGCGAATCGATTCGGGTGGGCGAATCGATTCGTATCCCAATCCGAATCGATTCGGGAAGTATTTTGCAAACAGGTCTGTAAATGGAGAATCGATTCGGTCTGTACCCGAATCGATTCGGCACATTGCAGAAACTCAATTTCTTTTAGGCGAATCGATTCGGCCTCTATCCGAATCGATTCGGCCAGTTCGAGGGCTACAGTTTGGGCGATTTTTCCATCTCCAAAATACCCAAAATTCAATCCAATATCCATTTAAATCCTAACTTGGTTTTATTACTACAAACCCAAAGTTTTTATATCTCCTCAAATTCTTTAGATGTCCTAACAATTCTTTTGAGAACCCCTAGTATCTATCTCCAATAAGTTCTAACTAATGATTTCAATCTCGGACAGCTCTCCGTAGAAAAATCACTATAAATCCAAAAAAAATTAGAAAAATACGCGGTCGGCGCCCACGCGACCACGTCGAAAAGATATACAATTTTTATTTTTTGACCAAGAGCCGAATCGATTCTCCTATAGGCCGAATCGATTCGGGAAGCACGCTGGCTACTGTTCATCGTCTTCTCCGAGACGGTTTCGGCCATTTAAGCTTCTCCCAAGCTTATGCCGCCTCACCCAACGTCCTACAACCTCAACCAAATACAAATACACCTATAATACAGGTTCTAAACATACTAGAACCCGAAATCACCAATTAATTTCAAGAAAAACCTAAGTTTCTCCAATTTATCATTTTTAGGGGTTTATTCGTTTTAACTTCCAAAAACCCGTTTTATCCACGAATACCCAACCCAAAATCATTAGGGTTTGTTATACCAACCATGATATGAGATATTTATGCTTAAAAACAAATAAATCAAGTAAACACTTGCCTCGTGGATAAAATCCGACGTCCTCGAGCCGAATCCCGCGGAGGCTGGCCGGAATCTCCCCCTTTTTCCTCTTTTCTTCCCTCTCTCTCTCTTACCTCTCTTCTTTCTCTTTTCTCTTCTCTTTTCTCCCCCTCTCCCTCCTTTTATAAGGAAAAAAGGGTTTAACCCCTTAAAAACCCAAAAACGACTCGTTTACCCAATTACGAGCCTATTTAACTCCAAAATTACCCGGAACTCAATTTCGACAATCGAACACTCTTTTTAGACTATCTCGGACATTCCGAGACTCATGGCGCAGTCGAAATTTCCATCCGAGGTACTTGACCGCAAATCACTATTCTAATCCAAAATAATTAAGTGCGGTATTCTACTCAAAATCTTACCTCTTTTGTCGCTATACTCCACGACGACATATAATTAAATTACTTCGACATATATAGTCCCAAAATAATTTATAACACCCTTCGAAAATATTTAAATCCTCGAAAATCCCAAAAATCACTATTTCGAGAAATTCTCCAAATTCCAAATTATACTTAATTATGGAATTTAATCCTCTCCAAAAGGGCGGGTTTTACATACTCCCCCCCTTACAACGGAATTTCGTCCTCGAAATTTGGATACATCCTACACCATATAACTAGGATCACTCCAAATCCTAATTTCTCAAGGGAAACGATACTAACCCAATGGTTCCCAACCATATGCTACACGACTACCACGATCGTAAAGTGACTCTAATACGTCACATAATACCCATCATCTATAATGCCTATCGTCATGAATTTCAACCTTATATACTGCGCCCATTCTATTCCAGGCGGTATATAAAACCATCTTACCAAGGTGCCCATACACCTTTCCAACTTGTGCACATCTGCACATCCGTAGTGAACATCTGACACGTAATACTCTCTCCCAATAAGGGTCTCCTTTCCTCTGTGTAATACTCACCTATGGGTTCTTCCAACCCGCGAAATCAATTCTCCTAATCTCGGCGCCACTAACATTAACGAACTTACGTCCTAAATAATACTAAAGTCTATGCGATATCTACATACGTGAAACTACTATAATCCTAAGTATGTCCCTAGTGCCCAAGGCCTCTCTCAACTCCCGACATTTGCTTAGTTTCGTGCGTGGGACATGTCGCCAAGGCGAAATCCAAACAAGGAACCCTCCCGTTACACTACTCCCTCGCGTAGTCGGTCATCGAGATATAACGACCCAAGGCACACAAGCGGGACGTCCTAAATCCTACTAGGCTAGCCTATGAACGCATACCTATTATCTTATCCTTCCGCCCATACAGAAGGAAACCTAATTAATCGAAGTGCCCACTTTCGGTAGAAAGTGTCACGAACATAATACCCAAAATTTATCTTCTCAAAATCTGCCTTTTCATTAAGGCTGGTTATTAACCTCAAATCAATTTCTAAGTCCAACCCCACCCACCCACTTGTGGCGAGGGGACCCTTTTTGTGCTTTTCCATAGCACAATATTTCCATATGTATATCAACATCATGTGGCTCATAGTCTATAGTGGTTCATCCATACTATAAGACCTTTCCACAAAATCAACATCCTTGCATCCCATAACAGCTCCCCACTCCCGACGCCGTTAAGAGTCATGTGTGGAGTGTCTCGCAAAGCGAAATCCAAACAAGGAACCCCTCTACACATTAACCCTTGACTCCGTTGGTTATGGAGTTCTGTCATTTCAATATGCAACCGGGATATCCCTATCCCCTAATCCAACAAAAAGATGGTCTGAACTCCTATCTCTAACTAAGAGTCATACCACCCTGCGCTCGCACTCATTTTTAAGTCCTTGCGCAAACAATAATGAGCTTAATCTTACAGCTCAACACAAATCCTGCGGCCTTAAATCATATATATAAGGTCGCCATAAACCCAAATCACGATAAGGAAACCTCTACTCATCGAAGTTTCGTATCCCATAACAAATAAGGTGAACTCAACCTATATCTAGGTGAGACACCGCAACAATAACCCGTTCCCTCCAGGAACCATGGACACGATAGACTTGTCATTTTTAGCCTGCTATCGCTCCAAAAATACACCATAATGTATTATACTCATTATAACACCGTACTCGTATAGACATATAAAACGAGTATCCCAAACCAGATATATATGTATATACACAATATATCAACACCCGCCTTTATGGCGAATGAAGGAAAATAAAACTTCGCTATTGTGGACAACACATAAGCATGCATGATAAAATGTTATCGAGACCGCCATAAAACTCAAGACACACACACGAGTCTAGGGCAAACTAATACCGCGACTTTATCTAGCCACGGCAAATATACCTCCTCGGTTGAGGTAAAACTCATAACAACAACTTCATTTTAACAAATTCCCCGAGTGGATGTCCAACCACGGGGTCCTCGAACATACCCATTCTTTAGTGAGCCCATCCTTATTGGAAAGGACTCAATATTCATTGCACCTAACTCACTTAGGTACAAGGTTCACTTCTCCATAATACTCTTTATTCATCGTCGGCCTCTGGATGAACCTTAGGCGAATAATTCCCAAAACAGCATTCTTCTCATCCTGCTGATTCATGGGGACTCACGGTTAGAACTATCCGTAAGATCCTTTTCGAACCCTCAATTTCCATGAGGAATTCGACTTTAGTATCACTCTCCACTTTAGCGGTACTGCAATACTCATAACTACTTATTATTTAGTAGTCGCCACCGAAATCCTTAACAATTACCATAGGGAGAGTGACCTTTACTAAGGTCCTCATCCCAACCTTCTACCAGCTTCCCCAGCTAAGCTCCACCTCTTGTTGCCTTCCGAGTTTCGCACACGATTCTCAAGGAGTGCATAAAAGATTTCTATAATCTTATAATATGGCGAGAGAACGAAATCTCACAAGAGAAATCAACAATCCTATTCCTGAGGCTCTATAACAAATCGAGAGCAGCGTTGAAAGCGTAGTACGTCCGCACAGATTCCTAAGGACACTAGAACCTGATGCTCTGATACCATCTGTAACACCCCGCCTAATAAGATACCGGGCGATCACTCCAATATTAAATTAAAACAGGAGTCTCATATGGATCATTCTTAGCATCACTGTCGAAAATCCATTTAATTACTAATAACCTATTAAGTCGGTGTCAAAATTTTAACTTTACTACTCTTTTTAACAACTGTAAATAAAACATCCACACAATTTTTCGGAAATGAAACTGAAATGAAATAAAGTAACCGAACACTCGGTCAAAATATACAACCATATCGAATGCTGTACTGAAAGAATAACTAAATGCAATTGGACCATTGGCCAGGATGTTTATACAATACCTCCTATCTAGAGTACAACGATGGAAGCGGCTATCAAAACCTGCACGCATCCACAACTGCTGCAGCTGACGTCTGACTCGAAAGAATTTTCATCCAGGCGTCCCTGTGTCTGGACACCTATATATATAATATATAGAAAGAAAGGAGAGTAGATAAATGGGTCAGAGCCCGAGTTTTGAAAATATTTAGCAAGTGCATAAATGCCTTATTATTTTGAAAAAGGTTTTATCTCATATTTAAATTGGTATCGCACTCCCATGAGATACCCCCCACCTCTCCACTAACAGTGCACTCCTAGCGCATCCCTCAAGACATCCTAGTCAAGCTATCCTGCTAAACTAGTCTATCACTAACCCACCATCAATCCTAGATAGTCCAAGCAATGTACTAAGGGATAAACTTCACCCCAGTCTCAACGAAATGCCATATTTGTGCGTGGGGTGTCTCGCAAAGCGAAATCCAAACAAGGAACCCCACCGATACACTACTACGCGGCACGGTCGATCGTCGAGATCCGCCAGTCCCTCAGTACAGAAATATATATATGAATATATATAATATACCATAAACATTTATAATATTAGAGCACTAAGGATTAAACTTCTCCCCAGTCTCAACACAATGCCATATTCATGCGTGGGGTGTCTCGCAAAGCGAAATCCAAACAAGGAACCCCCCCGATACACTACTATGCGGCAAGGTCGATCGTCGGGATCCATTAGACCCTCGGCACTCGATTTATCCATTTAAATATACATATACATATTTTACCATAACCATCCGGATCTATCTCCCGGAATGAGAATCCATATACAAGGTATTTATCAATACTTATCATTTTTATCTCAAAACCTTCCATTTCCCTTCTCATATCCAGGAAATGTATTTAAAAGCCAATTCATTACCATGAATTTCTTTAACAAATCATATCTCTTTTTAAAGCCAGTTTTATTATCATAAAAATGCTTTACCTTTTAAATCATCCCATTTCCCTTTTTATACTCAGGAAATGTATTCAAAGCCATTTTCATTATCATAAAAATGCTTTGATCATATCATATGCTTCCACATCCCTTCTTCCATCCGGGAAGTGTTACCGAAGAAAAACCTTTATCCCATTTCCCTTCCTATATCCAGGAAATGTAATTAAAGCCAATCCATTATCATGAATTGCTTTAATATAACGCGTTCTAAGACCGCCCGTCCGAATTTCTCCACTGTGCGCGCCTCTAAATGGCTATCATCTTCCAGGGACTATCATAAGACAACCTGGGATCCTACATCGCAAGACGTCGGGAAGCGGCCATGTGCCTGCGGGATAGTCAAGACCACACCCGAAATCTCCTAACCAGCGCAGAAAAATATATATAAACAAACGCTCACATGGACTAAAGGACTATATCCACCCTGCATTAATTTGTCAGGGTGCTTCACCATACGCACGCAACTTCCCTTATGATAGCGATTTAGAGAGGTGTGTATCCTCATTTATATTATTTATGAAAATCATTTGTCTTTCCATTTTGAAAATATTCATATTTTATTTTCAAAATCATTTACATCATATCAAATATACTTTAATCACATAGTATATACATATACCATATATTCATCCTCGAATGTACATAAATGCCATATTTGCCAACTATATATAGCGATGACCATTAATCCCAAAGATTCCCTCGAGGAATCATAACCATGCTTTCATATAAGCATGATACTAAACCCAAAGTATTTCCTTACTTTGTTCAATACTAATTACCTCAATCATCTCTTAAAGGTTTATTTATCCTCAAAACCCTTATTTAGGAATCCCCATAAAAATCCCAAATGGTAATTCAACTCCCCATACTCTTAAAGGGAGAAAACTAGAAATTCTGACCTAAGCGAATCGATTCGCCCCTTTAGCGAATCGATTCGGGTGGGCGAATCGATTCGTATCCCAATCCGAATCGATTCGGGAAGTATTTTGCAAACAGGTCTGTAAATGGAGAATCGATTCGGTCTGTACCCGAATCGATTCGGTACATTGCAGAAACTCAATTTCTTTTAGGCGAATCGATTCGGCCTCTATCCGAATCGATTCGGCCAGTTCGAGGGCTACAGTTTGGGCGATTTTTCCATCTCCAAAATACCCAAAATTCAATCCAATATCCATTTAAATCCTAACTTGGTTTTATTACTACAAACCCAAAGTTTTTATATCTCCTCAAATTCTTTAGATGTCCTAACAATTCTTTTGAGAACCCCTAGTATCTATCTCCAATAAGTTCTAACTAATGATTTCAATCTCGGACAGCTCTCCGTAGAAAAATCACTATAAATCCAAAAAAAATTAGAAAAATACGCGGTCGGCGCCCACGCGACCACGTCGAAAAGATATACAATTTTTATTTTTTGACCAAGAGCCGAATCGATTCTCCTATAGGCCGAATCGATTCGGGAAGCACGCTGGCTACTGTTCATCGTCTTCTCCGAGACGGTTTCGGCCATTTAAGCTTCTCCCAAGCTTATGCCGCCTCACCCAACGTCCTACAACCTCAACCAAATACAAATACACCTATAATACAGGTTCTAAACATACTAGAACCCGAAATCACCAATTAATTTCAAGAAAAACCTAAGTTTCTCCAATTTATCATTTTTAGGGGTTTATTCGTTTTAACTTCCAAAAACCCGTTTTATCCACGAATACCCAACCCAAAATCATTAGGGTTTGTTATACCAACCATGATATGAGATATTTATGCTTAAAAACAAATAAATCAAGTAAACACTTGCCTCGTGGATAAAATCCGACGTCCTCGAGCCGAATCCCGCGGAGGCTGGCCGGAATCTCCCCCTTTTTCCTCTTTTCTTCCCTCTCTCTCTCTTCCCTCTCTTCTTTCTCTTTTCTCTTCTCTTTTCTCCCCCTCTCCCTCCTTTTATAAGGAGAAAAGGGTTTAACCCCTTAAAAACCCAAAAACGACTCGTTTACCCAATTACGAGCCTATTTAACTCCAAAATTACCCGGAACTCAATTTCGACAATCGAACACTCTTTTTAGACTATCTCGGACATTCCGAGACTCATGGCGCAGTCGAAATTTCCATCCGAGGTACTTGACCGCAAATCACTATTCTAATCCAAAATAATTAAGTGCGGTATTCTACTCAAAATCTTACCTCTTTTGTCGCTATACTCCACGACGACATATAATTAAATTACTTCGACCTATATAGTCCCAAAATAATTTATAACACCCTTCGAAAATTTTTAAATCCTCGAAAATCCCAAAAATTACTATTTCGAGAAATTCTCCAAATTCCAAATTATACTTAATTATGGAATTTAATCCTCTCCAAAAGGGCGGGTTTTACATACTCCCCCCCTTACAACGGAATTTCGTCCTCGAAATTTGGATACATCCTACACCATATAACTAGGATCACTCCAAATCCTAATTTCTCAAGGGAAACGATACTAACCCAATGGTTCCCAACCATATGCTACACGACTACCACGATCGTAAAGTGACTCTAATACGTCACATAATACCCATCATCTATAATGCCTATCGTCATGAATTTCAACCTTATATACTGCGCCCATTCTATTCCAGGCGGTATATAAAACCATCTTACCAAGGTGCCCATACACCTTTCCAACTTGTGCACATCTGCACATCCGTAGTGAACATCTGACACGTAATACTCTCTCCCAATAAGGGTCTCCTTTCCTCGGTGTAATACTCACCTGTGGGTTCTTCCAACCCGCGAAATCAATTCTCCTAATCTCGGCGCCACTAACATTAACGAACTTACGTCCTAAATAATACTAAAGTCTATGCGATATCTACATACGTGAAACTACTATAATCCTAAGTATGTCCCTAGTGCCCAAGGCCTCTCTCAACTCCCGACATTTGCTTAGTTTCGTGCGTGGGACATGTCGCCAAGGCGAAATCCAAACAAGGAACCCTCCCGTTACACTACTCCCTCGCGTAGTCGGTCATCGAGATATAACGACCCAAGGCACACAGCGGGACGTCCTAAATCCTACTAGGCTAGCCTATGAACGCATACCTATTATCTTATCCTTCCGCCCATACAGAAGGAAACCTAATCAATCGAAGTGCCCACTTTCGGTAGAAAGTGTCATGAACATAATACCCAAAATTTATCTTCTCAAAATCTGCCTTTTCATTAAGGCTGGTTATTAACCTCAAATCAATTTCTAAGTCCAACCCCACCCACCCACTTGTGGCGAGGGGACCCTTTTTGTGCTTTTCCATAGCACATTATTTCCATATGTATATCAACATCATGTGGCTCATAGTCTATAGTGGTTCATCCATACTATAAGACCTTTCCACAAAATCAACATCCTTGCATCCCATAACAGCTCCCCACTCCCGACGCCGTTAAGAGTCATGTGTGGAGTGTCTCGCAAAGCGAAATCCAAACAAGGAACCCCTCTACACATTAACCCTTGACTCCGTTGGTTATGGAGTTCTGTCATTTCAACATGCAACCGGGATATCCCTATCCCCTAATCCAACAAAAAGATGGTCTGAACTCCTATCTCTAACTAAGAGTCATACCACCCTGCGCTCGCACTCATTTTTAAGTCCTTGCGCAAACAATAATGAGCTTAATCTTACAGCTCAACACAAATCCTGCGGCCTTAAATCATATATATAAGGTCGCCATAAACCCAAATCACGATAAGGAAACCTCTACTCATCGAAGTTTCGTATCCCATAACAAATAAGGTGAACTCAACCTATATCTAGGTGAGACACCGCAACAATAACCCGTTCCCTCCAGGAACCATGGACACGATAGACTTGTCATTTTTAGCCTGCTATCGCTCCAAAAATACACCATAATGTATTATACTCATTATAACACCGTACTCGTATAGACATATAAAACGAGTATCCCAAACCAGATATATATGTATATACACAATATATCAACACCCGCCTTTATGGCGAATGAAGGAAAATAAAACTTCGCTATTGTGGACAACACATAAGCATGCATGATAAAATGTTATCGAGACCGCCATAAAACTCAAGACACACACACGAGTCTAGGGCTAACTAATACCGCGACTTTATCTAGCCACGGCAAATATACCTCCTCGGTTGAGGTAAAACTCATAACAACAACTTCATTTTAACAAATTCCCCGAGTGGATGTCCAACCACGGGGTCCTCGAACATACCCATTCTTTAGTGAGCCCATCCTTATTGGAAAGGACTCAATATTCATTGCACCTAACTCACTTAGGTACAAGGTTCACTTCTCCATAATACTCTTTATTCACCGTCGGCCTCTGGATGAACCTTAGGCGAATAATTCCCAAAACAGCATTCTTCTCATCCTGCTGATTCATGGGGACTCACGGTTAGAACTATCCGTAAGATCCTTTTCGAACCCTCAATTTCCATGAGGAATTCGACTTTAGTATCACTCTCCACTTCAGCGGTACTGCAATACTCATAACTACTTATTATTTAGTAGTCGCCACCGAAATCCTTAACAATTACCATAGGGAGAGTGACCTTTACTAAGGTCCTCATCCCAACCTTCTATCAGCTTCCCCAGCTAAGCTCCACCTCTTGTTGCCTTCCGAGTTTCGCACACGATTCTCAAGGAGTGCATAAAAGATTTCTATAATCTTATAATATGGCGAGAGAACGAAATCTCACAAGAGAAATCAACAATCCTATTCCTGAGGCTCTATAACAAATCGAGAGCAGCGTTGAAAGCGTAGTACGTCCGCACAGATTCCTAAGGACACTAGAACCTGATGCTCTGATACCATCTGTAACACCCCGCCTAATAAGATACCGGGCGATCACTCCAATATTAAATTAAAACAGGAGTCTCATATGGATCATTCTTAGCATCACTGTCGAAAATCCATTTAATTACTAATAACCTATTAGGTCGGTGTCAAAATTTTTACTTTACTACTCTTTTTAACAACTGTAAATAAAACATCCACACAATTTTGCGGAAATGAAACTGAAATGAAATAAAGTAACCGAACACTCGGTCAAAATATACAACCATATCGAATGCTGTACTGAAAGAATAACTAAATGCAATTGGACCATTGGCCCGGATGTTTATACAATACCTCCTATCTAGAGTACAACGATGGAAGCGGCTATCAAAACCTGCACGCATCCACAACTGCTGCAGCTGACGTCTGACTCGAAAGAATTTTCATCCAGGCGTCCCTGTGTCTGGACACCTATATATATAATATATAGAAAGAAAGGAGAGTAGATAAATGGGTCAGAGCCCGAGTTTTGAAAATATTTAGCAAGTGCATAAATGCCTTATTATTTTGAAAAAGGTTTTATCTCATATTTAAATTGGTATCGCACTCCCATGAGATACCCCCCACCTCTCCACTAACAGTGCACTCCTAGCGCATCCCTCAAGACATCCTAGTCAAGCTATCCTGCTAAACTAGTCTATCACTAACCCACCATCAATCCTAGATAGTCCAAGCAATGTACTAAGGGATAAACTTCACCCCAGTCTCAACAAAATGCCATATTTGTGCGTGGGGTGTCTCGCAAAGCGAAATCCAAACAAGGAACCCCACCGATACACTACTACGCGGCACGGTCGATCGTCGAGATCCGCCAGTCCCTCAGTACAGAAATATATATATGAATATATATAATATACCATAAACATTTATAATATTAGAGCACTAAGGATTAAACTTCTCCCCAGTCTCAACACAATGCCATATTCATGCGTGGGGTGTCTCGCAAAGCGAAATCCAAACAAGGAACCCCCCCGATACACTACTATGAGGCAAGGTCGATCGTCGGGATCCATTAGACCCTCGGCACTCGATTTATCCATTTAAATATACATATACATATTTTACCATAACCTTCCGGATCTATCTCACGGAATGAGAATCCATATACAAAGTATTTATCAATACTTATCATTTTTGTCTCAAAACTTTCCATTTCCCTTCTCATATCCAGGAAATGTATTTAAAAGCCAATTCATTACCATGAATTGCTTTAACAAATCATATCTCTTTTTAAAGCCAGTTTTATTATCATAAAAATGCTTTACCTTTTAAATCATCCCATTTCCCTTTTTATACTCAGGAAATGTATTCAAAGCCATTTTCATTATCATAAAAATGCTTTGATCATATCATATGCTTCCACATCCCTTCTTCCATCCGGGATGTGTTACCGAAGACAAACCTTTATCCCATTTCCCTTCCTATATCCAGGAAATGTAATTAAAGCCAATCCATTATCATGAATTGCTTTAATATAGCGCGTTCTAAGACCGCCCGTCCGAATTTCTCCACTGTGCGCGCCTCTAAATGGCTATCATCTTCCAGGGCCTATCATAAGACAACCTGGGATCCTACATCGCAAGACGTCGGGAAGCGGCCATGTGCCTGCGGGATAGTCAAGACCACACCCGGAATCTCCTAACCAGCGCAGAAAAATATATATAAACTAACGCTCACATGGACTAAAGGACTATATCCACCTTGCGTTAATTTGTCAGGGTGCTTCACCATACGCACGCAACTTCCCTTATGATAGCGATTTAGAGAGGTGTGTATCCCCATTTATATTATTTATGAAAATCATTTGTCTTTCCATTTTGAAAATATTCATATTTTATTTTCAAAATCATTTACATCATATCAAATATACTTTAATCACATAGTATATACATATACCATATATTCATCCTCGAATGTACATAAATGCCATATTTGCCAACTATATATAGCGATGACCATTAATCCCAAAGATTCCCTCGAGGAATCATAACCATGCTTTCATATAAGCATGATACTAAACCCAAAGTATTTCCTTACTTTGTTCAATACTAATTACCTCAATCATCTCTTAAAGGTTTATTTATCCTTAAAATCCTTATTTAGGAATCCCCATAAAAATCCCAAATGGTAATTCAACTCCCCATACTCTTAAAGGGAGAAAACTAGAAATTCTAACCTAAGCGAATCGATTCGCCCCTTTAGCGAATCGATTCGGGTGGGCGAATCGATTCGTATCCCAATCCGAATCGATTCGGGAAGTATTTTGCAAACAGGTCTGTAAATGGAGAATCGATTCGGTCTGTACCCGAATCGATTCGGCACATTGCAGAAACTCAATTTCTTTTAGGCGAATCGATTCGGCCTCTATCCGAATCGATTCGGCCAGTTCGAGGGCTACAGTTTGGGATATTTTTCCATCTCCAAAATACCCAAAATTCAATCCAATATCCATTTAAATCCTAACTTGGTTTTATTACTACAAACCCAAAGTTTTTATATCTCCTCAAATTCTTTAGATGTCCTAACAATTCTTTTGAGAACCCCTAGTATCTATCTCCAATAAGTTCTAACTAATGATTTCAATCTCGGACAGCTCTCCGTAGAAAAATCACTATAAATCCAAAAAAAATTAGAAAAATACGCGGTCGGCGCCCACGCGACCACGTCGAAAAGATATACAATTTTTATTTTTTGACCAAGAGCCGAATCGATTCGGGAAGCACGCTGGCTACTGTTCATCATCTTCTCCGAGACGGTTTCGGCCATTTAAGCTTCTCCCAAGCTTATGCCGCCTCACCCAACGTCCTACAACCTCAACCAAATACAAATACACCTATAATACAGGTTCTAAACATACTAGAACCTGAAATCACCAATTAATTTCAAGAAAAACTTAAGTTTCTCCAATTTATCATTTTTAGGGGTTTATTCGTTTTAATTCCCAAAAACCCGTTTTATCCACGAATACCCAACCCAAAATCATTAGGGTTTGTTATACCAACCATGATATGAGATATTTATGCTTAAAAACAAATAAATCAAGTAAACACTTGCCTCGTGGATAAAATCCGACGTCCTCGAGCCGAATCCCGCGGAGGCTGGCCGGAATCTCCCCCTTTTTCTTCTTTTCTTCCCTCTCTCTCTCTTCCCTCTCTTCTTTCTCTTTTCTCTTATCTTTTCTCCCCCTCTCCATCCTTTTATAAGGAGAAAAGGGTTTAACCCCTTTAAAACCCAAAAACGACTCGTTTACCCAATTACGAGCCTATTTAACTCCAAAATTACCCGGAACTCAATTTTGATAATCGGACACTCTTTTCCGACTATCTCGGACATTCCGAGACTCATGGCGCAGTCAAAATTTCCATCCAAGGTACTTGACCGCAAATTACTATTCTAACCCAAAATAATTAAGTGTGGTATTCTACTCAAAATCTTACCTCTTTTGTCGCTATACTCCACGACGACATATAATTAAATTACTTCGACCTATATAGTCCCAAAATAATTTATAACACCCTTCGAAAATATTTAAATCCTCAAAAATCCCAAAAATCACTATTTCGAGAAATTCTCCAAATTCCAAATTATACTTAATTATGGAATTTAATCCTCTCCAAAAGGGCGGGTTGTTACAGTTCAATAGTTATGCAAAATTTCAGTTGCGGTTGTGGCGATCAAGCTTGGTATTCGCAGAGTTTGAGTCGCCAGTTCATTATAATTGTCAGCCTATTCGGAGTTACGTGGAAGGAATTGTCTTTTTACTCAATTTGTATTTCAATTTGAATTTTGTAGTTAGAGGAAGTTTCAGTTGTACCCTTTAATTCAGTTGAACACTTGTAATAAGAGGTTTTTATGTAGTGAATTCAATTTTCATCGTTCAGTTGTGTTGAATTCACTACATAAACCTTTTATTGTGTTGATTTCATTTTACCATGGTTTTGATTTAAGTTGATGCTGATAATGATATAAATTATTTAGACATCCTCGGTATTTAATGTGTCGATCAACCGGACGTGGAAATTATGAATTATCATAAAAGATAGTTTACAAAAAATAAAATTATCAAAAAATTCAATAAAAAATTAGGTGCAATCACCATCAAAAGTTTCAAAAGAATATCATCTAAAAGAAAACATCATCAGAAATAATTTTCACTCGTGCATGCATATACGAAGTCCTTATAGATGACTATGAGGAATAACTATACGCTTACTGTAACAACCCCCATTTTCTCACGTAAAGGTTGGTCAGGCATGATACGTCGAAGATGGAGCTTGTTTGTTAAGTAACACCATTTTTAGCATCAACGTAATAAAAGTTATATATTAAAGGCCCATAATTTGGTTTGAATCAATATCTCAATAAATAAGAAATTCAATCTAACATAAATAGTGTAACAAGTCCGACATAATAAATACCCAAACCAGCATAAAGTAAATAAGTCTCGGGATCATGCCCATACAATAATCCCAAATGAAAATAAGTATAGAGGCTGAAAAGCACCTAAGCTAGTCAACTGATCTGAAATGCTTGAGGAGCAAAAATGAAACTGCAACGCTGCTAAGTTACAGTCCCGCTATCCATGTCTATGAGCACATGGGGAGAGAAAATATTTAAATTTTGGTCAGAGCTCTAGATGTTCAAGAATTAACTTATTCAATTTAAATTGCAATAAATACAGTCAATGCAAAGTAAATATTCTCCCATCATCGCTCACATGCGATTAACATCTCGCCCCTCATCTAAGTGTGATATAACTCGCATCCCAACAAGTCTCTAAATAATATATGTGACAACCGTGTCAATTTAATAACAATGGAATTAGCTATAATCAATTGCTACAACAAAGCCGACTATATTTAATTACCCAATCCTAAGGTATCCGAGTCTTACATATCTCATAAAAATGGCATAAACCTCTATTATGCACAACATAGTAAAGGTGTGTGATTTATGTTTATATTCTTAGACAATTTAATTTGTCTCATTTAATCTCGGTATATATATATAGGCATCTACCGTTGGTGTCTAGTTCGTGCTCTATCGGCAAGTCTGGAAGAATCTCGTATCCAAGTCGGACATCACAAAACACACATAACTGGGGCGATACCTATGCACTGCACCAGTTCACAACCCATACCCGGTGGTGACAAAGGATCCCAGCATCAACATCCACCCCTCGTAGATGGGACTTCTACGTAGTACCTAAATGACCTACACAATGCCTAGCCCGCCTGTGTCGACGTGTGCTACAGTCCTGAACACGCGAAAACATAAGCCAATAAGACCATCCACGAACATTGGTATGTCCACACAGATACACATAAATACATATTATATATCCCATATAATATGTGTAGGTAGACACTCTATAATTATCTAAATGTCCCACATGATATCCACAAATGCTCAGCAATTAATAATTTATCCATCTAGTTAATTATTAATTCATCTTCTTTAACAATTTATTTAACCATCTAGTTAAATATAATATCCGAATTAATATATTGTGACACCCCGCCTAATAAAATACCGGGTGATCGGTCCTATACCAAATTAAAACAGGAGTCTCATATGGTTCATTCTTAGCATCGCCGTCGAAAACCAATTTAATTACTAATAACCTATTAGGCTGGCGTCAAAATTTTATTTAACTAATCTTATTAATCAAACCATTCAATTAAAACTGCCACACAGAATATAGAACTGAAACTGAAATGAAATAAAAATACCTGAACACTCGGTTTAACATAATACGACCAAATCGAATACCGCACTAAAAGGCGGTAAAAGAATAAATAAATACAGTTGGGCTATCGACCCGAATATTTCTACAGTACCTCCTATATAGATTTGCAAGGATAAAAGCATCTACAAGAAACCTGCAAGCATCCACAACTGCTGCAACAAATGTTTGACTCGAAGGAATCATCATTCAGGCATCCCTGTGTCTGGACACCTATATATATATACATATATATAGTAAAAGAGGGAAAAATAGATAAATGGGTCAGAGCCTGAGTTGTGAAAATATTTTGCAAGTGCATAAATGTTATATTTTTAAAATATGATTTATCTCATAGTTAAATTGGTATCACACTCCCATGAGATACCCCTCTTCTAATAGTGCACACCTATCGCGTACCTTTAAACAACCTAGTTAAGCTACCCTGCCTAATTAATTCGTTTCTCCCCATCTCTAAAAAAACCTATAAACCCGAGTACTAAGGGCTAAACTTCTCCCCATTATCAGCACTGCGCTACGTTCGTGCATGGGGTGTCTCGCGAAGTGAAATCCAAACAAGGAACCTACTACCTGACAATGTTGATCATTTAGATCCATCAGGCCCTCAGCACATAACGTATATATAAACTCGTATATATACATATATACATTTAATTCTCACTTTAATACACAAATCACAATTTAAGTCCGGAAAAAATCTCCCGAATTAAGAATAAATCCTTACTCATTTTACTCTTTACACTAGTTAAAGATATATGATATCTTATCCTCATATACAGGCAATATACTATACACACCAAGTATAATAACCATCCCACTGAGCTATAACTCGAGGATGCAGTCTCATAGTACCTATCAAAATTTGGGTTTACTCACTCAACCACGGTACCACGCCAGACTCACTCATGGTCATGGAAAAAAAATACACAATAGTAGAGGCGGTCATATTCCCTCTGCAAGTGGAGTACACACATCGCACTCGAACGTGGGCCGAGATAACCTGAGGATGTACTCTCCCTGCTCCTCAAGCCATGGGATTCACCCACATCGCGCAACCTCCCCGGATCACACTAGAGAAAATATATATAATCTTGTTGTTCTAACCCTACGCCAAAGAAAAGCCCGTGAAATCAGCCTCTGAAGTACAAATATACTAATCACACACATATATATTTATTCGTATCATATTATATATACTGTAACAACTTCGTATATGTAATCTATATCACTTCTCAATACATATGGCTATAATTGCCAAACTCTCATAGTCATAGCCAGTAACCTCGAATGTTCCCGTTCGTAATAGTATCTAAGTATTCGCACACTTACAATACTAAACTTATAATTATTCTCTTACTTAATATATAACTCACACCTTAATCACTTTTAAGGATTTATATACTCTCCGAATATACCAATTCCTACTAATTAAATAAGTATACTCTCGACTTATTTTAATCCCATAGGCATCGCGTCACCTATAACAATAGTCACCAATAAAAGTATCGGATAGCTTCTCAATTCTCCTAAGCCCATATCCTGAATTTCCATCCTAATTGCATCCTAGGAATTTCTCCATTTCAATTGGCCCATATTTATCCTAACCGTATAAATATATCTATACACGCTTGTCGAATGATTCTTTCGAATGCCTCTCGTCTCAAACATTAGTTAAATCCATACCCCGGATCGTACACTAAATTAATTCGAGGTTCCCTCTTTCATCCCGAGGTTTACTCATCCTCAATACCATCATCTAGGAGTCCTAATATCATATCTAGAATCCCCAATAATCTCTAAAACCATAGTTTAATTTTCCATAAACTTCAAAGGAGAAAACCTCAAAAATATGCTAGAACTGTTCGAATCGATTCGAAATGGTTCTACTTTCTAACTGTCTCATAACGAATCGATTTGTCTTGTCCGAATCGATTCGGCTGGTCCAAATTCCAAATCTGCTTAGGGTTTATATACACCCCCAAACCCAAAACTCAATCCAATCTCCATTCTTAAGGTTTCTAATCTCAACCAGCAACTCTATGATGATCATAACACTAACTTATAATTAACACATCCATTAATTTGTGGTATTAAATAATTTCTCATAGATTTAAACCTTCAAAACTATTAAAACCCTAGTTTATCAATTTCTCCCATTTCTAAACATTTCTACTCTCCATTATCATGGATTTAAGACTAGAAATCATTAAGAGTTTACACTACATCAATGTGTAAACTCATACTCAATTTCCCAAATTTATTTTAAGGGTTTTAACCCAAAATTACCTAATTTACCAACTATGATATGAGATGTACACAATAAATTAAATAAAGCAAGTAAACACTTGTCTGAAGGATAAAATCCGACGACTTCGAGTCAAATCTCGCGGAGTTTGGACGGAGTCTCCTTTCTCTCCTCTTTCTTCCTTCCTCTCTTCTCTTTCTCTCTTTTGCCTTATAAAGAGAGAAATAAGGGTTTATCCCTTATAAACCTAAAAATGACTCGTTTACTTAATTGTGAGTCCCTATTAGTTCAAAAAATTTTGAAACCCAAACACTACTCTCGGATACTCTATTCTGACTATCGCGGCCTTTTCGAAACCAACCGCACACCCGAAATCTCCATCCGAGTCACTTAACTACATTCTACTAAATTAAACCCAACACATCTCAATACGGGTTTTCCAATTAAAATATTTTCCTTTGTCGCTTTACCCAACTGCGACAAGTAATTAAAATAATTCGACTTATTTACTTAGTCCCAAAAGTAAATGTAACACACATCGGAAATCATCTATCACTCATAAACTCCAAAAATCATTATTCTCATAAATTCCTCAAATTTCCAAATTACACCCATTTATAAAATTTAAATATCTATAAAAGTGCGGGGTATTACATTCTCCCCCCTTACAACGGAATTTCGTCCCCAAAATTTGGATACGACCGGTACTACTAACTTAGGATCGCTAATCAGACCACATCCTAGTGAAGAAAAGTCGAATGGTACTAACCCAATGGGACTCAACCAAACACTCGTTTGGTACCCACCTATCTCAAGGTTTATACTATAACGCACTAATTTAATCACAAGCTCAACTATATCTCTATATCGCACCTAGTGCTTCTACGATCGCATCTAAAGAAAACGATCCTATAACTGCCGCTCTAATGTCTAAAAAAGTCGATACTCTAGCTGAAATTCTAAGCGTCCGTTCATTTCCAACAGGACATCTAATTTCCCTCAGAAAGGAAATTATACTAACACTTGACTACTCCCATCAGTCTCATCACTTAGCTTAGGTGTGAAAACTCTTGTTGCACCTATACACTTGGATTATGGCGTGCCTCCTGCGACATTCCATCTAACACACTCCAAATCCATTTATGACTGCCTCACGGCATAATCTTCCGTTTCATATACTACGCCCCCTTGTATATCTAGAGATATATAAAATCAACTTACCAAGGTTCCCATACACCTTTTAATCCGTGCCTATTAGCACTGTTACTGCAACCGTCATAGACGTAACACTCTCTCTAAAAATGGGTCTCATTTTCTTGGCCTCCTACTAACACCTGGGTATTCCTAACTCAAATAATTCAAAATTCCATTCTTCCTATTCCTAGAAATGTAATCCTTCTTAAAGTTAACCCACTTATCTTCTCATGATTAACTCATTACAATCTATCTAAAACAGCGCCACATGCCCCACTAGCCTTAATTGCTAATAACCCTACGATCAAAGTGTTTCTAACATACGTAAAATAAGTAATATCCTAACTATATCCCTAGTGCCCAAGACCTCTCTCAACTTTCGACATTTGCTCGGTTTCATGTGTGGGACGTCTCGCAAAGCGAAATATAAACAAGGAACCCTCCTGTTATACTACTCCCTCGCATTGTCGGTCATAGAGATATAACTGTCTAAGGCACACCAACGGGACGTTCTAAATCCTAACTTACTAACCTACTAATGATCTTCTACCATTATGTCCACTCATCTTGGCAAAATGGAAAGTCTAACTAATCGGGGCGTCTACTCTCTGCAAAGGTGTTATGAACATTCTACCAAAAATATACTTCCTTTGAATTTGCCTTCTATTTAAGGCCTGGATATAAACCTCAAATCACTTCCTTCACCTTGCCTTACCCACATACAGGCGATGAGAGAAACATTTCCAGTGCTTTTACATAGCACCTTTACTTTTATTAGCCTTCAATCATCACTTGGCTCTCGGCTAATTTTACCAAAACCAACATCCTAGCCTACAGTAACATCTCTCCACTCCCAACATCGTTAAGGTTCGTGCGTGGAGCGTCTCGCAAGAAAAATCTAAACAAGGAACCCCTCATATACACTACTACTTAACTTTATTGGTCGTGGAGGTATGTCAGCGTAAAGTATGAAAAAAATTATAAATCCTGCATAACTTAGACCATATCTATAAGGTCCCATGCACTTAATATCATTCTAGTGAAACATCTACTCACCGAAGTTCCATCTAGACATATAATAAAGGCAAGCTCAACCTGTATCCATGTGAGATATCGCAACAATAATCAGTTCTACCCTAGAACTGTGGATACGATAGTCTTGCAATCATTATCTTGTTATCGCTTAGATCAACAAAGAACATATTATACTCAAAATAAAACCATACTCGTATATCACACACAAAATGAGTAGTACAAACCAGAAATAAATACTTAAAATATCAACACCCGCTTTTACAACGAATGAAGGAAAATAGAACCTCGCTACCGCGGTGAAACACATAGACATACACTATATAATATGACTGATAGTGCCAGGAATCTCAAATTACACACACGAATCTAGGGCTAGCGAAATACCGCGACTCTATCTAGTCACACCAAATATACCTCCTCCATCTGAGGTGAAATGCGTAACAACAACTTTGCTAATATCCCTAGCAACTCCAAATGGTTCCCGAACATGGTACACTTGCCCTAATAGAACCCCAAAACTACTTTAATTAATGTACCATCTTGATACTCCATTCTTGTCCTTTAACTCCTACCGGGTAAGGACTAACCGTGTGGTTTTGCACTCCATATTGCAACATTCCCCACTTCTGACCACCCTGACCATGTTAAGGTTGTCAGTATCTCGGACTCTATAGCCTTGATCCTGAAAATCACCTTCATAATCTCCTTAACTTCTTCGTCAAAAGGAAACTCCACCACCGGCCTCAACAGCCCTGTTTCAATGAATTCCCTGGGTGGATGTCCACCTGTGGGGTTCCACGAACACAAATTCTCCATAAGTGTTAACAACATTTATTAATGAGCCTATCATTCCACTGAAGGACTATCTCTTCATTGTTCCTACCTTAATTTGGCACCAAGTTTTCTTATCCATATAACTCTGTATTCACTGTCGGCCTCTGACCGACCCTTATGTGAATAATCCAGAAACTTCATTCTTTTCATTTCTGATGAACCAAAGGAACTCGCGGTTAAAAACATCCGTAAGATCCCTTTATGAGAAAAACATCCTTATCCCCTCTCAATATGGTGACCATTATTCCCACCATTCAATATTTCTCCCACGAGTGAAAAAGTTTCCTCGAATTTTCACATATGGGTATTTCCATACCTGCTCTAAGACAAAGCTTCTGAGTCTTCTACTTTTACTGAGTAAAGCTACATTTCCTTCGCATGACTTAGATTCAACATATGGTCCTTATCAAAGACCCTTTTGAATCTTTTCCCAATTTGACGTCACTGGGTAATTTAACTTTAGCACCACTCTCTACTATAGCGATACTTGGTTACTCATAACTATTATACTTTAGTAGTCATTGAAGAAATCCCAGAAAATCCCACAAAGGGGAGTGACCTCGTCTGTGGCCCTAGTCTCTGACTTTAACTATTCTCTCCAGCTAAGCCCCGCCTCCTGCTGCCCTCGTCACGGTTTTCCTTAGTTGCCCTTCCTCGATCAGCACATGAGTCTCGAACGAGACACAAAAGATTTACTATAATCTTATATAATGACAAGAGAACAAAATCTCACAAGAGGAATCAACAATCCTAATCATAAGGATCCATATCAAATCGAGAGCAACGCTGAAAGCGTAGTACGTCCGCATAGATTCCTAAGGACACTCCTGATGCTCTGATACCATCTATGACACCTCGCCTAATAAAATACCAGGTGATCGGTCCTATACCAAATTTAAACAGGAGTCTCACATGGTTCATTCTCAGCATCACTGTCGAAAATCAATTTAATTACTAATAACCTATTAGGATGGCGTCAAAATTTTATTTAACTAATCTTATTAATCAAACCATTCAATTAAAACTTCCATACATAATATATAACTAAAACTAAAATGAAATGAAAATAACCGAACACTCGGTTTAACATAATATAACCAAATCAAATGTCGCACTAAAAGTCGGTAAAAGAATAAATAAATACAGTTGGGCTATCGGTCTGAATGTTTCTACAGTACCTCCTATATAGATTTTCAAGGATAAAAGCTTCTACAAGAAACCTTCATGCATCCACAGCTGCTACAGAAAACGTCTAACTCGAAGGAATCATCATCCAGGCATCCCTGTGTCTGTACACCTATATATACACATATATATAACAAAAGAGAAAAAAATAGATAAACGGGTCAGAGCTCGAGTTGTGAAAATATTTTGTAACTGCATAAATGCTATATTTTTAAAATATGATTTATCTCATAGTTAAATTGGTATCGCACTCCCATGAGATACCCATCACCCCTCTTCTAATAGTGCACACCTATCGGGTACCTTTAAACAGCCTAGTTAAGCTACCCCACCTAACTAATTCGTTTCTACCCATCTCTAAAAAACTTATAAACTCGATTACTAAGGGTTGAACTTCTCCCCATTCTCAACACTGTGCTATCTTCATGCGTGGGGTGTCTCGCGAAGCGAAATCCAAACAAGGAACCTACTACATGACAATGTTGATCTTCCATATCCATCAGGACCTCAGCACATAACGTATATATAAACTCGTATATATACATATATACATTTAATTCTCACTTTAATATACAAATCACAATTTAAGTCTAGATGAAATATCCCGAAATGAGAATAAATCCTTATTCATTTTACTCTTTATACTAGTTAAAGATATATGATATCTTATCCTCATATATAGGAAATATACTATACACACCAAGTATAATAACCATCCCACTGACCTATAACTCGAGGATGCAGTCTCATAGTGCCTATTTGAATCCTAGTTTACTCACTCAACCACAGTACCATGCCAGACTCACTCATGGTCATGGAAAAAAAAATACACAATGGTGGAGGCAGTCATATTCCCTATGCAAGTGGAGTACACACATCGCACTCGAACGCGGGACGAGATGACATGGGGATATACTCTCCCTACTCCTCAAGCTAGGGGATTCACCCACATTCCGCAACCTCCCCGGATCTCACTAGAGAAAAAATATATAATGTGGCTATTCCAACCCAATGCCAAAGGAAAGCCCATGGAATCAGCCTCTAAAGTACAAATATACCAATCACACACATATATATTTATTCGTATCATATTATATATACTGTAACAATGTCGTATATGTAATCTATATTACTTCTCAATACATATGGCTATAATTTTCAAACTCTCATAGCGATAGCCAGTAACATTGAATGTTCCCGTTCGTAGTAGTATCTAAGTATTCGCACACTTACAATACTAAACTTATAAGTATTCTCTTACTTAATATATAACTCACACCTTAATCACTTTTAAGGATTTATATACTCTCTGAATATACCAATTCCTACTAATTAAGTAAGTATACTCTCGACTTATTTTAATCCCATATGCAACGCATCACCTATAACAATAGTCGCCAATAAACGTATCGAATAGCCGCTCAATTCTCCTGAGCCTATATCCTGAATTTCCATCCTAATTGCATCCTAGGAATTTCTCCATTTCAATTGACCCATATTTATCCTAACTGCATAAATATATCTATACATGCTTGTCGAATGATTATTTCGAATGCCTCTCGTCTCAAACTTTAGTTAAATCCATACCCCGGATCGTACACTAAATTAATCAGAGGTTCCCTCTTTCATCCAGAGGTTTACTCACCCTCAATACCATCATATGGGAGTCCTAATATCATATATATAATCCCCTATAATAATCTCCAAAACCATAGTTTAAATTTCCCTAAACTTCAAAGGAGAAAACCTCAAAAATCGTCCAGAACCAAATCGATTTGGCTGGTCCGAATCCCAAATCTGCCTAGGGTTTATATATACCCCCAAAACACAAAACTCAATCCAATCTCCATTCTGAAGGTTTTTAATCTCAACCAGCAACTCTATGATCATCCTAACACTAACTTATAATTATCACATCCATTAATTTGTGGTATTAAACCATTTATCTAAGACCTAAACCTTAAAAACCATTAAAACCCTAGTTTATCAATTTCTCCCATTTCTACTGTCCATTATCATGGATTTAACACTAGAAATCATTAAGAGTTTACACTACATCAATGTGTAAACTCATACTCAATTTCCTAAATTTATTTTGAGGGTTCTAACCCAAAATTAACTAATTTACCAACTATGATATGAGATGTACACACTAAATTAAATAAAGCAAGTAAACACTTGCCTGGAGGATAAAATCCGACGATCTCGAGTCGAATCACGCGGAGTTTGGTCGAAATCTCCTTTCTCTCCTCTTTCTTTATTCCTTCCTCTCTTCTCTTTATCTCTTTTATTCCTTTTCTCTTTCTCTCTTTTGCCTTATAAAGAGAGAAATAAGGGTTTATCCCTTAGAAAGCCAAAAATGACTCGTTCACTTAATTGCGAGTCCCTGTTAGTCCAAACATTTTCGAAACCCAAACACTACTCCTGGATACTCTATTCTGACTATCGCGGACCTTACGAAACCAACCGCACACCCAAAATCTCCATCCGAGTCACTTAACTACAATCTACTTAATTAAACCCAACACATCTCAATACGGGTTTTCCAATTAAAATATTTTCCTTTGTCGCTTTACCCAACTCTGACGAGTAATTAAAATAATCCAACTTATTTACTTAGTCCCAAAAGTAAGTGTAACACACATCGGAAATCATCTATCACTTTTAAACTCCAAAAATCGTTATTCTCAGAAATTGCTCAAATTTCCAAATTACACCCATTTATGAAATTTAAATATCCATAAAAGTGCGGGGTATTACGTATTTTCGCCACGTTTACGTTTTTAATTAATTCCCTGTTGGCCCAAACGCCACCCTACCTACTCGTTCGGACTTCTCAAAATATTCCTGAACTAACCATGGCCCCAGCTCACTCAACCCCAGGGCTGCTGCCAAACCGAATTGATTCGATCCAAGACTGAATCGATTTGTAAAGTGGCACTGGACCAGATCTGATTGTTATTTTAAATACGAACTTTCTTATTTCTTCTCCAAGATTCATTCCAATCGTGATTTCACTTGTATAAACACATGAGCTGGTATTTTTACTAAGTTATACATCATATAACCATTTATTTCATATAATCACATCAATTGCTACCCCCCCAAATCCATATTTCATATGATAATTGAAGATCTTTAAATCCCAGATTTCTTCCACAATCTCAACAACATGTAATTCAATTAATGGGGGTATTTAACATGGGGTTTACATCAAAATATAAAGATCATAACAAATATTAGAGTCGTCTACATAAAATTTCCAATAATTCCCAATTTCATCTCAAGAACCCTAGGTTTCCATCATCAAATTTCAAGAATTGATTCTTAGATTTCTGTGTTAAATCCCTATATTATAATTAATCATCTACATGTGTGAGATTAATTCCTAAAATTTAATCAACAAAGTCCAATCTAAAATCGAAAAATCAGATGGAGTAATTACAATGCATCAAGAAGCAAATTGGAATTGAAAATTGGGCAAGAAAATTCTTGCCTTTATATGTAGTTGATGAAATCCCCCTTTTTGATCCTCTTTTCCACTTCTTTTCTGTGAATTCTTCTCTTCTCCCTCTATCTCACATTGTTATAGTCTAGGTCTTCTAAATATAACCTCCTAGAAGTTTATCAGTTTCTTAATATAAGTCATTAACTCCCTAATCCCGAGTTGGGTTAAATTTCCAACTTTTGGACTCCCAAATTGGCCCGAATCCATATCCAGACTAGCCCAAAAGTCTCCCAACATATATACCTATACCCCGGGACCATTTTTAAAGATTTAAAACACCTAAATGAGCCCGTACACTTCTCGTAATACGTCCCAATGATTTTTATCCTGACAGTATATTTTTATACCCGTGTCACACTTCATTATTGAATCTTCTACTACACATGCAATTATTATAAACATTAACAGAACACAAATCCATCAGACGTAAGTACGACATAATAACAATTTATTTGTTCGCAATAAAAATTTGAATTCATCGATTTATTCCATTTTCCACAAATTTTATTTTTATCCCAAAAATGCGCTACATCTACAATGACCTCGATGAAATCAAATCGATATCAAGACGAAGAGATCCTTCTTGAGGAGAAGCATTGAAGACCTCAACAAGAAATTTGCTGCCCTCTTCTAACTCCTCTCTTACAATATTCAAAATCCCCCAATCCATCGACGAAACCCTATCCGAACTTTTGCCCAGAAAACAGGCGAACTGCCTCACGAGATGATTTTTTTGTAGTCTAGGCACAAGGCAACCATTGTTCGATCAATTTCTACCCATGATCTCTACTTCCCGGCTGTCGAGGTTAATTTCGGACTGTCCCGATCTAAAACTGGGTAACCAGACCCACCCCAAGGTTCTATTTTTTTCTATCTACCTACTAAAAATCTTAGCTGACCTTTCTTGATTTTTGAACCTCAACCCTTACATTTCTTGCCTAATTTTTTAGGGTTTTTGGAAAGTAGGTATGTGAGTCGTGTACAAGGGCGCCTCCCATATCAAATTGAAGAATTTTTGGGAGGAGTCCTAACCACTTTGACCACTCACCCTTTAAGTTCGAGGATGAACTTTTTTAAGCTGGTGAGAATGATGAAAATGGGTCCATATTAGGGTTTATTTGTCATCAGTTTTCCTTTTATTTTTGTTCTTTTATTTTCTTTTTAGTCCTTTAATTAGTCTCTAAGCATGTTTGGACTAATTGGGTATATTTTTGTTAACAGTTGTCCTTTTTAGTCTTTTAGGTTATTACTTGATTAGAAAGTAATTCCCCCATATAAATATCCCTTATACTCCTAATTTGGAGATAACTTCAATCTTGAATATAAGATATTCTTTGTTTATCTATTTAGAATTTGTATTGGTTTTGTTTTTGTCCATTGGCTTGTACTTTATGTCAGATCCGTTCTTATGAAAAGGTTGAGCACTATTCATTACAAAAGTGTGGATAAATTTATGATGACTTATTCTATTCCCTCTTGGGTTACAATCGACTCTGGCCCCATGCCCAAAGATGTTAGTGCCATTAATGGGGGGGGGGACAATGGATTCACACCCTTTCTGCGGTCCAGGGGGATTAACTTTTCCCCCAAATCCTCTATTTTTAGAATTTTTTGTGGTGGTTACAACTCAATGTGCCCTTAATACTTAGAGTATAGTCAATAGGGTAAATAGAATAAATGAGCTCTATGGGACTAACCTAGCCATCCTAGAGATCAAGTATTGTTATACATAGTCTCATACCACATATGTCCTTCTTTACTTGAAGGCGAGAAAAGCCAACAGAGTATTGGTTGTAATCCTCCCTAATTTTAACAAAGGATATTGGCATCAGGCAACATCCATCGTTCTCTGAAGGAGAAGAATACAGAAGGTTTCTGTGCCCGGACTGAGGGGTGATATAGGTTAACACTTTCTCCTTTGATTTCTTATATTTTCTTATCATTGTACTGTATTATTACTAATAGTGCCTTTTTCTTATGTCTTTAAGCAGCTCGCAATCAGAACAAGGAACCTTAACTCTAGGACATAAACGTTGTTGACCTGCTGAAAGCTTGGAGGGTAAAAGAGTACCTTCCTGACGATGAAAACCCCAGATCGGCCTCTCTTCTTCTAAAGTACACCAATACTACCTGCAGCTTTGTTGCTCGCCATGTAGATGACATTCTTGATCTCCACTCCCAGATGAGGAAGCTTCTCCATCCTTTGAATCACTTGACGTTGGTTATATCTTACTAGACGAAGATGATTCAATGGATCCAACTGGGAAGATGGTCCTTTTGATCGAAGATGATGATGATGATGTCCTCCTTTCTGATAGAGCCGAGTCTCAGAATAGGGCTGAGGGTGATGACCAGAATTTAGTCATCAAGGAGAAAAAGGAGGAGGAGAAAGAGAAGAAGAAAAAGAAGGAGGAAAAGGAAAAGAATAAGGCCTTCATGGCCCCTCATTTGAAGAAGAATGAAGTCCCCCCTCTCTCTAACATCCCCCTGGCCTAATCTGTGCCCTATAATTCCTTCTTGGCCCCTGGCCTACTGAGGGGGGAAGTGCTCGCTGGTGATCGCGAACAGTTGAGGATTCTGGGACCAAACCAGCTTTCCCTCTGTGCTTCCCAAACTTTGTCATTGGTGAGAATCTTCCTCTCTCCTTTTATTATTTCTACTTTTGTTCTACTTGATTATGACTTGTCGATTCTTCTGACACTTATCGCTTGCCCTTTTTTTGCAGTTTGTGGCAGAGTTTACCAACCTCTTGGATGGTTGCTCCGAATAGTCCCAGTTGAATGATGAATTGAATGAGGCACTCTAAAAATCCTAAGAGTCCATTACCAAGACCCAGGAGTCCTATGGGAGGGAAAATAAGTCTGCTATTAAGGCCATGACCTCAATGAAGAACGAGAATAGCCTGCTGATGGTGGGATCGCTAACCTGAAGACAAAAAATTCTTGGTTAGCCTTAGAGGTTGCCCATATCCCTCTAGCCAAGAATTCCAGCTTTGGACAAGGCTAGGACGAAGCCTACACTGATGCCAAGATCCAAATAGACTATGCTCACAAGTCTTGTTTAAAAAAGGGCTGGGATTAGGCCTTGATGAAAGCCGGAATCCTTATCGAGTCTGAGTTGTTCGGTGAACACCATCCTAGCTCCCCTGCAAAGGTTGACGGGGAGCCCTCCACCAGTAATTGTAACACCCCGCCCGCCCGGAGAGAGCGAACGGAGCGCTAATGTGATAAAACTAAACTAAATCCATAATATAACAAGGTATAGAGCATCTAAGTCCCACAACAACGAAAGAGAACTACAAATCTCAATCTCTTCAAATTAAATACCAAATCTCTCGAATTACATACAACAATTAACTCGAAAATAAAATACAAATCTCCAAAGCTCTATACATCAAAATAATGCAAATCTTTCCCAAACAATTCTCGCTAAAATCAATCTCCATTAATCCATAGCGCCCAAATTCACGCTAACCTGCCACTAAAAGAAAATATGGGGAAGTACACAATACGACAAGAAAGATGCTTAACAAATATATGTTAGTGATGAATAAAACGTAACAACACGAGTACGAATATTCAAATCAAATGCAAATCTCATAAGCATTTATCAATAAATTTTTCAACAACACATCAATGGGTAACCAGGCCTCACTGCATTCGCATATGCTTTATCAAGCCATAGCTGGGAATAAGTATTTTGGCGGGTACTCAACATTCGTGCCATATTAAAATCTCATGACAACGTGCTCAATAACAATATAATGATACCATATGAATCAAAATAATTTCAACAATTATTTTCCAGATTTTAATGAATTTATCAATTCAAATATGAGTTCAATTAATAAGAAATCAAAGAGAATGACACTCGCGAGATTTAAGGAGCATATTGTGTAAAACCCCATACCTCAAACCATGATGAAAAACCAATGATCACATCCTCAAGATCAACACAAAAGATCTACAAAAGCTCCTCCAGGAACCTCCAACAAAATAGCCCCAAGAACACCTCTAATCTAAGGTTGGAACTCACAAATCTCAAGGGCCAATGTGTATATAAAAAGAAGAGGAATATAAAATACATTTGCTGCCAAAATTTGTGCCAAAAGTAGGTTAAAAGGGTTGCCCACGACTTCCTTTTATAATGCAAAGAAATGAAGAGTTGGAATCCAAAAGACTCCTTTAAATAAGGCAAAGAAATGAAGAGTTGGAAGTCAAAACAACTCTTGAAAATTACTTAATGTTCGCCGATTTAGAATTCCAAGACTTAAAAACATTTAAAAATCATTTTAAAATCCGTTTTAACTCCGATTTCGAAACCGTTTGAAATTCTAGCCTTTAAAAATAATAACCAACATATTTGAGCAATAAAAAATAATTTTATCAAAAACTTTATTTTCCTCCATTTTCCAAAAATTAATTAAAATAGCCCAAAATTACGCGAGTTGTTACAGTAATCTTGCCGATGAGGCTAAGGACGCGGTGACTAAGGGGAAGGAGGCTGAGGCTGAGGCTGGGGAGTAGGTGAAAAAATGAAGCCCTTGGTTCCTA
Source organism: Sambucus nigra (assembly GCA_949130495.1). Lineage (NCBI taxonomy): Eukaryota > Viridiplantae > Streptophyta > Magnoliopsida > Dipsacales > Adoxaceae > Sambucus > Sambucus nigra. The sequence goes on from OX422222.1 coordinate 426,002,366, forward strand.
GTTTTTTTTTTATCCTTTGCTTGTGCCTTGTACTCTTTTTATTTTTCTTTGTTCTTGGACTATAATGGTTTTGCCTACTCCTTTATTAAGGAAAATAGTTCTTTCTCCACTTGTGTGTGCCAATTTAAGAAATTTTGATAAATTATTATTTGATCTACTTTAATATTGTAGCCTATTGACGAGGATATTCCCTCCTCCAGCAATTTAGATAATGTGCTTGGGCGGGATGCAAGCGCGCAAGCTCGCTGAGCATTTTTGACTGCCTGCATGCACTACACCAAAAATAGAAATCTGGCACGATTTAAAACTGTGCCAGATCAAATCTGGCACGGTTTTGAACTATGCCAGAATCAAGTGTTCCAAAATGGCCATTTTTTTTGGCACGATTTAAAAGTGTGCCATATTTGACAAACATGAACACTTCTGGCACACTTTTAAACCGTGCCAGAATTTGATATTTCTGGCACACTTTTGGCACAGTTTTGAACTATGCCAAATTGAGCACATTTTGATAAAATTTGGCACAGTTCAAAACCGTGACAAATTTGATACACTTTTGGCACGGTTTTGAATGGTGCCAAATTTTGTGGATAAAAGAAAAAAAAATCAATTATTTGAAAACTAACAAACTTCAAAACATTACAAGTCTTTAGTAGTTCACTGACAAAAAAAAAATTGGACAGAGTTTCCTCTATTTTCTGGACATTCTAAAACCTGCTAATATAAAACCTCGATAACATAAAGCCGCACGGTCACAAAATATAGAAAATAAACTTACAAAAGCTCATATGGCTATAAAAGTTTACAATAAAACTATAGAAGCCCGCACGATCATAACACAAAAAAATAGAATCATGAATAAACCCTTTGTTGTAAACTATTGAGTTCTCTGTGTGTTCCCCGTGAATAAATGCTAACGATAAAATATTATCCGGCAAAAAAAATTGGATACAAAAAAGATACGATATTAGTAACCAAGTAATTTATAAAAAAAGATTACTCAAGCTAAAAAAATTACATATAGGAGTGGCAATTATTATTATATTCTAAAATTGAAAATCTTACGCAAGTTATGACTACCTGAGAGGCCCGTGACTACGATGTCAGTTTCGACAAGTTACATTAGTCCCGAGCTAGGTATTCGTGCCTCTTATGGGGACATTTGGTGGCTGGTTTGGGTTTTCACCCTTTAACGGCCTGTTTTTAAGTCTAAGTATTATTTTTGCAAATTATCGTTATATTCTCAAATCGGAATACCCGTGACTACGCGGTCAATTCCTACAAGTTACATCGGTCCCGTACGAGGTGTTTGTGCCTCTTACGGGGACATTTGGGGGTTGGTTTAGGTTTTCACCCTTTAACGGCATATTTTTAAATATAAGTGTTGATTTTTGCAAATTGTCGTTATATTATCAAACCGGGAGACCCGGGACTACGCAGTCAGTTCCTACAAGTTACATTGGTCCCGTGCTAGGTGTTCATGCCTCTTACGGGGCCGTTTGGGGACTGGTTTAGGTTTTCACCCTTTAACGGCCTATTTTTAAGTTTAAGTGTTATTTTTCCAAATTATCATCATATTCTCAAATCGGGAGACCCGTGACTACGCGGTCAGTTCCTACAAGTTACATTGGTCCCATATGAGGTGTTTGTGCCTCTTACGGGAACGTTTGGGGACTGGTTTAGGTTTTCAGCCTTTAACGGCCTGCTTTTAAATTTAAGTATTGATTTTTGCAAATTATCATCATATTCTCAAACCGGGACACCCGTGACTACGCGATCAGTTCCTACAAGTTACATCGGTCACGTATGAGGTGTTTGTGCTTCTTACGGGGACGTTTGGGGGATGGTTTAGGTTTTCACCCTTTAACGGCCTATTTTTAAATTTAAGTGTTGATTTTTACAAATTATCGTCATATTCTCAAACCGAGAGACTCGTGACTACGCGGTAAGTTCGTACAAGTTACATTGGTTCCGTGCGAGATGTTCGTGCATCTTACGGGCCGTTTGGGGTTTGGTTTGGTTTTTCACCCTCAAACGGGTTGTTTTTAAGTCTAAGTCTTGATTTTTGAAAATTATCATTATATTCTCAAACCGGGAGACCCGTGGCTACGTGGTCAGTTCCTATAAGTTACATTGGTCCCGTGTGAGGTGTTTGTGCTTCTTACGGGGACGTTTGGGGGTTGGTTTAGGTTTTCACCTTTTAACGGCCTGCTTTTAAATTTAAGTGTTGAGTTTTACAAATTATCATCATATTCTCAAACCGGGAGACCCATGACTACGCGGTCAGTTCCTACAAGTTACATTGGTCCCGTGTGAGGTGTCCGTGCCTCTTACGAGACGTTTGGTGGCTGGTTTAGGTTTTCACCCTTTAACGGCCTATTTTTAAGTCTAAGTGTTATTTTTGCAAATTATTGTCATATTCTCAAATCGGGAGACCCGTGACTACGCAATTAGTTCCTAAAAGTTACATTGGTCCCGTACGAGGTGTTTGTGCCTCTTATGGGGACATTTGGGGGCTGGTTTAGGTTTTCACCCTTTAATGGCTTGTTTTTAAATTTAAGTGTTGATTTTTGCAAATTATCATCATATTCTCAAAGCGGGAGACCCGGGACTACGCGGTCAGTTCCTACAAGTTACATTGGTCCCGTGCGAGGTGATCGTGCCTCTTACGGGGACGTTTGGTGGCTGGTTTAGGCTTCCACCCTTTAATGGCTTATTTTTAAGTCTAAGTGTTATTTTTGGAAATGTCCGCAAAGTGCTTGACTTGTGTGTGTCCATATCCATTTGTGATCCATGTGTGGACACTTCACATCGAGTGAAGTGTCCGTGCTTCCTAGTTGAAGATTATGTATAATTTAAAGTGAATGTTGTCCTCCCCTAGTTGTCCGTGTGCAATCTTAAATTTCATTTTAGTACTTAAAACTCATAGCATTCTAAAATATCTATCTAGATTAAACCTAAAAGTTTGAGTTGAAACCTAATCCTTCAATTCGAAACATTAGGGTACTTGTTCTTCTACTTATATCCTTGTGCTTATTCAATTCAATATTTTGGCATTCACATGCTTGTGTGTTTACTTCTGCGTGCAACATGAATCGTTGCATTTCTTATCGGGATTTACCTCAGCTATATCATAATTGTGAATTGATATGTATTTAAAGGCACAATTTAGGTCAAAAATCTTAAATGTGAGAACCTTCCACCTAGATGTTCACATTGCATAATTATAGGCCATTAGGTGAGTGAATTTAAAGTTATAAGAAAAATTGAAATAGAGGACAAGGTTCAGACTAATCCCAATACTGTAAAATAAAAGAATAGAGATAGATCTAAGTCACAACATAAAGGAAGATCTATAGTGAATGAATTTTACAGGTTTTAAATGGATTGCCATGAGCTGCCAATCACGAATCCACCATGAACGCCCCAAACTAGTTGGCAATATGCCCCATCACATACTCCTTCTTCAACTTCAACCCATCCAAGAATTCTACCCGTAGCGCCATCCTGATAAACACATGAATTCATAATGTGTTAATAAGATTATCAGAATTCACAGTGATAACTTTGATGGAACCTAGTGCGGACATAGGCCAAAACTATGATCTTTTGCTACATTAGTTGCATTAGTTTGCATGTAGTTTTGAAATAGGCTCTTCGGAAGCATCATATTCAATTCCACCTTGATTTGCACTATGTTATGCAAAATAAAAGACGTAATCAATTCAGCAAACAAACAAATCCAACAATTATCCAAGCTAGCATAAGTTCAGATATAATTTGATATATGTGAGAGTAATCTTAGCTAACATTAGTTTAGAATGATAATCTCTATTCATATAACAAATTCAGCAGTTTTCGAATCTAGCATCAGTTCAAATTGAAAATTTGATATATATAAAAAAGTAATTGAAGCTAGCATCAGTTCAGATAGAAAATTCAAATCAAAATGAAAATTCAGCAGTTATCAAAATGAAAATTCAGCAGGTATAAAAATAAAAATTCAGCAGCTATCCTAGACTCCAATACATTTGGATTTGTTTGCTACCAGAACTGACATTTGTCATGTGAAAATGAAAATTCAGCAGCTATCCCATTCAGTTCAAAATGAATTTTTCATCTTGAAAGCTTGTCAATTGATAAGCTTTCAATAAGCCACAACACCTATCCTATTCAGTTAATTAATGACATGGCAATTAACAAACTCACTCAGAATAGTTTTTCAAAAGGAAACTTGAGAATAGTTTTTCCCTAATAAACAAACTTACTCAGAATAGTTTTTCAAGTGGTGCCTAATAATTCTTGTGATTCAAAAACACTTTCCTTAGGACATCCAAAAGAATACCAGTCACCTTAGTGGCTGCTTTATGTTCCAGTTACATATTTTCACCCAGCATTTACAGATACCAAACCAATTTAGTTATTCACACACACAAATAATAAAATTATATATGTATCTGACAAAGTATACATGTGATCTTAGTTATTAGTATCAAATTACAAGCTATGCGAATAGTGTAATACGAAAAAATACAACAGAATCACACACAGAGAACAGATTACCTAGATGAAATGCAAAACAACATTGTATCATAAGGGTATCGGTCATTATTATAGTCGTGTCAGCCCGTATCATAGTTGTATCAGTCGTATCATCCCGTATCAAGATAATGTACAATTGAATTAGATCTTAATGCAAATGAAAAGTCGTTTTGTTTAATATCATCTTACTTCGTCTGTCTCGCTTATTAATATTATCATAATAATGGGATTACGATGGGCTTCATACAATTTTTTGCCCAAAGGCAAACTAATCTCAATGGTTTAGTGAGAAATTACAACATATTCGCGAACTTATGTCATTCAAACAAACATTACACAAAAGTACAACAAATGTGAAAACAAATCTAAAACACACTGGCCAGGAATAGCTCCTGAGCGCCTACCGCCAGGACGCTGCCCCTACTGAACCATTGGCATAAAGAAATTTGTCATGGGACCCCCAGCAGGCCTCATACCTGGACAAGTTGTTGCTGATACCCAAAGCAATTTGGAAGATACTAGAGATGATCATACAAGTGTGTGCACAAGTGTGTGTGTGTGTGTATCAACTAGTGGATTTAACATATGTAATGCTCACCGCTATATATATATATATATATATATATATATATATATATATATATATATATCAGATTACACACATCAAACATACACTCATTTAGCCCTTTGTCGAATCTTATTGAAAGACTTGACTTAAATTAACATCGTGTCCATCATTGGAATATAACCAGTTGTATGGTTACTTTCTGCAAACTTTGGTAGCAGGTGAAAATAATTTATTTATATATATATATATATACAAACAACCTGAAATAGAAACTCAGTAAAATAAGTCTTTCAAAACCTCAAAGTAAAAAATATAGTTTGACTTAAAAGTTTTACATAATGTATTAAATGGATCTCCATCTCTTTTTTATCACAACTGTTCTGTCCTAAATTTCGTATACGATGGTTAAAGTCTTATTATAAAATCTTGTCCTGTCATGGGATGGGATGGGATTATAACCAGTTGTAAGCTTAGTTTCTGCACATTCTATTTTGGAAATCTCAATGTCATGAATGGAGAGTGGAAATGTATAATTATATCATAATACAAGAGTCAATCTGGTATAACATGGCATATGATGCATGTAGTAGGTGATAAAAAAATGGGTGATTAATTCAAGTGACCAAAACAAGGTGTTAAGAAATTAGAAATCTCATCTGTAGAGATGGAGGCCACAACTCAACATCAAAGGAACCAATTGAATTAATCCCTCATTGACACCTCTCCCTCAACGACTCCAATTTTCTATATAAGAAGTTTAGAAATTCACTATCAAAGTCATCAAACACCTATCAACTCAACATATCACCTTGATGCGACGGTGAGCAATGAGAACTTACGATGGCGGCTCCTCTAGGGGCTGTCTTTTGCCACAATTCCTAGTTGTATTGGCCATATTTGTAGTTTCAAACAACATAGTAGTGTCTGCAAACCCGTACATTTATCAATAACCACCACCACCTTATGTTTACAAGTCTCCTCAACCACCCTCACATTATCCACCACCCCTATCACCATATCCTCCACCACCATATATATATGAGTCTCCACCGCCGCCGTCACATTCTCCACCTCCACCATCTCCTTCGCCACCGTATGTGTATAAATCTCCAGCACAAACATTGCCATATCCTCCGCCACCATATGTGTACAAATCCCCACCACCCCCATCACCATCTCCACCACCACCATATGTGTACACATCTCCACCACCGCCATCACCATCTCCTCCACCACCTTATGTTTAAAAAACCCAAACCATATCCTCCACCACCTTATGTGTACAAATCCCCACCACCACCATCACCCTCTCCACCACCGCCATACTACTACAAGTCTCCTCCACCCCCCTCACCTTCACCACCACCACCACCGTACAAATATAAGTCCCCACCACCACCTTCATCATCTCCTCCACCACCTTACTACTATAAATATCCCCCACCACCTTCTCCATCTCCACCACCACCTTATTATCACAAGTCTCCACCGCTACCACCTTACTACTACAAGTCACCACCTCCACCAGTACATTCTCCACCACCACTATACTACTACAAGTCTCCTCCACCTCCGGTTAAATCTTCTCCACCCCCTTAAAACCAAAAGTCCCCACCACCACTTGTCCATTCACACATCCTCCATAATATTACAAATCTCCACAACCTCCATCGAAGTCTCCTCCTCCTCCACCACCACCACCGACCATATATATATATATATATATATATATATATACACACACACACACAAGTTAACACTTGCCTAGGACTAATTTATATTAAACTAACACCAATGGAGTCTAATACAAAAAAGGAAAAAGGAAAAAAGGTAGTTTTGATTGATTTCCTAAAACTTTATGGCTCTGATATCTACTAAGGTTGAATCTCTGACACTAGATCACTTCAAATCGAGAAAGGCAAATTTTTTTATTTAAATTTAAGTGATTTGACTATCAGCGTCAAATGATTGATGAATTGATAAGAGACGAATGACTCCATTAAATCTTAGTTACGGATAAACTGCCTCAGATAAGATTAAGTTGAGCCAGTGTTACCTTATTCTTACTAGTCCTAGACACAAACTCAGGAAACCAGGTCATGCTACTCTCTCCCTCTCAATAACTCACTTGATCATTACGGACTCGGGCAACGACCTCCACGTTGAGGTTATTACCTCTTTATACTAAATGGATACCTGGGCACCAAGTAAAAGCCCTGAAGTGTCGAATTGACATAAAATACTTACTTATCCTAGTATTCCCAAAATTGGTATATAACTCTTCATTACATTTACTACTATTACTACTATTGTTCTAAATAACCCGTTTAGGCAGAACACCCGTCTAGGCTCAGCCTAGACACGCCTAGGCTTAAAGCTTGGGAGAAACGCTCCGCCTTAAGTTTTTTACGCCTTATTCTTTGTAAAACCTTTAAGGCACACTTTTTTCTAAAAATAACAATGCTTTAGTAAAACGATATCGCCTTTTAAAGAAATTTTTTACTATCCAGACCATTATTTCATTCAAAACAATGAAATAGTATTTTAATTTGCATATATTCAGACTTATTTTTATGATATGTACAATTTTAGTATTTTAATAGCCTTGTTATGATTAAAATATATTAAAATATATTAAGAAGGCCAAAACACCTTTTTACACCTAAGGTCCGCCTAGGCTTCTAAGGCTTAAGGCTTGGCCTCCACGCCTCGCGTTTTTTAGAACCTTACTAGCATATTCAAAACAAAAATAGTAAGTTAGAGTTGTAGCCCTCTAATTATATCATTATCTCCTCTCTTCCTTCCAACACTCGCACGGGTGATTTTGAGTATGGAAGGAGTTTTTTCTTCCTCGTCCCCCTCTTGTCAACATTTGTCTTGTTGTTGTAATAACGATTGATATTTTGGTGGGCAAGTCGGCACACGATGTGGTTTGAAACCTTTTATTTGAACAATACAACAATACAAGCACTGAAGAAGTACGATGATGTGTTTAAAGTGTTAAACATAGGACACACATCCTAATCATTTGTTAAGCTTTGGTACAATAGAGCTTAACAAGAAAAAAAAAGACACGACATATGGAACTACATATTTGCGTACCAATTATAGAAACGGTAAGATAACATGAAATAAAATAATAGGCACCTGAATAAGTAATATAAATCTCATAACACCAAATGAGGCAATTAAATGACACTTGGAAGATCTTTTCTAAAATGAAAAGGGAAGGTATTACACTAAATGTGTTCACCTACACCTCGTTAATTCATGGAGTGTGTAGTTTATATCAGTTGAAAGGTGCTATAGTATTATTGAATTAAATCGTAGATAAAAACATATCTCCAAATATTTTAACCTTCTTCGTGTTAATGTACAAATTATGTAAGGAAATGATGGTTAAAGAAACACTCAAACTTCTTATTTTGATGAGCCACTGATGTGAGAAGCCTATATTGTTCCATTAAAAAAATAGATCTATAAAAATAAAAAGTGTTTATTTTGGAGAAATCGAACATATCATATACACTAAGTATAAAATACTCAGAGAGATATTCAAAACCCCTAAATATTATACAAAACCATCTTGTAAAACCTTATGTGCTCCAAAATTTTCATAACATATATTAATTCATTTCAAATAAAACGACAGGATAACACTCGTGCACCTATAGAAATTTGAATTCTCACTTGGCCATTTTGTCAAACAACAAGTGTGCATAGTCCCACTGACATATCTTAACTGCACTTGTGACATTAATCCCCTAAACAATTTCACAAAGAAAAGATAATATGTCACTTCAAATGAGGAACCTACTACAATAGTGTCTATATCAGAACTGAGTCCCCAAAAATTATATAAGAAATAGTGTGTATATCAGCAACGATGTAATACCCAAACCAATAAAAAACTGTAAAGATGAACACCGAATCTTCAATCAATATGTAATACCCAAAATTAATCAAAAAAACCCTAACTATGAACAAATGAGAGAACAAATATATTAAAATGTAAACCATAAATAAAAATCAAGAATACACACAACAAATGAAAAAACCATAAGAAAAGTGAAATGAAATCTTACCTTGGATTTCCGGAGAGAGAGAGAGATAGAGAGACGAGAGGAAAGAACTCAAAGTAGAGAGAGGGATGAGCGGGGGTGACTCATGTGAGCGGGAATGAGAAGGATGAGAGGGCGGGATACCAAAGTGAGAAAATAGTGATTTTCTTTTAGGGTGTTTTATATTTTAGTCAAGGGTACTTCATTTTGGCACACTTTAAAATCGTGCCAGAATTTGGCACTGTTTTAAACTGTGCCAAAATTTTAATATCAGGGTGTGCCAAATCTCTGTTTTGGGTGTAGTGATGGCTTTAAAAAAAGTACTGAGGCCTACAAAAACCAGTCCTCTTTGGTCTCTAAGATGAAAGGAGACCTCAAAGACTTAGAGAATGTGGGCTCTTCCGTGAAAAAAGAAAAATGACCGAAAGTTCTAGCTTACGAAAACCAATTATGTAGGGGGTGGAGATCTAGTCCAATTAAAGAATAATGATATGAAGAGGAGATTTAATAAGGTTGAGGAGAATATTCAAAGGAGTAATTTCATGATAATGCGGATAAATCGCGACATAAAGATTCTCTGGTGCTTGTTTAGGATGGGTCCACGAGTAGCTTGAGCGGATGGTTATGACGAGGGATGGAAAGATGCCCTCATGAGGCTGCAGGAAGCTCAAAGCATTGCTTACAAGCACGGTTGGATAAACCCCCTCAAGGTTGTCAAGGAACCCTTAGATTCTGAGCTCGGGTACATGTACAAGACGTCCTTTTAGGTGTGATGAGACATGGGTCCCCTTGGATGCCATTCCCCTTACACTCGTTGAAAGGTACCTGGAAGGTCATGACAGTGATGATGAATACAAGCTTGATCCCAATGATGGTCAGAGGAAACAAATCAAACAGTTCTTGGCTCGCCAACTTAGAATCTATAGATATTGGACGCATTTAATGATCTTGGTATCTCTATGACCTCCATTATTTATAAGTAATAGGCTCGCTATAGATCACCTATGATTACTTTCTATGGTCCCTCCCAGTTTGGCACTAACTTGTTGTCCGATGGCCTTGCAACGCTGCCGAGCACTTTCCTAAGGACATAATACCCCACTTGAAGCATTATTGGATTGACCCCCTATTGTACTTCTTCACCAATTATTGCTGGTTTGAGGCCAGCTTAATCGCTTGCTCCCTTAGTTCGTCGGCCAAGTCAAATTCAACGTGAAGGGCATTGTCATTCAGCCCTTGATAGGCAACCTTTGTTCTCATGGTTGGGTGACCAACTTCAAGTCAAATTACAACTTTCATTCCATATGAGATGTTTCCCTGATTGGTCTCCTAGGCATAGTCTGACATACCCAGAGAACATGATGAAGCTCGTCCATCGAAACACATTTTTCCTTCTCCAACCTCTTTTTAGGGCCGTCAAGCATTATTTTATTAGAGCCCTCTGTCTGGTTATTGCTATGAGCGTATGCTATTAAAAATAAGTAGTTCTTGATTCCATGCTCATCGCAAAAGTTTTGGGAAGGACCACTTTCAAACTGTGTTCCATTATCACTTATAATGGCCTTTGGTACACCAAAGTGTGTTATGATGTTCCTCCAGATGAACCTTATTATGTCTTCATCTCTATTATTAGTCAGTGGTTCTACCTCAACCCACTCGGTGAAATATGTTCTGACCAGTAAGTACTTATGATTCCCTAATGCGATAAGTAGTGGTCCCATGATGTCCAACCCCCATTGGGTAAATGGCCATGGGTTGGTCAATAGCCTCAGGTCTTTGGTCAATTAATGAACCAAGGGAGATAATTTTTGTTACTTTTCACACTTTCGAACATAAACACTTGCATATTTTGCATATACGGCCACCAGTAACATTCATTGACTACTTGGAATGATAGGTACCTTCCTCTTGCGTGTCTTCCACATATTCTATCATGAAGTTAATAGAGAACTTGCTTAGCGTCCTTTGGGTGTATGTATTAGAGGTAGGGGACTGTGAAGGATCTTCTATAAAGTTTTCCCTCGGGCTTCAAGTATAAATGCGTAGCTTTCACTCTGACCTGATGGGCTAATTTCTTAATGTTGGGAAATATTTTGTTTTGTAAGTATGTTATGATATTGTCCATCTAACTAAGACCCTTGTTGATGGAGAGGATGTGCTCAAGGCTTAGTATTTTATCAATATTGGGCCTGGCAAGGAAATCCACTTTGATTGTTCTCCTGAGATCCGAGTCCACTACCGAGCTAAGGGCTGCTAAAGTTTCGGTATGACGGTTGTACCACTGAGGGAACTATTAATCGTGAACTTTCTCGAATTTCATAACTAGCTCATGCAAGACTACGAGGTAGGCTGCCATCCTATCATCCTTGTCATTATAATCATGACTGACTTAATTGGACAACAATTTGGAGTCACAATAAACGTTGAGGCGTCTTGCCCCAACAAGTGGACCTTGTGCAGACTAGTTATAAGCATTTGTACTCGACCTCATTATTAGAGGCTTCAAATTCCAATCCGATCACTTTCTTGATTATCGCATCATGTGGGGTCATAAGGATAATTACTATGACTTCCCCCTTAGAATTGGAGGCCCCATCAACATATAATTCCCACCTTTTGTTCTGAACCTGCTCGTATATCTTTGACTGGTCAGCCAACTGTTGGTCGCTAGGACCATCTCTAGTGAACTCTATAATAAAATCGACCAGAACCTTCCTTTTCATTATCGTCCTCACTTAAAAGTGAATGTCAAACCTCCCAAGCTCTACCAACCACTTTGACATCCATCCAAAAAGGTCAGCTTTGCGAAGGATGGATTTAAGGGGTAAGGAAGTAATTATAGTGATGGAGTGGGCCTTAAAATAATGCTTCATCTTTCGCGAATTGATCACCAATGCATAAACTAGTTTCTCAAATACCGTTGATTGGCGTCTATAAATATTTTGTTGGCATAGTAAATAATAAACTGCTTCGCTTATCTTTCACAGACCAAGGTCGAACTGATTGCATGACTTGATACTATGAGATAAAGGTAAAGGGTATCCCCCTGATTAGGGATCACTAGCAATGGAGGTTTTCTTAAGTAGAACTTGATTTCCTCGAGGGCCCTGGAGCACTCATTATTCTAACTGGGCCTTTTTTACTTCTTGAGTAACTAAACGAACGGCCGATAACACTCAGATAACTTTGAGATGAAGTGGTTGAGCACTGCGAGCATCCTAGTGAGCTTTCAGACCTCACGCAATGTTTTTGGTGGCTAGACCCTTTTGATAGCCTCTATCTGATCTGTATTTGCCTTAATTCCCCTTTTACTGACCATATAACCCAAAAACTTTCCTGATTGGACCTCGACCGAGCACTTGCTGGCGCTGAGTTTCATTTGGTAGCGCCTAAGGATTTTAAAGGTGTTGGCTACGTCTTTGAGATGGTCATTTTTATTCATGCTCTTGACGAGCATGTCATCATTGTACACCTCCATGGTCTCTCCCATCTGGAGTTGGAATATCTTGGTGACTAGCCTCTAGTATATAGCCCTTACATTTTTATGGCCAAACGGCATGCCCTTGTATTATCATAGACCCAATGGAATTATTAATGAAGTCTTATCTTGGTCGGGGGCAAATAGAGGAATCTGGTGGTACCCTAAGTAAGTGTCTAAGAAACTCATCCGCTCATGGGTTGTTGCAGCGTCGACCAGCTAGTCTATCTTTATTAGGGGAAATTGTCTTTGGGATAGGCTCTGTTATGGTCGGTGAAGTCTATGGAGACTATTCAGCCTTTATTGCTCTTACGGACAACGATCGGGTTTGAGAGCCAATTCGGGAGTTGAACTTCTTTAATGGACCTTGCCTCCAAAAGTTTATGTACTTCCTTTGCCTTTCCTGGGAATATTCGGTGAGACTTTTGTATGGTCTTCTTTAATGTCAAATCCATGGGGAGATAATGATAGACGACCATAAGATCAACTCCCTACATGTCGTATAGTTTCCACGTAAATATGTCAAAGCTTGATTTCAAGAAGGCAATTAATTCCTCCCTTTCAGGGTGGGTTAGTTTTGTTCTAATAAAAAACTTCCTCTTCGACCGTCTGTCATGAAAGATAACCTCCTCTAGGTTTTTAGTGACCCTGTCAGCGGGGTGGATCCTGGTTTCCTCCACCCCCTATTGGCCGTGTTGTAGTTGTTATTTTGATGGAATAGCTCCATCCTAGGTTGTCTCTAAGATAACTTATTTCTCTTTCTTCTTTTCCTGATTGGGTCTAATGGTGGCGATATAGAATTTTCGAGTAACAAATTGATTGTCTATTATCTTCATTATGCCCCGATCTATGATACACTTGAGGTTTTGGTGTAAGTGGAAGGAACGGATCGCTTGGCATGAAGCCATTCTCTGCCCAGAATGGCATGGTAGGGCAAATCCATATCCACCACCAAAAACTCTATGAGTTTTGAAATATTCTCTCCCTTACTAGACGGATCACCTTTCTCAAAGGCATTGTCATCTTCCTCGCAAAGCTTGATCGCCTCTTTAAGATCTGACATCTTCAGCTTGAGTTTGTGGAAGAGCTCTAGGTACACCACTTCTGAAGAGATCCCCTAGTTCATTAGTAACTTTTCCATATCCCAGTTCGTAATTCTAAGAGTGATTACTAGTGCATCATGGTGTGGGGTTCTTACCCCAACCAATCCTCCTCTAAAAAATATGATTATTGTACTCGACATCTTTTAGTCACCTATTCTTGCCAGCTGGCTTTTAGCGGGATTTACCTGTAAGGCCTCTATTACGGACGTGACCTTCTTGAGTCCATTCTAATAATGTATTCTTTAATATTCTTGAGATCGGATGTTGCATGACTGCGAACTCATGTCCCATCTCATCATCTAGGACGTTGTCTGATTTTTGGTCCCTATTGACGATGACATGGTCAGAATTTTTCTCATTGTATTAATTTAAATGCTCGACATGGGCCAACGCCTTGATGTTAGCTTTGAGCGCCTTATAGTTCTCAATCTTGTGGCCATTTTCTTTGTGGAACGCGCATTAGAGCCTGTTGTTCCTCTTGGTCTGATCCCCTCCCACATCTTCTTTGGACATTTGAGGAGTTGTTGATCTTTGAACTTCCCCAAATTTTATAGATCAGTTCCTTAAAAATTGTGTTGATAGCCTGACAAGATTTATAGGAATCTACCTTACCCCAATTTTGGGCCCCACTTTGCTTCATATTCCAATTCATAGGATTGTTCTCCTTGTTGCCCCCTTTGTTTGCCTTGACGCAACCAGTCTCGGCCTGACTCGTATGGACCACGTCCTCCATCATGGTATAATTCTCAACCCATAACATGATATCATCAATAGTATTAGCTTCCCTTTTGGTGAGGGATTTATACAACATGGATGTAGGAGGTAGATTTATCTTGAAGGATATTCTGGCAACTTGCTCCGAGCAATGTTCCACCTTGTTGAAAATTTCCCAGTAACGCTTGGCATACTTGCACAGTTACTCTTGTGGATTTATTATCACCGTGAGTAGTGAATTCATTCTCTTGGGGTGTGAGTTATTGGTAATGAAGCGAGAAATGGAGGACTCAGTGCGTGCCTTAAAGATCTTTATAGCCTGTGAGGCAATCAGTATCTCCAACCACTTATGGGCAACGTCGCCCAGGCTGGAAAGAAAAATATGACACATTAGCGCGTCGTTATAACTCCACAAAGCCATGGAATGCTTGTACTATAAAACAACGTCAATGGGATCAATCTTTCCATCATAGATCTTAAACCTGGGGGTCGTAAACTTGTTTGGACGTTAATCCTCTTCTATTGTTATAGAGAAATGAGACTTCATTGTAACAACCCTCTCTTTTAGGAAGCTAATTTTATATTATTTTACCGCATAAGGTAATTATATAAAATGTTGGAACCAGAGTAAATATTAATTTAATGAGTTGAAAGTTAATATTTACTGGATCGTTGTGTGTTTACTGTATGTTTAAGTAAATATAATTATGTTTTATGTTTTATAGTGTCATGTGTTTTAAATGACACCGTGGTTTAAATGAAAATGAAACTTGAAATAATTTATAAAATTTTCGAATGCCATTTTAGAGGGCGTAGTTAGTCCTGGAAGGTGCGAGACAGTCAGAATAAGTGCCATATTGTATTTTTGTATTTCGGGCACTTTTACCTGGTTTTAGCTTATATGCGTATTTGCAAGTCATTTTAATATGGTATTAACCATTTAACTTGGGAATTTAGACTTAAGTCACGATTTTAGTCTTGCACCTTATTTCTTTTCCTAATTGTGTATTACCAAACGAAGAGAGAGCTTGGGACAAAAGTGGAGAAATAAGAGAAATTGGAGATTGAAGATGGATTGTTGCTACTACACAAAGAAATCTGAGATTCCTACATCAAGGCAAGTTTCTACTTGCTAATATATGGTTTAAGATGAGTAATTTGTATGATAGTTGCGTATTAGTATTTTTGGATCAAAAATGAGATTTATGATGTTTTAATCCTAATCTTAATTTATGATGGTGAAATTGTGGGTTATAGTAGTTAATAATCGTGTAGGTTCATTTGGGGTAGATTAATAAGGTTGGAAGTGAATAAAAATGGAAGAAATTGAGTTTGGGGAAAATTAGGGTTCATAACCCTTAAAGCCATTCTTGGCCAATTCGCAGGAGGCGAATCGATTTGGCCTGGCCGAATCGATTCGCTAGTGGGGGCAGTGTTCAGGTCTGAGTGGACCGAATCGATTCGGCCTGGACGAATCGATTCGACAATTATGCAGAAGTCAGGTTTTCTTGACCGAATCGATTCAGATGGTCCGAATCGATTTTCTTTTCTGACCAAATCGATTCGGTCAGGCCGAATCGATTCGGAAATCCTACAATTTGGAGTAATTTTTCTTAGTTTAATTTTAACCCTTTTTCTTAGGCTTAGTACTTAGGAACCTTTTTATAAAGTAAACTAAGAGTTCTAGAGTCCTAAATGAGTTAGTTATCCACCCTACAATAGATATGGGTTATATGGGGGGTTTTCCGGGGTTATGCCAATTGACGTTAGGGCATTCTTTCTTCTAGTTATTATGAAACTAGGAGTTGTAGTGTTATGGTTGGGAGACTTAAGAGGCTCCATTGAGCTATGTTAGTCTTGATGGTTCATAATAACTTCACAACGAATCTTTGGAGAATAAATTGAAAGTTTAATTATTCATCGAGGTTACAATGGTAAGATGTATTAAGTATGGCTCCGGTTATAATATGAGCTATGTACAAAAATGTAAATGATTATAGTTTCAGATAAAATTAAACATATATATATGGAAAGAAAATGAATTGGATATGGTAATAATGATGGTAAATGATAATTTACTTAATTATGAATATGGTAAATGCTAATTTACTTAAACACACCTCTCTAAATGACATCATAAGGGAAGTTCGCGTGCTTGGTGATGCCCCCTGGCTAATGAATGCAGGGTGGATATAGTCTTAGGCCATATGCGTGATTATGTTATGTTTTCTGCGCTGGTGAGGAGATTTTGGGTGTGGTCTTGACTCTCCCGCATGCATATGGCCGCTTCCCGACGTCTTGCGTATAGGTGCCCAGGCTACCTTGTTTGATAGGTCCCTGGAAGATGATGGTCATTTAGGGGCGCGCCTAGTGGGGAAACTCGGAGGGGCGGTCTTAGAATCGTTATATGCATACGAATATAACTATTCTTAATCAAGTGGGACTTGATGGATTATAAGTGCCATAAAGAGCACAATGAAATGACACGAAGGGCATTTGATGATGATTATATTCCTGTTAAGGAATGGAAAACCCCAAAGATGTCTATCATTGTAATCATTCCTGATAAGGAATGAAATTATGAAAAGAATAAGTGTACATGGTAAATTATAATGTCGTAGCTTATGCTTTAACTTGTGTAGATAGATGTTTATTACTTTTAGTCATCATATCTGTTCATAACTACCATACATTTTATTCATTTGGTGATCATATAAAACCGGGCCCTGACCCGTTCATATTTCTTATTGTTGATGCATCTTGTATCCGCTCAGGTACTCTGTCGCAAGGACGCCTGTTCTGACTTTCCTATTCCGGTGTTTTAGGCGAGCCATGATGCTTTGCGGGTATTACGGGATATATTGCAATAGACGCCGTCAACCTTGTACTCTAGTCAAGATCAGGTCATTATTCGGGCGTGAGGCCCAAGCCTTTGTAATTGTTTAATGTAATGTATTAGATAATTTATTAAAATTGTTCAACATAGTTGTAGAGTCTGTGGGCCGACAGCATATTCGGTCCTTTTATTGTATACTTGTTATTATCTATGTATGTTTTGGGGGTCTCCACCTTATCTCTTCAGTATGGGGTTGTTTAAATTCTTTCTTTAACTTTAAAACAAAATGTTTGGCAACCCGTTTTCTGAAATATTGGGTGGTTATCCTGGATACTCTATATTTTATTGTGATGCTGAGAATAATTCCATCTGGGACTCCTGTTATATTGGAGTATTGGGCTGGCCACCCCTTATTTTGGTGAGCGGGTTGTCACATTCATCTCATCTGAGTGATAAGATCTATCCTCACTAGCTCTTTTATAGACCCAGGTCCTTGGTAAGAGAGGTGTTGGTATATTTCCCTTTAAACCAAACCCCTTATGTCATCCTTGTGGCACTCATTATCCCTGTGGAGTATCCCTTAATGACTTTCATGCTTTGAACGTTCTTGGTCGCACTTGGTGCTCCTTCCTTAGCTGCGAGTCTTGCGTGTTTTAGGGCTAGGAGTCCGAGCATGATACTTACAGCCGTGGCGAAGTTCTCTCTCCATTTCTTCTATTCGCGGTTGGAGGCGATAATTTCCTTCAATCTAGAGACGATCTGCCTCCTGTTGTTGAAGCCTTTCCTCATATGTGTCGACTAGTTGTGAGATTAGGGTAGACCTAGGCTTCCCGTGTCTCTCCTCGAAAGGTTGCCGCTCTGGGAAAAACCTTGGATTCTCATCTTGGCGGACCTCAGACTTGACCCTTAATAGAGAAAAGTCATATCACATATCTCCAGGTTAAGGCGTGCTGTTTGGGTGGTGAGACATCGTAGCTAGTCTTTGGAGATATTGATTTCGTGGAAAGAAAATCGTTTCCCACAAACGACACCGATTGTGAATGAAAATTAATCACAATTAAAAGATTCCAGAAAGCAATCAAAAGAGGAATATAAAATATGCCAATCACACAACATACAAATATATGTGGTTTGACAAATTGTCTACGTCCACGGAGATGTTACTGTATTTTTATTAGTTTTTCTCAAATTTTTGAAATTACATCCCCCTCAGCCCTAGGTTGTGGGATGTATATATAGTTGTTTAAAACTGCAATGATTGAATTGATTAAGGAACTGCCTTATCTTCAGTGTAATACCTCGTATAATTTAACAGTTAGGTTGATCAATTCGAAGAATAAAATCATACGAGATGATAAAACAAAATAATACCATTCTTTGCATGGAGAGATCAAATGAAAAATGGACAATAATTTTGAAACTATGAGAAGATCCTCAAGTATAACTCATAATTTTAACCAAATATAGAAACAATGTTGTCTCAACAGTAATACAATCCCCAAAGGAGTGTATGAATATTACAAGCCATCTATCTCTCAACATACAACTTGATGTCTCAAAATAAGCTAGACTGAAAAGATAAATGATAACATGAGGAGATAAAGAACTACAATGTCTCTGGAGCTGATACCCTCAGAGATGTGTATCACGCGCTAATTGGATCGAAAGACAATCTAAGTGTGAGGTCCATCCTTAGCACCCGATTTTCACAAAAATGGGGTTAAAACCCTAACAAGTAACTTAGCTACGCAACTTAAAGAAGTTATGTGCATAGATGATAAAGTCATAGTTTAATAATTAAATGAATGACCCAACCCATAAATATAGTACAATATATTAAAACTATCTCATTTCATACCATTAATTAATCATTCTCATTAACTAATCAATCAGTAACCGACATGCTCAATAAATCATTAACACGTAACCGACATGCTCAATAATTCATTAACACGTAATCAACATGCTCAATAATTCATTAACACGTAACTGACATGCTCAATAATTCATTAACACGTAACCAACATGCTCATTAATTCATTAACATGTAAGCGACATTCTCAATTATTCATTAACACGTAACCAACACGCTCCCCTTAATCTTGGCCATCTCACAAACATGTCATACGCCAAATTCAAATAATCACATTTCACGCCTTGATGCTATCTGGTATTCGCATGGCTGAGAATTAACATATCATAATAAACCATAAACATCACGTTTTATGCCCTGCTGCCACCTGGTATTCACATGGCCAGGAATTTACTATAATAATATTAGGGTGTTCTTCCACAGCACCCACTCATTCATTTTCATTTAACATGTTCAACTAATATTGACATTTTAGCACATAATTATTCACTCCGAGAAAACTACTCGCACCTCAATTATCCTCAATTACCCAGACTTTGTTCTACTATTTAGGATTCATTACCTATGTGTTATACGATTTTATAGAGCTAAAGGGACAAACATTATCCAAGTGATTCTTCATAACGCAAAGCGTAAAATTGAAAGTTCATACTTAATTAATGATTTAAGACGTAACGACAACCCGTCTCTAAACTCAGTGCGTGGGACGTCTCGCTGAAGTGAAATCCAAATAAGGAACCCCCGATACCCTTACGTTTAGATAGAGTAGTTGTTAAGACAATTTATTTAACGTTTATTATGCAGGAGTGGGGCAAGAATATAAATGTCTACTCACGACAACCCGTCTTTAAACTTCGTGCATGGGATGTCTCATTGAAGTGAAATCTGAACAAGGAACCCTCCCGATACACGTATATTTAGATAGAGTAGTTGCTAAGACAATTTATTTAAGGTTTATTATACGAGAGTAGGGAAAAAATTTAAATGTCTACGCGTGAAATCACCGAATTAATCTACACTATTATTCCACAACCAAACCAATCACAATAATTTCCCACACTCCTTCTAATGTCTACATAACAGACCATACATAAACAATAGCATGGTTTCAAACACGGGTTCATATTGAGCTCTTACATAAAAGGGACGCGTAGTTATTTTACGTGAGTATGTTACATCATAGGGGTCCATTAATGCGTATCAATTGTCCCAAGTCATTTACAATATTTTCATATTTGTTATTAAAACATGAATAAATGGGCTCATAACGAATCTCATTAATTTGTAACATACATGTCAAAAGTACTACTCCTAACGTGTAAGGCACAACCCTATTGAGCAACTGAGCTTTTAGAATATTTTACTTTTAAATAAATTTCACATCGTCTATTCTTTTATCTTATATTTTTAATTTCTACAAATTGGGTCTATACCCAAAATTATCATTTTCTTACGTTGGGGATGATAATTGATTTCCGCAAACTAATAGGCTCTACATGAAAAAAAATTTAGGTGTCTACAACCGTTTAAATCCACCTAAATAACATAAATTACAATTGAACACTTTCTAAGAATTACTGATAAATTTTATCACTAAAATTTAATTTAGGCGAATTTATAAAATACGCACATAAAAGGAGAGGAGTAGAAAATTACTTGCTTCACAAAGTGACAAGGAATTTCCTTTCCTAATTGGTAGCGAAAAATCCCTTTCGAAGCCTCCTGGAAATTTGTCTATAAGTTTCCTTAAAAAAATGAAAACAAATACTAATAAATAAAATATTCGAGGCCTGAATTTTA
The DNA here is from genome assembly GCA_949130495.1 of Sambucus nigra. Classification (NCBI taxonomy): domain Eukaryota; kingdom Viridiplantae; phylum Streptophyta; class Magnoliopsida; order Dipsacales; family Adoxaceae; genus Sambucus; species Sambucus nigra. The sequence continues at coordinate 426,023,341 of OX422222.1, forward strand.
ATTTTCCAAAAATCTAATGAGTGTATTAACTGATAATAATAATAATAATAATAATAATAATAATAATAATAATAATAATAATAATAATAATAATAATAATAATAATAATAATAATAATAATAATAATAATAATAATAATAATAATAATAATAATAATAATAATAATAATAATAATAATAATAATAATAATAATGAAACCAAATTGATGTTACCTGTTTTAGCACCGGGAAAAAAATTGCAAAGATAAAAAAGGAGTTGATTGTTTCGTTATTCTCCAAGATATTAGCTTAGTAAATAATGAAAAGAAAGGTCAGGTGAAGGTGCCCCTGCCACCGTCATATTCCAAAGTTAAAGAAAAGGGGCAGGGTTGATAACCTTAATGTATCCAACCAACTGCTGCCGACAAAGAGTTAAAAAAATAAGGGCAGTTCTCTCAAGGCTATACCTGCCGACACAAGGTTATATCTCCCAAGGCTATAAGTGTTGAAACAAAATAAGGGAACAAAAAGGAAGTAAAATCCCAAGGCCTTTTAATCTCTATTAGCTACCATCGGCCCAACAACATTTTGTTGGGAAAGTAGGTGGAGCCTATCTCCACAAAACTTTCCACAAAACAGGAGCCTTAAAACATGGAAGAAAAAGAAGGAAGTGGACCACCCAATCCACAAAACAAGCCACCTTGTTTTAAGGAGAAAAATAAGCAAGCCTTATCTCCCACCTTTGCTTTATGTCACTTTTCTCCTTTTCTCATATGTATATATATGGTAGCCGGAGAGAGTAAAAATATATGTGTGAAGTAGAGAACATAACAAGTGAAATGAGAGGAGAGAGCAATTTCTGGCAATAAAAAATAGTCAGTGAGAGAATTTTGCAGAGTGAAAATATTTAGAAGGCGAGAGAAAAATTAGAATCAAAGGGTCTAGTAGAGAGCTTTGCAGTGTCTTATTTTTCTGAGTGTTTGAGAGATACACAGTGTGCGTATAGAGGTCTACTGAACTGTCTTGTAAATCACTCCCCTTAATATAGTGAAATATTTGGTGTGCTCCGTGGACTAGTGGCAATTTGCCGAAAGCATGTAATTCTCTATGTTGTGCGATTGGTGTATTTTGTTGCCCCCAAATAATTTTGATTGTGCCAATATTCTTTTGTCATTTGTATTCAAGATCCTATTAAGAAATTAGCGGCATCTGATTTTCCCAACAGCTGGTATCAAAGCTTCAGGTTCTAGTGGGAGCAATGTTAGAAGAAAATAAAGGAATCGATAAGTTCGATGGCAAAGACTTCGAATTCTGGAGAATGAAAATCGAAGATTATTTGTATAGGAAGAAGATGCATCTTCCCTTACTTGGCTCAAAACCAGAAGCGATGACAGTTGAAGATTGGACACTACTTGACAGACAAGTCTTAGGTGTCATCCGTTTGTCGTTGTCAAGAAGCGTGGAGTTTAATGTGGTTAATGAAAAAACCACTACTGGCATTATGTCAGTGTTATCTGGCATGTACGAAAAACCATCTGCAAACAACAAGGTCCATTTAATGAAGAAATTATTTAATCTGAAGATGTCCGAAAATTCTACAGTGGCGGAACATTTAAATAATTTTAACACCATAATCAGCCAGTTGTCTACCGTCGAAATTAATTTTGACGATGAGGTTCGAGCTTTGATTATTTTGGCTTCGCTACCAAATAGTTGGGAGGCCATGAGAACGACAGTGAGCAACTCCGCCGGGAAAGACAAGCTCAAATATGCCGATATTAGAGATCTGATTCTGAACGAGGAGATTCGACGAAAAGATTCTGGTGAACCATCCAACTCCGGCTCAGCCTTAAATGTTGAAGCAAGAAGCAGAAATTCAATAAGAGGTTATGGACGCGGCAGAAGCAAATCAAGGAACGGCTGGTCAAAGTCGTGAAATCCCAAGAATTTCAATAACCCTCAGAACCAGAATAAACAAAAGGTTATTGAGTGTTGGAATTGTGGAAAAATTGGACACTATAAAAATCAATGTCGGGCACCAGAAAAAGCTCAGGAGAACAAGACTGAAGCAAACGTTGTAGCATAATAGCAAAATGATGCACTAATATGCTCTATGGAGAGCAAGACGGAGTCATGGGTGTTAGATTCCGGAGCATCATTTCACGCCACCTCAAGTAGAGAACTCTTTACGAGTTACGCACCCGGTAACCATGGAAAGGTGTATCTTGGTGATGATCAGCCATGCGACGTGATCGGCAAAGGCGAAGTACAGATCAAGTTGAACGGGTCTGTGTGGAAGTTAAAGGATGTTTGTCACATCCCTGACTTGAGGAAGAATTTAATCTCGGTGGGTCAGTTCGCAAATGAAGGTTATGTCACAACCTTCAACTGTGATACGTGGAAGGTTTCTAAAGGTGCAATGACAATTGCACGTGGCAGTATAATAGGCACTCTCTACATAACAACAAATGCTTATGGGCCAATTACAGTTGCAGCAAGCACAGAAGATCCAAACTTATGGCACCAGAGAATTGGTCACATAAGTGAAAGGGGACTCAAGGTCATGCATAAGAAGGGGAAGCTAAAAGGGCTCCAGTCAGCCAATATTGACTTATGTGAGAGTTGTATTTATGGAAAACAGAAAAGAGTCAGCTTCAATACAGGTGGCATAACTCCAAAGCAAGAGAAGCTAGAGCTAGTGCACACAGATGTGTGGGGGGCAGCCCCAGTTTCATCCATTGGCGAAAAGTCATACTTTGCGACTTTCATTGAGGACCTTTTCAGGAAGGTGTGGGTTTATTTCTTGAGACAAAAATCTGAGGTGTTTAAGGTGTTCAAGAAGTGGAAAGCCATGGTAGAAAATGAAACAGGCTTGAGAATCAAGAAGCTGAGATCCGACAATGGCGGAGAATATGAATACGGAGAGTTCAAAAGGTTTTGTTACGAAAATGGAATCAAGCCAGAAAGGACAGTTCCAGGGACACCGCAACAGAATGGAGTAGGAGAACGGATGAACCGAACACTAACGGAGAGAGCCAGAAGCATGCGTCTACATGCAGGCTTACCTAAGCAATTATGGGTAGAGGCAGTCAGTACAGCAGCCTACTTAATCAACTGGGGACCATCAGTACCGTTGGAGCACAGAATACCAGAAGAGGTATGGAGTGGAAAAGAGATAAAACTTTCACATCTGAAAGTTTTCGGCTGTTTCGCATATGTACATATCAGTGATTAAGCTAGGAGTAAGATGGATCCGAAATCACAAAAATGTTCTTTTCTTGGATATGGAGAAGATGATTTTGGTTACAGATTATGGGATGACCAGAACAGAAAAATCGTCAGAAGCAGAGATGTCATATTCAACGAGAAGCTGATGTACAAAGACAGAGACACGGAAGATTCAAGTAATTCAGCGCAGTGTGATCTGTGTATGCTGATATAGGTGATATTCCAGAAAGTGGCTAGACAGAACAGACAGAAGAAAGTTCTCAGGCAGAGGAGCCAACACCGCAGAGCAGTACACAACAGACGGAGGCACTAGAGTCTCCTGTACTAAGGCGATCTTCCCGACCTCATGTACCGAACAGGAGATACTTGAGTTACTTGTTACTCACTGATGGAGGTGAACCTGAATGTTATGATGAAGCATGTCACGTACAGGATGCGAGCAAGTGGGAGCTTGCAATGAAGGTCGAGATGAGGTCCCTCATCTCTAACAAGACATGGGAACTAACTGAGCTACCAGCAGGGAAGAAGGCTCTACACAACAAATGGGTGTATCGAGTGAAAGAGGAGCAAAATGGTTCTAATAGGTACAAGGCAAGGTTGGTGGTCAAAGGCTTTCAGCAGAAAGAGGGAATTGACTACACCGACGTCTTCTCACCGGTTGTAAAATTGACTACCATTCGCTCAGTTTTGAGTATTGTTGCAGCGAAAGACTTACACCTTGAGCAGTTAGATTTGAAAACTGCCTTCCTCCATGGTGATCTAAATGAGGAAATATACATACAGCAGCCAGAGGGTTTCTCAGTGAAGGGAAAAGAGAAACTTGTTTGTAAATTGTAGAAGAGCTTGTATGGCCTAAAACAAGCTCCAAGACAGTGGTACACGAAGTTTGATGGGTTTACGCAAATGAACGGCTATTACAAGTGCAACGCTGACCATTGTTGTTACTTTAAAAGGTTTCAGTCTGGTTATATTATTTTGCTACTTTATGTTGATGACATGTTAGTAGCTGGCTCAGATATGGATGAAATCAGGAGGTTGAAAAAGCAGTTGTCGAGTGAGTTTGACATGAAAGATTTAGGTACAGCAAAGCAGATTCTTGGGATGAGGATTAAGAGAGATAAGCAAAGGGGCATCTTGCAGTTGTCTCAAGCTGAGTATATTAAGCGTGTTCTAAAGAGGTTCAGCATGAGTGATGCTAAGCCAGTTAGCACACCCCTGGCCAGTCACTTTCGACTATCCAAGGACCAGTCTCCTAAGAGTGATGAAGAAGAAAGCTTCATGGCGAAGGTACCGTATGCCTCAGCCATTGGAAGTCTAATGTATGCCATGGTTTGCACGAGACCAGATATTGCCCATGCAGCGGGAGATGTTAGCAGGTTTATGACAAATCCTGGCAAGCTACACTAGGAAGCAGTCAAGTGGATATTGAGATATCTACGGGGTACCACTGACAAATGCCTATGTTTCGACAGAGGGGAGCTGAGACTTCAAGGGTTTGTAGATTCAGATTTTGCTGCTGAAGTGGATCACAGAAGGAGTACTACCGGTTATGTTTTTACTGTGGGTACTACTGGTCAGTTGGGTTTCACAACTACAGAAGATAGTTGCCTTATCCACCACAGAGGCAGAGTATGTGGCCATGACCGAGGCGAGCAAAGAAATGATTTGGTTACAGGGATTGTTGGCAGAGTTGGGTTTTAAATAGGTGAAGAATGTTTTGCATTGCGATAGTCAGAGTGCTATACATCTAGCAAAGAATTCGGCATTTCATTCGAGAACCAAGCATATAGGACTTCGGTATCACTTCGTCAGATCACTCCTAGATAATGGGGTATTGACACTTGAGAAGATCTAAGGTAGCAAGAATCCAGCCGACATGTTAACCAAGATAGTCACGACGGAGAAACTGAAGTTGTGTTCAGTTTATGTCTGTCTTCAAGAATGAAGAATGAGAGACGAGTCACTCCAGATATTCACTATGAGGATGAACTGCAGGGTGATGCAGGATAGAAGTTTTGTTGCATTAGTCTCCAAGGGGGAGATTGTTGGGAAAGTAGGTGGAGTCTATCTCCACAAATCTTGCCACAAAACAGGAGCCTTAAAACATGGAAGAAAAAGAAGGAAGTGGACCACCCAATCCACAAAACAAGCCACCTTGTTTTAAGGAGAAAAATAAGCAAGCCTTGTCTCCCACCTTTGCTTTATGTCACTTTTCTCCTTTTCTCATATGTATATATATGGTAGCCGGAGAGAGTAAAAATATATGTGTGAAGTAGAGAACATAACAAGTGAAAGGAGAGGAGAGAGCAATTTCTGGCAGTGAAAAATAGTCAGTGAGAGAATTTTGGAGAGTGAAAATATTTAGAGGGTGAGAGAAAAATTAGAAGCAAAGGGTTTAGTTGAGAGCTTTGCAGTGTCTTATTTTTCTGAGTGTTTGAGATACGCAGTGTGCGTATATAGGTCTGCTGACCTGTCTTGTAAATCACTCCCCTTGATATAGTGAAATATTTGGTGTGCTCCGGGAACTAGTGGCAATTTGTCGAAACAACGTAATTATCCGTGTTGTGCGATTGGTGTATTTTGTTGCCCCCAAATAATTTTGATTGTGCCAATATTCTTTTGTCATTTGTATTCCAAGATCCTATTAAGAAATTAGCGTCGTCTGATTTTCCCAACACATTTGGGTCGATTGGTTTGTTTTTTGCGGAACATGAGGGAATGAAAAAAATATTGCGTTGAAAAAGGTTCGCGAACTTGATGCTTACGATTTACAATTGACTACTATTTTACAATTTGAAATGACCAAACTCTAACGTGGCAAAACATAATAAATTATCATCTAAGTCATCAAATATTTTCATTGCACATTTGAAAGAATGATCACCTTACATGTTTATATTCTTACCAATTAACACGTTGAACTTTCTACTTTGATGAAATGTCATGAAATTGACATACATGATCGGTTTTTTAACAAAATTTTGTTCACGTGCTTTGCAAGTTACAAGGAAGTTTGTGATTGAAGCTTAATTTGATCTATTTTCTCTAAAATAAAACGGTTACAACAAACTTGTTTGGAAATAATGAAACAGTTAAAAGTTTGGGTTAATAAAAAAATGAGCCAATTTAATGTTTATGTTTAACAAAAATGGGTACGCTTAAATGGCAATACTACCCCTATCATGTGCAAAGCACGTGATCAACTTTGTTTAAAGAATTATGTTGCTTTATAAATTGGGCCTCCTTGCATCAAGGGTATTAATTTGAACAAATCAACCCTCGAGCATTAAGTTTCAATGAGGGTGCCCTTTCTCAATTGATGGCTTTCCTGAAATTATTCCGATACTTTCAAGTTTACATATTAACACGTAGAAACTGAAAGTTTTAGGTGTAAATTGTAAGCTATGTCAAATTAATTAAGGAGTCAGAAAAATATAACTTCTATTAACAAAATAACAATAATAGCACAAATGAAGCATACATATGAATAATAATTTTGAAGATTCGATCATTATTATATCAAAAAATAGGTAAAGATAAAACCCATAATAATACAATCAAATGCTGCCTAAGCTTTAAATGAATGTTCTACTCCTCAAACAAAGTCTCTCACAACTCTAAACCCGTCAATGTTTTTTGAAGCCTTTCACATTAACCAATACATTTTGAACTTGTCTATTTTTCTCCATGGTTGTAGAACAATTTCTCCACTAAGCATAAATATGCCTGCTTGATGATCCAGCGGTTTAGAAACTCGACAGGGGCAATACTACCAAAATGGTTTGGTCAACATCTTGTTCTCCATCCTTTAAATTCATCCAACTGTCATTTATACGAATGAAAATAATTAATATGTGCGCACTCACGTTACTGTAAAAGGTGACAATATTCTGTAACCAAATCTAAAATAAATCAAGATTACAAAAAAAGAGAGAATACCTACCTGTCCCAGTAAACCATAATATCAAGATAGCAGCCCGCCCCACCATTTTTTGCAGGCAGTCAGTATCCAATTGAACCTCTATGAGGATCCATGGAAAATTAAGAAAAAATTAAAAGAAAATTGCTGCAACAACATGTGCAGGCTTATGCTGTGAAGACGGAAAAAATGAATTATTGGGATGCTTATCGCATTGACGGGACAGAAACTCGAGGGTAGGAGGGTTAAACTTTGGGCTCCAAGCGAACATTCAAATAACTTCTTCCTCGATCAACATGTAGAACAACAGCCAAATAACTTCTGATCAAGCTGCTTTAGTAACAAACTTGCTGGTAAGGCTGTATTCTTGCCAGTAGATACCCTCGTATTCCTTCTTCATGCACAAACTGGTCACTAGCCTTGCTCTAGATCTTACGAGATAATGAGTTCCAACCTATAAAAAAAAATAGTAATAAATTTTTAGGAGTAAGATAGAAAACAAGTGATCATGAGATGATCTTTTTGTAAAAAGAAAACCTTAAATTTGAGTAGATAACGTTACTCACCAATCCACCACAAATATCGTATACACTTGTAAAATCTTTCCAGTGAAACCAAGCTGTTTTCTGATTCAAGTGGCAAAAATGTTAGATAGGGAAAGGAATGAGAGAGAAGTTAGAGGAACGTGGGGATTTTTGGTTTATAATGGGCATACCTTATACATCAGTAAGAGAGTATTTATATATATATATATATATATATATGTATATATATATATATACATATGTATATATATGTAACCGACTTAAACCTCTAACAACAGCTCATCTAACCGACTTACAACAAACTTCTACCAACCTAGCTGACTTTTAATTAGGGCTGTGTTTTTTTCCCATTTTTCGATTTTCCCGAATTCCGATCCGATTTTTTTCCGATTTTGGAAAGATTTTTTTATGCCGATTTCTGATTTTCCGATTTCCGATTTTTTCCGAAAAAAATCGGATCGGAAATCGGAATTTTTTTATTTTTCGAATTTCCGATTTTTGTCGATCCGAATTTCTGAAATTTGTTCCGATCCGAATTTCCGAATTATTTTCCGAAATCTTATCCGAACTATTTTCCGATTGTTTTTCCGAAATATTTTCCGAACTATTTTCCAATTTTGCCACGAAATGTTTTCCGAACTGTTTTCCGAAGTATTTTTCTGGAAAATTGCCGAATTTGTCGAATTTTGCCGAATTTCTGAATTTCCGAATTTTACCGAAAATTCCGAATTCGGAAAAAAAAAACATTTCCGAAAAAATCGGATTCGGCTTCGGCACGCCGATTTTTTTGCCGATTTTTTTGGAAATTTTTTCGAAACATGCTTTTTCCGATCCGATCCGGCCGAAATACAGCCCTACTTTTAATTGATAAAAGGTGGTAAGAGAAAAAAGTTAGCTCCCCTTAAATGCGCTAAGCCATCATCAAACCCAAAAGAAGTAAACCTACTATTCACTCAAGAAAAATGTTCAATCTTGATCGTTAAAAATGGACCATGTATGCCATACTCATTTATTGCTCCAAAACGTTAACAAAGTAATAATTGTCCATCTTCTATTACTAACTAATTACTCAACTCTATTATCTAGTTTTAAAATAATTAGGCTCCCTCAAATTACCTCTAAATTTAATTTATTGATATTTACCATTAATACTTTGTTTTCACTTGTAAAAAATTAATAATTATCTGGGCATTTTAATTATTTAAATCACTAAAACCTAATTCGAACACTTTTAATTAGTTAAAATTAGCGGGGTATTACATTGAGATAGGCTCGTGTGGTGATTTCCTGAATATCTCATTCGAGATTTTGAGTAACCAATGTGAGCTAATTGTAACTGTTGACATCCTTATAGTTGTCCACGTGATAAATGATGGTAATAATCTTTATTATTAATAAGATGGATCAGGCGTGCCCCAAGCACTGTTGGGCTTGATCTGTTGGTCCCAAATTGGGCTCAATTTGTATTTTGGTCCCCCCTCCCCCACATATATATATTACTAGTGTGTGTCCGTGTCGATGACATAACGATAAATTTGTCCCGGAACCAAAATAAAAAAGCATTTGCCTCGGGCAAAAAAAGTGAAATTTAAAAAAAGAAAAAAAATTACTACCCACCCTGACCGTGCCCCCCCCCCCCCCCCCCCCCCCCAACAAACGTAGACACATTTAAAAAAAATCCATAAACCCCCCTTTTTTTAAAAACAAAAAACGAAACCCCCTTTTTCCCCTTTTAAAAGAAAAAAGAAAAAAAAATAACTTTTAGCATGATATTTCATGCATGCCCAAGCATGCATGAAATATATGTGTGTTATGTAGCATACAAAACATAAAATATCATACATAAAAAATTAAAATATCATGCATACATTTTTAACATAACATTCCTATCTTATATATATATATAGTAGCCCATGCCCGTGCCTATGGCCCGATTTAGCCCAGCCCAATTAAAAACCCAGCCCACTATTTGTAGCCCAGCCCCATTAAAAGCCCAACCCATTTTTTAGCCCAGCCCAATTTTTATAGCCCAACCCAATAAAAATCCGGCCCATTTTTTAGTCCAACCCAAATAAAAGCCCATTCCAATTTTTATAGCCCAGTCCAATAAAAGCCTAGCCCATTACCCCAACCCAATTATTATGTATGTATGTATGTTTGTTATGCATCCATGTATATGTATGTTATGCATGCATGAAGTACATAAAATATCATACATAAGAAAGCAAAAATATCATGCATAGATTTCACCATCCACATGTCCTACTTTATATATATATATATATATATATATATATATATATATATATATATATATATATATATATATATATATATATATATATCACGCGTACATTGTACGAAGAACACGAAACTCGCCACCGAAATCCTCCATAAGATCTGCAATACTCTTCTTGAGGATAAAAAACTTATGCACATTATAAGAGCAGAGTGCCTTATATGCGATGGTCTGAGCCTAAACATTTTGATTACGTTCATGTGTGGACTTAGTTCACTTAGTGATATATGGATGAAGTAAGATTGTAGTTTGTCCCACGATGTAGTGAAGTTTATTTCTTGATTCAGCACGTGCGGTAGATTTCGATCTTATCTCTAATGATGTAAATTCTACTGGAAAAATTGACAATTGGAACGTCGTCCGCAAGCGAACGCTTTCAAGAAATCGTAGGATTTAAATGTTTTTCAAATTGCCTTTAGATTGTTGTTTCTTTTTGCTAGCGTCCCGCTTTAGCGCTTGTAAGTGTCATTGTAGAAGTTTTTTGTCCATCTATTAATAAAATATTTCTTGATTAAAAAAAACATTATCGACAGCTGAACATAAGAACTGATGTGGGCCGATCTAGACCCGAAGGCACCACCTACAGCATATGTCCTCTGGTGACGTAACGTGGAACATGCGACATTGTCAGTGTCCCCACCACAAGATGTGTCACCCTATGCATCCATTCTATTTATATCCCCTTCTTTTTATTATATTCTTTCGTAATATTCGTCAACATCCAGCACCTCATCTACTTCTGCTAGTCATTCGAGCTCACCATCTTTTTCTTCCCATCAGTATAGAATTTTTAAGTGATATTGGGAAAGATCTTTTCAAATGTTTCTTTGGGCAGCATCTTCATATTTTAAGCCAAAAGTAACCTATAGATGAACCTCCCAAAGGGTGGACATGGTCTAACATTACCTTAATTTTCTATAGTGCTTCTTATCGTGCAATACATATTTGTTAGGGTTCATTGGTACATCGGTGCCAATAGTGTATAGATGAAGACAATAAGGCGCAGGGAGATTTGTATGGCGGGATTTTAAAAGAATGCTTCATGACACTATCATGTGCAAAAGATAGTACGTTCTTTTGTTCAATGGATTCCTTACATGGCGATTCCACATTCAATATATTATCTTAGTCCAAACCTCTTTTATGGGTCAAAAATCTTGGTTTTGATGAGGAAATCCAAATCTCTCAACACTTGGAATTTGGTAGTGTTGACGAGTAATTTTACTTGATATTTAGATCTGAATTCCACGAACCATTGTGTGGAAGGAATTATTATGGTCTTTCATTACATTCACTAACTAAGCCTCTTGGTCCAGTGGTATAAGGCTGTCACAGGGATACTGTTTGGGGGTGGATTGGGTTTGGTCCCCAATTCGATCCCTCGCAGTGTCAAAATAATGCTTGGCCAACAGAAGCCACGAACCGCGAGTGGGGCTCAGTCGAGGTGCGCGTACGCTAACCCGGACACCTCGTGGTATGAAAAATACCATACCAAAAAAAATTTGAATATAACTCCCTGACCATGTTAAGGTAGACAGATTTTTTGTCATCTCCATGAATACATGCATTCAACTAGTTTCAGCTTAAAAACTCATTAAAGACGTCCAATATGTTTGCCTAGGTTCTTGACCAATCTATAAGCACTCTCATTTTTTGTAATGAACATTATAATGGAGTTCTTGAGACGGTGTCTCAAACCGAATGTGTTTTGATTCAGCATATTTAGTGTGAGCACGCTTTGAGGAGGAACTTGCCCTTGAAGATGGAAACAAAAAAGTCACACATACACATAGATTCTCTAAGCCAAATCTAAATTAGGAGTTTAAACATAAAATGAAGAATTCTACTCCAAACATGCCTATAGTCTAAAACCAAGATATTGCCAACAATATGTTATCATAGACTAATTGCCTAAATTATTAGAGTTTTTGACATGTAATATGTTAATATGATGAAGATTTATCTAACTTACATGAGAAAAACTCTGGTTAATTACATTAATATCAAGAATTAAACTAATTCTTTTACTGATTGGGTTATTTCAAAATTTGTGCCAAAACCTTACCTATAAAGTGGAGTAAATAAGGTTACCTAGTGATTCTCAAGAAAGTGAAAGGTGATGTTATAAGCTTGAATAGAAGGAAACTAAGATCTTGGGGTCTCAAAAGATTTTCGTGATTAAAAAAGAGATTGAGTTGTTGATGAAAAAGGTAGAAAATGATGGTTTCTTGACTTCATAATCCTTGATTCCTGATCACGCGTGAAAAGTGTGTTCGTGTAAGGACACAATCGTTGTTTTCGTTTCACTGCGATAATACAAACAAACCTAAATTACAACTACACTTGCGATACAAGTATAGCGGTAAGTCAGGTATCGAAAATCCACAGAGACCAGTTGTTAGAATTTATATTAATTTAATACTCCTAAAATAAAAGTGTAAAAGATAGATATGAACAAAAAGGAAAAGATGTGAAATAGTGAAATATTAATCTAGTCAAGTGTAAATTAAACTAGATTAACAAAGTGAGTAAAACTATAGGTTGCGTCAAATATCCATCACCCGAGTTAATTAGTATAAAATGATTACATGGGTCGACGAGTTATTAAGATTGCGTCTCATTTCTACAGTCAATTAAATCAAGAGTTGTCACACCCCTAAATTCGCATAAAAGTCTAATATGATTTTGGCGTTAATAAATATCCCAAAAATTATGCACGAAAGGTCGTAAGCACGGGACATACATGATATGCCCCGTCAAATCTCCTAGGCGTCATAACTAGGACCATGCCCCCGAAATAGACTCGTAAACACCATCACCAAAGCATAGCAACACGTCAACCTGAGTGAGTTCAATTCAAACACAACCTAGACTAATTTAGCTAGAAAGCATACTAAAAACGCGATAAATAAACGCGATAAAACTACACTAGAGAGAAATAAATGAAAGCATGTGAATCTAATCAACAAAGCATGTAAATTAACCAGAAAGCAAGAATTAAGGAAATACAACTTATATTAATGGAGAGGGAGGATGAAAGTGCAAATTACAAACCCAATTAGGTGTCAATCCAAGAAGAAATGAAGAAATGAGCTCTCAAACCTCCAAAACCCTAACTTAATCTATCTAGAACTGAATATATATGATATTTATACAAAATTCCATTATATAGTAAGTTGGAATTAAATTTGAAAAGAAAAGGAAAAAGAAAAGAAAATGGGAAATATCTGCAGAAAACAGGGCATCGATCGATCGATCCCTTTGATGATCGATCGATCGATGGTTAAAATATGAGCCCACTGTCTCCCCACGATGGCAAAATGCTGAAGGATCGATCGATCGATCCTTTTGATCGATCGATCGATCAAGCAGGTCTGCATAATCTTTCCTCCTGTTTTGGCATGTTGAATTTCTCTTCCGCTAGAAATGTCGTAACTTCTTCGTTCGGACTCGAAATCACGCACTGTTCGCGACTAAGATTTCAACATGTTATTAGCATAGCAAATGAATTCATGTGAAAAGTCCGTAGTTATTAACATTATAGAATGCACCTCAATGAACTAAAACCTTAAAATGTGATAGGGGAGTGAGCACATGCAAAATATGATTTGGCAGAAAACTTAAATAACTCGGATACTAAATATCAAAGCATGTACAAAAGTCAATCCTCACGGGCATTACACTCATCAAATGAATTTATTTGAAATAGGGAGGTAACACATGGTACATGCGGGCATAAGGAGTAAATGTAAAGGGAAACTAGGCCGCACACATATCACAAACGAAGAACGCTATATAGGAAATAAAAACTACAATCTCAGTGAAAGGATACTGCTTATTAAAGAGGCAAAATGCATTTTCACAGATTATCAAAACTATTTTAACTTTTAAAATAAATTCACCCTAAGATCACATAGGACTTGTATAGGGTTATAATGTAGGTTAGGCTAGGGTGAGAAATGAACGGAATGTATATGTATGGATTCAAAGTGTTCGGAAATGAAAACTTGGGATAATGGGAAAATGTGGGCAATTCCAAAATTGGAAAACAAGTTCCAAATCAAGCATTAAATGTATGAATTGGAGAGAGTAATCAAAGCTTATTGAACTATATACACAACATTTACAACTTTCTCTTTCTTTTCTTTTCTTCTTTTCTCATTTTTCTCCTTTTGTTTTCTTTTGCTTTTTGCTTTCTCTTTTTCACTTTTTCTTCACTTTACTTTTCATTCTCACAGGCCTAAATTGCAACCGCAACACAACAACATCATTCAATCACAAGTAACATTCCAAACAAAGGTATGGAAGGTGTATGTATGGTGTATAACTCCAATTTAGAGTTGGTTATGGAATTTGGGTTATGAAACGAAAGGTTATATTTAGGCGCAAAGGGGTTAACGAGGGTACATATAAAAGGTGAGGTCAAGGCTAATATGGGTGATATAACAAAGATGGCCTATGATCATTTCAAAAAGTTTACGCAATTCTCAAGTCAAAACAATATATGAAAATCATGCTCAAGTAATACATTTCATATATGAACTCAATTAATGAACGGTCAATGACAGAATAAAGAGATTGCCAACAACTGTAACATTCAAAGAGGAAAGAATAGTGTATACACTCACAAATGAAGATAAGTATCTAATCTCACTCGGTGTAAGTATATACAATGTAACAAAAGATTACCGAGTTATAAAAATCTTAAACCAAATCAATATAGCAAGAAAAATGCATGTGCTCATAGGATTAAAGTTTAATTCATGAAGTTATTCATAATATCAATGATATGAGGACTAAAGTCTAATAACTTTTAAAATCGAGAACATGCATCATTAAGTTGTCAAATGGATCGGGCAATTATTAAAATTTATCATCGGAAACAAGGGCAAAATGCCCAACATAGGAGAAAAAAGAAAGAAAATATTTTTCAAAATTTCCAATTTTTTAACAAAAACATGCTTTGTAACTAAATTATAGTTAAATTCAAGGACTAAACCGTGAAATAATGACACAATTCAACCAAAATCTACAAATACATAAATAAAGAGGAAGGATTATACCTTTAAACTGTAGAAAATGGTTGGAAAATGAAGGAAATGGGGTTGGGGGAAATTAGGGCACGAAAGTGGAGAGA